>CAWUFW010002546.1:1200000-1800000 GCA_963921515.1 Calotriton arnoldi | reverse complement strand
TGAATTTACAATGGTAGTAAAACTTGCTGTACCTGCTGTATCACCTCACCTGGACCTTTTCTGTGTCACTGGATACCCGAGGCATATCATGATATGGAGTATGCCTGGAGCACAAGGCTTTCAGTGGCACATGGAGGGATGCATGGAACACATTAGGGCTTAATGGGATATGGGTATATGCCTGGGACATATTATGGTGGTGTTAGATTTCCTCAACCTCAAAAGGAAACTATGATTAACTTAACCGCTTAACTGCTGGGCCTTTCCTCTCAGTGCTAAGCCCTTTGCCTATTTAGCGTAGTTTGCACTTAGGGCTGCATAACTTTTTTTTCCACATAAGGTATCCACACTGTTGGACTTGGCCCTTTTTGCAGGGTCATCCCTGAACTTTTCCCCTTCCTCCTGGTATTTTTTCTGACCTGGTGTTGGTGGTTTTAGGACTCTGGGCACTTTATCACTGCTGTCCAGTGTAAAGTGCATGTGCTCTCTATGGTAAAACATGGTAAGATTGGTCTACATCTGTTTGGCGTATTTAATTTACCTATCAGTCCCCAGTAAAGTGGTATCCCATATACCCGAGGCCAGCAAATTAAATGCTACTGGTGGGCTTGCAGCGCTGATTGCGCCACCCACCAAAGTAGCCTTTCAAACCTGTCTCAGGCCTCTGCAATTGCAGGGCCTGCGCGCGCAGTTTACTGCCGCTGTGACGTGGCACAAAGTGAGTGCCACGTCTGTGGCTCCCCTTTTACTACCTATCAGTCACCCCTAAGGTAGGCCCTAGCTAGCCCTGTGGGCAGGGTGCATTGTAGGTAAAACGTAGGACATGTGCCTTAACTGTGTGGCATGTCCTAGTAGTGACAAACAGCCATTTTGGTTTCTCACTACTGTGAGGCTGCCCTCTCATAGGAATGCATTGGGGATTCCCTGATAAGTGTTTCAGTGGTAATTCCTGATATGAGAGGAGCAGCGTGCTCAAGTTTGGTATGTTTGGAATAGTGGTAATAAATGCTGGGTAATGGTGTGTGCAGATTTATTGTCACTATTTTAGAAATGCCACTTTTAGAAGTGGGCATTTCTGTGTGCTATGTGTCTTTGTGCCTGCCTGATGTGTATTACTCTGTGTATTGTCTGGCTCTGGAGTGACAGGGACCGGGGAGGTGCTGTGGCTCCAGAGGGGCTGGGTGAGTCAGCGCTAGGCTGAATAGGCAGACCTGCATTTGGAGCAGTGGGAGGAGTAGACCCTGACCCTGAATGGGTCTGTGCCTATCTTGTACAATGCTGGCTCCGCCCCCCTGTGGTGTGTCTGGGGCCAGGACCTGCAACGTCAAAGGGGACTGTTGTGCACTGTAAATAAAATATTGAGTGCCCCCAGAACTGGTTTTGACTGGATCCCCAAGCCCTGTGCCAGGACAGAACAAAGACCTGGCTGGTATAAATATTGGGGCTGTGACCCCATGTAAGGGGCTGTGTGTACCTACTTGGAGCAGTGTTGTTGCAGGACTGCTGGGCAAGGAGAAACAGCCGTGGGACCCAGCTGCTGTTTCCTGGGGGTCCCTACGTGCTGGCCTGCCTGTGCCCAGCTCTGCCCTCTAAACTTGGATCCTAGCGCCTCGTGAGCGCTGCGTTCTTTTATTATCCCTGGGAGCCCGAGGAGGGGGCTCCAACTTGGAAGTTCGGAAGGCGCCGTGGCAGAAGAACCACCGACCAGAAAGCCAGACGGCTGTTGCCTGGTTGTGGGCGTGGCTCCCGTGGTGGTGAGGAGAGCCCCGTGTGCTTCTACAAGCCCGAGAAGGGCGCTCCACCTTTGTCCTGACGAGTGCATGACGGGCCCTCCGTGGTTGCCTTTTCCTTGCCGAAAACCCCAAGAAGAAGGGCACCAGCTCCGCTCGTACCGAGCGAAACCGGAAGTCAGGTGCCCGATGCCTGGCCAGGGGCGAGGCTGATCCGAGAAGGAGCCAAGCAGAAGACAGGCAGTGGGAGGCCTAATCGTGGGCGGGGCTCTGCCCAGGAAGCAGAGTGCCCCGCGTGTTGCTGTGGGAGAGCAAGACCAGTGTTTGGAAAGGGACGGAGCCCCGCGGGCTCAGCCAGTAGTCGCAGGGAAGGACCGGAGCCTCGCGGGCTCCTTTCTGCCACTCCCTGCCTTTTCCCCAGTGAGTGGCTCGACGGAGAGGCAGTCCACTGAGAGCGGAGCCGGTGAGAGGTAGGAGCCCTCCTGGCTCCAGTGTGCTCCAGCCAACAGCTGCGAGCAGAACTGCTCAGCCCCCAAGGAATGGTGAGTGGGGCTGAGCTTCCTGATAACGAGCTCCGGGCACCGTGAAGGTGGGAGCATTATTCCGCATTGGGCCAGGGCAGAGGAGGGGGGAGCCAGGTGCCGGTTTCCCTCCCCCCTTGATGAGTGGGGCCTGCAGGGGAGCACTAGCGCGATTTCCCCGAGAGAGGAGCCCGGGAAAAGAGGGGCTCCCAAGGCACTGTTGGTGCCTAGTGTTTTGCACTCAGCTATACCACGAGTTCGCGGCAGCTGCAACATTGGGGGCATTTTGCGTCTCAGGAGAGACAAGGGTGAGTTGCACGCTCGCCCCCCCCATTTCTGGTACCAGCATGTTGGGCCTGTACCCGGCTGCAGTGGCAGACTGGTGGCAGTCGGAAGCCACAGACTCCTAGAGCCCTGACTTTTATGGACATAGGGCATTGTCGGAAGCCCAAGACGGGCCCCCAAGAAAGGCCAGTGGGCCTGAGAGCACATTGTGTGCTGGTAGGGCGCAAGACCCTAAGGTGATGTATGCACCTGGGGAGCGTTACTGTGGTGCACAGCTAATTTAGCCTAATGTGATGATGCATAATGTGGTTTATGCCTAAGGTGATGATGTATAATATGTTTATGCCCAGTGTTTATGCATAATGTGTTTATGCCTAATGTGAATGCCTAATGTGGTTTATGCATAAGTGCTAATACCAGTAGTTGCTGGTTGCTTTATTTTCACTACTTGCATTCTAATGGTTATGACAGTGGCCCGATTGGCCCTGTCATGTATATAATCCCCTGTAAAGTTATATCTAGTGCCAGGTGGCACAGTGTACATATTTGTGATTATGCTCTAATGTGTTTATGAGTAATACAAAGGCTATTTTTACATAACCTTGTGGGGAGTTTCTTTTGTGGTGTGCCTAGTGTGTCGCTGCTGTGTGGGTGTGTTGCGCAAACGCTTTACACATTGCCTCTGGGATAAACCTGACTGCCCGTGCCAAGCTACCAAGGGGGTGAGCAGGGGTTATCTTCAGCATGTAACTCCCTTGCCCTGACTAGAGTGGTGGTTTCTGCCTGGCTTAGGCGCATGCCCTAGCCAACCAGAAATCCCATTTCTAACACACCAAATGTGAGTCCTTTTTTCCAACATCCTAAGGATGCCCACGGAAGTGGATTCGCATGGAGGGGACCGAGAAAACAGGAAAAAAATAACTACATTTTCAGTTTTGGGGGGGAAATAGTGCTCCAGATAGGCACCCATGAATGGTTTGCTGTGCTAAAATCTCATCTTTTATGAACATGCAGAGCTGAATTAAAAAAAAAAATTTGTACCACAGTTTCGGCATTTTTCAAGGAGGTAGCCCATTTTTCCTATTTTTTGTGCTCTCAACCTACTTCCAGTTTGTGGTGGAAACCAGTGTGAAACCAATGGAAAATCCAGGAAAGCTATACATTTCTGAAAAGTAGACAACATTCTGAATACAGCAAGGGTTCATATGTGTAGGTCCCTCAATGTTTTCCCAATGAAACTAACCGTTGAAATAAAGAAGTATTGAAAATGAGTAGAAAAAACATCTATTTGCGATGACGTTTTCATCTGTAATTTTTTGTCACAATAGCCGATTTACAAAAGCAATACGCCATTATGTCCGCTAGATTCTTCTGGTCACAGGGATATATAAGGCTTGTAGGTTCTCCAAGAACCCAAGATACCCAGAGCCAACAAATGAGCTGCACCATACAATGGTTTTTTATTTTGTACTGAGTATAGACCAATTCATATGGTGAAATATGTCGAGTGAAAATTGAGTATGAAGGGAACTAACGTATTTCATAAATGGGCACAAGATATGCAGTTTAGAAGCCGTGGTTATTTGTACATCTCGGAATTTGTGGGTACCCATACTAGAATATGATTAGAGGGTATTTTCAAAATGTCTTCTTACACACTGGCTGACATTTGTAAGGCACAATTGCAGCAAACTCCAATTGGTAATACATAACAAATGTTCTACTATTCTATGCTCCCACATGTGTTGTGATAAAAATGGCACCTCACTTGTGCTGGTAGGCCTTGTGCCCGTGCCAGGAAACTGCCCACAACGCAACATGGATAAACCACATTTTTCCACTCGAAACTGACCAATTTTTTGTACAGAGGGTAGCTGTGGATTTCGGGCCCTACATCAGCTGGTACCAAAAACAAATTAGCAAACTTGCAATTTTTTTTAAAACTACACACCAGGGGAAATCCAGTGTGGTGTTACTTGCATGGCTCTCACCAGGTTTATTTTCACACAGAATCCCTCACAAACTTCAAACTTTGACAAAACACATCTTCCTCACATTTCTATGATGGAAAGTCTGCAGACAGCCACAAACTTCCTTTACCCAGCTTTCCCTCAACTCTCTAGATAAAAATGGTACCTCACTTGTGTGGGTAGGCCTGGTGCCTGCGACAGGAAACAGCCCAAAATGCAACATGGATACATTACATTTTTCCACTCAAAACTCAACCTTTTTTTGCAAAAGGGGTAGCTGTGGATTTTGGGGCCTAGCTCAGTCACCAGCTAGCGAAACTAGCAAGCCTGCACATTTTTGAAAACTAGACAAGCAGGGGAGTATAGGGATGTGTGACCTGAGTGGCTCTCACAAGGTACTTTAACACAGAAGCCCTTGCAAACACACATTTTTCTTAGATTTATGTGACGGAAAGCTGTGGAATCTGTGGGGAGCCACATATTTCCTACCACCCAGAGTTCCCACTTGTCCCCTGATAAAAACGGTACCCCCACTTGCTTGGGTGGGCCATGAGACCATGACTCAAAAGGCCCTATAAAGCGCTTCGCTGAGTGATTGAGTGATAAGAAATCAGGACAGCCGCTGTAAATGGGGTAGCTGTGGTATTGGGGCTGTGCTGTGACGCCACCCATGCAAACCTACGAACCACAGCCATTTTTGAAAACTAGACAACCAGGGGATTCCAGGGTGGTGTGCCTTGCGTGGATCCCATGAGGTTTATTTTACCCACAATGCCCTGCAATCCTCAAACTTTGCCTGAAACCACACATTTTCCTTACATTTCCGGGATGGAAACTTCTCGAATCTGCAGGAATCCACAAAATTCCTACCACCCAGGGTTACCCCACTTGTGCCGATAAACACGCTGCGCCACGGGTCACTTGGACTAGAGCCTGTGACAGTAACGGATCAAACCAAGGTCAATGAGAGGCCTTGTGTGGAATCCCCCTAGTTGTCTAGTTTTCAAAAATGTCGTAGTTGGTAGGTTTCCATAGGTGGCAGCCAGCAACTGCCCCAAATCTCGAGGGAGTAAGGCGCAACTGGAGAGGCTACAGGAGCTGCCCATCGGCAGGAACCATGGGTGCAGGCCATCGGAGGGAAGGGAAGACGGCCGGTCCATGACTCCTGCGGGCTGTGGGGGGACACCGTGGGCTGGACGGACCTGCTTTTTGGACAGCCCCAGGGTATAGGGAGCGGACCCTGGTGGGCACCGGCCAGATTGTTGCAGAGGACGTCCCCCTCCTCCCCTCTTCTTCTCCTGGCTGCTGTTGGGGTGGCTGTACCAGCATGTCGGGGGCTGTGCGCTGACTCTGCCCCTGCCGCGGGGCCTGCAACCATGGCAGCCTGGGGCCTTTGGAACCACACGACGTGCCGTAACTGAGGCCTGCACTGGTGTGAACTGAGCGCCGGGCACTGGGGCAATTGTGGAAGCGCTGGATCGTTGCCGAGGACGCCCCCTACCTCCTTTATCTCCTGGCTTCTGCAGGGGGGGGCTGTACTGGCGTGCCAGGGTCATGCGCTGCCTCTGCCCTGGGGACTGCAATCGTGGCAGCCTGGGCCTTTGGAGTCATGCGACGATCCATAGCTGAGGCCTGCACCAGTGCAAACTGAGGGCCGGGCCCCAGGAGAATTGTGGATGCGCCGTGGGTGCACCCTCCCTCCTCTGTGGCCACAGAGAGGGGGGTGCATGCAGACAGTGAGCATACCGGGAACTAGCCCCTCCCTGGTTGGAGGGGCTTCAAAGGAGTGGGCCTAGATGCCAAGGGAGACCTGAGGAAACGGAGGTGGGACGCAGAGGTTTGCCTGCACCTGCAGCAGAGTAACTCGGGCGAAGGTGATGAGAAGCCCCACGGGTGGAGCAACTAAGGACGCTGAACAGATGGTGGGACAAACGTCCTGAAGAGGTGGGTGGCCCATGCACACTCGAGCTGTGATAGATAGGGGGCCATATCAAGACAATGTGCTAGGGATCCCGAGTACATAAGTAGAATCTACGGGTACACCCTTGACATACTACCTGGAATTGCTCTGCCCACCCCCTGCCCAAGACTGATAGTGGCAGAATAACTGAGACACTGAGAGGGTGCTGTAAGGCATTGGTGTGACAGCTCTAGGTGCTTTAAGGGGGCTGCTGGTTAAAGATACTCCCTGGGTGGATCGACTGCTCTGTTGAGCCGCGAATACTGGACTCCCTCACCTGCCCTTCCTCCAGTTTGGCCGTACAATTGCCCGCATAGTAATGGGGAAATTGAAAATAGCGAGACCCAAGACAATCAGAGGAGGGGGACGGCTCGCCCGTGGGGGCTGTGGAGGACTCGCTTGTCGCTCACACAGCAACTATTCTACCAGCCATTAAGGATACCAAACTTACACTGGAGGCACCGATTGCAGCGGTGGTCAATAACCTTTGCGCAGACCATCAGATACTATCAGAGAGGGTCAAATAAACGGAACTCAAACTGGATGAGACGCATCCAGCAATGAAGGAAGTCATATAACGCTGAGCAGCCTTAGAGAAGGGACTGGCAATGCTCTCAGATCGCCTTTAAGATACAGAAGGGAAGTCTAGAAGGCACAATGCTTGTATCATAGGGGTTCCTGAAAGGGCAGAGTATTGAACTATTCATTGAAGGCTGGCTGGAGGCAACGGTTCTGCAGGGAACGTCCTCCCGTTTCTATTTGGTGGAGCAAACACATAGGATCCCAACAAGGGCCCTGGCTCCGGGGAGGCCGCCTCGTAAAATAATTGCAAGACTAATGAACTATAGGGACAGGGACAATATGCTGCAGATTGCTCCCAATCACAGTCCCTGGGTCACAGAAGGGCAAAATGTTCATATATACCCGGATTACACCTTCCTCGTTCAACGTCAAAGAGGTGACTTTATGCCAAGTCAAAAAGCAAAATGTTCATATATACCCGAATTACACCTCCCTCATTCGGTGTCAAAGAGGTGACTTTATGGCAATCAAAAAAGTGCTGCGCCAACATGAAATCAAATATGCCTTATCATTTTTGTTAGGCGCTACGAATCATCCCTGAGAGGATCTCTTGGCGCTGTAGCATCAGACAACAGTTAGCAGAACTATGTTAGGGTCAAAGATTGACCAACCAGGTTTTGAGAAGTTTTCTAAACTGAGTTAAGTTAGTACAAGAGTGAATGTATAATGGCAGCCGATTCCAATGGTGGGGAGCCAAGAAAGAGAAGGAACGACCGCCCAGTCCGGTTTTATAAATCCGTTTGGGGCACAAGAGTAACAGTTAACTTAATCTTTCCGGCAAAACTCTGTGTCGAATATGAAGGAAAGACACACTTTTTTCTAGCTGCCATGGAGGCTGAGCAGTGACTGGAATCCTGTGGTCTTTGGATGGGTCAAGTTGACCCCTTGAAGAAAGACAAACTGGCAGCAGCGATGGAGCAGGAGACGGAGAGGAGTGGGGAATTGAACCCCCCCAACGAAGGCGCAGATGAAAGCGGAACAGGCCCAAGCAGTGTCTGCAGTTAAAAACTGTCTTGACGTCCTCAACAATAACAGGTGGCGAACACTCGCACTGCAGGATGAGGAGGGGGCTTGGATTCTGCAGGTTCTGGGACTTGAACTGAAGGGGAGCAACTCCAGGTGATTGTGCCAATGTCCTCGGACCATATTGTTTGAGTTTCATGGACACTCCTGTAGTGCTACTATAAGTAAGTCTGAAGGGAGGCGGGTTTGGAAGTTGCAGCCCAGGACAGGAAAACTTATATTACGGGGCAGATAGTTATCCTGTAATGTACCTGGCCTACACTAAAGGCAAAGGGCCAGCTCATATTGAAAGGTTTAACTATTATACCTGATATATAACCCGCAGTGGTCACCCCCTGCATATGTAGTGCATTCTACCTTTAGTTCTCATGTTACTTCAGTTAAGGGACAACACATGCCATGCATTGGGGGGTGGTCATGTTCCAGATCACAACGTGGCAGAGTAGCGAGGGGGGAGTTAAGGGGTCGTTTTTTTAAAGTTCAGTAAGAACAGGAGTCACACCACATTTACATGTCACAGATGCAGTACACACTCTGTCAAAACGAGAGAGGGGGACAGGTCTATACCCCATGACCATGACTCCAACACAGGGACTGACCCTGGTCTTGTGGAATGTTAATGGCCTTGGTGACAGGGTGAAACCGGGGCCTCATGACTAAAGCCTTTGAAAGATACAGAGCTGAACTGATATTCCTTCAAGAAACTCAGTTAATAGATGGGTAGCATAACTGTCTTGCTAGAGGGAAGTACAGGGTAGCTGCCCATGCACAATATACATCAGGTTCAAGAGGGGCAGCTATCCTCCTTAAAAAGTCTATTCCATTTCAAGTACTCCACACATGATCAGATGAGGCAGGATCCTACATGGCTCTACAGGAAGAGTGGGAAGGGGAGATGGTGATCCTTCTCAACGTATACGCACCACCACGTCTTCAAACTCGGACCCTGCAGAAATTGGGACAACTACTGGCAGGCTTTCAGGCAGCCTTCACAATTATTACTGGGGACTTAATACTAGTACACAATACACATCGAGACAGAATGAGCACTAAGCAGGAAAGGGAATCCAAAAGAGGGAAACTAGAGGGGTTTGTACTGGCTTTCGGACTCAATGGTGTGTAGGGGGCCTTTCAAGGGCTTGAGCGGACCTTTTCTTTTTACTCCCACTCCCATAAGATGTCCTCTAGGCTGAATTATGTCTTGATACCTAAAAATACCATAGGGAGATTTACAGATGCCAAATATTTGGCTAGGGGGATCTCAGATCATGCTCCTTTGTAGGTTACCATTGGCACTGGGAGAGGTGGGGAGCCTCGGAGTTGGAGGATAGCTACATGGAGGCTGGCCAACAAGTCGGTAGTGAAAGCACTTGATAGAGCAACAGAACTCTATTTTAGCGAAAATGAAAGCTCAGTAAAAAGCGCATGTGTTGTATGGGAGGCATACAAGGCCACACTAAGGGAGGATTTGATTGTAGGTGAAACAAGAGACAGGAGGAGGAAACGCCTACAGCACCTGCAGCAGCTAGAGCAGGAGATAGTGGCCCTCAACAGTTTGTGCGCTTCATGTCCGGACCCAACTCTGGTTCGGGAGTTAGACAATAGGTGTATGGAACACAAAGAAATAGCCCACCACGAAGTACAAACATCCTTACTGACTAAGCAAAAGCATATATGAGGCCGGGATAAGGCTGGCAAACTCCTGGCCTGGATAGGTAGTAGGGAAAGTAAACTTATGCATGTAAGTGAGCTACAGTTGGAGTCAGGGAAAATGATAAGGGGCAGTAGACAAACTGCAGATGCCTTTGCGAAATACATGGCCACCTTTTACACCTCCAAAGTTGGAGGCCCAATGGAAGACATAGAGGGTTTTGTAAGGGACTGCCCAGTCAAGACTCTATGGAACAGGGGGAAAGATTAGAAGCAAACATTTTGGAAACGGAAATAGTAGAAGCACTGACCCAGATGCAGGCTGGGAAGACCCTGAACCCCAATGGCCTACCAGTTGAATTTCTTTTTGCGCTCCGGTAGAGAACTTTACCGGATGATCTATGAATTGCCACCATTGCGCTCATACCCAAACCTGGGAAACCGGCACAGCTCTGTGACTCAAATAGGCCAATCTCATTGCTTAACCCTTAACCAAGATTCTGGCCAAAGTATTGGTGAAAAGACTGCGTACCGTGGTAACGGACCTAGAACAGCCTGAACAAACGGGCTTCATGCCTTGCCGCTCGACCTGACTAAACCTGCGACGTCTCCGTAACGTCATGGCACAGGCGAACATCGAAGATACTTCCTAGGGCGATTTTGTCTCTGGATGCCAATAAGGCATTCGATTTGGTTGAATGTCCTGATCTGTTTTTACTCCTTAATCGAATGGGTTTCGGACCCAGATACATTAATTGGAATAAATTGCTATACTGGGACCTTAGAGCCAGGGTGCGGGTGAACGGATGTGTCTCTAAGAGATTTCCCATAGAGAGGGTAATGAGGCAAGGATGCCCTCTTTTCCTGATGCTTTTTGCACTCGCAGCAGAACCACTGGCGAACCTCATGAGGGTTGATGCCAGGATCTGGGGCTGGACTGGACCCTCGGGCTGGGAGGAACGCATTTCTTTATATGCGGACAACTTCCTGCTTTTTCTGACCTGTATAGATCAATCACTTACCCGCAACAATGAAATATTCAGGCAGATCTCTGGCTGCTCCATTACCTGGGAGAAGTCATTCTTGTTTCCTATGGGGGGAGGGAGACAGACAAACTAGTTGCCATTGCTAATAAGAGTGGAACAGCATAGATTTAAGTACTTGGGAATGTGGATAATGAGAGATGCGGATTCACATGCCCGGGCCAGTCTCAATCTGTTGTTGCAAAACCTAGAAAGAAATATCAAACATTGGAGCGCCCTGCCCCTGTCATTACTGGGCAGGGTGGTCATGTTCAAAATGGTCGCCCTGCCTCGTTTGCTATATGTCCTACTGAAGTGCCCATATAAACTACCAAAGACATTCTTTCCACATATTGATGGCCTGCTGAGGATGCTGCTCTGGGCTGGGGGGCGACCCCGTACCGCCTTACAGACGTTGCACAGAGCCAAATACGATGGTGGCATAGCATTGCCAACCCTCAGGAAGTACTACGAAGCTGCACAGGGTGCGGTGGTGAACAATTGGGTATACTCGGTCTGGATGACCTGGCAGTGCGAGTAGATAGATGGGGGACAATGCTTATATGCATGTGCTGTATGATGGTGGCCTAAACGCCCAGGCGTGCCCGGCTACGGTCACGGTGAGGGACACATGTAACGGTCTCTTAAGAGAGATGAGATGGGACAAGAGACTCTGAGAAGGTACCAGATTGAAACCGGTGGCAGCTCTTCAGGGTTTCTTGGGGTGGGACAGGATAGGTCTCAGCATGCTGGTCGATGTGTGGTATGTCAACATGGTGGTTCCATTTCAGTATCTCCAAAGGGAATATGAAATGCCCCACACACAATGGTTAAAATACAGATAGCTTAGACATGCCCTCTCTGGCAGCCTAGACCTGGACGAGGAGACCCGGGAGGAGTCCCCATTGGAACGGAGATTACTGGATGGGCAGATTCAACACAAATTGATATCCCTGACATACAGCACATTGATGTGCAATACCCAGGGCCTATTGACACGCATTAAAACTAACTGTGAAAGTGACCTGGAGGGAAATTGACAATGAAGACTGGCAGGAAACGCTGAACTTACTAGGCGAAGGGGCCATCAAGGCCAGCTTTAAATTGATTCAACTCAAAGTACTACATAGGACGTACTACACCAGTGTTGAAGCTATCTTTTATATATGATACCAAATGCTGTATGCTTTTGGGCCCTGTTAAGTTCACATAAGGAACACTGCACATTATGCTTGCATGTTTTTCTTTTGCCAGTAAAACTGCTTTTGTAACGCAAGGCTTGCTCAACACAGATACTGGAACAAAGGTAGACGCGAGCTCATTTCCTCATATCACATTTAGCATTATTTCTGTTTTATGCTGATATTGCAAATTGTTACATGGAAAAGTACCAAAAGCTAATACATTGCATTATAATGGAAAGTCCCCAAAGCTGCCTCCTTAAGGCACGTGGTCAGCAACAATGTATTTTGGACCACAGATGGCATTGCGCAGCTTAGACAGTTGCTAATTGGTCCAATGACCCCTGCTTTACTTATGCTACGTATGTTGTGATGCTGCATCCTTTGTGGTTTGGACCTATAAAAGTTGTCAGAAACGTCACATCGTTGGGCATTCAGTATCTATGCTGTTTGTCTCCGTGCTGCACGTACTTGCATTGTTTGTTGGTCTCCAATAAATTCTGCTATCTTCTGTGCTGACAGAGAACTGTATTTGTGGTATTATTTCTTATTCTTATTTCAGATCCCACATTTGGTGTGAGAATGCGGCTCCAGGATTGCTGACGACTTCACCAGCTGGCTGCTGGACTCCAGCTTCCATCGGAGTTCGGAGACCTGAGGTTCGATAACATTTACGTTTGTCTTTTCTCTCCTCCGCTCCCTTGGACGCTGGGGGACTGTCTGCCCGTAAGTTGACTTCGTCATTTCTCTGGCTCCTGCTCCTTCTCTCTCTCTCGTAATAGAAAAAAACAAGGGTACCCCAATATGTGAACCTGGGGTGGTAATGCGTTTTAGGAAAACAATGGTTCTGGTGTGGCCTAAAGGTCCATTCAAAAGTGACCCCTCAGTAAATTTTTACAGAGTAAAAGGAGTTCATGTTGTAGGGGGTCGACGGCGTTTCTATTTCAGTTAATCGAGATCATCTTCAGGACATATAGTAGGTGAGCAAGCTGAATTCGGTATTTAGGCGGTTAAGACAGCAACAATTGGGGCAAAGGCCTGCGAGCCGCTGCGGTGTTGATCACAGGAGCGCGTGATTGAAATTTGGTATCAAGAATGAATCGCCCGATATAGGAAGAACAGCTGGGTTGTCAGAGGCGTCGCTCTGGGCCGATTAATTAATTTAGGCTGAGACCAGGGCACTAAATGAAAACCTGGGACCTGAGAGCAGAGCGTGTCCTGCTGCTTCGGTAGCCTGCGCTGAGTGCGAGGTACCGAAGCAGCAGGACACGCTCTGCTTTCAGGTCCCAGCTGTTTTTCCTATATTGGGCGATTCATTCCTGATACCAAATTTCAATCACGCGCTCCCGTGATCAACACCGCAGCGGCTCGCAGGCCTTTGTTGCTGTCTTAACCGCCTAGATACCTAATTCAGCTTGCTCACCTACTAAATGTCCTGAAGATGATCTCGACTAACTGAGATCGAAACGCCGTCGACCCCCTACAACATGAACTCCTTTTACTCTGTAAAAATGTACTGAGGAGTTCATACTATTGTTGTCAATGTGATGCCTTTATTTTAATATCATCCTCACTTTTCACGTCACGCTTCTTGTCACTTATTGTGTGAGCACCTGAATACTATTATTTTGGAAATAAATACCTGTCATAAACTGACCTACATGTCCCTTTGTATATTAGTTACCGCTCCCTTAAAGAATTAACTTCCTACTCTTAAACACAGTGCCCCCCACAGGGTCACTTTTGAATGGACCTTTAGGCCGGATCACTGACATAATATCGACAACAAAAATATCGAATATACAAAATATCGGCGTCATAATATCGACTACAATAATATCTACTACCAATACTTATTTATAAAAATACAAAAATATCGAGTACACAATATCGTATATAAAAAATATCGTTCACCACAATATCGAAATGCTAAATATCGTTACATTAAATATCGTTTACATTTTAATAACATACAACATAACAAAATATCGAATACCAAAATATAGACATCAATATTATCGACTTTTTATAAATATCGACTATAGAAAAACTGCTCAATTAAATATATCTTTAGCACCAAATATAAATTCACATTATAAAACAATATAAAATACTTAAACAACATAATAAAATAATTTGCAAACACATCAATATATAAAACAAAATATTTTCTCTAAACAAACAATTACAATAATAAAATATAAACTGTAAAATATATAATGCTTGCATAATTTCACATTAAAAACAATGTTTAAAATATTTTAAAAAAGCAAAACGAAAAAATATTTACTTTCTACTAACAGTTTCTTAATTAGCGTTTCCCTTATATGGAAACAAACAGCCAAAACAATAAAAACAATTAACTTCAACCAATAAAATACTTACATTTTAAAATACACCAATAACATAAAGCAACCAATTAAATAAACACTATATAAACATCAAATATATACATCTTTTTTACACTTCTAACCTACAATAAAGAAGAAGGTGAAACTCTGCCCAACTGTTTCCTGAAAGAAAACTTTCATTACTAAAGAAATCTTTAAATCTGCACTAAGGGGCCCATTACGATGGCGGGCGGAAGCACTACCGCCGTGCTGTCGGAGGCAAAAACCACCA
This sequence comes from Calotriton arnoldi, assembly GCA_963921515.1. Classification (NCBI taxonomy): domain Eukaryota; kingdom Metazoa; phylum Chordata; class Amphibia; order Caudata; family Salamandridae; genus Calotriton; species Calotriton arnoldi. The sequence goes on along the minus strand of CAWUFW010002546.1, from coordinate 1,785,454 downwards.
GTTACCGTCCGTCCGCCAAATTAGGATGTGAAAAGTCAGCCAAACACCGCCCGTAAGCCAGCGACGCCGTCCTCCATCAAAGTGCGCCCGTTCACGTAGCGGCGCGAGCCAATGGAGACACACCGTCCGACGAAATCACGTACCGCCCGGCGTACAAATTACGATGCCGCAACCAAACAGCTCACCCGGCTAAGAGACACCGCACGAGATACCAAGGCGGAAACTCGACCGCTGAGTACGGAGACCAAAAGGCGGCCCACCCCGAGCATAAATCCAGCACTCCAGGCCATCCCCATGCTCTACCTGATGCAGCACCTAGGAGTCAACGCGCCGCGGCGACGCAGGTAGGCAGACACACAACAAGGGCACGCAAACACTGCACACAGTGCAAGGGCGGAAAAACTGCACAAGGGCCCCCCAGACACCCCTGTGTGGACAGGACACATCCACCACTGCACCCACAAATGTCCCACCGGGCAAAATGAAACAACTCGCAACAACCGGGCACAACTACCCGGGACCAGGAACTGACGTCCCCATCACGGCACCGCAGCGGCGATGACGCAGCTACACATGCGCACAACGCAGAGGCCAACGACAGCGCCATGCATGGGCCGCACACAAACAACACAGGGTCACAACTACACACCCCACACACCAGCCCCACCCTGAAGGCACATGTCACGTGGCATTCCTGCATCAGTCATGTCCCCAACCGGCAACTCACAGTTGCCAACCTGATGTCACACAACTGTCCCGAACAGGGGAGTGATGTCACGCCAAATTAGGACACACCCCTGTGTGCAAAACATGGCGAAGCACACAGCGGCTGCTACATCACACCGCAGAATATAGACCCCGTCGGCAAAAGGCACGCAGTACCATACAAAAATACTAATACCATCCTGCACCCAATACCAATACATGCAATACGTAACATTAAAAAACACGGATGCCTGACAACAGGTGTTTCCAATTCCAACACACACACACAAGGCCCAACGTGTAGCGGAAATGCAGCGTGCTGCCCACACACGGGAGAGCAGATAGCACTGAATGGCCTTCCATTCCCAGTCTGAAACCACATTTCAACAATTCAAGCAGGAGAATACAGTCATTGTCCCAACAAAAAGGCAAACAGAGGCATGCCGAGGAAACCGTCCACTGGGCAGATAGCGCACAACATGAAAGAAAGTTCAGAACACAAAAAGAAATAATACCACTCCTCCATGTGGTTCACATGCAAGTAATCTGGAAGGAGTCAGACACCACTGACCTTGACCATTCATTGAAGCATGTGGGATGAGGGCCTGTGGCCTCCGCACAAGCTATAACCCAAGTCCTGCTTCCGTACAACCATGCCAGAATTCACAGCACCGTCGGAGGTTGCACTCTGCTGACTGCACAGCCAGCCGGAACACGCCATCACATCGCCCTGTAGCAAAATGGCTGTTGCACCACAGCTTCCCAACTATGCCGGACAGATGCAGCTGTACATCGAGAGCCTGCTACAGATAGTGGGCTGTGAAAATCTGGCAATGCTGAACGTAAGTTACCGAGTAACTTACCGCATCGCAATGTTCAGCTGCGCCATCCCCGTCTTCTACTGTCGGAGATGTCCATTCCACTGTCCTGTGGATTTATGTCTCTCCAACCCGGCATGTCCAAAGGCGGACCTGGTACAACTGTTCGCCCCCCTGGACGCCCATGACAGGATCTGTTCAGTCTATGGGGGCATGGCGTATGTGGCTGCAATCGGACACACACTGCAATGGGACCAGTGTGCCTCCACACAACGTATTCTGGATCACAGTTTCATCGAATGTCATCCAACATGTCCCATCAGGCTCCTACAAGGGACAACTTACGATGAACACATTGACAGCCACCATCCGCTTCATTGGATGGCATCCATGTTTACCACCAATGCCATGGAAGCCCTGCTGGAAGGTATCGCATACCTGACAACCTGTCAATTCATCGGGCCCCGACGCAATACCCCCAATTGAACAATGATGTTCAACACCGTACCCATGCTTGGCTTTCGCACGGACTGGGCAGTTAGCTGTACAACAACGATACCATACAACCTGTAACAAACACCACACCATCAACTCCACTGCCATGACATCGGACATTTTCGGGACATGCACTCTGTTCCTCACCACATCCAGTATCTCTGCATGAACAGGGGGAGGCAGAGGTATGGGACTTGTGTACAGTAACCACATGGAGAATACTGCCCGAACAACTATGCTATAATATGTATCCTGCGCACATGAACATATGCACCGGTCAGTGCACACTAATCTGTCTGCTGTAGTATGTGAGAACTGTCACCTCACCTTTGTCTGTACTTCCGTGCCAGGACTTTTGCATGGACAACAAATGCATCCCCCAACAACATGACCCCAGTGAATGTGTCATGTTCAGTAGCCACCACATTGCAACAACTAGTGACACGCTGCTGCATGCACGTAGGCTCATGCTCTGATGTCACCTCTCACGCAGGTGTATCGGAGTAACTATTGTAGTAAACCTGTACCATGGAACTGAGATGTACTGTGCCCATGATGTCAAGCTGTCTGGTAGGCAAAATGAATACTGTCTGTGTCAAAGTTTACAGCTCCTCAGTAATTAGCAAATGTACATTAGCATAGCAAGGGCAAGGCAGTTGTAACTCTGAAGCCCTCATCCCACAGTCAACTACTAATCACATCTACCCCTACCCCTTTTGTATGTGTAATCATGCTAAGTATATCCTCCACATGCATTTCGCTGCCAGTAGTGTCCACTATACTGCATCACAGAGGACGTAAGTCCAAATACATGGCTTGAAGCAAATATGTGACTCTGCTGAATCATTTCACCAACACAAGTACGAATGAGAGAGGATGAGAGTGTGTGAAGTACACGAAAGTCGTGAGATGACCATGTAGTCCACTGTCATTGGATGTCAACGCATATGAGTAGCCGCAACAGTGGCCACAGTGAAATACCACAGCTCGTGGAGCAGGACTTATCAGACACTGAAGTGGCCCAAAAGATCATCACATTAACACTGACGGCCTGGTCACTACAAAGCACAGTCCTACACATGTCTACAATTTCCCACACAGTCTGACCTCACACTCAGCAAGCAAAAGTAGGAGCCACGCAAAAGCATGCTACAGCAATGCCTGACAAGACACACACACGACATCAGTGTGGGTGGGCAGCACTGCACAGTGAGTAAGAACTGTAGAAATTCTGACATGCACAATTGAACAAGGCACAATCTTGACAGTCACACACCCTGCACACACACAACGTCAGAAACATAACAAGTAAGAGTCATCCTGAACTGCAAGGACACACCCACACACTGCATACTGTGCAACATACAACACACACATGTCATCACATTCACAGACCTCAACACGGTTACAAACATCCACCATGGGCCTGGGTAACATATGTGTGTAGTCGACATGGCCACAGCACACACACACACCAACGCTACCCCAAAGTCACACCACTCACACCACACACCACCACCTCCCAAATGCACACATTGAAAGTAAGCCATGTGCCCAGGCACAATGTACATCACAAGACTAACATACACCTACACTGCTGGCCACAAAGCAAGTAAGCTCACACATGCCCGCATACTCAGCGCATGCTGCCTGTCCTCCTGTGGCTAGACTCACACCCCGTGCATTGCATGCACGCAAACATGACACGGATACATTTACCCAGAAATACCACCAAATACATGCAGTCAATCCGTTGCACAGAAAAGCAGATTCATCACACACACAAGTAGCAGAGTCTGAAAGAAGTGAAGTCCCTGCCACGTGTACAACACATTGGAATGTGAGACTAGACATTGCAATTGCTGAGGTCACATACACGGCATGTGCCCCACTTAACCAAGCACACACTGCAACAACTGCAATCATCAACTACACAGATACAACCGACTACAGGAACAACAGCATCCAGTCACAGATCACATCGACAGGCGGCATTACTCATCAACCCCAGGGACAGTGCCCAGTTCGATGTGCCGAGTAGTAACACGAAGTGCTGCGGATGCAATGTGTGTGAGTGTGCCCTGCCATGGCCAGCCAACACTGGCATGGCAGTCACAATATCCATCACAGCCACCACTGTGTCAGAAGGAGATGTGTGAGTGTGCCTACCAATCTAACAGGATGCCAGTACGACTCGGTGCTGTGTGTGTGCTACGGGACAGTTGCAGGTCCGGCCCTGAGAGAGTAGCACAACTGTGGAAGACACACATGTGTCATGTGAAGCGGGAGTTCCGCTTGCCCCAGGTGGGTGGTTGTGACGGGTAGGTGCGCACATGCAATGTTGAAACACACTGTGTTGGGAGGATTCGGGAGCCCCAGAGAGGCCAAAGAGTGAATGTGTGGGTCCTATAGCTCCAGTTGGACGCGGCCTGGGCCGCTAGGGCAGCTACAGCCTCTGTGTGTTGCAGGTGGTGTATCCGGACTGCGGAGCCTGTCATGCATTGTCAATGTTGTCCAGGTCTTGAGTCGGGGTACCACGCAGGTGGACGGCGTCCCGCCACTGATTATACAGCGAGACAGACAACTTGTTCAAATGGACCCACACATACACTCTTTGGCCTCTCTGGTGCGAGCTCGGAGCTGCCTGTGCACGCGCTGGCTTCTCAGATGCAAACGCATATTGGGGTGAGCGAGGGGAGGCCATAAGTCTGACGGTGCAAGCCACCTTCCAACATGTCACATCCGGTCGGGACGTCAGCGTCCCCCACTCCTCCTATTTAGGACTCGTGCACTGCTGCCGTCAGATGTGCCGCTCCCCAGGGGGATGGAGAAAGGGTCAGGAATGTCACTCTGAGATTGGCGCAGTTGAAGGCACACCTTCACTGGGGGTGACAACCATTGGACAGTCTGGTGTAGTCCACCCACGCGTACATGTGGGCCCTCCATGATCCATGTCTCCTGCGGCAAAGTGATGTCATGGGCAATGACGTATGTGAGGAGAGCTGTCTGCCCCACGCACAGATGGCGCATCTGCTCAACAGACCCAGCACTGAGGGCAGCAGGGGTCACATGTGCAGGGCCAGCTGTGCCTGGTGTGAAGGACACCCTATCCCTCATCCCTCTGCCGACACGTGTTGCACCAGTGGAAGTGGATGGGAGGGCGGGCATTGACCTCCGCGTGGCTGAAGAAGACCCAGAGTCCACGTCCCCCGTGTCATCCAACATGGATGCATCACCTCTGTCCTCAGATGACGCCTGAAATAGCCCACTGGGCCTGTGATTCATCCAGCACACGTCTAGCCCCTCCGAGGCGCAGGTCACAACTGTCTCACTCAGCAGCTGTGCAGCTGCTACATCCGAAGCCACCCCACTGTTGAGCATCCCCTGTCCCTCAGCACCCAGGGGAGATGCCACATGAGAGTGAGCGAGGTGGTCCCACTCATCTGGCATCAATGACACAGACATGTTCAAGGGAAGCAGCACAGAACATACCCAAATCCACATGTTGCACGATACCTGTGCAATTGTATACAGCCACCACAATCAACACCCAATGGCTGGTGTACAGGAAAGGAATCCGCTAATTAGTGCCACGAATGTCGTGCACATCGCACTACACCCGGCCTGTGTCACCCTGCGACCATAGCCCCAACTCGCGTTGTGCACAACCACTATCCTGATGGTGGCAAGGATGACCACTATGAAATTAGGCCAAACACATACCTGCATGGAGCAGAATGGGAAACTACACACACAGACTGCAACATGACAGCCCACAATGGCCATGAGCCCATGCCATCCACCTGTCGTTCACACGAGCACAACTGTTGTTGCACGGTGTGCCGGATGTGTAAGTACCAGAGACATGAGGTGAGGCATCGCACACATATGTCCGAACGAAATCAGAGTAGGCACAGTGCCCCTAACATACATGTGAATAGCCTACTCCAGCCTACTACAGGTTGTACCTGAGGGCTACGACTCCGAGTGCATTGGGAATGCAGAGTGCCCTAATTGCATCTTAAGCCTCAGGACTAGCATATGCATTTCAGATGCACACAGCACAGACCACAGTTACAACACATTACCCAGATCATGGGTAGGCTGTGGACACATGCTGCCTCTCACAGCAAAAGACACCATCCCACAAGACTGTAAACTTGCTTGCTGCTGATGCCCCAACAAACGTGCATCCGGCACAGGCCGTGGGACTGTCAAGATGCAGACCATTACTGGTGAAATGCAGCGCCGTGCTAACCTGACAATACGAGGGGGCATCCCCCGATTCGTCAACGCCACGTAGTGGCCCATCCGGCAGATGCCGTCACACCCTTTGTGGAATTGGCTGCACTGGCGGTCACACACACACAAAGGCATCAACTTGGTAGCAATGGCTCATCACAAGTCCTTGGGCTGGAGGAATTCCAACTGCAGGGATGGTGCACAGGAGGCTTGGGATGTCACTAATGCACTTCTCAACATCACCCACATCCACCAATCACAGTGGCATGCTGCTGACCCATCCCAAATACTCCGAGACGTGCAACAGAGCCAGGAAGTAATCGGACATGGCCTAACAGCATGTGTACACCACAACGTGAATGCATGCTGCTGGGAGTGTGTACACAGTACCTGTCCAACCCATTCACATGCAGGTTGACAGCACATCGAGCAATGTGTAGTCTGCCCACATCTACTGTCCATTGTCAGGTGAACCTACAAAAAGATCACAAGGCAACACATCTGTGTCGGTGTACCCACTGTGACCAACACTGCGCAACCATCAACGTACTCGCCCTGTGCATGGCCCACCCCGCAATGGAGGTCACATTCAGTGCCACTATCTCTCACACACATCCCTATCACGAGGCATGGTGTGTCCAATCGACAGTGCTGAGTTAGCACTTTTCCGGAGGGTCCTGAACAGAAGACACATGTAACCCACTTGGCAGTCTGTGTTGTCACCTACTGGCATTGTGCAGTCAATGTGCAGCCCAGGCCTGCTGGGACTGAGAAGGGCAGCATGGCCCCAGCCTGCCATTCTCACGAGCAACAAGTGCTCTGAGACCTGCATTGCCAATTGGCTGTGTCACTGGATGTCTGACATGAAGTTGCCATGTACCACCACTCGGGAGGGACAGACATGGCAAAGCGCCCGAGAGCTCACATACCCCTGCCACCTGCAGTAAGCATGGTGAGCAGTGCATGTTGGAACCCCACAGGCTCTGACTCATAGTGCTGCGGATCAACGACATGTGTGTCCCCCACATGCACTCCCACACACACTGTAGTTGTCTTTCACACACAACTTTTGCAAGGAATAGCCATGTGCAGTGTGCGTGGAGCTCGGAATCCAGGATCTCCAGCTCCTCGCTGGTGAGTGGACCTGGACATATCCTCAGCGTCATCGACGTTAAGGTGGACAGGTGGCAGCAGCAGGTGTTGTTGAAGGATGCCAGGCTGCAGTCCCTGGTAGCTGTGGTAATGCCGGTCTCACTCCCACACTCATATAGCCCCCTGGGGCGGTTTCAGTGGGTCCAAGCTGCTGCAATTTGTGTACCATGTCTGCCAGCTTCAATTGCAGACGATGGCCTACTTCCAGCTGGCCCGGGACGCTTACCTCCATAGCGGGACACGCAGGGTGCAACCGCGAGGGCCATTGGAGTTGGCCGTAAGGACATGGCCCATGGTGGGTACAGTCCGCTGATGCCATGTGCACTACACAGTATGATGTGCGCAATGCATCTGCAGGTGTGGCCATGACGTGTGTGGGAGCAGGTCCACACTGGACAGGGCCACAACATGCTGTGTGCATGGGCAGGGACGGCCAGTGCTCAGCCTCCACATGTCTGTTGGCACATCATCATGTACACATTGGCATGGGAGCATGGGATATGCATATGCACACACATGCCATCTTTCACTATGTACATCTCCCACTTGGCACGTGCAACGTTACGTGTCACTTGTGATGTGTATTTGCAATCACACAGCTGTGTTGTCATGGAGCTGTCAATGTGTACACCTGTCAATGTGTTTTGGAGGTGTGATCCGTACAGTGCTGTACATAGGGTAAGTAGGGACATCAATGACTGTCTCACATCCCCTCGTGCAACAGGACCCACTTGTTTTAGCCGCTCAGCCTGTGTCCATAGCGTTGTTGGTGTGTGCCATACTCACCCAGCCTCGGAAGCTGTGTCAGGCACAGCAGCTAATTATATTGCCGTGGTGTTGCCGCTTCCCAAATATGCAGTCTGATATCATCATCATGCCTTACAAGTTTTTGAGGCCTAAATCCCCATGTGCATGCTCATAGCAATGGTTTGTGTCACTGCTCATTGCTATTGGTAAGGGGACCTGTGTAAGTGTATTGTGGCTGGCTGGCTGTCCCTACTTGTCAGCTGTTCTGTGATTCAATTGCTTTGTCTGTAATTTGTGTTTTGTGTATGTGAACATGCCATGTGTTGTGTTGCATTGACATGTGTCCACTTCCATCTTTCCTAGGAGGAGACCAAACATACATCGCCCCTACCAATTGCTGTCAGACATGGAGGATGTGGAGGTAATCCGGAATTTCCGTCTGGACCGACCCACCCTGCATCACCTATGTGCCTTGTTGGAACCCCACCTCCGTCCTCGCAGGGTGTATCCAACTGCATTCACCCCCACAGCTAAGGTGATGGCTGCACTGCATTTCTTCGCCACTGGATCATTCCAACACACAGTGGGCAGTGGAGGTGGAATGTCCCAGCCCATGTTCAGCATGGTGCTACGGGATGTCCTGTCAGCCATGATGATGCACAGGAACCGGTACATCCAATTCCCCAGGGCACGTGAATTGGCGGCAGTGAAGGGTGCTTTCTATGCCCTTGGACGGATCCCCACGTTGTTGGTGCAATTGATTGCACCCATGTTGGCCTTGTAGCACCACAGGCCACGGAGCACATCTATAGGAATAGGAAGCACTTCCACTCCCTGAATGTGCAAGTGGTGTGCCTTGCGGACATGGTCATAACACACATGTGTGCGAAGTTTTCAGGATCGGCCCATGACTCGCACATCATGCGCAACAGCATCCTACCACGTCTGATGACCAATCTGCAACCGGACCGTGCATGGATTGTTGGTGAGTATGTGGACTCGTGTAGCGTGCTGGGTGTGCGATGCTGTCTTGTGTCCAGTTGGAATTGCAACGATTCTTCGTCTCCCTCACACCCAGGTGACTCTGCTTACCCGAATCGGCCTTGGCTGCTGAGCCCATTACGTCATCCTCGGACACCAGCTGATGTCCGATACAATGAGGCACATGGGAGGGCCAGACGTGTGGTGAAGCGGACTTTTGGACTCCTGAAGTCCAGATTCAGATGCCTGGACCGCACCGGGGGTGCACTGGCGTACTCCCCACAGAAGGTGTGCCAGATAGTTGTGGCATGCTGCATGCTGCACAATCTGGTGATTCGCAGGCAGATCCCCCTGATAGTGGATGACGGTGATCAACCAGGGCCCCCGCCTGCAGACCAGGACGGGTCCAGTGACGAGGACAGTGGAGAGGAGGAAGCTGTGAATGTGCGTCAGCAGCTCATCGCCCGCTACTTCACTTGACGGTGAGTGACCATGTACGACGGCTGATGTAGCTGTAGTTGTGCAGGTGTATGTGTGCATTGTCAGGGAGGCCATTTGTTCACTGAGTGCAGTGTGGCAATGGTCCCTGTCCGGGGTAGTATGCCACTGACAGTGGCTGTAGCATTGTGCCCTGTTGCCCTGTGAGATGTGTGTACATAGCTTAAAGTTGATAACAAGTACTGTGTGATGAGTGTGTGACACACTCATTCAATGGACTCTTGTTCTGTTTTTCACCCCTAGGTCCCTACAGCCTCTCCTGGCCTATCGACATACAACACAGCAGATGCATTTCTGATCATGGTGGCGGTTGCACATCGTTGAATGAACACAGAGCACATACAGCAGAATGTGATCAAGGTGTATTTATTTACAGCGGTGACATGTGATTGTGGGCAAGGTGATGACAGAAGTGGTGCATGCTGTGACAATGAGTTGACGGTCATGGCTGCGTGATGGTCAAGGTGTACCCATAAAGTTCTATGTCCACAGTCCAACAGACACATGCCATTCACATGGCAGTGTGGGGTAGGATCGTAGTCCAAGTCAATGCAGTAGGTGGTCAAGGTGGCTGGCTGACTCACTGGCGTTTGGAGCGTGCGAAGTCCTCTCTGGACACCTGTTTCCTCTTCGGACGGCCCCTTCCACGTTTGGAAGGGGGGGGTTGTGTTGGTGGGCTGCTGGTGGTGGCTGAGGACTGCTCACTCGCTGTTGACGCAGGGGAACTAGATGTTGCACGACCCTCGCCACAGCACGTGGTCGCGGAGGTGGTGTGGCTCGCCTTGCTTGGGCCCTCACCACCACCACCAGCTGGCCCATGAGGTCCACAAGTTGGGCCATACGGGTCACGAATTGGCCCATATGGGCGTCCATGGACCTCAACACCCCAAGGACCTCCCGCGTGTCGGCAGCCGACCTGGCCCATTGTTCTTGGGCCTCTTCATAGGCCCCAAGGACTCTGGCGATTTGCGGCAGGGCTTGGCTCCCAGGCTCAGATGGCGTTGGCCTGACCCTGCTCCTCCCACCAGTACTGCTGCCACCGACCTGCCCACTCGCCACATTGGTCACCCCGGTCCTCTGTCTGGCTCCCAGGGTCGAGCCCGACGGCCGTGCCACCCCTTGCGCTGGTGCAGTGGCCAGGGATGGCGTGGTGGTGGTGGTTGCGGCGGTGGTGGTGGTTGCGGCGGTGGTGGTGGCCGCAACGACTGTGGCAGCAGGGGTCTGGGACTGGTCAGCAGCCCTGGGTGATGGGTTGGTGGGTAGGAGGGGCCCTGGGGAGCGGTTGGGCCCTGCCACTCCAGATGGGCCTGCTCGGTGGTCCTCGTCCAAAGAGGTGTCCAGGTCTTCTACATCCGTGAGTCCGGGTCGGGGGCTTGTGGACTGGCTGTGCTGGCTGCTGTCTCCCTCTCCAGCATCCAGCTGTTCGGCACCTGTGGGGAGGATGAGATAGGTTATTGTGTTGCACCTTGCAAAGTTTGTATTGGTTGTCTGACATTCACAGTTCGTGCACTGTCGTGCACAGGTTTCCCAGAGGCGTGTGTGTGGATGTATGATGTGTGTATGCGTGGGCAAGGCAATGGACTGTGTGATGTGATCATGTGGCATGGGACGGATTAGCAATGCCAATGGGGGTGTGTTGCTGTACTCCTACATTTTGTGGCTTGGGTGTATGCGGGCTCCAGCCCCATCGACGCTTTTGAGATGTAATATGGTTTTGGGGGACATATGAAACGCTTCGACACGCAGATTGAAAGTGGGGTACAGCCCCCTCAACGCTTTTGAGGTGAAATATGGTTTTGGGGTTCAAATGGAACGCTTAGAAACGCAGATGGCAAAAGGGGGTACAGCCCCCTCAACGCTTTTGAGGTGAAATATGGTTTTGGGGTTCAAATGGAACGCTTAGAAACGCAGATGGCAAAAGGGGTACAGCCCCTCAACGCTTTTGAGGTGAAATATGGTTTTGGGGTTCAAATGGAACGCTTAGAAACGCAGATGGCAAAAGGGGTACAGCCCCTCAACGCTTTAGAGGTGAAATATGGTTTTGGGGTACATACTGTGACATATGGGTGCAGAACGGGACATGTGTTTTTGCACATGACACTGCAGAGACAAAGGTGTGTGTATGTCTAACATACCCAGCATATCTACTCACTGTTATCATTTATGGACATTACACTGCAAGCATTGTAGTGAGTGAGTGATGGTTGTGTGCCACACAACATATTGCAGATGGGCCAATTCCTTGGTGTGCGTGCTACCCTCAGCCATGTGCAGCTATGCAGTGCTCTTGGGGTTTTTACTATATTATGTATGTTGTAAATCACAGTGTGACTTGCGCTTCAGTCACTGCAGACACATTATTTGTCATCGGCAGGTATCTTTGCTGCACTACTGTATGAGGGCCAGCTGTTCCGATGACATACCTTTCATGGAACTGGGGCTGACAGATGAGATGGATGATATGTTGAATGTGCATTGTGTGGCTGTGTGGTTCATGGGTCCAGTGGTGTATATGTGCATTACTGGGGACATGAGCGCGGTAAATTCACAAATTCACCGCCCGCCATCGTAAACAACAGTGATGAAAATGGACACGGCGGAAGCCCTGGCGGCCATGTCCCTGCACAGAAACCATCCGCGGAGCCAAAGAAACACACACAACATGGCCAACAAGTCCACACAGCAACCCACGCCCAAATACACAAACACAGTACACATCCCGAAAACACATCCCCCCTGGACAAACAAAAAAACTACAAATCCCAGAACACCAGCCACAACACACCTGAAAACAACTGCCCATCATGACACACCCACATAGGTAAGTACAAAAGCAGCCCCTTCACAGACCACAATCCCTTGCAACAATACAAACTGAGGACGAGAGCACAGAATACAGCGAGCCAGAAAGGACAGCAGCACACCACAGACACGCACCCATCGCACCCATCACCACCACCACCACCACCACCACCACCACCAAACACCGGCCCCACAAACCCCCTGCACATCACACACCACACACACACACCAGCACCACAAACACCAAACCACACACCATGGCAGCACAGAGAATGCCCAAATTCACTTCCACTGAGCTGACTGTCATGGTCGACGAGATCATCAAGGTGCACCCACAAATCTATGGGAACCAGGTCCAACAGACACCACTAGCCACCAGAAACCGGTTGTGGAGCAGGATCGTAGACCAGGTCAATGCAGTCGGGAACGTGCCACGCAACAGAGCCGAAATCACCAAGAGGTGGCACGACATGAAAAGAGTGGTCAAAAAGAAGGAGGCCAAGAATCGGCAGCTGGCTGACAGGACTGGCGGAGGAAATCCCGCGCTATTTAAGACCTTCAAGGCGTGGGAGGAGAAGGTGCGAGGCACCCTACATCCGGAGAGTCTCACCGGAATACCAGGGGGAGTGGAGGCTGGTAAGTACAAACAAATGTATACCAGCACACCGCTATGTACTGACATGCACTACCACAATGCCACAGCTCCGAGGGACAAACACCCCCATGTCCAGTACACAATACACAAGACATCACTCACACATGCAACAGACACTACCACACACTCAGCCCAAACCTACCAACTAACAAAACCATGGAGGCATGTGTACATCAGCCAGCACCGCAACTCCCACCAGGTCCCCTTGTACTCCAGAAGTGCCAGAAGGAGCACTCCCCACACCCACACCCATGTGTCAGCCATAGCTGCACTAACCAACAAGTAACAGGTAAGTAGCCGGAACACAAAGTCAGTGGGTCGGAGGGGGGACAGCTGAAGTACAACACCCACCAGGCCCCTAGTCCTACAGCGCAGCAAGGTGGAGCACACCCCACACCCATGTGTCAGCCATAGCTGCACTAACCGACAAGTAACAGGTAAGTAGCCGGAACACAAAGTCAGTGGGTCGGAGGGGGACAGCTGAAGTACAACACCCACCAGGCCCCTAATCTTACAGCGCAGCAAGGTGGAGCACACCCCACACCCATGTGTCAGCCATAGCTGCACTAACCAACAAGTAACAGGTAAGTAGCCGGAACACAAAGTCAGTGGGTCGGAGGGGGACAGCTGAAGTACAACACCCACCAGGCCCCTAGTCCTACAGCGCAGCAAGGTGAGCACACCCCACACCCATGTGTCAGCCATAGCTGCACTAACCGACAAGTAACAGGTAAGTAGCCGGAACACAAAGTCAGTGGGTCGGAGGGGGAACAGCTGAAGCACAACACCCACCAGGCCCCTAGTCCTACAGCGCAGCAAGGTGGAGCACACCCCACACCCATGTGTCAGCCACTGCAGTGCACAACCTCAGCCGACAGGTAGAAATCACACCCTACATGCAGAGGTGTCTGTGGGCGGTAAGTCATCACCACAACACACAAGACCGCCCCCACTCCCACAGACCAGCAACATGGAGCACCCATCCCTCCCATAACCATGTGGCAACCATTGCATAGCGCCCTCCAAACCAACCAGTAGGTAGACAACTGTACAGGCCGGGGTGTCTGTAGGCATGAGGACTGTATTACGACTAACACATGGGACATGTCACGTAGCAGAGGAACACGCAGCACTGCTCCCTGTCATAATCATGTGACCAATGTGCACACGGACATGTATTACAGAGTCATAGCCCACATGAGCCATCACAAATACAGCAACACCTATGGAGCCACGTCTGCATGCACAAGTCCCACTGGAGTACTGACCCACACAGCGGGCACTGTGCCACTCACCACACACATCAGCAACACCATCGAAGTCTTGTCCATGTAGTCGTTACTGCCTGTTCCCCTCACAACGTACAACATCGCCCATGTAAGTCTAACCTGTCTAGAACCAACAGTGTGGAACCCCAGTAATGCACATAAACACCACTGGACCCATGAAACACACAGCCACACAATGCACATCCAACATATCATTCATCTCATATGTCAGCCCCAGTGTCATGAAAGGTATGTCATCGGAACAGCTGGCCCTCATACAGTAGTTCTGCAAAGATACCTGCCCATGACAAATAATGTGTCTGCAGTGACTGAAGCGCACATCACACTGATTTACAACATACATAATATAGTCAACACCCCAAGAGCACTGCATTGCTGCACATGGCCGAGGGTAGCACGCACACCAAGGAATTGGCCCATCTGCAATACGTTGTGTGGCACACAACCATCACTCACTCACTACAATGCTTGCAGTGTAATGTCCATAAATGATAACAGTGAGCAGATATGCTGGGGATGTCAGACATACACACACACACCTTTGTCTCTGCACTGTCATGTTGCCAAAACACATGTCCCGTTCTGCACCCATATGTCACAGTATGTACCCCAAAACCATATTTCACCTCAAAAGCGTTGAGGGGCTGTACCCCTTTTGCCATCTGCGTTTCTAAGCGTTCCATTTGAACCCCAAAACCATATTTCACCTCAAAAGCGTTGAGGGGCTGTACCCCTTTTGCCATCTGCGTCTCTAAGCGTTCCATTTGAACCCCAAAACCATATTTCACCTCAAAAGCATTGAGGGGGCTGTACCCCCTTTTGCAATCTGCGTTTCTAAGCGTTCCATTTGAACCCCAAAACCATATTTCACCTCAAAAGCGTTGAGGGGGCTGTACCCCCTTTTGCCATCAGCGTATCTAAGCGTTCCATTTGACCCCCAAAACCATATTACATCTCAAAAGCGTTGATGGGTCTAGAGCCCGCATACACCCAAGCCACAAAATGTAGGAGTACAGCAACACACACTGATTGTCATTGCTAATCCGTCCCATGCCACATGAACACATCACACAGGTCCATTGCCTTGCCCACGCATACACACATCGTACATCCACACACACGCCTCTGGGAAACCTGTGCACGACAGTGCACGAACTGTGAATGTCAGACAACCAATACAAACTTTGCAAGGTGCAACACAATAACCTATCTCATTCTCCCCACAGGTGCCGAACAGCTGGATGCTGGAGAGGGAGACAGCAGCCAGCACAGCCAGTCCACAAGCCCCCGACCCGGACTCACGGATGTAGAAGACCTGGACACCTCTTCGGACGAGGACCACCGAGCAGGCCCATCTGGAGTGGCAGGGCCCAACCGCTCCCCAGGGCCCTTCCTACCCACCAACACATCACCCAGGGCTGCTGACCAGTCCCAGACCCCTGCTGCCACAGTCATTGCGGCCACCACCACCACCGCCGCAACCACCACCACGCCATCCCTGGCCACAGCACCTGCACAAGGGGTGGCACGCCCGTCGGGCTCGACCCTGGGAGCCAGACAGAGGACCGTGGTGACCAATGTGGTGAGTGGGCAGGTCGGTGGCAGCAGTACTGGTGGGAGGAGCAGGGTCAGGCCAACGCCATCTGAGCCTGGGAGCCAAGCCCTGCCGCAAATCTCCAGAGTCCTTGGGGCCTATGAAGAGGCCCAAGGACAATGGGCCAGGTCGGCTGCCGACAAGCGGGAGGTCCTTGGGGTGTTGAGGTCCATGGACGCCCTTATGGGCCAATTTGTGACCCGTATGGACCAACTTGTGGACCTCATGGGCCAGCTGGTGGTGGTGGTGAGGGCCCAAGCAAGGCCAGCCACACCACCGCCGCCACCACGTGCTGTGGCGCAGGGTCATGCAACATCTAGTTCCCCTGCGTCCACAGCGAGTGAGCAGTCCTCAGCCACCACCAGCAGCCCACCAACACAACCGCCCCCTCCAAACGTGGAAGGGGCCGTCCGAAGAGGAAACAGGTGTCCAGAGAGGACTTCGCACGCTCCAAACGCCAGTGAGTCAGCCAGCCACCCTGACCACCTACTGCATTGACTTGGACTACGATCCTACCCCACACTGCCATGTGAATGGCATGTGTCTGTTGGACTGTGGACATAGAACTTCATGGGTACACCTTGACCATCACGCAGCCATGACCGTCAACTCATTGTCACAGCATGCACCACTTCTGTCATCACCTTGCACACAATCACATGTCACCGCTGTAAATAAATACACCTTGATCACAATCTGCTTTATGTGCCCTGGGTTTATTCAACGATGTGCAACCGCCACCATGAGCAGAAATGCCTCTGCTGTGTGGCATGTAGATAGGCCAGGAGATGTTGTAGGGACCTAGGGGTGAAAACCAGAACAAGAGTCCATTGAATGAGTGTGTCACACACTCATCACACAGTACTTGTCACCAACTACAAGCAATGTACACACATCTCACAGAGCAACAGGGCACAATGCCACAGCCACTGTCAGTGGCATACTACCCTGGACATGGACCATTGCCACACAGCACTCAGTGAACAAAAGGCCTCCATCACAATGTACACATACACCTGCACAACTACAGCTACATCAGCCGTCGTACATGGTCACTCACCGTCAAGTGAAGTAGCGGGCGATGAGCTGCTGACGCACATTCACAGCTTCCTCCTCTCCACTCTCCTCGTCACTGGACCCGTCCTGGTCTGCAGGCGGGGTCCCTGGCTGATCACCGTCATCCACTATTAGGGGGATCTGCTTGCGATTAGCCAGATTGTGCAGCATGCAGCATGCCACAACTATCTGGCACACCTTCTGTGGGTAGTACGCCAGTGCACCCCCGGTGCGGTCCAGGCATCTGAATCTGGACTTCAGGAGTCCAAAAGTCCGCTCCACCACACGTCTGGCCCTGCCATGTGCCTCATTGTAGCGGACATCAGCTGGTGTCCGAGGATGACGTAATGGGCTGAGCAGCCAAGGCCCATTCGGATAAGCAGAGTCACCTGGGTGTGAGGAATACCGAGACTCGTTGCAATTCCAACTGTACACAAGACAGCTTCGCACACCAAGCACGATACACGAGTACACATACTCACCAACAATCCAAGCACGGTCCGGTTGCAGATTGGTCATCAGAAGTGGTAGGATGCTGTTGCGCATGATGTGCGAGTCATGGGCCGATCCTGGAAACTTCGCACACACGTGTGTAATGACCATGTCCGCAAGGCACAGCACTTGCACATTCAGGGAGTGGAAGTGCTTCCGATTCCTATATATGTGTTCCATGGCCTGTGGAGCTACAAGGCCAACATGGGTGCAATCAATTGCACCAACAACGTGGGGGATCCGTCCAAGGGTATAGAAAGCACCCTTCACTGCCGCCAATTCACGTGCCCTGGGGAATTGGATGTACCGGTTCCTGTGCATCATCATGGCTAACAGGACATCCCGTAGCACCATGCTGAACATGGGCTGGGACATTCCACCTCCACTGCCCACTGTGTGTTGGAATGATCCAGTGGCAAAGAAATGCAGTGCAGCCATCACCTTAGCCGTGGGGGTGAATGCAGTTGGATACACCCTGCGAAGACGGAGGTGGGGTTCCAACAAGGCACATAGGTGATGCAGGGTGGGTCGGTCCAGACGGAAATTCCGGATTACCTCCACATCCTCCATGTCTGACAGCAATTGGTAGGGGCGATGTATGTTTGGTCTCCTCCTAGGAAAGATGGAAGTGGACACATGTCAATGCAACACAACACATGGCATGTTCACATACACAAAACACAAATTACAGACAAAGCAATTGAATCACAGAACAGCTGACAAGTAGGGACAGCACAGCCACAATACACTTACACAGGTCCCCTTACCAATAGCAATGAGCAGTGACACAAACCATTGCTATGAGCATGCACATGGGGATTTAGGCCTTAAAAACTTGTAAGGCATGATGATGATATCAGACTGCATATTTGGGAAGCGGCAACACCACAGCAATATAACTTGCTGCTGTGCCTGACACAGCTTCCGAGGCTGGGTGAGTATGGCACACACCAACAACGCTATGGACACAGGCTGAGCGGCAAAAACAAGTGGGTCCTATTGCACGAGGGGATATGAGACAGTCATTGATGTCCCTACTTCACCCTATGTACAGCACTGTACGGATCACACCTCCAAAACACATTGACAGGTGTACACATTGACAGCTCCATGACAACACAGCTGTGTGATTGCAAATACACATCACAAGTGACACGTAACGTTGCACGTGCCAAGTGGGAGATGTACATAGTGAAAGATGGCATGTGTGTGTGCATATGCATATCCCATGCCAATGTGTACATGATGATGTGCCAACAGACATGTGGAGGCTGAGCACTGGCCGTCCCTGCCCATGCACACAGCATGTTGTGGCCCTGTCCAGTGTGGACCTGCTCCCACACACGTCATGGCCACACCTGCAGATGCATTGCGCACATCATACTGTGTAGTGCACATGGCATCAGCGGACTGTACCCGCCATGGGCCAGGCCCTTACGGCCAACTCCAATGGCCCTCGCGGTTGCACCCTGCGTGGTCCACTATGGAGGTAAGCGTCCCGGGCCAGCTGGGAGCAGGCCATCATCTGCAATTGAAGCTGGCAGACATGGTACACAAATTGCAGCAGCTTGGACCCACTGAAACTGCCCCAGGGGGCTATATGAGTGTGGAAGTGAGACCGGCATTACCACAGCTACCAGGGACTGCAGCCTGGCATCCCTCAACAACACCTGCTGCTGCCACCTATCCACCTTAACGTCGATGACGCTGAGGATATGTCCAGGTCCACTCACCAGCGAGGAGCTGGAGATCCTGGATTCCGAGCTCCACGCACACTGCACATGGCTATTCCTTGCAAAAGTTGTGTGTGAAAGACAACTACAGTGTGTGTGGGAGTGCATGTGGGGGACACACATGTCGTTGAGCCGCAGCACTATGAGTCAGAGCCTGTGGGGTTCCAACATGCACTGCTCACCATGCTTACTGCAGGTGGCAGGGGTATGTGAGCTCTCGGGCGCTTTGCCATGTCTGTCCCTCCCGAGTGGTGGTACATGGCAACTTCATGTCAGACATCCAGTGACACAGCCAATTGGCAATGCAGGTCTCAGAGCACTTGTTGCTCGTGAGAATGGCAGGCTGGGGCCATGCTGCCCTTCTCAGTCCCAGCAGTCCTGGGCTGCACATTGACTGCACAATGCCAGTAGGTGACAACACAGACTGCACAGTGGGTTACATGTGTCTTCTGTTCAGGACCCTCCGGAAAAGCGCTAACTCAGCACTGTCGATTGGACACACCATGCCTCGTGATAGGGATGTGTGTGAGAGATAGTGGCACTGAATGTGACCTCCATTGCGGGGTGGGCCAAGTACAGGGCGAGTATGTTGATGGTTGCGCAGTGTTGGACACAGTGGGTACACCCACACAGATGTGTTGCCTTGTGATCTTTGTGTAGGTCCACCTGACAATGGACAGTAGATGTGGGCAGACTACACATTGCTCGATGTGCTGTCAACCTGCATGTGAATGGGTTGGACAGGTACTGTGTACACACTCCCAGCAGCATGCATTCACGTTGTGGTGTACACATGCTGTTAGGCCATGTCCAATTACTTCCTGGCTCTGTTACACGTCTCAGAGTATTTGGGATGGGTCAGCAGCATGCCACTGTGATTGGTGGATGTGGGTGATGTTGAGAAGTGCATTAGTGACATTCCAAGCCTCCTGTGCACCATCCCTGCAGTTGGAATTCCTCCAGCCCAAGGACTTGTGAGGAGCCATTGCTACCAAGTTGATGCCTTTGTGTGTGTGTGACCGCCAGTGCAGCCAATTCCACAAAGGGTGTGACGGCATCTGCCGGATGGGCCACTACGTGGCGTTGACGAATCGGGGGATGCCCCCTCGTATTGTCAGGTTAGCATGGCGCTGCATTTCACCAGTAATGGTCTGCATCTTGACAGTCACACAGCCTGTGCCGGATGCACGTTTGTTGGGGCATCAGCAGCAAGCAAGTTTACAGTCTTGTGGGATGATGTCTTTTGCTGTGAGAGGCAGCATGTGTCCACAGCCTACCCATGATCTGGGTAATGTGATGTTTGTTTTGTGATGCAGTGTGTTGTAACTGGAGTCTGTGCTGTGTGCATCTGACATGCATATGCTAGTCCTGAGGCTTAAGATGCAATTAGGGCACTCTGCATTCCCAATGCACTCGGAGTCGTAGCCCTCAGGTACACCCTGTAGTTGGCTGGAGTGGCTATTCACATGTATGTTAGGGGCACTGTGCCTACTCTGATTTCGTTCGGACATATGTGTGCGATGCCTCACCTCATGTCTCTGGTACTTACACATCCGGCACACCGTGCAACAACAGTTGTGCTCGTGTGAACGACAGGTGGATGGCATGGGCTCATGGCCTTTGTGGGCTGTCATGTTGCAGTCTGTGTGAGTAGTTTCCCATTCTGCTCCATGCAGGTATGTGTTTGGCCTAATTACATAGTGGTCATCCTTGCCACCATCAGGATAGTGGGTGTGCACAACGCGAGTTGGGGCTATGGTCACAGGGTGACACAGGCCGGGTGTAGTGCGATGTGCATGACACTCGTGGCACTAATTAGCGGATTCCTTTACTGTACGCCAGCCATTGGGTGTTGATTGTGGTGGCTGTATACAATTGCACAGGTATCGTGCAACATGTGGATTTGGGTATGTTCTGTGCTGCTTCCGTTGCACATGTCTGTGTCATTGATGCCAGATGAGTGGGACCACCTCGCTCACTCTCATGTGGCATCTCCCCTGGGTGCTGAGGGACAGGGGATGCTCAACAGTGGGGTGGCTTCGGATGTAGCAGCTGCACAGCTGCTGAGTGAGACAGTTGTGACCTGCGCCTCGGAGGGGCTAGACGTGTGCTGGATGAATCACAGGCCCAGTGGGCAATTTCGGCGTCATCTGAGGACAGAGGTGATGCATCCATGTTGGATGACACAGGGGACGTGGACTCTGGGTCTTCTTCAGCCACGCGGAGGCCAATGCCCGCCCTCCCATCCACTTCCACTGGTGCAACATGTGTCGGCACAGGGATGAAGGATAGGGTGTCCTTCACACCAGGCACAGCTGCCCCTGCCCATGTGACCCCTGCTGCACTCAGTGCTGGGTCTGTTGAGCTGATGCGCCTTCTGTGCGTGGGGCAGACAGCTCTCCTCACTTACGTCATTGCCCATGACATCATTTTGCCGCAGGTGACATGGATCATGGAGGGCCCACATGTACGCGTGGGTGGACTACACCAGACTGTCCAATGGTTGTCACCCCCAGTGAAGGTGTGCCTTCATCTGCACCAATCTCAGACTGACATTCCTGACCCTTTCTCCACCCCCCTGGGGAGTGGCACATCTGACGGCAGCAGTGCACGAGTCCTAAATAGGAGGAGTGGGGGTCGCTGACGTCCCGACCGGATGTGACATCTTGGAAGGTGTCTTGCACCGTCAGACTTATGGCCTCCCCTCGCTCACCCAATATGCGTTTGCATCTGAGAAGCCAGCGCGTGCACAGGCAGCTCCGAGCTCGCACCAGAGAGGCCAAAGAGTGTATGTGTGGGTCCATTTGAACAAGTTGTCTGTCTCGCGGTATGATCAGTGGTGGGACGCCGTCCACCTGCGTGGTACCCTGACTCGAGACCTGGACAACATTGACAATGCATGACAGGCTCCGCAGTCTGGATACACCACCTGCAACACACAGAGGCTGTAGCTGCCCAGCAGACCAGGCCGCGTCCAACTGGAGCTAATGGACCCACACATTCACTCTTTGGCCTCTCTGGGCTGAGCTTGGAGTTGCTTGTGCACGCGCTGGCTTCTCTGTTGCAATGGCATGTAACGTGTGGGGAAAAATAGGCAATGAGTCAGATGGTGCGAGCCACCTTCCGTGACGTCACTCCCGCTCGTGATGTGTGCGTCCCCCCACTACTTATATTTGACTTGTGCCATGCTGCACAATGAGGATGTGTTGCCTGCGTGATGTGACCAGGAGGAGCGCGCCATGACCTCTCACCCACCATGCTCCACTGCCATCCCGAGCCCTGGATAGCCTGTGCAGGTGGACAATGTTGGGGGTACACCTGGTCGACAGGGGATGTGAGTGCCTTGGCAAGGGCCTGGCGGACGCACACAGCAGTATCCAGCATGTCCCCAGAGGGTGGGCTGATGTCTACACCTGATGCAGCATTGTTCGTGTGGCCGCCTGTTGTGCACACACGAGTTCACATTCATCCCCAGACAGGTGGTCTTTACAAATGCTCAAGACAGCGGTAATCTAGTGCTCCCGAATCCTCCCAACACAGTGTGTTTCAACATTGCATGTGCGCACCTACCCGTCACAACCACCCACCTGGGCCAAGCGGAACTCCCGCTTCACATGACACATGTGTGTTTTCCACAGTTGTGCTACTCTCTCAGGGGCGGACCTGCAACTGTCCCGTAGCACACACACAGCACCGAGTCGTGCTGGCATCCTGTTAGATTGGTAGGCACACTCACACATCTCCTTCTGACACAGTGGTGGTTGTGATGGATATTGTGACTGCCATGCCAGTGTTGGCTGGCCATGGCAGGGCACACTCACACACATTGCATCCGCAGCACTTCGTGTCACTACTCGGCACATCGAACTGGGCACTGTCCCTGGGGTTGATGAGTAATGCCGCCTGTCGATGTAATCTGTGACTGGATGCTGTTGTTCCTGTAGTCGGTTGTATCTGTGTAGTTGATGATTGCAGTTGTTGCAGTGTGTGCTTGGTTAAGTGGGGCACATGCCGTGTATGGGACCTCAGCAATTGCAATGTCTGGTCTCACATTCCAATGTGTTGTACACGTGGCAGGGACTTCACTTCTTTCAGACTCTGCTACTTGTGTGTGTGATGAATCTGCTTTTCTGTGCAACGGATTGACTGCATGTATTTGGTGGTATTTCTGGGTAAATGTATCCGTGTCATGTTTGCGTGCATGCAATGCACAGGGTGTGAGTCTAGCCACAGGAGGACAGGCAGCATGCGCTGAGTATGCGGGCATGTGTGAGCTTACTTGCTGTGTGGCCAGCAGTGTAGGTGTATGTTAGTCTTGTGATGTACATTGTGCCTGGGCACATGGCTTACTTTCAATGTGTGCATTTGGGAGGTGGTGGTGTGTGGTGTGAGTGGTGTGACTTTGGGGAAGCGTTGGTGTGTGTGTGTGATGTGGCCATGTCGACTACACACATATGTTACCCAGGCCCATGGTGGATGTTTGTAGCCATGTTCAGGTCTGTGAATGTGATGACATGTGAGTGTTGTATGTTACACAGTATGCAGTGTGTGGGTGTGTCCTTGCAGTTCAGGCTGACTCCTACTTGTTATGTTTCTGACGTGTGTGTGCAGGGTGTTTGACTGTCAAGATTGTGCCTTATTCAATTGTGCATGTCAGAATTTCTGCAGTTCTTACTCACTGTGCAGTGCTGCCCACCCACACTGATGTTGTGTGTGTGTTTTGTCAGGCATTGCTGTAGCATGCTTTTGCGTGGCTCCTACTTTTGCTTGCTGAGTGTGTGGTCAGACTGTGTGGGAAATTGTAGACATGTGTAGGACTGTGCTTTGTTGTGACCAGGCCGTCAGTGTTAATGTGATGATCTTTTGGGCCACTTCAGAGTCTGACAAGTCCTGCTCCACGAGCTGTGGTTTTTCACTGTGTCCACTGTTGCGGCTACTCATATGCGTTGACATCCAATGACAGTGGACTACATGGTCATCTCACGACTGTCGTGTACTTCACACACTCTCATCCTCTCTCATTCGTACTTGTGTTGGTGAAATGATTCAGCAGAGACACATATTTGCTTCAAGCCATGTATTTGGACTTACGTCCTCTGTGATGCAGTATAGTGGACACTACTGGCAGCGAAATGCATGTGGAGGATATACTTAGCATGATTACACATACAAAAGGGGGTAGGGGTAGATGTCATTAGTTGTTGACTGTGGGATGTGGGCTTCAGAGTTACAACTGCTTTGCCCTTGCTGTGCTAATGTACATTTGCTAATTACTGAGGAGCTCTAGACTTTGACACAGACAGTAGTCATTTTGCCTACGAGACAGCTTGACATCATAGGCACAGTACATCTCAGTTCCATGGTACAGATTTACTACAGTAGTTACTCCGACACACCTGCGTGAGGGTTGACATCAGAGCATGAGCCTACGTGCATGCAGCAGCGTGTCACTAGTTGTTGCAATGTGGTGGCTACTGAACATGACACATTCACTGGGGTCATGTTGTTGGGGGATGCTTTTGTTGTCCATGCAAAAGTCCTGGCACGGAAGTACAGACAAAGGTGAGGTGACAGTTCTCACGTGATACAGCAGACAGATTAGTGTGCACTGACCGGTGCATATGTTCATGTGCGCAGGATACATATTATAGCATAGTTGTTCGTGCAGTATTGTCCATGTGGTTACTGTACACAAGTCCCATACCTCTGCCTCCCCCTGTTCATGCAGAGATATTGGATGTGGTGAGGAACAGAGTGCATGTCCCGAAAATGTCCGATGTCATGGCAGTGGAGTTGATGGTGTGGTGTTTGTTGCAGGTTGTATGGTATAGTTGTTGTACAGCTAACTGCCCAGTCCGTGCGAAAGCCAAGCATAGGTACGGTGTTGAACATCATTGTTCAATTGGGGGTATTGCGTCGGGGCCCGACGAATTGACAGGTTGTCAGGTATGCGATACCTTCCAGCAGGGCTTCCATGGCATTGGTGGTAAACATGGATGCCATCCAATGAAGCGGATGGTGGCTGGCAATGTGTTCATCGTAAGTTGTCCCTTGTAGGAGCCTGATGGGACATGTTGGATGACATTCGATGAAACTGTGATCCAGAATGCGTTGTGTGGAGGCACACTGGTCCCATTGCAGTGTGTCCGATTGCAGCCACATACGCCATGCCCCTATAGACTGAACAGATCCTGTCGTGTGCGTCCAGGGGGGCGAACAGTTGTACCAGGTCCGCCTTTGGACATGCCGGGTTGGAGAGACATAAATCCACAGGACAGTGGAAGGGACACCTCCGACAGTAGAAGACGGGGATGACGCAGCTGAACATTGCGATGCGTTAAGTTACTCGGTAACTTACGTTCAGCATGGCCAGGTTTTCACAGCCCACTATCTGTAGCAGGCTCTCGATGTAGAGCTGCATCTGTCCGGCGTAGTTGGGAAGCTGTGGTGCGACTGCCATTTTGCTACAGGGCGATGTGATGGCGTGCTCCGGTCGGCTGTGCAGTCAGCAGAGAGCACCCTCCGACGATGCTGGGAAATCTGGAATAGTCGTACGGAGGCAGGACTTGGGTTATAGTAGCTTGTGCGGAGGACACAGGTCCTCATCCCACATGCTTCTATGAATGGTCAAGGTCAGTGGTGTCTGACTCCTTCCAGATTACTTGCATGTGAACCACATGGAGGAGTGGTCTTATTTTTTTTTTTGTGGTCAGAACTTTCTTTCATGTTGTGCGCTATCTGCACATTGGACGGTTTCCTCGGCATGCCTCTGTTTGGCTTGTTGTTGGGACAATGACTGTATTCTCCGGCTTGTTTTGTCGAAATGTGGTTTCAGAGTGGGAGTGGAAGGCCATTCAGTGCTATCTGCTTTCCCGTGTGTGGGGGCGGCACGCTGCGTTTCCGCTATAGGTTGGGCCTTGTGTGTGTGTGTTGTAATTGGTAACACCTGTTGTCAGGCACCCGGGTTTTTTAATGTTACGTATTGCATGTATTGGTATTGAGTGCAGGATGGTATTAGTATTTTTGTATGGTACTGGTGTGCCTTTTGCGGACGAGGTCCATATTCTGCGGCATGATGTAGCAGCCGCTGTGTGCTTCGCCATGTTATGCACACAAGGGTGTGTCCTATTTTGGTGTGACGTCACTGTCCTGTTCGGTACACTTGTGTGACATGTTGGCACCTGTGAGTTGCCGGTTGGGGACATGACTGATGCAGGAATGCCACGTGACATGTGCGTTCAGGGTGGGGCTGGTGTGTGGTGTGTGTATTTGTGAGCCTGTGTTATTTGTGTGCGGCCCATGCATGGCGCTGTCGTTGGCCTCTGCGTTGTGCGCATGTGTAGCTGCGTCATCGCCGCTGCGCTGCGTTGCTGTGACTTGGACGTCAGTTCCTGGTGCCGGGTAGTGTGTGCCCGGTTGTTGCGAGTTGTTTCATTTTGCCCGGTGTGACATTTGTGGGTGCAGTGGTGGATGTGTCCTGTCCACACAGGGGTGTCTGGGGGGGCCATGTGCAGTTTTTCCGCCCTTGCACTGTGTGCGGTGTTTGCGTGCCCTTGTTGTGTGTCTGCCTACCTGCGTCGCCGCGGCACGTTGACTCCTAGGTGGTGCATCAGGTAGAGCATGGGGATGGCCTGGAGTGCTGGATTCATGCTCGGGGGGGCTGCCTTTTTGGTGTCCGTACTCGGCAGTCGAGTTTCCGCCTTGGTATCTCGTGCGGTGTCTCTTAGCCGGGGGAGCTGTTTGTTTGCGGCATCGTAATTTGTACGCCGGGCGGTACGTGATTTCGTCGGACGGTGTGTCTCCATTGGCTCGCGCCGCTACGTGAACGGGCGCACTTTGATGGCGGGCGGCGTCGCGGGCTTACGGGTGGTGTTTGGCTGATTTTACACATCCTAATTGGGCGGGCGTGTGGGCCGCGGCGGGCGGACGGTAACTGGTGGTTTTTGCCTCCGACAGCACGGCGGTAGTGCTTCCGCCCGACATCCTAATGGGCCCTTAAGTGTACAATATGCTACAGACAGTACTTTCGCCTACCAAATTAAAAAGCTAATAGCACTAGCATATGTACCTGTAACTGATGTAGCAGAGCACTACAATATTCTAATAGAAAGCCCCTATTACAAAAGGAACGAAGACAAAATAAGCCCACTACTAGACTACTTTGAGGACACCTGGGTGGGAAGATTGCAAAGATCAGGGCATAGAAGGCAACCTAAGTTCCACATTCCTTGGTGGAACGTGTACCTAAGTACCTTAAACAAAGAAGCTAAAACAAATAATAGTGTTGAAGGATGGCATAATGCCTTCCAAGCAACAACAAACAGAGGTAAACCTACCCTACAAAAACTTCTAGAATCTATACAAAAAGAACAAAGCTATCAAGAATTACGGATGGAACAATCTGTAACTCAAATATGTCCCAAATTAACTAAACAAACTAAAAAAATGTTTGAGCTACTGCAAAGTCAGGTTGCCCTATACCCATCAACAAGAGGCCTAGATTACCTATCCCTAATAGCCAAAAGCCTTTTATAAACTAAAGTTCCACAGCTATTATACATTTTTTCGTTCACAAAACAAACACTTTACACACATATATTAATATTATATTTTCACAAATATTTCTTATTTGTCATGTATATTTTTTTAAATAAAAAAATATATTTACAAATAAATAATATTTATCAAAATATACTATAAAACACTATTAATTTTAACAACATTTCCCACCCAATTAATAAAAAAAAATAGACTTACGGTTTATGTAGCTGTAGAAGATGTTTTCCAAAAAGTAATAATCCTTGCATCTATTTGTTAATCCATGTTAAAGTTTAAAAAAGCCCCAAACAAAATGCAAAAATCCAACAGGTCCCATATAAATCCATCCTTGCGAAATCCAAATAACGGAAACCCTCAAAAACCCGACAAAGATACAAAAATATACAAATCGCTCCAGGAAATACCGAAAAATAAAAGAAACTGTGATAATAATATTAGTTTAACATACTAATACACAGTTCTTTTTTTTTTTTAAAACGCGTCTCTGTCTCCAACGTAAAGTCGATTAAAATTAAGCTGCAAAAAAGATTGAAAGCATACCCACCCACACAAATACACCCAAATACATTCATTAAATACAATAACATGAATTTATATCAACAAAACAACACATATTTAGTCATATTATCATCTGTCTACACTACGCCTCAAACACTAACTCACGACATCTCACTAAAATATAACTAACAAGTACAGCACACCAATAACGCAACAACCTAACTATAAATACAATATATACGTCCTAACTACACTAAAACATAAGTATTAAGTTAGAAAAATAAGTAAAATTTCCCTTACCTTGCTCGACGCGACGCAGCTTCCAACCGCGAGCTTCTCCGATCCTCAATGACCCAAAATAACAGTATTCGGTTACAAAATAGTCCCTGTAAACTAAAAATGGCTGCTTAAATAAATGTTTAAAAAAGGAATAATGTTAAGAAAAAGCATTATAGCAAAGTATAAATTTCACATATATTTTTCTTATGTTGTACACAATTTTCTGTATATTTAAAAATTATTATATATTGTATTATACTTTGTAAAGTTATAATAATAATTAATATAAAAATATATTTATTATTATTATAATTGTATATGTTTTTTATAATGATATTAATTATAAAAAATACATATTAATTATGTAAAATTGTTAAATAAAACTTACCTGTTTAAAAAAAAAATCATACAATACAACAATGTAATAATTAATATTATTAATATTTTATATACTAATATTAATAAAAAATGTATTTACATGTAATAAAGTGCTAATTATTTGTAAATGATAAACAATATTCACTACAGCATTATAATGTTACAATATTAAATAATAAATAAACATACAATGCTTTACTTTCTGTATATATACGCCAAAAATGGTTATATAATTTGTATACATATATTACAATGTTACAACTCTTGTAAAATAATAACATAACATTTTTTCCTTAAGATTCAATTAACTAATAAATGTATGTAAAATAATTTATGTTCCTTAAATAAAAATTGACATATTTTGTGTATTTTTAATAATTTCTATTCCATTCTATAAATAAAAGAATTTTTTTCTCTTTCTATCTACTTATACAAGAATAAAAGTTGTATGAAAATAAAAAATGTCTAATTTATTTTTATATGTATATCTTATTATTAAATATTTTACTTAAATATATTAATTTGATAAATGTACCATTTTAATTAACTATAAATAATCATATTGGTTTTTTTACTAGTAAATTATAAACTATACATCAATTACACAATAAAAATTCATTATCACTGCACATAATAAAACACATTTATATTTCTTCACATATAAAAACACATACAGTAATTTTCCTACAACTCTTTATATAAAAAAAATAAATACACAGCAAATAACATATTTGTTATATAAATATTTTATATAAATTATAAATAATTCTAAAAATATATTTGTACATAAACAAACATCACTAACTATTCCCAATACATTTAAACAATATTCATTGAAGGTGGTAAACATAAACAATATATAATTTACTCTTCCCACTACACTTAGGGGCCGATTCCGATCTCGGCCGGTAGCGCACCGAATCGGATTCGGCTTAACCGGATCCGATTCGGAGCCCTCTTTCCCGACCGATTCGAACGCGCGTCCGGCCGAGCAAGTACGATGCGAGCGCACGCGAAATCGCCGACCGACTGGTTCACGGGTCCGAACCGCTCCGACCGACTCGCACGGACACGACGCGCACCGCGCAATGGAGACGTTCCCCGGCCGGGCAAGTACGATGCGCGCCTCGAGCAGTCCGACCGACTCACGCCGTCCAGCTCGAAAGAGCAGTCGGAGCCGGACTTTGGGGGTCCGTGTCGGACCACCCTGTATGCGTAGCCGCGCGAGTCGCACACAGGGGGGACCCATGGGCCCCCCTACTTGTGCATGTGCGGCGCGTATGCATCGACGCGTACCCCCTGTAGGGGGCGCCCTTGTTCGCCTCGCACCCATTGAGTCAATGGGAGCCCACTTACGCGTTGTACGACCGGCTCCCATTGACTTCAATGGGAGTCCGACCGACTCGAGTCCGATTGCATGCGTGCGCATCGTACTCGTTCGGTCGGACTGCCAGAGTCCGATTCGGTCGGAAATCTATCCGGGTCCGGCTGGGTCGGAGTGATTTCCGGCCTTAATCGGAATCGGCCCCTTAGAATTAAGTAATAAAAAATGCTAAACATTAACCATATATAATTTATTATTCCCAATCCAGTATGCATTAAATAATAAAAACTGCTGTACATTAAACACATTTAAATTACTATTCCCACTCCACTCAGTATTAATTCAGGGAAGGTGCTGGACACTAAACATATAACAATTACTATTCTCACTACAATAAATATTAAATCATAGAAGGTGGTACACATTAAACATATATAAACTACTATTCCCACTCCAGTCAGTATTAACTCAGGGAAAATGCTGTACATTAAACATATATAAATTACTATTCCCACTTCAGTCAGTATTAAGTCAGGGAAGATGCTGGACACTAAACATATAAAATTACTATTCCCACTCCAGTAAATATTAACTCAGGGAAGGTGCTGGACATTAAACATATATAAATTACTATTCCCACTCCAGTCAGTATTAAGTCTGGGAAGGTGCTGGACATTAAACACATAAAAATTACTATTCCCACTCCAGTCAGTATTAAGTCAGGGAAGATGCTGGACACTAAACATATAAAATTACTATTCCCACTACAGTCAGTATTAAGTCAGGGAAGATGCTGGACACTAAACATATAAACTTACTATTCCCACTCCAGTCAGTATTAAGTCAGGGAAGATGCTGGACACTAAACATATAAAATTACTATTCCCACTCCAGTCAAAATTAAGTCAGGGAAGGTGCTGGACATTAAACACATAAAAATTACTATTCCCACTCCAGTCAGTATTAAGTCAGGGAAGATGCTGGACACTAAACATATAAAATTACTATTCCCACTCCAGTCAGTATTAAGTCAGGGAAGATGCTGGACACTAAACATATAAACTTACTATTCCCACTCCAGTCAGTATTAAGTCAGGGAAGATGCTGGACACTAAACATATAAAATTACTATTCCCACTCCAGTCAAAATTAAGTCAGGAAGGTGCTGGACATTAAACATATATAAATTACTATTCCCACTCCAGTCAGTATTAACTCAGGGAAGGTGCTGGACATTAAACATATATAAATTACTATTCCCACTCCAGTAAATATTAACTCAGGGAAGGTGCTGGACATTAAACATATATAAATTACTATTCCCACTCCAGTCAGTATTAAGTTTGGGAAGGTGCTGGACATTAAACACATAAAAATTACTATTCCCACTCCAGTCAGTATTAAGTCAGGGAAGATGCTGGACACTAAACATATAAAATTACTATTCCCACTCCAGTCAGTATTAACTCAGGGAAGATGCTGGACACTAAGGGGCCGATTCCGATTCGGGCCGGAAATCTCTCCGACCGAGCCGGACCCGGAGAGATTTCTGACCGAATCGGACCCGTGCAGCCCGACCGAACGAGTACGATGCGCACGTATGCCATCGGACTCGAGTCGGTCGGACTCCCATTGAAGTCAATGGGAGCCTGTCGTACAACGGGTACGCGGGCTCCCATTGACTCAATGGGTGCGATGCGGACAAGGGCGCCCCCTACAGCGTGTACGCGGCGAGCGAGTCGCGCCGTACACGCCCAGGTAGAGGGGACCCATGGGTCCCCACCTGTGTGCGACTCGCGCGGCTACGCGTACAGGGGGTCCGACACGGACCCCCGAGTACGGCTCCGACAGCTCTTTGGAGCCGGAGTGCGCGGCTCGGTCGGACTGCTCGCGGCGCGCATCGTACTTACCCGGCCGGGGAACGTCTCCATTGCGCGGTGCGAGACGTGTCCGTGCGAGTCGGTCGGTGCGGTTCGACCCGGGATCGAGTCGGTCGGAGCGGTCGGGACGCCCGGACGAGTCGGTCGGCGAATACGCATCGTACTCGCTCGCCCGGACGCGCGTACGAATCGGTCGGGAAATAGGGCTCCGAATCGGATCCGGTTAAGCCGAATACGATTCGGAGCCCTACCGGCCGAGATCGGAATCGGCCCCTAAACATATAAAATTACTATTCCCACTCCAGTCAGTATTAAGTCAGGGAAGGTGCTGGACATTAAACATATATAAATTACTATTCCCACTCCAGTAAATATTAACTCAGGGAAGGTGCTGGACATTAAACATATATAAATTACTATTCCCACTCCAGTCAGTATTAAGTCTGGGAAGGTGCTGGACATTAAACACATAAAAATTACTATTCCCACTCCAGTCAGTATTAAGTCAGGAAGATGCTGGACACTAAGGGGCCGATTCCGATTCGGGCCGGAAAAATCTCCGTCCGAGCCGGACCCGGAGAGATTTCCGACCGAATCGGACTCCCGCAGTCCGACCGAACGAGTACGATGCGTTCGCATGCTATCGGACTCGATTCGGTCGGACTCCCATTGAAGTCAATGGGAGCCGGGCGTACAACGCGTACGTGGGCTCCCATTGACACAATGGGTGCGAGGCGGACAAGGGCGCCCCCTACAGCGGGTACGCCTCGATGCGGTTCGCGCCGTACATGCATGGTAGGGGGGACCCATGGGTCCCCCCTGTGTGCGCGTCGCGCGGGTACGCGTACAGGGGGCAAAGTCCGGCTCCGACAGCTCTTTCGAGCCGGCCGGCGCGAGTCGGTCGGACTGCTCGAAGCGCGCATCGTACTTACCCGGCCGGAGAACGACTCCATTGCGCGAGACGATCCCTGTCCGTGCGAGTCGGTCGGAGCGTGTTGGACCCGCGTTCGAGTCGGTCGGCGTTTTCGCGAGCGCTTGCATTGTACTCGCTCGGCCGGACGGCGCGAGTCGGTCGGACTGCTCGAAGCGCGCATCGTACTTACCCGGCCGGAGAACGACTCCATTGCGCGAGGCGATCCCTGTCCGTGCGAGTCGGTCGGAGCGTGTTGGGCCCGCGTTCGAGTAGGTCGGCGTTTTCGCGAGCGCTTGCATCGTACTCGCTCGGCCGACGCGCGTCCGAATCGGTCGGGAAACAGGGCTCCGAATCGGATCCGGTTAAACCCAATCCGATTCGGAGCACTACCGGCCGAGATCGGAATCGGCCCCTAAATATATATTTTTTACAATGTTAACAACCTCACCATTTTCCCCTAATAACCCAACATCCCAGTACTAAAAACAACCTATAATTTCTATTTTTAATTAACTTTATTTCTTCAAATTAATTTCAATTTTTAAATTTCAATTTAATAATTAATTTTAAAATAATATTTAAATAACACTCCCCACCCTTATCCCCTAATAACACAACATCATACTTCTAAAAAAAAAAAATTTCCTTTTATAATTTCACTTTCTAATTTGTTTTAATTTTCTATTTAAAGTTTTGTATTTAAATATATCAATTCATATAACTAATTTTAAAACACTGCCCAACTTTCTCCCCTAATAACACAATATCCCACTCTAAAAACAAAAAATAATTTTTAAATTTTAAATTTAAATTTCATATTTTAAATTATTTCTAAAATTCGAAATATTCATTTCATATATCAATTTTATACTTATATTTTTAAAATACTACCCACCCTTATCCCCTATTAACGCAACATCCCACTCCTAAAAGAAAACATACTTTTTATATTTTTATTCAAAATTTCGTTTTTGTAAATAATTTCTAATTTTAAATGAATTTAATTAATATGTAAATTTTATCCTAGTATTTTTAATACACTACCCACCCTTATCCCCTAATAACCCAACATCCCGCTCCTAAAACAAAACATATATTTTTAATATAAATTTCGTTTTTAAATAATTTCTAATTTCAAAATTTTTTAAATTAATATCTAAATTTACACTAATATTTTTAAAATACTCCCCACCCTTATCCCCTAATAACCAAACATCCCGCTCCTAAAACATATGTTACAAAAAAATTTTTATACAGTTTCAAACTAATATTAAAACAATTAAAATACAAAATTAATAGCAATACAAAATATTTAAATATTAACTAAAAAATGATATTTTACACTTTCTATATTTTTTTGTCGATATTTTTTACAACACTAACAATTCGATATTATCTACTAACGATATTACTTATTCGATATTTTATACTTCGATATTTTTTAAAGGAAAAAAAAAACGATATTTTTGACTACGATATTCATGTATTCGATATTATGAGACATTCGATATTACAACTTCGATATTACTGCAATTCGATATTTGCAATTCGATATTATGTCTATTCACCATTTAGGCCACACCAGAACCATTGTTTTCCTAAAACCACTTCTCTCTCTCTCAGCACATTTGTATATGGCTTTGTTTCCCTCTTTGCTTTTCTGGTGCCAGGCTTGTGTCCAGGCGATGTCTTAATCTCTTGCACATTTCCAGCTGCAATGGCTGTCATATCGGCCGTCCTTCTAGCTTTTTTCTGTGCCCTTATCGTGGCTCTGATTGTATATTTCTTTGCCTGTCACCATTCTGTTGAGGACTGTACGTCTGCTTAAGGTTGGCGCACGCTCCGTGGTGCTGGCCGTGCCTTCTCTCCTGCGCCGTTTGTGGCTCTTGACCTCTGACATTGCTGCCGAGCTCTGCCAGAACATTCTAATATGCATTTTTGCTCTACATTTTAGACTCTAGTCCTGGTGTCCACCGCTCCTGGCCGGTGACAGTGCATATCCGCACGTTCCCTGCATGCAGTGACTCCCTGGTGCTAAGCAGCACTTGGCTGACGGCGTACCAAGGAGGGCGAACTTCTGCACCCCTCTGTCTTGCCTGCGGAGAGTCCCCGGCCGATGGGGGTGGAGAACAGTGACAGCTGCTTCCCGTTGACTGAGGCTGAGGTCGGTACACTTTGCCAGACTCAACATACACCAGTGAGTCTTGATTGAGGATTTTCCATCCTCCAGGTTGGGTTGTAGCAGGTAGCCCCTCGTTTTAGAGTTGTGGCAGTTTTGCTCCCCAGGTACAGGTGGTGGCGGTAAATGCACCCCTGTGGCTGCACACAGTTCGTGTGCAGGGATGATATCGTGGGATTTGTAGCCACGTGGGCTGCTCCTTAAGGTTGCAACAAGTTTTCGGGTCGACATATATTCAGTTTTGATGAGCTCAGAGTCAGGTCCAGCTAACTCTTCCCGCGAACGCTGGCCAAATTTATCGGCTTTCATGAACACAGGTTTGGGTGCAGCTAACGCACCTCGGTGCCGCTGCCTGCCTCCCCCCGGGCGCCCCAGGTGGCCCCCGGCTGTGCCTAGGGATACTCCTAGGCACAAACAGGAGGGAGTGTCATTTGTTCAATTGTCCATAATTGTTGGTTTCATTGCATTTTTCTATTATGTTCTTGTCATATGCCTCTCATACATGGTGGTTAAATACAGTTAGGGTTAAAGGGCGCTGCCGGTACTTGTCAGGTTGTCATTTTTTTCTACATGACTGACATTCGACGCTGCTAGACTTCCTGACAACGTACTTGGTACCCCTCAAATACTACTTATTAACGTATATGATGTCCCTTACTACTGCTGCCCCCCCTAAAATGAACTGGCTGACTGACTTATTAATATTTGTCCTATACTGTACAATACCTCCTATTTGCGTTTTGTTCCTTATGTCCTTTAACATTCCAATAATATTGTTCCTATTTTCTCTGTTACTCTTCTGGGATTAGTATAATCACACTGCACACATTCACAGCACACAGACTCTCATACAGCGCTGTTGCGCAGGGACGCCAGAGATTGCTTATTTGTTTTATGTGTTTGTCTGAACTACACGAGGAGTTCACCACTTCTGCCCTGTTTATTTGAATGTCTGGACCTTTTGGCACCGTCCATAGGGTCTTCAATTCCGTCTAGCCACCCTTCCTGCCCATTTAGGGAACAACAGGAGATTGCAAGGAGACGGAAACACTAAACTTTCTTCTAAATACTTTCCTGTCATTTTGTTCTGTACATGGAGCGCCAGTAAAATGCTACAAAGCACCCAGGACATTTTCTCTTTCCTACTTGTGAATGCTTTGGTGAACTAGTACCGATTGCACTGTCTGTTTGCCTGATGAATGGCTTCCTCTTCTATCGCGAAAGCTGGAGCATAGCTGAAAAGCACATGATAACGTTCGTCCACCCATTGTGTTCTCTGTTTCCCCACCCTCCATCTGTCTGGCATATCTTAACAGTCTTCGCAAAGCAAATAAGGTTAGCGCTTGCACTTTGCACACTTCCACACTCTCATCTCTCACAATGGGAAACCCTCTAAGTAAAAATAATCTAGACAGCAGTCAGCCAGCTCCACCAAAAGACTCCCCAGCATACAACGTGGCCCTACGCCAAGGACTGAGTTCCATACTATTTATACATAAATGGCATAACATGACAGCTAAGAGACCGGACTTACAATTTCCGTGTCAGGGGACGTACGACATAAATAAGTTGTCATATTTGAGACAAATGTTGACATTAAAAGGCAAGAAGATAAGGCCGGCCGAGTGTGAATCGTTTTTTCAGTGGGATTTGGTCCTGCGCGACATGCGCGGTACTAATGACGTGAAATCGAAGGTCCACAAGGAATTGTTAGAGGTTAAAAACAGAATGCTAAATGAGATGGCAAAACAGAAGATGAATATCTCACACAGCCACTGCAACTAGTCGTAGGCACCATAACAGTAAGCCATCAGTTTATCCTTAGCAGATTCTGCCCCGTGAACTTACTAGGCAGGGACTTGCTCTGTAAACTACAATGCACCATACACTGCTCACCGACAGGGGTCTTTCTAGAAAGCAGGCCAAATTGCCTGATGTTGCAGGCTTTTATGACATGCACCGACCCCGCCATACCCTCAGAACTGCGCAACTGTGTGCCACCTCAAGTCTGGGCTACCAGTGCTAATGATGTAGGACAGGTGCTAAATTATCCACCAGTGCAGATCAAATTGAAGCCAGGAGCCCGCCTCCCAAAAGTACCACAGTACAAGATTTCCAAGGAAGGGGAGGAGGGCATCGCACCAGTAATACAAGATCTTCTAAAGCAGGGAATAATAAAAGAGATACGCTCCAGTCCATGCAACACACCAATACTCCCTGTGAAGAAGGCATCCAAGTGCCCGGATGGGGCCCCTGTATATAGTTTCACATAAGGCCTAAGAGAATTAAACAAGATAGTGGTACCTTCCTTCCAAGTGGTTCCAAACCCAGCAATTATATTGTCCAATATCCCATTCACAGCCACACACTTCACGGTGCTGGATCTGAGCTCCGCCTTCTTTACCATCCCTTTGCATCCAGACAGTCAGTCCTACTTCAGTTTCTGTTTTAAATTGAGAAGATTCACCTGGTGTCGTCTTCCACAAGGCTATACAGAGTCCCCTCCATCTTCACGAATGCATTAAAGACAGATTTAGACTCTCTGATACTAAAGGAAGGCTCCACGCTCATCCAGTACATAGATGATTTGCTACTGGCCTCACCTTCAAAGGATGCTTGCGTAAAGGACACTATTGCCGTCCTGCGCCATCTAGCACTGAAAGGTTACAAGGTTTCCCCCAAGAAATTACAGTTCTGCCTCACTGCTGTAAAATATTTAGGCCACGAACTGTCCAAAGAGACCAGGAAATTACTCCCTGACAGGATATCCACCATCACCCACTTTCCCCGACCACGCACACAAAAAAGAGGTTTGGGCATTCTTGGGGGTGGCGGGAGACCCAGTGGCATTCTTATTTCAGATCCCACACCAGGACATTACTTCATAACATAGGGAAGGCCACGGACCCCCCTATGCCTTAGGAAAATGTGGCGCTGAGGACACCTTCATTCGTACCTGGTGGGGCTGTCCAGTGATACGCTCATTCTGGGAACGGGTTTCCAAATCATTGGAGGAGGCATTAGGACAGTCCCTTGATCTGCTCCCACAGAGGGCCTTGCTGGGTGTGTGGGAACCCTCAAACCTTAACAAATACCAGAAGATATTAGTCAATATGGGCTTTATGGTGGCAAAAAGAGACATAGCACAGAAATGGGGACATGAATCGTCACCATCCTTCAGAAGCTGGTAAGAGAGCATGACACGATGCAAAATCATTTAAAAAGAGATATATAGACACAGAGGCAGCAAATTATTTTTTGAGAAGATCTGGGGGACAAGGGATGCCAGGGCTGGGTGGAACTAGCTGTCCAGTTGCCAATTTCGTAAGTAGAGGTAGGTACATGAGGAGAAGTATGGATGGAACAGGGGTACACTTCAATGTAAGAACACCTTCTACATAAGCCATATGGATACAGTTGACAGTTGACTGCTAAGAATCTTCATAATGAGGAGGGGAAGACGGGGTGGGGGGGTGTACGTGCATTATATGGTATGAAGATGATTTTGTTGATATAAATTGTGGCGTATACATGCTCCTGATTTATTATGTAAACACAAAAGGTGGGAGAGGCATTGATAACTGGGCAAATAATCATAGGGTTTAAATCCCACAGCAAGAGGATGACTATGCTGTGTTGTAAACATTGAATAAAAAGAATTTACAACACCATCCATGTGAAAGAACTACTATTTCTGTCATCATAGTCATCCTCTTGCTGTGGGATTTAAACCCTATGATTATTTGCCCAGTTATCAATGCCTCTCCCACCTTTTGTGTTTATGTATTGTATTTGAAACCAATTTTGGGTGGCTGGTTTCGGGAGGTGAGCATTGACTATTAGTAAACTATATGCAGCGTTTTTGAATTTAATAACACTGGTAGTTGATGCAGCAAGATACACCCTGCCACCGTGTCTGCATGCAGTAGACTGATTTATTATGTATTTAAAGAATAAAAAAGAAATTTAAAAAAAAAAGAAAAGGTTTGCGGTTTGCAGGTCACTGTGGGAAAGAAAATGTGAGATCCACACTAAGCACACCACACCATTTCTTAGACTGAAGGGTAGCAGAAAGACTATTAAGGTTTTAGGGGTGAGACTGGGGCGGATGTAAGAATGGGCCAGACCCACCCTATTATTTTACCCCAAAAAAATATATATACATATATATATATGCAATTCTAAGTGCCCTGAAGCATCGGGAGTGCACTCAACGAAGTTCTGCCAACTGGCTGTATGATGCAGCCTGCTTTCCTGCTCCACTTGTAATTATCTGCCAACGTGTTTCAAGGTATAAAACCTCTTCTTCTAGGGCAACACACTTCATAACCGAGACTCGCATTATTTCTGTAACATTTCCGGTTTTATTTATTGGTATATCTGCCCCCCAGTGGGCGTGTGCAGAGTGCAAAATCAATTAATGCAGGATGGGACACCGAGTCCCTAATGCGAGGGTCTATGTATTCTTTAAATAAATTCAAATGTTTGTTTGCATTAATAAAGTTCATTGTTTCCTGTAGTAGGTTGTGGTTGATTCAGACAGGCTAATTTTGCATGTAGAACACTGTGCCAAGCAAATTGTGAAAGTTCAAACCTGCAGCCTCGCTCAGCTGGTATAGCATTTCTCCCCCAGCTGGCGATGGTGCTCCTCCCCACGGCCAGGCTGCCATGTGCAAATCTGTAATTCAAAGTGCCCTGAAGCATCGGGAGGGCACTCGACGGAGTTCTGCCAACTGGCTGTATGATGCAGCCTGCCTTCCTGTATATATATATATTCCTGCCACACACTGGGCTTTCTGGCCCTAAGGGACAAACTGGGGCAATGCTCCTATCTTCCCCAGGGAGGGGGGGGGCAAAAAGACTGGTTTGTCCATTTCGGGGTGGGTGGCCAGAGTGCAACACCCACACCACTCTTTTTTGCCCCAAAGGCAAAATCCCTGGTGTCAGGTGGACTTTCTGCCCCGCCGGGGGCATATTGGGAGCAACCTCCCCAATTAGGACAACCTCCTACTTGCCCACAGGTGGGCAGAAAGACACTATTGCCCCTTCTGGGGCGAGGGTAGGACTCGATGCCAGGGTAGGCCGTACCCTCCTTTTGTTTGCTTTGACTCAGTTTTGAAAGGCCTGGTGTTTAATGGGATTTCTGCATCGGGGGGTGAATTGGGGGTGAATACCCCTATCCCCCCCCCCCCAGGGGCAAAAAGGCTTTTGGGCCATGGGGTGGGGGAGAGCACAGGCCTATGCCCAGGAGGCTGCTCCGCCCCTACTCAAAGATACCACATAATGCAGTACCGGGTGGCTATTGGGCTTTCTGTGAAATTGGGTTAATTGGCCACATCCGCCCGCCCAGGGAGGCAGAAAGACTGTCTGTGCCATTTTGGGGTTGGGGCAAGGCCGTGACCAAGGTAGGCAATCCCCACCCCTATGTTATTTTTTTCCTGGTGTCTAGAGAGCTTTCTGCCCCCACAGGGGGGCAGATTGGGGATAATCACCCCATCCACCCCCCAGGGGGCAGAAAGACTGGCTTCTTGTTGGGGTGGGGGCATGGCACAATGCTAAGGTTGCTAAGAAATGCCCCCCAAGCACTGATGCAGTGAAAAGTGAAATGAGCCCTTCTGCTCACTTTTTAGGCACATGCCATTTTAGCACACACTATAGCACTTTAAAAGCACAAAGGATGGCCGTGTTAGCATACAAGCAGGTCTGAATTGTCCATAACATAAAAGATGCATATAGAAGCTCTGCCATCCATGTCAATAATATAGATTGTCACATTAGAAGATGCATCAGGGACTTTGTGGAATTGTTATATGTCACGACTTGGGCACATCATGGCACTGACAGGCAAATGGAGGGATGCCTAATCTGAATTATGGCATATACTGGGGATGCCTACCTCACACCGTGGCACTGCCCATCATTTTGGGCAAATCTGGGGCACGGCATGTGTTGAGCAGCATTTGGGGGAACTAAGGGGCCTAATATGGCACTTACTGTCATACAGGGATTTGCTGTAACACATCAAAGCATTGAGTAGCATATGAGAGGATGACCTTACAGATCATGGAAATGACTGGCAGTTGTTGGATTCATGACACATTAGGTCACTGACTGAAATACGGGTGTGTATGGGGCATTCCAAGGCATTGGCGGATATACCTTGGTTCATGGTGGGATTTAATGCAAATAAAGTTGATCTGGCGACATGTTAGAAACACGAAAATAATATGATGGCATGGTTGAGCACATCATGGTGATGATTTGCATATGATGAAAATACCTGGAAACATAATATCTGTCGACAAAATGAGTGTATTGTTTGATAATCACTAGCTGATACTGTGGGACAAATAAGTATATGTAGTAAAAGACAAATTGATATCTGTATACCATGTTTTCTGAAAACAATTCTTTAATATTCAGGAATTAATAACTTTCTTTACTTAGAATTGAAAGCTGATATTTGGGGACAAAGTGAATTTCAAAAATAAAGTCTAGTGTTTGTAGACAAACTATGTTTATTCATTTTACTCAAGATGAAATCTGCTATTTAGGTGACTAAGTGAACAGATTTTTTGGACCAAATAAAAATTCATTTAGCTGCTTAAAAAAGAATACATTACTAACCTTTGATAATGTATTTTTTCTGATGAATATTCCACTTAACTGCAGATTCCTCACTGCCTGCCTCCACGTTCTGTGCAGTGGACTTCTGACTCCAGATGAATCAATACCAAAGCAATTCCCCCTCCAAGCAGGTGGGTCTGAGATGTGGACTTTACAACAGCAAGTCCTGCAGGGCCGTGCTGACAAACTGACCTTCCTTATGGACTTGCCAGTCAATACAGTAAGGTCTGCAGAATAATCTCCAGGTGCCAGAGTAGATCCAGAAAGCTTTTAGCAATGCTTCTGCGTGTCATAAGGTGGTGCTGTGTGGCTCTTCGTCGTCTCTTCACGACCCCAGGAATGATGGAGCAGAGCCAGATATAAGCGCCACCACTCTGCATGGACATCAGTTTCTTGCTTGACTCTTTCCACAAGCACCGATGCAGAGCATTTACCAATTTTCGGTACAGGTGAGTGGATCTCTAATTTGGGAACAATGGTAAAAAGGAGGCCACTCTGCAGAACGGGGAGGGTGATGAGGAATCTGTGGTCAGAGTATCCATCAAAACGGTGTTACTAAAGGTAAGTAACTTGTTCTTCTGATGGATACTTCTAACCACAGATTCCTCATCTTTAGAATATGTTCCAAAGCAAAATGTCCAAAAGGTGAAAGGTCTGTGGAGTGGCCTGGGAGTACCACAATTCCTGCAGTGCCGAATGGTCAAAATGCCCTTCTGTCAGACCAGGCCGTCAAGGGCATGGTGTTTCATGAACATGTGCACCGACACCCATGTCGTGCCAACAGAGAGGTAGCAGGCTTCGCCCTAGTGGAATGGGCTCGGAGTCCTTCCAGAGGCTGCCTTTTGGCCAGGGCATAGCAGATTTTAATGCAGTGGAACTGTCCACATTGACAGAGTCCTAGAGCCTTTAATTTTTTCGCTCTGGAAAAACTCCACAAGAAGCTGATCGTCCACCCGATGGTACTTGATACAATCACTGTAAAAGCTTAACGTCCTTTTGTGGTCCAAACGATGAAGCCTTTCCTCCTCTTTCAAAGGATGAGGGGCAAAGAATGCTGGGAGAGGTATGGATTAGCTTACATGGAAGGAGTGACGACTTAAGGCAAAAAAGCCGCCCATGTGCCAAGCACCAGTTTGTCCAGAAAGAAGGTGGTATAGGTCTGTTGCAAAGATAGTATCTGAAACTCAGTCACACGACAAGCTGAAATGATTTCAATGAGGAATTCAGCCTTCAAGGTCAGAAGATGCAACAAGCAGCAATGTATTGAATTGAAGGGTGTACACATGAGAAATGTCAAGACCAAGTTAAGGTTCCATTGTGGCATCACAAATGGTTTGGACGGGAACTTGTATGTCAAACCTTTACTAAACTGGAAGTGATTAAAAGGAGGACTGTTTGTCTGGTAAAGGTAAAAAGGCTGGAAAGGGCAGAAAAATATTGTGCATAGTGCAAGGCCATAGTCGTCCAAAGCTGAAAAAATTATAGGACATCTGACAGGTTTGGCTTGTAAAGTGCCTACTTTGAAAACTTCACACCAGGCCACAAACTTGTCCAAGAGCCCGGCATAGATGGACTCTATGGAAGAGCGCCTAGCAGCAACAATAACATTCACAAATTGAGGAGGCAAATCAAATGCAATTAACTGTCGCAGTTCAATCTCCATGCATGGAGGTGTAGATTGTGCACATTCGGGCGAAAGACCCTGCCAAAATGCTGTGACAGCAGACCCTCTTGTGGTGAGAGCCTGAGCGGATGGCAGAGCTCATGCTCAGAAGTTCCGGGTAGCACACTCTACTGGCCCAATCTGGAACCACTACGATGACTTGGGCTCAGTCATTTTTTACCAGGAAAGTTCCCCAACACTCCAGAGAACTCAAAAGGCACAAGACTCAGGACCCCACTCCACTCTGCCTGTT
The DNA here is from genome assembly GCA_963921515.1 of Calotriton arnoldi. Taxonomy (NCBI): domain Eukaryota; kingdom Metazoa; phylum Chordata; class Amphibia; order Caudata; family Salamandridae; genus Calotriton; species Calotriton arnoldi. The sequence goes on along the minus strand of CAWUFW010002546.1, from coordinate 1,741,642 downwards.
GCAGCATCACAAGGCAATATTGTCTATGAGAACCTGCACAAGCCTCGCCTTGGTGGACAGAAGTACAGCCTACAATGATAGGCGAATGGCTCTCAGCTCCAACTGATTGATATGGAACCGGTCTTCCTCTGGAGACCAGTGTCCTCTGATCTCTACCTTCCCCAGATGACCTCTCCAATCCAGTAGTGACGCATCCGTTATGACTGTCAACTCTGGATGGGGAAGGGAGAGTGGCTTGCCGTCTGACCAATTGCATTTCAGCAGCCACCACTAGCAGATCGAAGCAGTCCCTTCAGAAACCTGAATGGAATCGACCCGATTACTGCAGTGCTGGGCCCACTAGAGCTTTAAATTTCATTGCAGAACCCGAATGGGCCACCTGTTGTACTATACCAGGAAAACACAGTAGGCTAAGAGGACAAGAAGCCTTAGAGCTGCTCTCACCAAGCTCCAGGACTGAGGCTGAAACATCAGCATCATTGCCTGAATGTCCTGGACTCATTGTAGTGGAGTAGAAGGCTTTGAATTGCACAGTGTCCAAGACAGCCCTTGTAAAAGCAACCTCTGCAATGGAATCAGGTGTGGCTACAGCTCGTTGATAGTGAACACCAACTATGTCAAGACATTTGCTGTCGCCTGGGGATGGTCACGGCTGACTGTGTCAAGCCCGTCTTCAACAGTCAGTCACCAAGGTAAGGGAAGAGTGGCACTCCCAACTGTCAAAAGTGTGCTGTGACCACTGCCATCACTGTAACTAATTTTCCTCAGTAGGAGGCCAAAATGGCAAATCCATCCCTGTGTCTGGGGAGGGATCATGCCCACTGGCTTCATCCAAGTCTGTGTAAAAAGTTTCATCAGTATAATGAGGGGGAGCACCATCACCATCTCTTTCTGATGTGACGCCGTGGTCAGAATCAGAGCCAAAAAGATAATGGAGCTTATGTTAGCATGACTAACTTGGTAGAGGTACTGGTACAGAATCAGGCTGTATGACAACCTGTTGTGCTAACTTTATATCGTAGAGCAATATCAGGCTGAAGAAGTCTTTTTAGGGTTGGACATCGGAACCAGGATCATGTAGTCTCCTGTCACCGGTCTCCAAGAGTTGCAGCCCAGTGTAATTACAGGTGCCAAAATAGGCAACCATCATGGACCCAGAAGGGGTCCCAGAGGGTCAGTTGGCATCGAGGGAGACTCTGCCGACGGGAACCCAACTACAGGCCCCTGTGAATACTTGGGGCACATAGGTGCACCAGAAGGAGTGAGTAAAGTGCCAAGATTTGCAGCACAGCCTCCTGAAGGCTTCCACTTACTGTGGCATTACCAATGGCCCAGGCAATTCAGGGAACTTTGGGATCAATTGGAGGATTGGGTCCATACTCAGGGACCCCAGAAGAGACTAGCTAATATTGTGACGCTCTTGTGCCCTATACTTGGAGTGATGGGATAGGGATATGTTCAACTTCGCTTTTTGTAGTTACTCTTTGATTTTAACTTCAACTTACAATAAGACTTTGCCTGCGAGGTGGACATTTCACAAGACCAGCCCAGAAAGTTGGACCAGGCCTCAGCTCGTGACCTGGAGTGATTGAGGCGCAAAGGTTTCGATTCTTCTGGTGCTCAGTGACCTAACGCTTTGCCATTCCATCCCAAATTTCTTTAGGATTCTTAAGTGCGCACAACTTCAAATAGTGATCTGAACCCAGACACCGTTTGGGCAAGTCTATGATCAACATCTGTTTCAGATAGCCATGGTATAGAAGAAGCACAGAGGAAGCACACAAGGAACGTTAAGACCAAATAAAGGTCCTGAAGCAGCATGATAAAAGGCAGACGGAAACATAAATGAAGACACTTTGAGAAGGCTACTTTCCCTCAAGCAGGACACATGCCCCCCCTCCCCTCAAACACTCTCCTGTCTTAACCCTAGCGCCCCTAAATGTTTTGGGGCACTGTCAGCTATTTTGTGCCCCAAGGTATATATGACAGGCACCTTCGACTCTTTGACAATTTGCTCCCTCCCTACCTCCTCACAGACTATACTTTAGGTTTCACCTGAGGCAGCGCATGCAATGTCGCTTGCATAACATTTTGTTTACTTACAAGGGGCTTAGAGACCGCCTACTGCTTATGATGCAGCGGATACAATAAAAACAATTTCTCCCAGGTCACTTATCAGTCATCCAGGCGCGACTTATTTACATCCACATGACGATGGGGCCCATGACATCGCCAAACACACTCACTCACTCACTCATCTATCGCCCCTGGATTTCCCCTTTTAATACCTACTTTTTACAAATATACTCCTAGGAGAAAGAAAAAATGATGAAACACAAACACTGTACCGCTGGAAGGAGCCGGGATACCTTTTTACCATAACCTGTCGCTTCCTTAGTTCTTTCATAAGGTATTCCTGCTCATTTTTTGTCGATGGATCATCTAGTAAGTCTTAGTTGATAGTGATCAAGACCAGCTAAATCACAATAACTTATTACTAATTTTCCAAACATTTAGTAAATAATCACTGAGTCATTTGGTTTAAGAATCTTAAAGTTTATATATTTTAAAAGGCATGGAAAAGAATTTAGACTTTATTATTCAATTATTCATACATTTATTAAATCAAATATTAATTAAGCAAAATCAATTTTATTGCAGAAAGGAATTTTGTCATGAGGAAAAATCCTAATTAACCTACCTATCTCCCTAATTTAACCTAATGATTTCTAAACTAAGTTTAAAGTTGGAAAATAATAAGATTCTCATACTCAACTGGAAAATAAAGACAGCAACAGAAACTTCAGCTCATCAGCATCAGCTACCGCAACCTCGTCTCATCTAACAGTCTCTCAGCAATTCTAACTCCAGCAGCATCTCCCACTCAGTAAATGGATCGATCGTGAATAGCTGCTCCCTCCCACCAGAGTAGGCCTTCTTATACCCTAATTCTAGCTTTGCTAACTAAAATTGTTGCAACATTAGTAACGCGCTTCATTCTCATTGGTCAAATTCAGTTCATCATTTAATTTTTAATCAATCCTCCCGGATCCAACTAGTTCTTCTGGAATGCATATGTTCATTTCCTTTCTCACAGTTCATGACATGTTTCCATCCGCTTCGATCAGTACATTTGTAACCTCTTTCGATACATTTGAGAACTTTGCAGGCATTGTCCTTTCTCTTAGAGTCGTTCCCACGATTCTCTGCTGATCACCACGGCACATTATCAGTTCAAATAGGTCATATCAACCTTGACCATTCTTGCATCCTAGCCTTTCAGCACCATCACGTGGTCAGTCTTTCTCCAGCTTTTTCTCCCTCATCATGTGTCTTTTTCAGCGCATGCGTACTCTAGTAAACGGCAGCCATTTTATATCGCCACTCGATTAGACTTAAAAAACACTATTTTAAAGATAAACAAAACATAATTAAAATAGAGAAATATAGCCTTTTCGTTTCCCTCCCGTCTTCTACGTACCCCAATTAGTTATTATCTAGCAGAAAGCAACATTTAAGCTGTTCCTTACTCACCATCACTATTGTTTTTGCAACGTCACGTTTTTGTTCTAAGAAGCACGGTTCATGCATTTATTATTTAATTAGTACGCAATTTGTTATGTTATATTAAACACACAGACATTTGTAAATGGATTATTCAGCACATTTACTTGCATATTACCCTTCCCTTCACACTTGACATACATTGTTGATTAATACACTCAAAAACGAACATGTTTATTAATTATTATTTTTTAAATTTGTTAGGGGTTAAAAAAAATTCATTTACTCTGCTCCATCAACTCCCCCCTTTGGTGATTTTTAAATCACCACATAAAACCCAAGTTATACTTCTTTTTCAGGCAGCATATGTCTTTCATCCTTTTGCTTTTTGTTAGTTATACATCTGTGTCCATTTCATCTTGTCTTCTTGTCTCTTTGTACATACTTTCTTTCATTTTCTCTAACTCAATTTCACCCATTTCTCTCTCTCTCTCTTTCATTATTCTGTTATTTCTTTTTATCTTATTTTGTCTTCTTTTTCTTTTTATACACGTTATTACAATTTTCAACATCATAACTAACATTATTGCTACAGTTGCTATTATTATAACTTTCCCTATCACTAGTCTACTCATTCTTGTTAACCAATTTGCTACTGAAGAAAACCCTTTACCAAGTTTTGCAAGGACACTTTCAACCTCCAGTGGAACTAGTTCTTTGTGTAAACTTGTAATATTTGTGATATACTTTTGTATACTTTCACTCTTATCAGGAATGTAAGTGCAACAATGTTGGACTTTCAGCATTCCACAGACTCCACCCTCTTTTGCCAAAAGAATGTCAAGGGCAAGCCGATTTTGCATCACCATAGCTCTTATGGCAACCATTTCGGTATTCACCATCAAGAACCCTCCCGCAGTATCTGTAGACAAACGATCTACTACTGTGGATAATTTCCGAATTTTAAATGCATTCAAAGATATTCCCACTGCTGGTATCAATGCTCCAAAAATATCACCTACAATTTCTGAAAAACTTTCCCTCTTTCTGCGTGTAAAACTATTAATCATCTTTTATGTTCCTTTTTCTTCTCTGTCCATATGAAAGATTTTTGGAAAGACCAGGCCTACATAACAAGTTCCATACCAATGGTCCGGTAACCTGTAATAAGCTCTATTCCCACAAATATAATAGATACCCGGAAATATTGGATCCTTTCCACCTTTGAATCCCCATCCTCCCAAAATTTGGTAATTGTCATGGCAGATACTGGAACCTACAAAATAATTGTCATAAACTGTCTTATTTCTCCTAATACACAACTTTCCTGTTTGCGGCCAATCTAATGTCATTGCTGCATTTATCTTTTTCCCTTCATGATTCTCTTCTTCAAACGTCCATAGATGTGTTCTTTTCTCTTCTATTGCTTCTCTTTGAAATTTCACTCTTCGCTCTTCAACCATTTCTAAAAATACCCTTTCTTCTTTCTTTAACTCACAGGTAAGGTTGTTTTTAACTATTTCCTCTAATGTTAAAATTCTATGCTCTAAAAAGAATTCTCCTAAAACTTTTGCTTGTTTTACTTTGTTTAGTTCTGAAACTACAGGAACATTTGCAAAAATCTTATCTACGTCAGTGTAATAAAATTCTAATCTACCTGTTTTATAAAATAAACTTGCTAGGACACTACATGTTATTCCATAAGTTAGAGGTAGGTGATGATAAGTCACACCTTCTGTCACTGATGCAGGCAACTGCATACAAACATAACAATCTCTCACATCCATTGTCTCTACATACTCGTACAACAATTTTGTAAAAACATTTTTAGAAAAATCTGTTACTGACTTATCCTTATGTAATTCTGCACTACTTCTTAAAATAACTGGTTCTTGAATATTAGCTTCCTTTTCTGGTTTAGTATTATTCTTTGTTTCTACTACACCTATACTAATAGGAATTGTGATTGCCAAAACTATCCATATTGTCATTAATAATCCTGTACAAAAGCAGCACATTTTACACCATCTTTTTAGAAACTCACATTTATCTCTTCTATCTCTAGTATTCTCCATTTTTGTTTTTATATCTTGTTAAATTTCAGAAAATTGTGTCACTACACCTCAGAAATGACTTAGATGCCACTCTGCATTCAAAAGTCTTTGCTTGGTACTTTCTTTTAATTCTTTTCAGAATTATTTCGTTGTCACATCCGGTGATTTGTCACATCCAGTAAAATTGTCATATCCGGCAGAAGAACTTTAAGTCTTCATTTCAGGTTTGTTGCACTTCACTTCCACCCATTCGGTTTCTTAGTCTCGGGTTCTTGTGAGTGTTTCTTTCTTCTTTGTAATCAGTTAGAGCGATGTACAACCACTCAGGTGACTTGTATTTTGAATTCACTTTCTTTATTCTTTTAGACTTTTGCAATCGTTTTCCACTTTGCTTTTCTTGTTCATTTTGACTTGTTATTTCATTCACCTGTTCAGCACTTTTTTCACCTGTTCTTATTATTCTGTATCTCAATTTTCTTATATTGCTGGGCCAATTATCTCCTTTTCTTGGCCTTTTGGCTTCACTTTCCTTTTCTCCTCTTTCTGATTTCCAGTTTCTTTTTCTTGATTCAGATCTTCTTTTCCCTTCTTCTTCGCTTTCTTCAGATTCTGTTTCAACTTTCTCAAATTTGTCTCTTATTTTGAAACTTATGATCTCACTTTCTTTTACTTGTGGTTCTGTTTTCTCCTTCTTTTGTTCACCTATTACTGTCCCTCCTCGAGGTTCTTCCGAATTGGTGTTCATCTCACTCTCTGCTTCTAATTTTCCCTGTTCTTTTATTTTACTGTCTGTCCCTATTGCTCCTCGGGGTTCTTCTCGATTTTCTAGCTTTCTATTTGTCTCTTTCCCTTTTTTGTCTATTAATATTAATTTTGAAGGATTTCCACCACGACTTGTACTTGGTTGCTCTTTTAGATCATTTTCTTGTTCATTCTCTTCTCTAATTGTTTCAAATTTCCAAGTTTTCCTTCGAAATTCTTCACAGTTTTCAACTGAATCATCAGATCCTGAACTTGTGTCAGATATTTCCAGATGTCGACTTACAGGTCGATCTTCAAGTTCTGGAATTTCTGCAAATTCTCCTTCTTCTTCTTCCTCTATAGAGGTACTTGTAGTCGGGTTTTCCAGATGTCGACTTACAGGTCGATCTTCAAGTTCTGGCACCCTTTTTCTTCTTCTTTCTGTCTCAGACGCTGAACTGTCATCCCACACTTCCAGATGTCGACTCACATGTCGATCTTCAGGTTCTGGAACTCTGATTGTATGACTGGCATGGACCCAGTGTTTCACTCCTGCACATTTGACTGCAGTCGTTGTCACCAGGATTACCTGTCGTGGCTCGTCCCAACGAGGAACTAGACAGTTTCTTCTCCTGTGGACTTTTATGCGGACCCAGTCTCCTGGATTCAAGTCGTGGGCTGGTTTTCTTTCAAGAGTGGTCGCATCCGGTCCAACCTGATGAAACACAGAACGCACCACATCAGCCAGTCCTTTGCAATAATCCAGCACTAGGTCATCAGTTATAGTCAGTAACTTGTTGACAGGTACTTGTGCTTGTCTCATTGCTCGTCCCATGATCACTTCATGAGGACTAAGTCCAGTTTTCTTTTCAGGAATACTTCTGATGGTCATCAGGACAAGGGGCAGTGCATCGGGCCATTTGAGTCCTGTAGCTTGACACATTTTTCCTAACCTGTTCTTAATTGTTCCATTTATTTGCTCTACTACCCCAGAAGCCTCTGGTCTGTATGCACAATGCAGTTTCTGTTTAATACTTAATGCTTCACAAATTAATTTAATCAGCTCATTTTGAAAATGTGTTCCTCTATCTGTCTCAATCGTGACTGGAAAACCATACCTTGGAATGAATTCTCGCAGCATAAGCTTTGCTACTGTTATTCCATCATTCCTTCTTGTCGGGTATGCCTCCACCCAACGAGAAAACAAACAGACGACCACTAGAACATATCTTAGTCTATTACAAGGGGGCATCTCAATGAAGTCCATTTGCATTCTAGTGAACGGACCTCCTTCTCGTCCTATTGTTCCTAGACTCACTATTGTTTTTCTTCCCGGATTGAACTGCTGACAAATAAGACATCTTTGACAAAGACTTTCAGCTATTGCTCTGAATTTTGGGTTATACCATGTTTGTCTAAAAGTCTGATCATTGCATCTCTCCCAATATGAGCTTGTCCATGGTACATCCGTGCCATGTCTGAAATCATGCTATCAGGCATAACTGGTCTTTCATCTCTGTAAACCCACACACCATTGTTTTCATGTCTTCTACATCCTGCTTTTATCCATGTATCCTTTTCCTCATCACTTGCAACTTCCTGTAACTGTCTCACCTCATCCCATGTCTCGACAGTGTTAGTAAAAAGCAAAGGAGAAGAAATATGCTCCCTTTCTCTGTTCTTATTCAGGGATACCATGTTCTCTGCACAATATCTGGCTATCTCGTCGGCGTAGTTATTTCCGACAGTTATGTAATCTTCATTTCTCTTATGTGCTTTGCATTTCACTACAGCTATCTGCCTAGGCAGCTGTATCGCCTCAAGCAGTTTTTTCACAAAATCTCCATTTCTGATAGGTGTTCCTGCAGACGTCAAGAAACCTCTTTGTGACCAAATCTGACCGAAATCATGCACTATACCGAAGCCGTACTGGCTATCTGTCACAATCGTAACTCGTACATTTCTTCCCAACTTACATGCTTGAATCAAAGCAATCAGTTCTGCAACTTGGGCAGACCTTATTCCTTTCAGACAAGACGCTTCCATCACAGTCGCCACTGTGCATACTGCGTAAGCTGCGCTTAAAACTCCTTCTCCTGTTCTCAAGCATGAGCCATCCACAAACAGGACATAATCGGATTCTTTTAAAGGTTCATCTTTTATGTCAGATCTTGGTTTTGTGCAATATTCCAACACATTCAGACAATCATGATCTACTTCATCTTGTTCAATTATACTCTCTTCATCTGGCAATGATGTTGAAGGATTCACATTCATACATCTATCTATGGTCACATTTTCTGCACTCAAGATTACCTTTTCGTACTTAGTCAACCGACTATGTGTCATGTACTGTGTTTTTGTTCTTGTCAATAGAATTTCCACTGAATGGGGAACATATACTCTCAGTGGATACCCCATCACTATACCTTCACTTTGTTCCAGACTTACACAAGTAGCAGCAACAGCTTTCAGACATCCAGGCAACGCTTTTGCTATAGGATCTAAAACAGCTGAAAAATAAGCAATTGGTCTCTTCATTGTTCCATGTTTTTGTACCAGAACTGAAAATGCACATCCATCTCTTTCACTGCAGTACAATTCAAAATCCTTTTCGTAGTCATGCATTCCCAAAGCAGGGGCCTCACACAATTTCTTTTTCAATTCTTTGAAAGATTTCATTTCTTTGTCATTCAATTCAAAAGGATCTCTAACATCCTTCTTGGTCAGTTTTTGTAATGGCTTAGCAATCAATGAAAAACCACTTATCCATTGTCGGCAATATCCAACCATTCCCAGAAACATTCTTACCTCTCTTCGCGTCATTGGTGCTCTCATTCCTTGAATCATTTTTATTCTCTCAGTCGTTACCTTTCGCACTCCTTTCTCAATTTTATGCCCTAAATATTGGACTTCTTTTTGACAAAACTGCAATTTTGAAGGGGACACTTTATGTCCTCTTTTCTCTAGATGGTTCAGTAAAGCAATTGTATCACTGACACATGCTTCCTTTGTTTTCGATGCCACCAACAGGTCATCGATATACTGCACCATCACTGACTTTTCTGGCATTTTTAAATCTTCCAGGGACTTCTTTAAAATCTGATTAAAGATTGAGGGGCTTTCTGTATACCCCTGAGGAATTTGGCACCATGCCAAAATACGCTCTCCGAACCGGAACGCAAATAATGGCTGGCTATCTGGATGTAAAGGAATAGAGAAAAATGCGTGACACAAATCTATCACGGTGTACCACTCAGCTTCATGTGGAATTTGGTATAGAATTACTGCAGGGTTTGGCACTATTGGACAACAAGGCACAACTATTTTATTGATCTTTCTTAAATCCTGTACTATCCTATATGTTGCGTTTGGCTTTTTCAATCCCATTATAGGTGAATTACATGGACTGCTCATTATTTCTTTTAAAATTCCCTGTTCAATCATTTTATTTATTACAGGAGTTATTCCTTCAATTATTTCTGGAGTCAATTTATACTGTGGCGTATTTGGGTAAATTGTTCCTTCTTTTACTGTTATTTTTACGGGATCTACTTCTTTCATCAATCCAATATCTTCTCCTGTAAAATCCCACACATTCTCTTTCACTGTGTCTTTTAGTTCTTTTGGAAGCTTTTCTGCATCAAATGCAGGAAACAAACCATTTATTTCTGGTTCCTGATTCATCAATGTCACTTTATATAATACATCTTCATCTGGGGTCTGAAATCCAATTCCATCTGGCGTACAATAAATTGTGCAGTTCATCTTACACAAAAGGTCACGACCTAAAAGATTTACGGGACTACAATCGCAAACTACAAATTTATGCATTTTACTGAAAGGACCAATTTTTACTTCCACTAATTCAGTAAGTGGTGTTTTAATCTGCTGATTCGCTACTCCAATTACTTGGATATGTTCACCTGAGAGAGGAAGGTTTGGAATTTCCACTGACCTAACAGTAGAACGGGTAGCTCCAGTATCGACAAGGAATGTTACATTTGCACCATTCACTTCTCCATCCACAAAGGGACCAGACTGATCTACCTCTAGAGTTGCGCCAAGTACGCACTCTTCTCCCTCTCCTAGGCACCGTCAGAAACTTTCATCCGACTCATCCTCATTCTGACGCAACCAATACTGAGAAATATTAGCTGCCCGCGGCAACTGTGTTACCTGCTCTCCTCCGTAGAATCCTGTTTCTGTATTGTATCTCTGCTGGTTAACACTGTTGGGAAGTGGTGGTTGTGGCACCTGACCTTGTTGAACAACTACCTCATTCTGCACCTGTGGATTTAATGATTGATTTTCTGGATTAGGTTTAGGCGGGAACTTACACTCGTTTCTCCAATGCCCTATTTTTCCGCAATTATGACATGGCCATTTTTTCTTTGCTTCTTCTAAACTCATTTGACCTTTTCCTTTACCTATATTAGGTTTGGATTTATTCTGCCCTGTTTCATTCCCATTATTGTTTAATTGTGCTTCCTGCTTCTCTGCCACTTTCACCTGTGCCCACATTGCTTTCTCTTTCAATTTACGCTGTCTACTCTCAATATCATCACTACAATACTTGGCATACCTCAGCACTTCGTCTACAGTGCTGTTTTGCCAACAAATCATATGTTGTTTAATCATTTCACTTATCTCTGGTTTCAGTCCATACACAAATCTGTATACAAAATGACTCATATCCTTTTCACTCAACTCCTCGTATCCACTATACTGCTTGAAAACCAACAACAACCTTTCATAATAAGCATGTACTGACTCCTTACTTTCCTGCGTAGTTCTGTCTATTTTTACCCAATCTGTTTCTTTAGGGGGAATCTTATTTTTCAAAAAGGTAATCACCTGATCATATTTCCGCATCACCTCTGTACCTGGTGCTCCTGTCTTAGGATCTCCTGGATATTCTGTAGTTGGCCAGTCAACTGTAATTTTACATTCAGTCCACAAATCAGCTGGCACCACTATGTCAAACAATCCATCTAAATCTATCCACAACACCTTTGAAACTTTCACAAACCTCTCCACTTGTCGGTACCATTCAACTGGTTTCTCTCTCAGCTTCGGGAAGTCATTTGTAAATGACAGTATATCCGGTCTAGTCCAGGGAACATGCACATAACTACCACCTGGAGTTTCTCTCATAGGGTATTCTCTTGCAACAGGTTCCTTTTCAGTTATCATAAAAGCTAAAGAAGCTTTGTCTGCAGTTTTCTCATACCTTTTCGACCATCTGACTTTCCATCTGTCCACATCACCCCATTTTCTCAGTAAAACAATTAACTCTTTTATCTGTGTCAGCCTTCCTGCCGTGTTCAAATTTTCAATATCTTTCTCACAAAAGTCTACTCTATACGGTTTCTGCAATGTTTTCACTTTCGCAAAATCCACTCCGATTTCACTTGCTATCTCTTCCAGCTTGTCATGTAAATTTCTAGCTCTCCATGTAATACTTTTGCACAAAAACATAATCTCATCATCCTGGTAATTTTTCAGCTTTTCTGTACCAATCGTTCCCAGAATTAATTCTTCCATGTCAATCTTTAACCTAATTACATCTAATGGTTTTTCTTCTGGTTCTTTCATTTTAAATGTTTTCATCCATTCATTTAATTCATCAGGAGTCGGACCTATAGGCGTATTATTTAGTTCTATCCAATTACCACTCTTTTCAGGTGTCACTGTTGCAGATTCTGTTACCATAGGCATTTTCCTACCGTTACACTCATTCACTGTCAAATTTGTAGGTGGACTTGGTCTATAGGTACTAGCCAAATTACTTGTACTTGCACTTGGTTCCATCCTTTCTTTTTCTCTCTGAAATTGTGAATTCATAGGAATCACTAAAGAGCGTTCATCAATTTTCTGATTCTCAAAAACTGGTATTACTGGACCTATTGTTACGGGTACAGTTACAGCTTCCATGTTTTTCGTTAATTCTCTAATTTTCTCAGTCAGCTCCTTTGTCGTTCTTGCTAATTCAGTTGCATTGTCACTTTCTACTCCTTCATTTTGTAAAGTTTTTATTTGATCTTGTGACCTATTTATTTCAATTCTTCTTTCAGGACTTTTATTTCGCACAGTCTCTATTTGCGGCGCATTAGGTGTCACCACTGTAGAACTCTGCTGATACAGAGGGGGATTTCTATTTAAAATATCTTCCAGCAATTCATCATCCGTTTCACTCCCATGCATATATTTTTCCCTCTCCATATGTTTCTTTTTCTCAGTATGTTTTCTCTTAGTCCCTTCCTCAACTGTAAAAGCCGGAAACAAACCTCCTGTCATGTTAGCACATCTCCATCGTTTTATTCTATCCTCACGATTTATTCCCCACATTCTTCCAGATATAAACTCATGATTCCTCAAACCTCTGAATCTCTCTTGCTCATACATCTCATCTTCCCATTCTGTCAATGCTTCAAACTGTGTCGGTCTAGGTCTAGGTTCTAAATTTGTCATCTTTTCTCTCAAGTTCCGCAAAACCGCTACATTAAATGAACCATTCTCAGGGAAAGCCAATGCTCCATCATTCTTCGTATACTTTGCCCAATTTTCTAACCATATGCATGTATGATATCCATATTTCAGCATCATATGTGAAGCTGCTGATTTCGGCGGAGGAATTACTTGTCCCTCTCTAGTCACAACCTTTTTGTGTTTCTTAAAGAAATTCTTAATTTTTGTCATCCATGACGTTCTCTCCCTTTCATACTCATAATACGACATGTTTTCGATTGGTTTTCTCTTCAAAATAATCCGCAATTCAGCACTGTTCCGTGTACGGAACTTTAACCAATCACAGCGCGACTCACACCAACACACCAATCAGAACGATTTTCTTTTTCCGCGCACCAACCAATCCCAGCGCGGCACTTTTCTACGTCACTCCTGTCTTTGCGTTCACGTGACTAGCGCACTATCCAATCCTAGCGCGGCACTGTCTACGTTACTCCTGCTCTTTACGTTTACATAACTAGCGCACTATCCAATCCTAGCGCGGCACTGTCTACGTTACTCCTGCTCTTTACCCCTCCTTTACAAAAATTATCGGCAATTTTCTTTTCAATGTTTCTTCGTTAGTTACAACATTTAAAACAATTCCATAGTCTGATTCGCTAAACAAAAGTGACAGCTTTGTCCTTTTACACAAGAATCCTGTATTTCCAGTAGGCAGCGCTTACCTCTACCCTACCACAGAATTATTAACTTTCGCCGATAAAGTAGCACTTTCCTCTACCTTACCCTTCTTTCAAGCAAACAGTAAACCCGTTTCTCTGGGGATAAGACACATGTGGAGACTATACTGCTCCTGAGAATTAAGGCCAGAGTTTCACAAGAAAACGTGATTGCTATTTCAGTTACACACCTGTCATACAGAAAATCCCTAACATAACACAACCTGTGTTATTACCAAAATGAATTCAGACCATGTACCAAATTCCATGTGACTTCTCTTGCCACACGTGTTCCACTTCCTACATCCTAGAAGCGTGAAGACTCACATATAAGATAACGCGACTCAACATATAGTGTTAGTCATAAAATAATCAATAATCACCAAACTAATCTATAGAAACCATAACTCTGCTACCAAGAAATCTGATGCAGCGGATACAATAAAAACAATTTCTCCCAGGTCACTTATCGGTCATCCAGGCGCGACTTATTTAGATCCACATGACGATGGGGCCCATGACATCGCCAAACACACTCACTCACTCATCTATCGCCCCTGGATTTCCCCTTTTAATACCTACTTTTTACAAATATACTCCTAGGAGAAAGAAAAAATGATGAAACACAAACACTGTACCGCTGGAAGGAGCCGGGATGCCTTTTTACCATAACCTGTCGCTTCCTTAGTTCTTTCATAAGGTATTCCTGCTCATTTTTTGTCGATGGATCATCTAGTAAGTCTTAGTTGATAGTGATCAAGAACAGCTAAATCACAATAACTTATTACTAATTTTCCAAACATTTAGTAAATAATCACTGAGTCATTTGGTTTAAGAATCTTAAAGTTTATATATTTTAAAAGGCATGGAAAAGAATTTAGACTTTATTATTCAATTATTCATACATTTATTAAATCAAATATTAATTAAGCAAAATCAATTTTATTGCAGAAAGGAATTTTGTCATGAGGAAAAATCCTAATTAACCTACCTATCTCCTTAATTTAACCTAATGATTTCTAAACTAAGTTTAAAGTTGGAAAATAATAAGATTCTCATACTCAACTGGAAAATAAAGACAGCAACAGAAACTTCAGCTCGTCAGCATCAGCTACCGCAACTCGTCTCATCTAACAGTCTCTCAGCAATTCTAACTCCAGCAGCATCTCCCACTCAGTAAATGGATCGATCGTGAATAGCTGCTCCCTCCCACCAGAGTAGGCCTTCTTATACCCTAATTCTAGCTTTGCTAACTAAAATTGTTGCAACATTAGTAACGCGCTTCATTCTCATTGGTCAAATTCAGTTCATCATTTAATTTTTAATCAATCCTCCCGGATCCAACTAGTTCTTCTGGAATGCATATGTTCATTTCCTTTCTCACAGTTCATGACATGTTTCCATCCGCTTCGATCAGTACATTTGTAACCTCTTTCGATACATTTGAGAACTTTGCAGGCATTGTCCTTTCTCTTAGAGGCGTTCCCACGATTCTCTGCTGATCACCACGGCACATTATCAGTTCAAATAGGTCATATCAACCTTGACCATTCTTGTATCCTAGCCTTTCAGCACCATCACGTGGTCAGTCTTTCTCCAGCTTTTTCTCCCTCATCATGTGTCTTTTTCAGCGCATGCGTACTCTAGTAAACGGCAGCCATTTTATATCGCCACTCGATTAGACTTAAAAAACACTATTTTAAAGATAAACAAAACATAATTAAAATAGAGAAATATAGCCTTTTCGTTTCCCTCCCGTCTTCTACGTACCCCAATTAGTTATTATCTAGCAGAAAGCAACATTTAAGCTGTTCCTTACTCACCATCACTATTGTTTTTGCAACGTCACGGTTTTGTTCTAAGAAGCACGGATCATGCATTTATTATTTAATTAGTACGCAATTTGTTATGTTATATTAAACACACAGACATTTGTAAATGGATTATTCAGCACATTTACTTGCATATTACCCTTCCCTTCACACTTGACATACATTGTTGATTAATACACTCAAAAACGAACATGTTTATTAATGATTATTTTTTAAATTTGTTAGGGGTTAAAATGTTTTCATTTACTCTGCTCCATCACTTACCATTGGTTGGCTACATCGTCACTCTCATTTCCTTGCTTCTCTTTGGTCGGCTAGTGCAGACTTCACTTCCTCTTCATGTGTTTGTCCCTGCCCTGGAGCATGACCCATGCCCAGTGTCCTTCCACTGGTCGCCGCTTTCAGCTGTACTTTTTTACTTTTACTTGCACCTCCTTCCTCCCGCTTTCTCCCACATTGCTTCTTGTCTTGCTCCCCACCCCCCTTCCTGTCTTGTTGCTTGTTTGCTCCAACCCTACCCAAGCCCCCTTCCGCCTTTGTTGCTTGCCCCTCTGCTCCCCCACCTTTATTGCTTCCCCTCTCCTCTCCCGCAAGAAAAAAACAGCACCCAAAAGTTGCACCAATGCGTTTGAAGATGCTACAAAGATGCAGACTGCGCTGCCTTGCCTGCTCTACAAGGACTTTTTGGCGCTGTCTTCAGGGCCACACAGTGAACTTCAGTTCGCAGATAAGATAATTGAAAAAGTTTTTTTTTTTTCTTCCTTGAATGCCTTTTAAGTATTTGTGATTTCCAGGCATCGCAGCCATGCCATGATACTTCTCACTTCTGACTACTTCAGACCACTTTAAGTAGACTGCAGCTCTAACACCCATTTTGCTGTTGTTATTGTTTCTTAATTTGTATGAACTACCACCAGACTTTATCTCTTTCATCATTAAATGTTGCCTCAATTTGGCTGCCTGTTGTTCAACTGCACAAGCATTCGCAAATCCAATAGGTCTGGCTGTGTCCATGTGCCTTTTGGCAATTCTTGCTTTGTCATGTTTTTTGCAAAACTTTGTTTGGAACTTGTCGGACTTTCATCAGTCAAAAAAAAAACAACAACATTGGTTAAGGGCAAAAATATTTTTGGGTCACAAAAGAAAAAAAAAGCACACATTACCATAGTAATCCCTGGCATTGAGGGGAATTACTTTGTGTGTGGTTGTGCTTCTTGTGAAAAGTCAGCATAACATTACTCATAGTCAAGTCAGCCAATGGCAGAAGTGGGCTGACGCATTGCCCCATAATGCATGCTTCAATTGGTGGAAGAATACGTGAATGACACCACCAGAAACTAATGGAAGAAGAAGCCTGGTTAAAAACCCCATAAGCTACTATATTATACAGATAATTTTAATAAAGTCAAAAGGTGTTGGCTAGCACACACCTAAACAAGTATTTGCAAAGCCAATAGGTTTTGACTCGGCGAAATCTTTTGGTTTTGTCAATTGTCAATTCAATATTTTTTTTTTAGAAATGTTGAACAGCAAGCAAGGTGCTGTGCAACATGGCTTAGAGTAAAAAAATAATAATAAAATAACACCGACGTGGCCAGCATAAACTGCATTATATCATTTTTTTTTAAATTTAAGATGTTTCACACCAGCTCATGCTGCTGCACAATATGTGTAAAAACAGGGTGGGGATGGGTGGAGGTTAAGCAATATGAGTGAGGAGGGCAGGGTTGGGGGGAAATGGATGGCAGGGTTGGGGGAAAATGGATGGTGGGGGGAAAAACGGACAGCGGAGGGGCGGTAAACAGTTAGCGGGGGTGGATGAAGAAGCAACAGCGGGGCTGGGGAGACCGTAAAGTGCCATGCACTCTTATAGAATGCATGGCCAAAAGAAAAAGAAAAGTACCTGGAGCAGCACGTAGCCACTGCAAGGACACTGGCCACAAACAGGAAGCTGTGCTAGGTCCATGCTCCACGGCAGGGTCAGAAGCACGGAGAAGACTGCATGAGGATGTGAGCAGCGGCTCTAAGCCCGTTTTTAAGCTTTTTAAAATAAAAATATATGTCGCTGACAGCGCATGCGCGCTATAGGTGAAACCTAAAAGGTCAATTGGTCTGGCATTGACTGCAAGCCTCTTGCCTTTGAGAGAGAGAGAAGGAATGGAGGAATTCTTCGTATTATTATCTGAATAACAACCCTTTCTCCATATCTCATTCTCTTGTATGCTTTCCTGGAGCTTGTTAATTTATGTTTCTCCTACATTTTACATTTTAGCTGTTGGTACCAGTGACAGTAGCTCACCGTTGATGACTGCTTTCATAGTATCTCACATCATGTCCACTCTGACCTCTGTATCATTCTTAATACTCAATATAATCCTCAATACTGTTCCTAATTCTCTCCTATCCTACTTAACTCCAGGTTCAACACTAAATTGTAATCACCTGTCAAAACTATCTGGCCTTCAGCAAATCCAGTCTCTTTCCAAAGCTCAATCTGCAAGAATCTTTTATAGGCTTTACTACGTACATATTCGACTCCTCGAGTAATGATTTCACCTCACAGGCTTCTCTTTCCCACCAGAAAACAACGGGCCTTATCTACAATCTTAATCTGAACAGCAAATGGCACTCCCTGAAATTTCAGTAGAGCCATAGGCTGGAGTACTTGGCTGAGGCATGGAAACATGTTGGATGTATGAGTAATGTAAATCTAAATGTATTCGCCCCCAACAGATTGATCTGTTGTAGAGCTACCATATCAACATCTTCCCTTTTTAAGAACGAGAAGCCTTGACTCCTAGGGTAATATATCCCCTAATATGTAAGGTTAAGATAACAAATGCACCAGTAAATTAAGACCCATAGAGAATTAAAAGATCATTTGTGATGAACTGTGCCCCAACTCTACAGGACATAACTATTGTGCTACATCAACCTATGGCCAACCACCACTCTAGCCCTACACCGTCACCTCTCAATTATGACACTGCTGAATCGTCTCCTTTCACAGAACATCTGTATCAAAACTCCCACTCATTTGAGCTGAGCTCAAGCACAGTCTAGAATTGATATAGATTGATAAAAGCTAGTACTACTCTAGTTATTATGATAAGCTTATCCACTTACACCTACCATTTAAACATTGTTTAAATGTTCTTTCCAATTTTTAGGCAGTTTGCCATGCCACACACTTGCACCTTTAGCTTCCGTCTGAGTAATCCTCTCCTCGACCTATGAGCAAACATCTTGTCTTTCTTTTGACATATGTTTTGCAATCAGTTCTCCAAGTCCAGCAAAAATGTCTACAGCGGTTGGACTGAGTAATATTAATGTCCAATCTGTATAGCTCTTATTGGTGTTGAAACATCACAATTAAATACCCCATTCTTTTGACATACATGTTAATGATCTGGACTTACCTTGCTTGTTGGACCTTTTTCTGTCACTTGACCCTGCTACCATGGCGATCTCATTGTGGGAATAGTCTGTCATCATTCCTTAATCATCTATTTGCAAGAATTTTAGTTGACTTTCAACTGACGTAAAGTGGTGGGTGATCGGATCCTGAGAAAAAGAAATACTACTTGGAAATGCAGAGCTGCATTACTTTTTCGATAAGAACATTAACTACAAATCTGCTAGCTTTTTTTTAACCAGGGTGCTTTGAGCTAAATACTGAAGCAGTATAATCCTGAAATATTAAATTTGAGGGATTAGCTTCCCTTAATATTAGTTTCTTTTGCTGGGAAGATGACATCCTCAGTAATATATCCCTTGTCTGGCCTTCAAATATCCCGTTGACCCAACTCTATGAAACTTGCGGTCTCCTCACGGTCTTACCTTTCTTTATATTAAGGATTTGTGCAAAAAAAGGAACACATATATCTCACTACGTCATCCCTCTCGCTATCTCTCGGACATTATGGACCCTAATTCATACAGGTTCTGTTCTCCAAGTCCTTGCACCTGAGGTACAGAGCACTGAAGCATTCCTCTGCTGTCTGCACCCTCTACTCTCTACTGGAGGCCACTGTCGCTACCTCATGTAGTTTCTGCCCTATCTCCACTACCCAAAACCAATCATTTCAATATTAGATCACAGGGCAGAACAGACATCTTCAAAACTGGGTCCAACACCCTTCATTTCCTCATTTTGTCCAGCAAACATGTTTGAAAATCTGACTTTGTTAGAGGGACTTCATCTTACATTGACACCATTTTGCAATCAGCTGACAGGAGCAGGAAGCCATTTACACACAAATATGCCTGGTCACTAGCCAATGCTGGAAACTAAGAGTGCTCCTACCTCCTTACCCCATTTGGTTTGCTCACTCAAACGCCCCATGTTTTCTCAATATCGGAGAATATAAACCTATGTATCTTCATCCGTTTTGCAGATAGTTTATGACTATGCCTTGTCCTGTATCACTGGAGCCACAGCACCATAAGGAAGCAGACTGCTGTCAAACAAAATCATGAATTAGCACTCCATTTGATGCCATCATCACATTTCTGCTTCCAACTAAGTCCTTAACTTCATGCTTCAAATGACTTGGATTGTACTCAGGAGTCTGCCTCCATTTGTATCACAGTGTGCAGATCTCTACCTTCACTCAGTAATATTTGTGAAGCATGTTTGCACCAAAGAGCAGGGAGCCCAACTTGGATATTCTGGGCTTCAGCTAAGACCCCATAATCCCAAGCAACCCCTCCCCACCAATCCTACGCCTGCCTTTAACTCAAAGTAGAGTCACTTAAGCCATAGTTTTGACCTTTTAGGCCGACCAACTGGGAGAAAGGGCATCACTGTGTAGAGCAGTAACAAGATGTACATCTTCACTGACCCTCACACAAGTGTCTCTAACCAATCTCTATTTCTTCCAAGAGCCTTGCGGTCCTTGTAGCATGATTGGGACCCAACACTGACTGAATATCCACTGCATCACTGTCCCAAAGTCTGCTCAGAGGTCACAAGGATTGAATTGGTTCATAAAATCTTCCTGGGGTGGTGTCATCCAAATTCTTGGTTACAGTACGTTACCTGGTCACAAGATTCTAGTCTTCCTCCGTACTGTGGGGGTTACATCACCAGATGATTCAACGTCAGTCCCTTCTTCGCACCTACCACAATTTCAGGGACCTTTGATCTGCCCTTCACCTTTAGTCATACATGTCCTAGCATCCTTCCTCTCAGCCTGACGCCTGCTTTTCCCAGCTTCCAGTTGGGCTCCGGCAGCCACCACACAATGCTTAAGGGAGGGGAAGGGGTCACCACGCAGTTCTCTGTTGGCCTGAGCCCCATCATCCAACCTCTCATCAATGCATCTTTTACCTCAGGCCCTCATCCTCTTCAACATCCAAGAGCACATGGCAGGCTGCCCTAGTTACGTCATATTCAATTGCTGCAACATGTGTGCTATATTATCTGCCACACTCGCACCCTGGCCTTCCCTACAAAAGCCAAACAACAGCTGGGCCACTGAATGCGGAGATCAGAACTACAGTCCTGTGCATTAGTGGTTCCCCTGCCTCATCATCTTTTCACCATACTGTTGAATGCTGTACCAGTCATGTAAAGAAGGAAATTTATTGAACCTCCCATTTCTTAGACCTAGGCATGTTAACTGCGAACGCCTAATAACCAAAAAGTGGAAAAAATCAGATCCCCCCCGTAAAAACAACATGGAGTCAATCACTCTTAGTATGGGCCAGAGCAGAGGGCAGAGCGCTCCGCGTAGAAGACATCCGTGGACTTCGGAAAGTACCTATTGCCGCACAGTGGGAGACCCTACTGCAGCAATTTCACAGATCATTGGAGGGACGGTCGGGAACTTCAGACACTGCCCCCCTAATGGGTGCCATACCCGCTAAGGGGCCGCAGACCGCCTCTTCCGTTTGAGGTGCGGCAAACCTACATTGCTGCCTCATCCGATCCTCCGTGGGCCCTTTGCCTTTCTGCGCCCTCTGGGGCTATGGGGCGTTGCGGCATGTGGGGGGGGAGGGCACAACTAGGATGAGCCTAGCGGGAAAAACTTATGCCGTCATGCATAATAAACCCAAACACAAACCAAACATATCATATAAGCAATACATTCACAATACACCAGAGCGGAGTTGAATCTCAGCCATCTCGGTATTAGCTCGCCTGTAGGGGAACATCAGTGGCGAGCTGCAGGTGCAGTGTTGCACATAGTATGCACTGGGGTGCTGAGGCACTGCGTGGGCCTGAGGGGGAACAGCAGGCCATGGACAAATTACCCCACAGTGTAGAGTAACCACACTAGCATGCCCAGAAATTTAGTTTAGTTTTTTCACGTTTAAATCTGTTGCATAATTGTCTAATTGATGAAATACACAAATGTACGACCTATTTGAATTCACACATACTCTTCAGACAACCCTGATGCAATGGGACATTGTTAGATTACATGTATCAGCGAGACAATATGTCTGTAACTATCGTATGGAGTGTATCATATCTGTCCATCATTTGTAAAGTAAAGCAAAATGATAAGTATGTACAATATGTGTAAACGCACCTACCTCTAAAATTCAATAAACAGATGTTTAAAAAAGAAGGACAAATTTATTGAGTCACACCACGTTTGCCGACTATTTAACAGATAGCTCAGCAAGAAAGAAAAGAAAATTGTACATGGTCACTGAGGACATTTTCTCAGAGTGTGCAGTAACCACCAACTGTGAATTTAATTTCACAAAAGTACAGCAAGAGTCATGCACTATGTTAGAATTACCCTTTGGAAAATATTATAGAGACTGATGACTAAACCCAGATCATCCTGAGGCAATCTTTATAAATATCTGCACTCAGTAAAAAGAGGTAGGCACAAAGTAGTTAATTCTTACTCCATAACATTCTTCTTACTGAGTGAGCAACTTGAGATTGTTGGTTGTGCGAATGTCACAGATCAAACTCATAGGTGGATTTAGAGAATAACTATTATATTTATTAAAGAACAAATATGAAAACATTTCACAGACACATATACATTAGGTTCCGACACACACTAATTTCAAGGGATGTTCTGTGTATTGGCTTTCAAAACCACAACTGTAATCAAATACAAACAAAAACAAAACGCTAATAGGGAACTCAAGATTTACAATGGGAATGCTTAATTCATAACATATTTCCCACAGACCCCACTATTCTTTGCTACTATATTGCCTACCTATGTGGTTCCTCAATGATCTATTATTGAATCATATGCTACAAAATTATCCTCACTGGCATGCATGTTCTCCTGTTTTCAAAGCAGACAGGGTTTAGCAGAGAGAGCAGTGCATAGCAATACCTGAAAGATGAAGCCTCTGCACCTGTAGACTCCATGCTGCCAGCATAAATACATGACCTCTAAGTGGGTAATCCTTCCCACACCTACCTTCTCTACTATTGGGTACCATTCAATTGTGTGACAGTGCAACACTTATATGCTTACTGAACAACCTGGACGGTACATGCATCTTTCACCAGAGCACAATGAAGACCGGTGCAGTTACGCTGATCTTTTTACCTTAACATATAGTCGAATTCCTACTTATCCCAGTCCCTAGGTTCTTAGCTTTATGTACTCTCCTTACACCATTCCTAAAACATGATTCAGTAACATGCAGCACAACTCGGGCTCTTTAAGATCAGGCATTACCACTATGCGCATCATCTTTGCTACAGTATTGAGGCCCAATGTGTGAGGCTATTCCATTGCATGATATTTGGATCCCTGCAGGATTGGAAAATGAACTTCACAGAAACATCCTTATTTCCTGTCTCTTCAGATTGGCAGGCATCTTACCTGCCAACACGTAGGTACTGGAACTCATGATGGGGTCCCATTTAGTTTTAAGTAAAATTCAGATAACCTACTTTGCAGGGGCATTAATTGCTCCTGAAAGCTGCAAAGCAGTATGGTGTTGAAAGGTGCTTCACTGCATAGGCAAAAGTATCCCACACACTCGATTTCCATGTTGCAGAACATGCTTGAAAGGAGACAACATTACAACACTGCAGAGAAGCACTTCATCAGGATCTTCTAACCATTATTGGTGATGACAGTAGTCTGGGAAGTAGGTTACTAGGAAAACGACTGCTGTGGAGAACCAGTCTCTGCCTCTCAGAATGCTAGAAAGGAATAGAACTGTGCTCCCTGGATACACGTGTGTTGAGTTTTATCCAGGTGTTCTATTTTAAGTTGCACACTAACGGAAAATCAATAGGTCTCTTATTGTTGAAGTGCAAAAGAGAAAACAAGCCCCAGAGATTCCTAGCAAGGGACGCATGTCGAATCCTTCAGTATCTTTGCCACCCAGGATTGCAGACGACATAGCGTCTCATTGAATTTGTGGTTAAAAAACATTTCTCAACACAAGATTCCTGAGCCACTATGCTTGATCCCTCGACAGAAAATGCCTTCAGATAACATACCTCTATTTCTATAGGTCTACCTCCGCACTCACTCACTTAGCACAAAATGATTTTCAAAGAACGAAACGAGCTAGGAAAGACAGTGGTGTCAGGTTATTCTCTATACTATACCATCTCCTGGGATTTAATGAGGATTTTTCAAAGATACTGAGGGTTGTGTCCTTGGTGCCTAGTCTAGAAGGTCGCATGACTGGTTACAGAGAATGCCTCATCCACTAATCCAATGAATACAAAATATGGAGACATCTTTGAACACCGCGTATTTTTCTGCCATCTAACCCCCTCTCAGCCCACGCTCTGAAATGTTTAGGGTAAAGGGCGTAGTCCAAGGCTGAAAATGATGAAGAAACAGCTACAACTAGTATTGGACACTGCATCTAGTGGCAGGGGTTGTCTAATGCAGAAATGGTGGTTGCTGCCAGGACACCACATTGGCTACACTTATGGGAAGGGCCTATGGCACATAATGTGGAGCTCCTAAACCTACAATGTCTGGGGCAAAAATTGTTGGGCAAAGTTTGGGGAAGCAGAGCAGCGAGAAGCAGGGAATATTCGGTTAACTTGGCATGTTCGTTGAAAGTTTCTAGCATCAGGATGCAGAAGTCTGCTCCGGCAGTTAAAGGCCTGTCTCCGGTGCTTCTCTGCTCTGCCTACCAATTATCAGAAGAAGGGAGAGACCTAGAGGCTGACTGGAAGAGGAAGTGTCTCTACCACTCCAGTCAAATCACAATCGGGTCTATGCTCGATACTTTCTGCTGGACCTCCTTAGGGGACTGCTCCCAGTCAGCTATCCAGATACAGTCATTCTTTCTTCACTTAGGGTAAGCTGTATGCATTCATCCTCGAAAGTATATAACTTAGGTACCACAAGGTCAGTTTGCTTGGCAGGTGGCATCTCCTAACTGGATATGGGTTGGCACCCTTTAAAGCCTCCTGCACTTAAAACCAATAATACCTTTTTGCTGAAATGTAAGTCCTTCAAAGTTTCTCTTTACCAACTCTGAGAATGCATCATGATCACAACGGGACACAGGGACAAACAATTTCTTTTGGTGAGCATGCCAACTGATGTGAATTGAGCTAAGCAGACTCAGATCTGAAAAATTGGAAAGTATGCAGTCCCAAAGGTAAACCAACAGAGACTGCCTCCCTCACGGAGTAGGCAAATCACGCCACATCTATATATAGTATTGCCTTTTCACCTTACAAGTGGTATTTGGCGGGTCTAGGATAGGTAACAGAAGTTGTGAGTTTTTTTTTATGTAGATACACAAGGGCAGTCTGCCACTAGGAAAGCAACCAAGCACATAGTGTTGTGGTCATGTGGATTGAGTGCATCATGGAAATGTAGATTGAGTGCTTGATGGAAAATGATTACATGGGAGGCATGGGAGGATCTATCTATCCCACAGTCAGGGCCAGCTCCAGTGACCTAAAAGCATGGGAAAGCAGAGGCAACTTTTCCCTAGCTCAACATTTCAACTGGGAAATCCTCTTCGACAAGTTTCTAATCAGTATTTTAGTCTGCAGTTTTGCAACCTAACTTGTCCCAACAGCTTAATTCCCCACAGTGAAAAAACAGCAGCAAAGATATATTTGCAACTAGGGTACAACCTTCCTTGCAAAATTCCAGAACAAGTCTTAATATTCGTTGTAAACTGGAGGAACAGATGCTCAGCCGCAGTTACGTGCACAATCAGGGGAAAAGTGGGGCAAAGGATGATAGGATGTATTTTCTTAAGTGTTTCCCTGTTGCAAATTGTTGTGTACAGCAGCATGACACCCTGTAATGATCGACTTTTCACTGAGCGGCAGCAGATGAGCTGCATTTGCGATGCCGACACAGTCTCCACGCACATTTCTTTAAGGTGCATTTGAAGCAAATACTTGCCATGTCCAATTATGGATAGACTACAGTTACAGAATTCCAAGAGTGCCACAAGTGGATGAGTGATCATCTAAAGCAGAGCTTCAGAGGGTTCTGCGCTTCATGTACCAAAAGAGGAATAAGTAATGCCCACTGGAGGGACTGTGTCAAACTGAAATTAGAGTTTTGGGGTTGTAAACCTGAGACCACCTGTTGTGCTCTCACAAGTTATGGGGAACTGAAATGAGAGTTTCAAAAGGACCCTCTTCACTGTTGTGGATCACAGACTATTGCTGAAATGAATGACCTACTTGGCAGCTGCAATTTCATTTCAGTAAAGTGTCTCGGAGATCAAGGAACATTCTAAAGTCAGAAGTTAGGTGAAGAGTTTTCTTCTGCTTTAATCATGCATAGCATTACAAATATTTCCCCTGCTGAAGTTCCCTTGCTATTTTACCCAAGAACGTGCCAAAATGTCACTGCTTCAAAAAGAGATTCAGAATTTTCTGATTTACAAACTGCCAAAATCATTGTGACTATCGCATTCCTGGAACAAGCCTTTTTTTTATATGTAAACATTCATAGTGATAGAAATGGAAACAATCAAATTATATCAAATCAGTTATTTGGTTGAAATGCCATGGTGAGGGACTCTTCAAAGGCTCAACATAGGAAATACCCAAAAGTCAATTCGATATGATTGCTGTCAAGTCTTGTCACTTAACATTTCTTCTGAGTAATTTTCGCCTACTTCTAGAGTAGGGGTAGACAGGCTGATAAACTAATGAAAAGTCAACTCTTGTGAATACTGACAGACGTCACTCTACTTACATCATGATGGAATTACATTAGAAAATGCATACATTCTGGATTTAAAATACATCTTATTTATGAAATGAAATGAAAAGTATTTATTAAGCACATGCTCCTGCCCGAGGGCGTTATATCACTGTGAGAAGAGTTTGTAGCAAAACAATTGACGAATACACACATGCTTTTTGGTTACCAGGTAGACATCTAAATAATATTAGGATTTTAAATAAATGCAAAAAATAATGGCAATGCAAAGATTTAAAAATGTGTTGTGAGAAATACTCACAATAAAATATTATGTGTTTGTTGGGTTTGTTAACGAGGTTCATTACTTATGGTTTAATTTAAAAACTACAATATTATGGGTATGTTGTTTAAGCATTATACGTGAATACATATGGTATTATACAAATGAATACGTTTTGATAATTAACATATTGCTTCGTCGGTGCAGCCAGAGAGAGGCAACATTTCATATATAACAGAAGTATAATATGTAGCACTTGCTTCATTTTGGTGATTATGCAACAATTTGTAAATAATGTAAAATCAAGTGACTAAGCCAGAAACGTATGCAAATCTTTATAAACGTTCAGAAAGGCTTGAACCCAAGAATGAATATCAGAGAAAATATTGCTGAAATGATTAACATGGTCTTAGGGTTTGAACTGCTTAAAGAATTTGATCTGTTTAATTCATTCAAACTCTGGGGGTATTAGCTCCTCTGAAGCACTTAAATGAAAAGACTTCTGCAGATGTCCAAGCACTGCTCTTTAAAGAACTATAGTTGTAGACTCCGGTAGTGATGCCAGTATGTCAGTGGGAAGAACAGGCAGCAACCAACGAAGATCACCGAGTACCTCATAAAAAAGGCCACACGCTTTCAGCTAAACCTGAAACTTGAAGGCATTTAACGATGTGTGTAGGCTCAATTGTTAAGATTTGTAATGCAAGGTTTGATATTTGCAGCAACAGTGATGTATTTTGTAATTTTCCCTAACATATTAACAGGATTTGCAATAACATGCTACTGGTTAGATTCACAAAGAAGTGGTGGCGAGTTTGGATTACTGGAAAGATTTTATGCCCATTGTGGGGGCTCCAAAATCCCATATCAAGTTGGTTAAGTAAAGGTCCAGTGAGGACAAAACGTGCAGTCAAATACTGTAGCAGACAACTACATTGCTGTACTAATGCATGCATGCTAATCGTGTCCTGTAGACTTCGTTTGGCTAGAATTATATTTAAAGAATGTTCAAATAATTATATTTCTACACCACAGAACGCAAATGGGAGTGGAGCCGACACAAGGTTTATGGCCGCACTCCTGAAATAGAACAGGTGATATATACACCCCGCACCTTGATTAAAGTGGAGAAAGGGCTTTAGACCCTCCACTAGAGTGGGCAAAGAGATGTGGCTGGTCAGCGGTACCAACTATCGACCTAAATCTCAGTGTATGATATTTTTAGCGGGGGTAATTAATTACCTGTAAAAACACACTGAAGTAATTCAGTTCAAGAGAAAAACTGTTAGAAAAAGGAATCTCGCCTTCAAGCAGCACTCCTTAGTAAAGAACAGGATAAAATCCAAACTGCTGTACTTCCATGGATTTCTAGTGGTGAAATGGCAGTCCGCTTAGAATGCTACAATGTATATATAGAAGCAATGATAACGGAGGCAGCAAGCATCAGCGCCAGAACTGGCTGGAATTATGCATCAACTGCAATTGTATGTGCACAATGGGGATCGCTAGCGTTTCCACTGTTGGTTCCTCAGAACTCCTCATGCATGTCTGTCTGCCTGTGTACTGCCAAAGAGCTGCAGAGAACTGCAGGCCCACGTTCACATAAATACTGAACTGATTTTAATTCTATATTTGGCACATCAAACAAACAAACAAATAACGAGGAAAATCGTTAAACCTACGTATACAATTGTTAAAGAATGTGTCATTAGATTAATCGGTAGAGCTAATGTGTTTTAAAACACATATTGCATGACTTTATAACAAATGTTATCCTGGATGAGAAAGATTTCTTTATTTCACTACATATTTGTACACTAGTGCCTAACACATCATCTTCTAGGGCAAACAATGACACTGTCTTCAGAAAAACATTTTAATTTTAGTTTTTTATATATTTATGGGATTCTTATTGTTTCCCTGTTTACGTTACATTTTTGCCTTTATTTACTAGACTCTGCTGATAACATCTGCTTTATAATGGACGCTGGCTAGGGGTTGATTTATCTAACTCTAAATGAACACGAGGTGTGAGTTGGGGCGTTTAACTAGGATGTTTTTCCTTTAGTACCCAATCTGTGCCAAGGATAGTCCCTCGCCATTGTTTTTTTATGGCACACTTTCCAAAGGTAGTTTGCCCAGGTAAGCAATTCAGTCCGTCTTTCAGAAATGATGCACATGAACTGACAGAGTTATGTTCAAAAATTGATTACCTTTTGACTACCTCGACAAATGATTCAAAATAATCAACCAGACCTTTAATTATTATCATTGAACCGCTGATTTTATGGAGATCAACATTTTCATATGCTTCTCTTCTACTCCTGTACTCTGCTGCGAGAAACTATTTTTCTATTAGTGGTTATTAGTCTATCCCAAGCAATCCCAAATTGGCTGCTGTCTCCAAGTCTGCTTTGCTCGTGGTAAAATGTCTCTTTGGCACCAATTTAGTGCAGAGTAATGCCAGTGTTCAAGTTTCTTAATGGAGTTTTGCTATTTTATACTTCTATTGCTTATTCCTGTATCTTCAGACATCTTTAGCAAAAACCTTTTCTACGTTTAATGGAAGTTAGTTAAGAGTCTGTCTTTTTGTTCTGTTCAGTGCATATTAACATGTAACAATGGAGTATGCTTCTTCTTTGGCATGAAAATGGATTTCATTGCGCCTAGGCAAAGTCATGATTCTGATAAAACCAAGTTGACTTATAGCTGGTACTTTGTTCGACTCCTTTTACAGAGTTTTTCGTACACATTCTTACACCTTTCCTTGCATTTTGCTCTCTCAAAGTTTTTGCTCTTATCTGTAGATTTCATCCTTTTCTAGTTCATGTGCACAGTACTGGGTGGATCTTTGCAATAAGTTTTTCTGGCAAATCTTGGCAAATCGTACTTTCATACACTTTTAAAACCAAGTCCACAATCAAGCAAAACTGGCTTTTTATAAAAAAAAAATCCCGAGCTGTAAATTGAGATTGCTAACCGGTATCATAAACTGTTTGGACCTTTTCAAATAAACGAGATGAGATGGTCTCTCGATATCCACTTCTACCTAAATTGAAAAATAATAGTTGGGGAAAATAATGAATTCCTCTGATAATTCCTTAACAGCTGGGGGCCTTTTGATGTTCTGTGAAACCCCATTTGCCACCACTGTTTCATGTGTTATTTGAAAATACTGTATCACAACTTAGAATCTGGAAGGTGTGCGGCTGCCTTTTGAATATCTATTAATAACTTAATCTGGCAGACTTGCAACTTCGCTTGTGGACCCCGAATGTAGCACTTCAATAATATCATTGATTTATTTAATATGAGACTGAGCTTTCGGTCAACTCGTTGTCGAATTTTATTCTGCTTAATTTGGTCCTTAGTTTCAACACATTTATACAAGTGAGTAAACCTTTATTCTTTTGCCTCCATATTTGACCTGTATAATCATGATCTGTAGGTAGTGGGTGGACAGAGGCGTTAGAGTGTCTGTATCAAAAAAACTATCGTGTTAGCAGACGGCTATGTTGAGGGTTTTTTATTTTGAAGGTATTTACGTAAGTGGACATCTGTCTGGAGGCCTCTTGGGAGTTTATAGTAGCTTCCGAAACAAAAGCAGCTCCATAATCTCACCCAAAATGAATGCACCAGTTTTTAATATCTGTGGCTAAATCATATTTTGTTCTTTTGCCCATAATACGTACAGAACGTTCTTGGAATTTTTCTTAACCTAATCGGTTATTTCCTTTACCAGGGTCTTCATGTCTTTTTAACAGCTGCTGCAGAAATTGATGTGTTTTATTGGTGGCAATGAGAAAATGGTATTCTAGTAACCATGAGCTTGGTGTGCTTAATGACCTCAATCTTTTCTACAAATTATGATATTTGTATTCACTCGGTGTGGTTTTGGAGTTTAACATTTTCCACCTTTAGGCTCATCATTGTATTTTCAATGCTGCATTTCCAAGGAGAAGGGCTTTCTTTCTTCCTTCTCTTTTTTGAGTTTCACTATGTTAAAGAACCTTTCTCACAAAGCCGTAGGATGCCTAATTCTAGAACCTGTTTAATCATGGCTTGGTATAAAGGTAAGAACATGTTACTTACTGCAGTATTTCCAACTCTGATGGGTCTAAGAGCCACAATGTGTGAAAGAACAATCCCAAGGTAATCAGAAGTGTGCCCTAGCACTTCGGAAAGGACAATATTGATTTTACTATGAAAATTAAGCTATTCTTACTCACTCACCCAGCCTCCGTTTATTTAAATGGATAGATAGCAAATACCCAAGCATGAGAAGCGTGCAACAATTGGAACGGGCCTCCCTAATGGTGCTTCCTACCGAAGGTTGGTGGAAGTGATCTTTTAAATCAGAGTATAATAAGTAATAGCCCAGCATTACATAGCAATTTATTACAGTTGTGTTTTTGAAATGCCGATAAAAATTACCAGGTTCAAATGTCCATGAAAACTACCCACAATAGGGGCCACAGTATAGCCCAGCATTTTTTATGCAGCAAATGATTATTTCTCAACTGGGCTCTTGATCAACTGTTTCTAGGGTTAGAGTTGCCAGTGGTGTTATGAACCCCAGAATAGGTGTGAAAGGCCTTTATGCAATTCAGATCAAACTTCAAAACTCTTCCAATATCCAGGTTCAGGAAGCATCCTTTTGCACTCTTAAGTAAGAAAATAATGAGGCGCTTATGACTGAACAGCTTTGTCGTTGAAGAGAAACATAGTACTTTGTAATATTTCTCTAAAGGGGTGGGTCTGTGCTGAGGTCTTTGGAGGCCAATACCACAGGAATCTTCTTCCCCTAACTGTCAATGAGTGGAGAGCGAATTAGGAAAGCTTCTGACCAATGACCCAAGACTGTAACTACGAATGTACTTCGTGAAGGGGACCACAGTGCAACTGAAGTCATGTTAGCCTGCTAGGTCTGTAGCCTAGGAAAGAAACTTGACTACTTCCCCAAACTTCTTCGAAGCTCTCGCTAATTAATCAAAAGATACTCTTTTCACAATGGCATTATTGGGACCCTTTTACTGGAACTGACTAATTGCATGGCGAAGTGAAGTATGAGTATGGTGATAGTAGGATACCGTCTCTTGTATTTTCTTTCAGGAAAGGAATCAGGCTGCAGAACCTAAAGATTCCTCTGGGGAAGAAGACAAAGCGCTATTAAGTAAACTCGCATTGCCTTATAAAAATGAGTTCCTAGTATTTCCTGTGTGCTGGGTCCCTGACCAAGTCTTCTCAAGGTGAAAAGTTAGGGTGACATCGGTGTGAAAGGGATACACAAAGCAGGTATAGGTGAAGTGAGGGGTGCCCAAACAGGGGAGGTGGTACTTTGACAAAAGTGACATACATCTCTGTCCCACAAGGCCTTCACATTTGTGCCATAAAATAGGGTGTTTGATGAGTACAGGAATTTGATCTTCTGCGCATTGAAGAAAAGCCCATGAAAAGTATTACTCCGGGCACTTAGGGTGTGTTTTTGAAAACATCATGTCCTTTGAAACTGGCTGTACAACCAGAGGAAACGGGTAGAAGGAAGTATATGGGTTTAGGGCTTACCAACAGAGGGTAAATCTAGCCCGACATTTGGGCTATTTTTTTAAAACGCCACTTAACTGTGCTCTGCTTCCATCTACGTGGCGATGGACATCACACACTGTGAAGAATAATGGTGGGTAGGCCTAAGAGTACCTCCAGCAAGTAAAAAATGTATTAATCTGTTACTAATTAGCATGGGTACTTCCGATTTTAACAGACATTCGTACTCGGTGATCTACAAGAACGTTTTGGCAAAAATTAAGCTCTATGCAGACGATATCATTCTATATTTGAAGTCAGGGTCCAGATAACCTACAGAATGTATTGGATGAAATTCAAAATTTTACACAAGTTGGAGGATATAAAGTCAATCATGCAAAAACTGAAATTTTAGCATTTAATACGACTCCTTTGGATTTTCCATCTGCCATCCATCTAAAACCTCCGCACCCAATTAGGTATCTGGGAATTCATGTCACTAATGATTTTGGACAATTATTTTCTATGAATTGTGTTAGATTGCTTACGAAAGTCAAAAAGTTAATTGATAGTTGGTCTTTAATGCAACTGTCCTTAGTGGGAAGGGTGTCAATGGTTAAAATGACGGTACTTCCACTGTTTTTGTTTCTATTTATTAATCTGCCCATTAAAATCCCGAGTTATTATTTTAAGGAGCTGGATCAATTAATAAGGAAGTTTGTTTGGAATAATAAACAACCTAGGGTTAAGTTCTCTATATTGCAACTTGATGTAACTTCAGGAGGACTGGCACTCCCACATTTTTTAACTTATTATCAGGCTTCTTTACTTAATCTGTTTTCCCAATTGGGTAAGGAAAATTCTGTTTTTGATAAAAAAAATTGATACATATGCTGAATGAAAGTGCCATCGGACTCCCAGCTTTCCTACGTTTGGCGAAACTTCCTAAAAAACGCGCTATAAGGTTATCTTCACTCTGGCTGACAGAATGCAGTTATTTTTTAAATCATGGAAGATCCCTCTATTTCACGCCTATACCCCAATACAGGATGGGGCATTAGGAGGTCTTAAACTTTCCAGAAGGCTTTTTCAGGACTGGCAAGAACTGGGCTATCTCCAGCTTGGGGATTTTTATAACCTTGAATCCTTAATTATATGGGAAACGGTTTGTCTTCAGGCCATTACACCGAATACTGCACTGGCCTTGAGCTTTGCACAAATATCTAATTTTCTTAAAAACAACTATGCAATTCTAGATTAGACGATAAGGCCAATTGTCAAGCAGATAGTAAATAAAACGGTAGGGGTTGGCTGCTGGTATAAGTTACTTCATCAAAAAGCCAACTCAGAAGAGGTCCTGATAAAAGAGCTTCAAAAATTCATTCAGAGACAGGTTGCAAGTTTAATACCAAAGAGTGGTCTCAGCTTAATGATCTAGCGAATAAAGCTCTTAGAGGCGCCAATTTTAAAAGAATGAATTTTTTATCTAGATGGTTATTATATTTTACTCCTCTGAAATTGTCTAAAATGTTTTTAACTTGCTCAAATAAATGTTTTCGCTGTAACAGAGGGGGATGGCTACATATATTTTTTGAATGTAATGATTTACAATATTTTTGGAAGAGGGTTATCGAGGAAATTTCGTTGATTTTATCCTTGGAAATCTGTCCGTCAGCCATGTTGGTGTTATACGGTTCTTCAGCAGAAGTGAAATGCTTTACAAAACATCAGCAATATTTTATATTAATTGCTATTGCAGTTGCTAGATCACTTGTTCTGCAAAACTGGAGAACCAGTTTACAACCTAGCATTGTACATTGGTTTAATAAAATGACTAGGACTTATAAACTTGAGGAGGCCTATGCCAAACGTATAGGAGCGGTAGCAAGATTTAGAGGTATATGGCGTTCTTTTCTCCCTTATGGGTTTATTGTTGAAGCCTGATGATTATGAATTAGTTAAAATAGAAGTCATATTTGCATGTTGCACTTAGTAGAAGGTAGGATATTTCTAAAAAATATAAAATGAAATGATTTGTACATGGCACTTTTCACTTTATCTTTGCACTTTGCACTTTATCTCTTACTTCTATTTAATGTAATTTAATAAATTAAATAGTTTAGTTTAGATGTTTTTAGCTGAGGACTGTGGGAGTCTGATGACATTTTCTTTTTTTATCAGTTGCCTTTTCAAAATGTAATGCGAAATGCTCTTTATAAATTGTTGAACATGCTTGCTTAATTTATTGGTCTTGCTATTTGATATGTAAACCGACATGTAAAATATTTGCTTTATGTATTTTTCTCCTGTTCTAATAAAAATAAAAATAAATAAAAAAGAACGTTTCCATTTTAAGAGAATTATGTCCTCTGTGATATGTTCCTACTCAAAGATTTGATTTTTAATATAAGACTTATTTTTTCAGTTGGGAATCTGTATCTTGTGTCTATGCAACATCAAGGGTCATATTTTTTGATAGTACATAATTACTGTGGAATGCCTGTTCAGCTAAATCTTTCTGCTGCCAAGCTATACAGGAACGTAATACATATTTGTTTCTCTTTGTGATGGAATTATTTACGCCTGCGGTAAACCAGGTATATAATCAGTTCAAATGGGCAAGCCGTTGACTGTGCTGATTCTAGGGTAATGTTATGCGATGTGTGTTAGTGTCACTTCCCTCTGGTTGTGAGGTTTGTTCCCTGTTATAGTCTTGTTTGCTACTCAGTCAAAATTCAGAGATTGCAGTACGTCTAGTTAGTATTGTTTACTATTTTTTGTATTTTTTTATGTATGATCCAGGTTTTTGTTGTAAGCATACATCCTCTCCGAGTTAGTGTCTTCTTTTCCGATGTTGATTGAGATCACTTTTTGAAGTGAAGTTTTTTTCACATTCCACACATGTGTATGGCTTTTCTCCAGTATGAATTCTTATGTGTCCATTAAGATTATCTTTCCGATTAAATCTTTTAGGGCAGAAAGGACAGGGATATGGTTTTTCACCAGTATGTGTTCTATAGTGCGTGATCAAATGGCCCTTTCGAAAGAAGCTTTTATCACAAACAGTACATGCATAGGGTCTCGCTGCTGAACGTGCTCCTGCATGTCTACTGAAGTCCCTCTCTGGAATGTAACTTCTCTCAAACTGATCATCTGTGCACGATGCGTGATTTTGCTGAGCGTCTTGAATACCATTAAGAAAAGCTGAAGTCCTTAAGTTATCTTCATATTCATTATATTTTTTTGATATCTTTATTCTCGATCGTCCCTGCTGTAAACTGTAATGCTCTGCGTTATTGAAACCATGTTCACTTTGAATAGGTTTCTTTCCGCTCATTTCTTGATAGCGTTCCGACCATAGTTGACTTCTAGAATTTGTCACCCTAAGAGAGCTATGGAACATCCTAGAATTTGTTTTTTCTGATGAGATTTTATAGGGTGCTGTAGAGTTCCTGGTGCATTGTTTTGACTCCCCAGCTTTGTTTTGCCTGTTCGTGCTTCCATCACCTGTAGGATTGAAAGAAGAGTCAGTCATACCAATAAAAAATATGCTTAGAAGAAAGAAACAGTACTTAATTCCGCAATATTAGTCAACTTACATGTGTGTAAAAGCATTACATTCTGAAGCAGTATGAGGTGAAACAATGCTATATTCTATTCTAGCCAATTTGTAAAGCGTGTGGCTACTCAATGGGCCTCCCAGCACTGAACACCAACAGGGCCCTGATCCATCACAGTAAGAATACAGTTTCACGTAAAGAATTACGAGCCAGTCAGATATAACACCAAGGACCTAATTTACAATTTGATGAATACTCCAATTTCTGGATGAAAATGCTGAATTAATCTTGAGGAGAGTCAATAGGCTACATTTCCTTTGGGTACCATACTGATTACGGAAGAAACTCTTGGCAAGGGATTCCCCATTAGATTTGCCTTTGTTGTGTAGAAATTGTAGGATTTCCCACTACGTCCCTGTTTTAGTGTACATGTTTATCATATACAAACACCAAAAGGTTTATTTATTTTGGAAATGTTTACCTTGTTCGGTGAGTATCACAACGCGTTGCATTCTGAAATATCAACTCTGGGTGTAATAGCGGGTATTCTTTCCATGACCAGTGTTTGACCAGCAGAGACATTTTCAACCTTCCTAACAACATAGTTGGGAGCATTTTTATCAAGAAAGTGCTGCACTGGGCTTGCTCAGAACAACAGTATTATCTGAACTGTCATGCAAAAAGTACAGTCTTGTAAGCAATACCTTCAAGAGAAACTTTGTGCGGAGTAGCTTGCTTTAAGGAAACAGGGAATTAGTTGTGTGGTCTGCACAAGTAATAGGTCCACAATCCTCCCCCTCACTGGGAATCAAACACCCCATTGTAGCGCCTGACTCTCTCAGGGTGCCGAAGCAGAGTAGTCCAAGACCTACTCAGGAGAGGCGGTGTGGGCTAGTAATCATCATTCACTGGAACGCAATAATAACAATAAAGGACTGTCCAGTCTGTGCTTTTTATTTAGAAAAGAAAAAGTTACATTTATTACACATGCACTACTTAGCACACACATAATTTACAAATACACTTTGTTATATTCCCGGGTTAGGATCATGCAGCTAAGCAGCTTATTTCTTACATTGTCCTCACAATACCATTTCAGCCATGAATGTTTGCACATATTTGGGTGTACAACAATGCTGGATTAGTTTCCCTGAAACTAAACTTGTTTACACATCTAGCTTCGCACAACATTATCACAATGCCCTGAACATCATGTACAAGGTCTCTTTTCGCCCAATGTACAAGTCCTTTCTATTTTCTTCCACGGGGCAACAGGGCTACCTACATATCCATAACATCACAAATCTATACGCACATCGCAAGGCTGCTTTCTATTATAAAAGATGAGCATCCCGATAGATTGGTAGAGGAGGCACTTCAGCTGACACTGAGGGTCCCTGCATGCTGAGACTTCACCACGCAGCGGTCTGACATCTCATGAGGGGTGTCCAGTTCGTGACCAAGACGGGGTCCTTCATTCTATCCCATCAGGTAATGGGGTTAGATCCTCCCTTGGGGAGATTCTTTGCTCCACACCTACACACATTGTAGGTGCACTTAGAGTAGGGTTTGCATAGTAGGAGTACGCCAGATTACTGCCTTGTTTTATATGTCTGCATATATACACACTGTTTTAGCACTGTGGTAGAACTATATCTACTATTTACTCTTATGGTGCTTGTAATTAGCCAAATTTTTAAGCCATGCATGGCTCATTAGACGGAAGATCCAGTCAGGAACGCTGCGGCACCCAGTGGCATGAAGATCGCGTGTGGTTGTTGCAGGGCATTCCGGCTGGTACTCCCAGGTCTCATATATTGGTTTTGCACTTGCACTTTATCGCTTTTAGCCCCACTAAGTTGCTGTCGTTAGGAGGGATGGAAATGCTAATTATGGCCTGCAAGGATCTGTAATAAGGACCAATGTGAAGTAGTATTAGCCTAGACAGCACTGTAATGTTTTTATCCTCTCATTTTTAACCTGTTTTTTTAGCATGTTTTTATTGTCATGTTGTATTAGTAGCTTTATTGTCTATTCGTCGATTTGTATACTGTGTCCTGGCTGACGTCGGACACTGGATGGGCTGCTTCCATATATCTATTATTCCTATTGTACTGTTGCTTGTATTGCTCACTTTTTATTCAATACAGTGTGTTTATAGCTTTTATGACATGTACTGTCGAAATAAAGCTTATACAACAACTACTTTTATCTGCTTCTGTCTACTAATCATTGCAGCACATGTATTTTATACAAGAATAACGTTGGTTCAATAAACCTATTGTAAATGTTACACTACGTAGTCTCTGTATACTTCTCTGAGCAAAAATGAGCATGAGTGACTGAGCGAAAGGTTCTTTACTGTTTTGCACGATCCCGGAGGGATCAGGGTTGTCATGTTCAGTGGTTGCCAGAAACCATTCGCTCCTTGATAAGGTCAGGAGTGCTTACGGTGGCACTGTAAGCTAGCTGGTCTAAAGGCCAACAAATCCTACAGGGGTGTCCGTAATCAGTCTATACACCAAGCCCCTAGTTTATGTTGTCCAACAAACGTGCAGGTCCTACGGATTAGTAGTAACTACACGACAACATAAGACTAGTGGAAATACTTGTGGTAACCAGTACATTTGACCCCTAAAGGGTCACCCCCCTAAAAATCACAGTATCCCACACTCTGCACAATATAGCACAATACCATATAAGAGGGTGTCACTTTAAATTATGTCAAGGTTACCACCCTTAAAGACTAGAATCACATGTACATCATTCCATCACTGACTTCAGTAACCATAATCCATCTGCCATCATTATACTTAATAAAGAATTGCAACCAAGTGCACACATTATAATTAATAAAACACTGCAGCCTTTCAGGAATAATCATTACCGTCAGCAATAGCAACACCTTTAAATAAAGCACTGTACAATGATAAAACGTGTCTTTCTTCAATTTAGGCCACAAAACCTGCAGCCACAGAACCAACCAACAGAAGTTGCTGTACTCCCAGGCTATACAACTAAAGTTGCAGCCTTGGGAGTGCTTAACTTTAGGAGACAAAACCTGGGGGCTCATTATTCCTTTGACCCTGTCAACCTAGGGTCAGTGCCTTTTTGAAACTTACTTTGGGAGGTAGCTGCTGCATTTCTGCAGACCCCCGTCCTCCCACACATTCTTTTGCTCGCTAGTAGTACCACTGCCATCTGGAGGTCACAACATAAAAGAGAAGTTTGGGCCTGAAACAGCCCCACGGTCATTATGTGGTGCACCCTTGCAGGAGCATGAATTTGGAATAAGCGGCTACTGCCGCATTCTTTTGATGCTGTTGTGCGGCCTTGCACCATATGGCTTCTTTTTTCCCTTTCTCTTTTTTTATTGGGGGTGGCCAGTCTCACCCAGGCACTCCACATGACTTCTTAATTGGGGGCATCTCTGGCAGCCCGCCGATGAATGCCCCGGCTAACTCCCTGCTTGGCCAGCATTTTCCTTTACTGCCTCAGGAGCTGGCAGTGCTCTTCTCCCCTGCACGCTCCATACGGGCAGGGTGTCTCTTTTGTGGTGGCTGCCCCGCTCCTCCCAGATACAGGGGGGCAGACCCAACCACAGGTGGGGGGGTGCACGGCGCCACTTCC
Organism: Calotriton arnoldi; assembly: GCA_963921515.1. Taxonomy (NCBI): domain Eukaryota; kingdom Metazoa; phylum Chordata; class Amphibia; order Caudata; family Salamandridae; genus Calotriton; species Calotriton arnoldi. The sequence continues at coordinate 1,702,238 of CAWUFW010002546.1, read as the reverse complement.
CCCTGGATTCTCCATTGTTGGGGGTCCAGAGATGGGGTCCCAGGCAACTATCATCCTCATGGGGGAGCGCAACAGCTATTCCCCCTCTGCTAATTGTGTTGGGAGCCTGGAGATTGGGTAGCGGGCCCCTTTCTTCTTTGTTGGGGGGGGGTGCTATGAAGCTCCCCCGTTCCTTTTGCATCGGGGGCCCAAAGACGGGTTCTTGGGCCCTTTTTTTCTTTGGGGTGGCGCAACAACGATCCCTCATTTCTTTGGTGGTGGAGGGCCCGGAGTTGGGGTCCTGAGCCTCCACATACATAAACTGGACCAGGGGGTTGGGATCCCGAGCCTCCAGAGTGCTGGGAAGATGGCCCCACGCAACCCCCTCCCAGGGATCTTCAATAAGTAATGATCCTTCTCATAGACCCCCAGGAGCTTGTGCACGCCGGAGGTTTTACTGGCCTTGCAGTGGAACTCCACATGCTCAATTTCCTCGCTGGAGGGGTGCTGGGGTCAAAGATCAAATCTTTCTTCCCTGGAGATCTCGGGCCCCATCGTGCAGATTCTTGCAATCATGGGCTCATTTTGCTCCTGGTGGTGAGCCCTAGTTTTTTTTTTCTCAGGCATCCTGGCCTCTAAGGTGGCACACTTTACAGGGAGCTGGTTCCACTGGCTCCCTGCACTAGCCTTTGTCCTTCATCTTGTCCTCTGAAGCTTCTCTCCTCCCGTGTGGAAGCAGAAGTACAGTTCTTCTCCCAAACTGGTCCTTAGGGGGCGTAAGGGGACCAGTTTTGCTGGCCCTGGTGAGTGGTCCATTGGCCCTGGGGGCCAACTGTAGGCTAAGGGGCCGATTCTGATGCGGGTTGGAAAAGCTTCCCAACCGAATCGGTTGGGAAATGGTGTCCGACCCACTCGGATCGGGAAAGTCCGACCGGCGGAGAAGGATGCATCCGGATGCTTCCAGGTACGATTTGGTTGAACTCCCATTGACTTCAATGGGAACATTTGTTCCTAACCGCATCAGAATTGGGCCCTCGGTCGGGAAGACACGTTCCCGATCCGATTTGGAAGGAGCAAATGCCGTTAGGAGGCCTTCCTAACCGCATCAGAATCAGGCCCTCGGTCGGGAAGCTTTTCCAACCTGCATCAGAATCGGCCCCAGAGTCTTTAGTCCAAGAGGGCATCAGGGGGTTTCTCCTTCCAGTTGTCCATGTCTGCCGCTGTCCAGTCGCAATGTCCAGCTTCAACGAAAAGCACACTGCCCCCTTGTGCAAGATTTTTTAATTGGGTGTGGAAAGTACTAGAAGCCAGGCATCCCTGGTCAATCCTAGGGTGCCACATCACCTCTCCACCCTTGTACCAACCCTCCTGCACAGCATGCTGGGACAATTCAAGATGGTGCCATCCAGGAGCCATTGGTCACATCCCCTCTATGGGTATCAGCTCTGCCTCTCACTGACATCACTGCCAGGGCCTTTTCCATCAAAACTTTAAAGAGGAGCCCCCTCCTGTGTTTGCACCAGAGGTCTGGGCTCCCTCCTTTGTTCAGTGGGCCTGGGCTGTCCCAACCCTGGTTCAGTGTGACAGCTAATTAACAGATGCAGATTTTCTTCCCTACCACTTCCTCCTCAGGTGGGGAGTTAAGCACTGTTAATTGCTCACTTTGCGTGGGGAGGCTTTTGTTCCTTCTGCTGGAGAGCAATGTAATTGTCTTGGCCCAGCAGGGCGACAAAAAGCCTGGACTCTGATCTTGAGCTGAGACACAAAAAAATGACTATTCGGGAAGACTCATAAGGTGTCCATACATCTGTTTGGGAATTGCATATTGCTAATCAATACCTCGCTGGACTTTGTAGGCCATAGGTAAGTGAACCTGCACTTTAAGGCAGATTTCTTCCATGTCTATAATAAAGTGCCACTGCAGACAAAACAGTAAACCGCACTGACTTTCCCTATGAATGTCCACTAATATTATAAGGCCTACCCTAGGTCAAATTTTAACCCTGCAGACCCCCCCTCCAATGCCAGGCTACCTGGGTGCAGTTACAGCGCTGCGCACAATGGTAGTCTCACATGTGAATCCCTAACATGTGCACATGCATGCGTGTTCACATGTAACCAGCCAAGTGCTCCTTAACCTTGCTGCGTTGTAGCAGCCTCATCTTAAAAGGCAGACAATGGTGGTAAACATGTGCAGTCCGTTTAATGGGTGGTTACCGTGGATGAGCCACCAGTTGTGGGGCTCACCCACAGTAAAAAGTCCAAAACCAAGTGATCCAAAAGTGAAAAATCTGGACAAATTAAATGGGCAGAACCCATTTTGTTACACTTGCCCAGTATGAAGCACTGCATATTTTAAAGAATACTCTACTGTGTAAAGCATTTGTATGGTTTTGCCTCCGTGAGGTTTATAATAAGGGTTACCCCATTGCAATGGCATTAGTCCAAATGCATTTGGGGTAGGGAGGTGTGCAAAGTGTGTTTTAGGCGCTAAAATAGCAATCACTGAAAAAACAAAGGTTAAAGTGACGCTATACTTAGGTACTACCGTTAACTAAAACTGGTGAATGTCAGTGTTTTTTTGAGTTTCAAATGTAACGTTTAGATCGCATTTTCTCCTCACTAAAGCGTCATTTTAACCATTGGTTATTTTTCAGTTAAAAAAATTCTATATTCACTGAAAAAAACAAAGGTTAAAGTTATGTTTTAGTAAGGTGAAAATGTCATTAAAAATGTAACATTTTAAACTGAAAAACCCCACTAAAATTCACCATTTATAGTTAACTTAAGTAACTATAACGCGCACCTTGGGCACGCAGTATTAATCAATTATGTAATTTGAGTTGTCACTAGTGATGTCATCAATTATGTCATAGAAAATGTAATGAGTGCTGTAATAAGTGAGGTCATAAGCAGCGAATGATGAGTGCGCAACATCACTCCAACATCTGAAATGACATAATTGATGACAACACTGCATGGCGGGGTCACAAGGTATAGTTACTTTAGGGTATGAGTTATAGTTACTTGGGATAACTATAAGTGGTACATTTCAGTGGTTTTGTTCGTTTAAAACATTACATTATAATTTGCATGTTCACCAAAGTAGAATGTCCCTTTAAACTTAGTTTTTCTCCAATGAATATCTAAGTCTTTTTTTATGTAAAGTAAGATATTATTTCAATTCCTAATTATAAAGGCACTATAACCTTTGTTTTTTTTCAGTGAATATATATATATCAACAAATTCCGTAACTTGAATTCAAGCCACAAAGGACAAGGTGCGGACTCCAACAATGCTTTCCAAATCCAATTCACCCAGAAATCAGAAAGAGTGCTTTTTGTTATTTGATGTAAATCCGTTAAGTAGTTTTTGAGCTATTAAAGGAAAAACAAATTTGTATATCTAGGGATGCGGACCCTCTGCCAATTCCAACAGATCTCATGCTGAGATCTGATTGGCTGCCAACACTTCAACCAGAAAGTGTTGGCAGCCATTATGGAACTCGGACTCAGCTGAGTCCCAGATAAAAAGTTTAAAATAAAGAAAAGAGGGCAGGATAGGAATACCCTGACCCCCTAGACCTGGTGCTGGGTCCCCCAAGGACCCCGCCTGGGCCAAAAAGAATTTATTTTTACATTTTCGCAGTGGATTCACATGAAAATAAAATAAATTAAAAACCAAGTGCAGTCTCCCACGCTTGTTTGTATTTCAACCCCAGGGGCATATTTATACATATATTAAGGGAAGGGGACTCGTGCAGCCTCCCTCCCCATGGCCAGATATGGGCCCGGGTAAACACCACCTCCTTGGGGCCAGGTCAATGTGTAAATAGGAGAGGGGGGGCCCCCCTCCGTAGGCCTTTTACAGCCCTGGGATCTGCTACCTCACCGGGCCAGGCCGACTGAAGATAAAGGGGGAGGGGGCCCCCGCGGCCCCCTCTTCCAGGCCATTTAGGGCCCCAGGGACCACCACCTCCTCTGGGCTTGGCCATATTTTTTAAGGGGAGGGGGCCATACCCCAGGGCCGGCTCCCTATGTCCCGAGGTGCCCACCCAAGGGATATAGATGGTTGTCCTCACTTGGCGGGAGCTTTGACAGCTCCTGCCAAGTGAGAGAGAGTAGGCAGTAAATCTGCTCCCTGCGGGCAGGAGCAGGAAAACTGCTCTCACTGACTGGGAGCAAACTTTTCACCTGTTATCCTGCTCGCTAGTAGGCGGGCAGGAAAACAGATGAAAGGATTGCTCATGCACAAAGGGAGCAGCATTTTTGGCTGCTACTTGTGTGCAGGAGCAATGCTGTCTACCGATGGAGGCAGGGAGCTGGGAGGGACCGTGGGGCATGAAGGCACCCCCCACAGTCTTCAACACTGCACACATCATCATGTGGCCAGGCCCCAGGCGATAGGGTCCCCAGGGCCGAAATGGACCCGCAAAAGTGGGGCCGCCCGGCCCCCATTCCGCATAAATGCATCGTTGATCTATTGGAGCACAATCTGTAGTGACTGTGACAAGCGGGCTCTTTCTTGGCCCCGCCTGGTGAGAGCAGAGTCCATTGTCTTCCCTTTAAATTACTACGAGTATTTATTCGTGCAAAATCACCTGGAGGCATTGCCCCTTTGGCCCCGCCCCATTCACCTTAGTAGTATGCAAAGGTCTTGCTGCGTTCTTGATGATGAAGAATATGTGGACATATCCATCAAACAAAGATGTTATGACATATTTCTGGAAGAAGAGGCTTGAGGAACAATCACATTGCCGAAATTAAATGCACAGAAAGTCACTGGAGACATTAGGTCCTGGTCCATTACGCAGCTGTAGTGTAGAATATGCACTAGACATTTTCCCGAGTTAGCACTTACTAATTACTCAGTAGAAAGTATTCCAATTGGGTAGATATTCAGCGCAAAACTGTGGACTCTTGTTGGATAAAGGGGCAGGTAAGGTTCCGTTCATGCCCAATCACTAACACAGCTACTGACACACCCACACAGACACTCAGAGACCCACTCACATAACCATTCTGCCACTCTCACATCCACTCACAGAACCACACGGCCACTCATGCACCCAACAGTCATCACACACACAAAAAACCATTCACACACCGACTCATATAGGCCTGTACAGCCACTCGCACACCCACATAACCACTCACACACCCACTCAGAGACCCATACAGCCCCTCACACACCCAATAAACCTCTCACACGCCCACTTAAAGACCCATACAGCCACACAAACACACACTCACAGACCCATACAGCCACTCACAAACCCACTCACACACCTACACAGCCACTCACAAACCCACCCACACAGCTACTCACACACCCACTCACAAACCAATACAGCCACTCACCCACCCACTGACTCACAAATCCACTCACCCACCCTCACAACTACTCACACACCCACTCATACACCCATACAGCCACTCACACACCCACTAACCGACCTAAACAGCCACTCACACCCACTCTCAAAGGTTACAGGTAGGAAATAAAAAATAAAAAAAACTTCAAAATTCACTAAAAAAAACAAAGATTGCAGGGATGTTATAGTTAGGAAACAACATTTAAAAAAAGTAGAAATTCACTGGAAAAAACCAAAGGCTATAACTAGGAAATAGAATTAAAAAAAACCTTTATAAAGTCTCTGAAAAACCCAAAGGTTACAGGAACCAGACTGATTCCATGCCCCCTGTAGAGTATGATGTCCCTTGGACCAGCTATCTCGCAGTTGCACCGTTAGCCCCCCTAAAACTGAACAGGGAGCGACCAGTTCTGGCGAGCACTGAACATGACAACTCTGTTCTCTCAGGAACCGTGGTGACAGACTTCAAACTTTTCGCTCAGTCATTTGTGCTTTCTTGTGCTAAGAGAAATATACAAAGAATACACAGAGGGTTGTTTTCAATATTTATTGAACCATAGTGCTTCTTGTATAGAAAATATGGGCTGCAATGAGTAATAGACATAAGCAGACAACAGTTATCATGAGTGTTAAAACAGTGAATAAAGCAAATAGTTCTACCATCTTGTTGAGAAAACATATATGCATACATATACAGTAATATAACTAATTGGCATACTCCTACGATTTAAAACCTTAACCTACGTATCTAGGGTGCAGATGGGTGCTTTGCCAAGAAACCCCCTTCTGGATGATCTAACCCCATTACCTTTAGGGTAAGAGTGTAAGACCCTGTCTTGGGCACGAGCTGGACAACCCTCATGGAGATGTTGGTCAGCTGCTAGGCAAAGGATTCAGCATGCAGGGACCCCTCGAAGTCAGCAGAAGTGTCCCCTCTGTCTATACTGGGAAACAAAAGGCTATATATAGAAAATGGCATCCTTGACTCGGGCCGAGATTGTGATCTGGCTACCATTGTTTGTGTTCTACAGATAGCTGCGTCGCCATATGGATGTAATAATAAACACATCTGTATCACGCATGTGAGGGCCTTGTACCTAATGCCAAGGCAGTGTGATAATGTTCTCATGAAGTGTTCTGTGGCAGCAAGATCGGAGCTTCCAAGAAACTAGTCCAAGTGTCACGAATACAAATGTGTGTCAAAAGTCGATGTGGCAAAGAGAAGGCAACTTTAGGAAAAGATTGTGTGCATGTAAGAATGGCACTAATTGCTACAGGGACTAACTCGGGCACATGACAATATATATATGTTCCAACACTCCTCCATTTCAAAGAAGTACGACATGCATTCTGGATGTGTCTCCAAATAGGTTTTATAGCTTGGCATCAGCAATACTCGTACAAGGATGCGATTCGGCAGTGAACTGCCTTTATCAACATAATGTGCGCCATTTTGCCCACTCTTTAAATAATAACATGTGCACAACGTCATGGTAATCATAGAAAAAATCAAATAACATAAATAGACAGCCACAAGAGTAACTAGGGGATTGCAATGCTTAAATCAAAACATAATACAGGTATACATTAGTCATTGTCGCAGAGCTCACCATGGTGTCCCAAACGGAGTTGGATTACGGCTGGTCAGCCCCCGAACCATACCGAAGGTGTGAGACTGCCTAGGGGATGGAGGACCTGCGGTGGGAGTTGGAGGACCACGTTGGAGGAGCAGCAACCCTGAGGTAAGCTCTGCTCGTCTCTGATGACAGGGGTATTTCGGAGCTAGACGGTGTGCTTCAGAGCACTGACTAGTGCTTCTGCGCAGCGGGAGTGAGTGCGAACAGCATCATAGCAAACCTTGCAGCATCAGTATATGCGACAGGACAGCAGCGAGCGGCAAAAATGTTCAGCAATGTTGCTGACAAAGATTCAAGCGATGGAGCCGCAGGTCTCCTACATACTGGAGACACAGTTTATACAATACATTTCGTACTCTGGAAAAATTGAACAAAGCAGAACTGACAAAGCGGTGGGAGAATTAATCTCTCCAGAAATATTTGGAGGTGGGAAGAGCACCTAAGGGGCTCTGCTTACTTATTACCCCCAGCTACGAGAAACCTCACCCTGAAATGTTAGACATGGGCGGAGTACAACGCTAACAGCTCTGCAGAGATGATGTGAATTCTAGTAAAAGAATTCCAGACAGACAGAGAAATGATCATTACCCAAATCAATGACATCAGTGAAGCCATTGAGAATAATGACGATAAGGAGCTGATAAGATCCCTTACCAAAAACTATGTGGGAAAGACAAAATATTATAGAGGAAGCCATCATCCAAAAGAAAGCACACAAATTTAACCATCACAAAGGTGACTACGATAATAGCCAAATATATAACGCAAATCATTTACGTGCAGTTGTTTAAATTCTACAATTGGCTTCCCTGCAAAGTGGATAACAAAAAGGACTATCATTTCCCCATCGTCCGGTTATCACTTAGATGGAACAACTGAATTATAACGTGAGAAAACACACGCATTAATGGCGGTAACGTAAACTAAAAGGACGATGGGGAAATGATAGTCCTTTTTTGTTATCCACTGCGCAGGGAAGCCAATTGTAGAATTTAAACAACTGCACGTAAATGATTTGCGTTATGGAGGGCATTTGAAGAAGGCTTGATGCCGAAACACGTCATGCCCAATGCAATAAACAAATATCCACCCCACAAGAGGGCTCCGGTATTTGTTCCTGATGGAGGGACTTTTTGTTGAACAATATATATATATGCATCTATGAACCTCAGTCATATGGTGACGTGATTGTTCCATTTGTCTAATGGAGGGTTGCTGAGCACCTGCTCCTCCCACAAGCCCATGTGGAGATTTGTGTAGCTGAGAGCGAAGCAAGTGCCCATCGCCTCCCCCGCTAATATATTAGCGGGGGAGGCGATGGGCACTTGCTTCGCTCTCAGCTACACAAATCTCCACATGGGCTTGTGGGAGGAGCAGGTGCTCAGCAACCCTCCATTAGACAAATGGAACAATCACGTCACCATATGACTGAGGTTCATAGATACCGGAACTCAGCCCTCATGTTTGTCTCTGACATTAATACTAATGATTTGAATTTAAGATTTAAGATACTACAGCATTTGAGGGCTATTAAGAAGTTTGATACTTCTTACCCTGTAGTCAGGCACTTTCACTTGGTACAAGGAGGGGATGGGAGGACAAAAGATTTTAAGTCCAGTGTCATTGATGGTATCCCCAAAGAGGTGACAGGTGGAAACAGAGAGATGAAATTGAGAATAATGGAATCAAGACACATATTAGCACTAGACAGCAAGGAACCCAAGGGGTGAACTGTGACAAGGAATTATATGTGCATGTATAACAGGTTGACGTCTACAGCATTGGGGGAACGCTGTGAAGTTCTTTTATATAATATTTTAATTTTCAATTATATGTGTCATGTCTTGTGTGTGGTGTTTGTCACCTCCACATTTTTATTACATGGGATACACTTGAGATTGAGCATGAACAACAACGCGATGAATGCATTGGTGCCTCATGTTCTGAGTATCTTTAAAGCAAGTTGCATTTGATGATGTTTTTTTCTACGCTACAGGTCATTGCCAAGAAAACCTTTTAAAATAAAACCTAGAGAGATATGTGAGATTGGAAGCAGAAAGAGGAATTCACCTATTGAAACTCTAATCACTATGTAGATTAGGTGACACTGGTCCTGAAGAAAAGCTGCTAGATCATTTTTATGACTTATTGAAGCTTGAAACTTGTCGACCTAACAGCTATCTTAGATATTAACTCTAGTAGATAGTGCCACAATTTTTAGTATAGGCAGGAGGACTATCATTAAAATTAGTTCTGGGGAGTACCTCACATTCACACCTATACACTTACTACACCAATCTACACCTAGACTCACACACCTAAACTTCATAAACCATTTATGAAAAGATCTCTGGTAAAGAGCCCCATTGAGGGTGCCCCATGTGGAGCAAAAGCCCAATGATGAAGCATGACACCTATCTAGGTGAGTGAGTGAGGGGATTTGTTCCTAAAGAGTCACTCTCCCAGCTGACTCTTTAGAATTGTATTGACCTGAGCAGAGTAGCACATCTTATTAGGTGCTGCATACCCTTCATGCCTTTGACTACTTTTTCTGGAGCATGTATGCTGGACCTTTATGCGCTCTGAGTCCCTCCTTGTTGAAATATATATCACAAATGACATCACTGATGACATCATCCAGTGATTGTGAGTGTTTCCTAAAAGTATCTGAGTGTTAAAGAGATATACTAAGATACTAGAAATGTTGAATGAGTATAGTTTGGGTACTACTAAAGAGTGATACTATTTGTAACACATTATGTGAGTGGCTGTGTGACTGTGTGTGCATGCGTGAGTAGGTGTGTGAGTGTCTCTATGGGTGTGTGAGTGGTCATATGGGTGAGTGAGTGGATGGGTGAGTGAGTGGCTGGGTGTGTTAGTGGTGTATGGGTGAGTTAGTAGATATGTGGGAGACTGTATAGGTGAGTGATGCGGTGTGTGAGTGGCTGTATGAGTGAGTGGGTGCATAAGTGGTGTATGGCTGAGTGTGTGGGTGTGTGAGTGACTGTATAGGTGAGTGAGTGAATGCGAGTGGCTGTATGGGTGAGTATGTGCTTTTCAGAGACTGTATGGGTGAGTAAGAACATGCGTTAGTATCTGTATGAGTAAGTCATTGGTATGTCAGTAACTGTATGAGTGGCTGTACGGGTGAGTGAGTAGGTGTGTAAGTAGTTGTATGGGTGACTGACTCAGTGTGCAAATGGCTGTGTGGGTGTGTTAGTGTCTGTATGTCTGCATGTGTGAGTAACTGTATTGTGAGTGGCTGTATGGGTGAGTTAGTGGCTGTGTCAGTGGCTGTAAGAGTGAGTGGATGTCAGTGGCTCTATGAACCAGTGAGTGGGTGTGTGAGTAGTTGTATGGGTCTGTAAATGGGTTTCTGAGTGGTTGTGAGTGGGTGTATGACAGGCTATATAGGGGTGTGAGTGGGTGTGTGAGTGGTTTTGTGGATGATGTCATTTTCAATGTCATCAGTGATGTGACTGGCCATGTCATGAGTGATGTAATATGTAAGGTCATGAGCAGTGCATTGCAGGGGCGGGAGTTATAGTTAGCTCAGGTAACTATACCTGCTGAATTTCACTGGTTTTGTATGAGTGAAATCTGAGCCTAACTAGAACGTCCCTGTAACCTTTTGCTTTTTCATTTAATTTCTAAAGTTTTTTAATTCTATTTGCTAACCCGAGCATCCCTGTAACCTTGTTTTTTTCAGTGAATTTCTACGGTTTTTTAAAGTCTATTTCCTAAATATAACGTCTTGTAACATTTGTTTTTTCAAGTGAATTTCTAAGGTTTTTTAAATGCTATTTCGTAACTGTAACCCCTAACTCTCAGGGGCTGCTGACCAGATGGAGCCTAGCGCAGACAGAGCTGCTGAGAGTTTCATTCTTGGGGGTCTGCTAACCAGATGGGGCCTGGCTCAGACAGAGCTCCTGAGAGCTTCACTCTCAAGGGCTGCTAACCAAATACAGCCTAGCAAAGACAGAGCTGCAGAGAGCTTCACTCTCAGGGGCTGCCGACCAGATGGAGCCCAGTACAGACACAGCTGCTGAGAGCTTCACACTCTCACAGGCTGCTGACCAGAGAGAGCCTTCTGCAGACAGAGCTGCTGAGAGTCTCAGTGTCAGTGAATGCTGACTAAATGGAGCCTGGTACAGACAGAACCGCTGAAAGCATCACTCACCGGGACTGGTCGCCTGTTAGCTGCTGTCTGCTTCACTGCAGAGTCAGAGACGTGAAACCTGACTCCTAGGAGCATTGCTCGCCCTCTGATGGTTCTTGTTGGAACCACCCATTCTGGTAAAAGAAATAATAATAATATGTTAAATCTATGTTTGTAAGTGTGTGCGTGAGTGACTATATGTGTGAGTGAGGGTGTGCATGAGTAGCTGTATATGTGAGTGTGTGGGTTTAGTGGCTGTGTGAGTGAGTGGGTGTGGGAGTCGCTGTATGACTGAGTGAGTGGCTGTATGCATGAACAACTGGGTGTGTATCAGTATTTGTATGGGTCTGTGAATGTGAGTGATTGTGTGTGAGTGGGTGCATGATATGTTGTATGGGTTGTGAGTGGTTGTGTGAGTGATTCTGTGGTTTTTAAACTTTCCAACAGAGATAGCAGTGCCCCTTGCTGAGAGAGTGGTGGTGGGGCTTGGAGTTAGAGATGGAGATGCCAGGGAGTTAAGCTTAGGAAGTGTACAGGGCAAGGAGTCTAAAATAAAGCTATTTCTCAAGGTTGAATTTGTAAACACTCTGCCAGGCCTCTGCATTCAGACAGTTTGTGTGCCCCCTCCCCCCAAATCCTCAAAACATGAGCACAGTTTGTGTGATGTGATTAATATCGGGCCAGGGGTACAGGATTTCAAGAACATCTGGCAGTGACTGCAGTCAGACCATGTGCCCACTGATCCCTAACATAGATGGAACCGAGCAGGGATTTTTCCATGCTGCCGATGTGGTGGAGATTGTCTGCGAGTGCTAAGGGCTGCTGAGGTGGGCCAGGGCTGCAGGCTTTCAGAATATCCTGCCTGCATACACAATGCAACACTGTGAGCATGAGTGCTGGTGATTGGACCAACCTCCTCGCTCTTGCTGCCGGCCACGTGTCATGGACAGTAAAGGCACCAGTCTCTGGCGATCCCTGAAGGAAAACAACAGACAAAGTGGAACCCCCCCCGTATCCACATGCGGCACTCTGCAGATCCAGATTTACTTTCAGTCAGAAAGAGCAGTTCAGGTTGAGTTCTGGGAGGAATTCGATTAGATTCCCTGCTGATGCACAATTCATTTCTTGTGATTGTCAAAGTGCCACTCCTAAGAGACAGTGCTCTCTGCATTGCACACTCCAACGCCCCAGTCGCTTTAGTATGCAGCTAGTTGGTGGTTGGGAGGCACTGTAATTGCGTGACTAATGCATTCTAGTGTGTTGATGCGGACACCAGTACTAAAATGTGTTAATGTACTCCCTGATGCATAGTACTTGGCTGGGCTGATGACAGTGTGATTATTGGGAAATTTGAAGCTCACTCCCCCAATAAAGTTAATTAGATAAGCACTGCTCAATGTTTTGAAATGCACTGCATCATTTTTGCAAAAAAGAAATGATAGTGAGCTGTATATAGTCATATGTTAGTTACATTTTTATTTATTTTTTTCCCAAAAATTAGTTGCGCACCCGTCATGCAGGGTACGTGGCAAACTTTCGGTAGTAATAATACACACATATCGACACTTCAAACATTTACTTTTTGGTAAGAGTTTTAATAATACAGTAAAAAAAAATAGTGTTTCAAAAATATTTTCATGATCATTTTAATAGTTTTTGGGGAGTCATGACTCCGTCGCGGCATGGATTTCCGCAGTCGCGTTGGGGTTGCCACTCCAGTGGTTTTTTTTTTGACAATAGTAAAATACATACATAGACACTTTTAAAGGTTTTTTAAAAGGAAAGAGGTTCACTAATAATATATGGAAAATAGTAAAATTAGAGAAACATTTTGTTATAAATACTGTTTTAATACATTTTACAGAGTTGCGACCCAGGCTGAGGCGCACTGGGGTTTCGCATCCCATGTGACACAGAAACAAATGGATTTGATAGGTTAAATACCTTTCTATCACCAATACAGGAAGGTCCCACCCCCTTCTTCTGTTTTTTGGGAGTGGCTGTGAAGTTTCACAGTTTCCTTTAGACAGATAGCATCTTGAGTATGGGTTGGTGTTTTTTAATGCAGTTCATTACTTTTAGAATGGCATCTGCACCAGACCAAGTGGAGGAGGAACAGTGCAATCTTCTGGAGGAAGAGGTAGAGCCCATAAAGGAAAAAAAGGAAGTATTGTGTGGGAGTTCTTCACAATACCAGAGGATGAAAAGAAAGTGCATGTATGTAAGGTGACAAGCACTTTGTGTAAGAAAGTGCTTTCCAGAGGGAGTGAAAATAGAGACAGAGAGCAAGAACTATTTTCTGCTGCTGGAAATGATGCTGCAGGAAATTCCTCTGCTGCCACTCGTATTTTGGAAGTACCAGTTACTATCCCAGAACTTGGGGAGATTGGGATTTTGTGCCCTGCGTGCACCACTATGCTAAGTGTAGGCGAGCAAGGTGTGGCTACACTTATTCAAATCATTAACATACACAGTTGCAATTTTTTTCAATAAAGCAAGAAAAACACCCAAAAACTCAAAATAGTTAGAAAAATCAATAAATGTTTTTTTAAAAAAATAGTTCTTGCTAGAACCACCTACTCCAGTATAAGAAATACATTTTATATGTTACATTTACATTTGTGAGAGTGTGAATCTATGTTGTTATGCATATTAGTATATTTCTGAGTGTTTAAATGAGTATATGGTTGTATAACTAATTTTTTATGTGAATGAGTGTATATTCGAAAGACTGTATGATTGTGTACGTTAGATATTAACGATTCTATAGGTGAATGACTGGATGTGTGAAAAACTATATGGGTGTGTGAACGGCTGTATTGGTGAGTAAATGGATGTGTGAGCACCTGTGTGGGTGAATTAAACAGTGTGTGTTTGGTTGTATGGGTGGCTGAGTGGGTCTGTGTTGCTTGTATGAGTGGCTTACTGTGTGTACCAGTATCTGTGTAGGTGAGTGAGAGGTTGCATTTGTGGTTGTATGGCTGATTGTGTGGGTGTGAGAGTTGCTCTATGGGTGAGTAAGTGGCTGTGTAAGTGGCTGTAGGGTTGAGCCAGTGAGTATTTTAGTGCCTGTATATCTGAGTGAATGGGTGTGTGGGTGCCTGTATGAGTGAGTGAGTGAGTGAGTGGATGTGTACGCGACTGTGTGAGTGAGTGAGAGGATGCATTAGTTGTTGTATGGGTAAATGAGTGGGTGGGTGTGTGATTAGCTCTATGGGTGACTGAGTGAGTGGGCGTATGTGTTCTAGAAATATAGCTCTGGTAGTGTGGATGTAACTCAATCAAACTTGGGAGAATATGCATTTTCTTTTAAGCGCATAGCTTCCTGCCCTATGGCTTACGTATAGCCTATCTCAGTAGAGGCTTATATGCAGTAGAAGAAGAGTTGAAAGTTAGCAACGTGTTTTCAATCTTAACTTGGCCTAGCATGAAAACTACATATGCACCCTCTAATATAGCAGACCCAATGTATGTTTGAAGCCCAATGTCTGTGGAAGGGTAACTTGTTAGTGTCAGTTCTTCAGTACTAATCTAAATCTGTGTCTTGGTGTCTATGTGAGTGTGTTATTAGGCATGTAAGTTTGTATGTTGATATATGTCTGAGTCTCTTAGCTCCTCTATTGGACTGTCATTATGTGTATAAGGAGCTGCATGGATTGCTTGCTGCCTGTGTTAGTGACAATTGGGGCATTTAACTGTGTGTGCAACTGCCTGCATTACTGCTGAATACATAAGAGCTGTGTATGGGTGTAAGTAAAGGCTGAAGTGCCACTGTTACTGTGTTACTAGGTGTATTACTTGCTGTATTGTTTTTACATATAGGTATGTGAGTGATAGGAGAGTGAGTCTATAACTGGAGATATGGGTCTGCAAGTGCACATCTAAGTGACTGAGACTAGAAACAACATCTTATCTTTAAACCACATAATTCCCCTTCTATGGCCTACCTGCAGTGTAACCTCAGGGGTGAGTTATATGTAGTAAAAGAGGAGTTTAAGGCTTTAGAACAAGTTATGAGAATAAATTCGGCCTTGCAGAAAAACTGCATCCACAAACTCTACTGTACCAGACCTGAAACATGTTTAGAGGCCTACTTGTCTGAATGAGTGACTTATAAGTGCCAGTTCTTCAGTACATACCTAACTGAGCGCCTCAGTGCCTATGTGGCTGTGATTCCATATGTAAGTAAATACATTAATATGTGTTCATCTCTTAGTGACTCTATGGGACTCAAAGTCTTTCAAAAGAGCTGCATGAATTGCTTGTTGGCTGTGGTAGAGACTACTGGAATATCTAATTGTGTGTCCAAATGCCTACATACATGCTAGATACATAAAAGATGTATGTGTTAAGTGGATGTTTAAGTGCCTCTCTCACTGTGTTACTGGGTGCATTAGTGGATCTATCCTTTTATTCATAGGTATTTGAGTTCTAGTATAGATTGGATCTATAATTGCACATATGGCTCTGCTAGTGTGCATGTAATGCTATCAAACTTAGAAGAACTTGTCTTTTTTTTGTAAGCTCATAACTCCGTGCCCTATGGCCTACCTAGAGCCTATGTCAGCAGGGGCTTATATGTAGTAGAAAAGGAGTTTAAGGTTAGCAACATGTTTCCAATGTCAACTTGGCCTACTCTGAAAACTGCTTAAATTTGTTACATTTTTTCCCTAAAAACAATTAGGAGTCACACACCCGTCGCGCTGGCTACGCGACCAAGGGGTAGTTTTGGTAGAAGTAAACATATATATTCAGGCTTTCAAGGTTTAGTTTAAGGTAAAAGATTTGCTAATATGATATGGAAAGAAGTATAACAACTAATGTAAAACAGTTTAATGGTCGTTTTAATAGTTTTTGGGGAGCCGCGACGTCATTGCGCACCATGGCACCACGTATTCCCGGAGTCCCGCTGGGGACACAACTCTGGCGCTTTTTGGCAGTAGTAAAACACAAATATAGACAGTTTTAAGATTTACTTTAATGACAGAGGTTCACTAATAATCTAAGGAAAATAATATAATTAGAGAGAAAATTAATTTTAAATGCCGTTTTAATACATTTTACGGAGTCGCGACGGAACCGCACTAGAATCGCGCATCTCATGTGACACAGAAACAAATGGATTTGATAGGTTAAACACCTTTCTATGACTAATACAGGAAGATCCCATCCCTTTCCTCCATCTTTTAGGAGTATGTGTGGGTTTTCACAGTTTCTATTGGCATTGACTATTTTGTATTTTGCCTTGGTGTTTTATTTAGTTCTGTTCCACCACTTCAAGATGGCATCTCCACTGCAGAAGATCTTGAGGAGCAACAAGACAATGCTTCACTGGAAAAAGAACAGGTTTCAAAGAGAAAAAAAGCATTGTTTGGCAGTTTTTACAATTCCAGAGGGAGAAAAAAAAAGTGAACGCTCGAAAAGTAACGTGAACTCTGCAAGAAGGTTCTGTCACGCGGAAGTGAAAGGAAATACTCCTGTGGTATATCGAGTATGTACAAACATCTGTGCACTATGCATGAAATCCGTCTGGCAAGAGCCAAAATGGAAAGGTTGAAGAGCCAGGAAAGAAGTTCCGCTGGTGCAGAAGGAGCAGCAAGTACATCATCTTGTGTTGGAGTAATTTTGGGTATTCCAAATTCCAGTCTGGAATTTGCCCAAAGTGCAGTAAAATTCTTACTGTAGGCGAACAAGCTGTGCCTATTCTGATGCAGATTATAAACGGACGCAGTTGTTAATTTATTTTGAAGTACTAGAGCAGCTTCTGTTTTTCTGTACTTGTTGCAAAGGACGTTTCTGTTTTTTTCGGAAGAAACAAAAAAAAAACACTAAAAAATACAATATTGTTAGAAAATCCGAAAAAAGTAAAAAATGTTTTTCAAAAACGGTTCTTGTTAGAACCACCCATTGCAGTTTACGAAAGAAAATGTATATTAAATGTATGTTTGTAACAGTACGAAAGTGTCTTGTTATGCCTATTAGTATGTTAGTGAGTGTTTAAATGAGTTTATGATTGTGAAAGTAATTCAAGGTGTGAATGAGTGCATGTACGAGTGGCTGTATGGGTGAGTGAGCACGTCAGAAAATGGTTGTATACATGAGTGACGATGTGTGAATTACTATATGGGTGAGTCACTGTATATGCGAGAGGCTGTATAAATGAGTGTGTCTGTGAATAGCTGTATAGGTAAGTAAGTGGGTGGGTGTGAGTGACTATATGGGTGAGTGACTATGTATGAGTGGCTGTATCAGTTACTAAGTTGGTGTGTGACTAACTGAATAAGTGAGTGAGAGGCGGTTACAGTAGCTATATGGGTGAGTGACAGGGTGGATGACTACTTGATTGGCTAAATGAGTGAGTGTTTGTGTGGGTGTAAGGGTGTGTGTGTATCAGGTGCATGTATGGTTGAGAGAGTGGCTGTGTGAGTGGCTATGTGGGAGAGTGACAGGCTCCATGAGTGCTGTATGAGTGAGTGAATGGTTGTTGATTAGCTGTATGGGTGAGTGAGTGGGTGTGTGGTTGACTGTGTGGGTGAGTGAAAGGTTGCATTAGTGGCTGTATGGGTGAGTGACTGGGTATCTGAGTGCCTGTATGTCTGAGTGTCTGTGATAGAGACTGTATAAGTGTGTGTGTCAGTTCTTGTACAAGTGAGTGAAAGGGTGTATAAGTGCCTGTATGTCTGAGTGAGTGGGTGTGTGAGTGATTGTGTTGGTGAGTGTGAGGGTGCATTAGAGTCTGCATTGGTAAGTGAGTGGGATTTAAGTGCCTGTATGGATGACTGAATGGGTGTCTTAGTGATTTATGAGTCTGTGAGTGTCTGGGTGAGTAACTATGAGTGAGGGTGTGGCTGTGTGAGTGGGCGTATATGTGAGTTAGCGGCTGCATGGCTGGTATATGGATGAGTGAGATGATGTATTAGTGTCTGTATGGGTGACTGACTGCATGCGTCAGTGGTTGTGTAGGTGAGTGACTGCCTGTGTGAGTGGCTGTATGGGTGAGTTAGTGGCTGTTAAGTGGGTGTATGGGTCTGTAAGTAGATATAGGCAGGGTACAATTGGTCAGTAAGTGACTGTCTGCATTGGTGAGTGAGTGGCTGTCAGTGTGTGTATGGGTTAGTGAGTGGGTGGGTGTGAGATTGACTGCATATATGAGAGAGTGGCTGCGTGAAGCGCTGCATCAGTAACTATGAGTGTGTATGAGTACAATATGGGTCAGTGAATGGGTGTCAGTAAGTGTTTGAGTGAACGAGTGGGGGTGTAATCCATTCTATGAATTAAATGAAGGGTATGCAAGTGGCTGTCTGAATCATTGAGTGAGTTGTGTGACAGTGTAATTCTGCTGTATTATACAGAAAGTTTCACTTACAAAATAGGCAAAAGAAACTTATGAGAAGTTAAGGCAGGAGTACTTTATGTTTAAAAACACTCTCCATTTGTATCTCTTAGCCATATGACTGTGGTAGAAAAAGTGTTTTAAGACATCTAACAACGTTCAACTGCACCCGCTATTGAAAAAGAAAAAGAACAAAGATATGTTAGTACTTAAGTTTCAGAATTACAGAAAGATAACAATACACATTACTTATACTGTAAGACTGTATTACAATGTTGTAAAAATAATATTTTCCCTTTTTTACTGCTCTCAGCTTTCATATTTCTCCACCATAAAAAATGGTCTGTATGAAGCATCATCCTCAAACAGTGAGGAACAAACAATCAAAGAATTTGTTAAAAAAAAAACAATGCTGCACAGTAGATCATTACAAATATGTGACTATGTATTGTACTCATTATAATTCATTAACCAGTGGCTTTTTCTGAAGTTACTACAGTACTCTAAACAAACATATGTTAGAAATATACCTTAAACTATTATATCTGGTACAATATTACAAATGAATATAAAGCACTATTCAATTTTGGAAATCCTTGAAAAAATATTACTCCTCGTAGGCCAAATGATGTTTAGAAGCCGATGATCCATATAGACAAGATCCCATAGAGTAGTTTTTTCCACAAATATAGTACCTTGAAGTTTTCTTGATGAAACAAAATCTGTCTTTTTTTTAAAGTTTTGGATGCAGTTTTTGCTTCCAACTTAAAGCTGCTGTAATCGAAGTATATCCCCTTAGTATAGGTTTTAGATAGACATTGTAGTATTTAGATGTGGTATTAACTCCTTTGTGGAAGATAAAAGGACTGTTGAATTTTGAAGACGTTTTTAAAGACATTACTCCCAATAGGCTGAATAATGTCTAAAAGACTGATGAACCATGTTGAAGAAAAACTGTAGATCACTTTTTATCCAGAATTTTTATCTAAGGAGTTAGAACTTTGGTTGAAGAAGGAAAAAATAAGAGTTTGGTAGTTTGAAAGGAAGTTTTGTTTTAAATTTTAGGTTGATGTCATTACATTCCGTCCATCCAGTTTGATTCTTTAAATAGACAGTGTAGTGTTCAAAGGTTGTATTAATTGGTTCGTAAAAGATGATAGCTGTAGTAGTAAAAGTTTTTCCCAAAATAGATATTTGTCCAGTTTTGAAATTTGTAATTTGAGTTTCCAATTTAGAACCATCTTCTCTACATCACTGTAGCATTACGATAAGATATTTCCCGGGTGTTCCTAGAATTAACGTAGACATAACATCAGATCCGCTGTTTGGGTAGTTAATACTTTGGTTATCCTTCTTCAACAATTTCTCAAAAGGCACAGTTTTGTAATCTGGTAATGTTAAACAGAGAAAACGCTCAGAATTTATTTGAGTGGTAGATGTATAATGACAATCTTCACACTCATGGTTCCATGTGCAACTGAGTCTGAATAATTAATCAATAGTTACATCTTCTTCTAAAACTCCAAACATAACCATAATAAATTCTTGTGCGTCTTGTTGACTGTTGAGAGTAAACTACTGATCCACTATATATATATCTAAAAGATCTCGAATACCTGAAACAGAATGTATCACAGTTCTGTCAGTTAGTAAACATTGCAGTAAGTGATAAAGTGTAGAACATAATCTCTTATCTGTTGTTGAATTTGGTTAACTGCATGTGGTAAATGAAAGAGTACATTGAGAACAACATTTGCACAGATGTTGACGCCGGAACTGTTTTCCAACTGGTAACCTACAATATCTCCATCATTTTCTACTTTTCTCTTCTTAACAGCTTGTAGATTCTGCTTGTGTACTTTCTTTTCTTCAGCATGTATACACTCTTTGTAATCTTCCACTTTGGACAGATTATCTGATTCTCTAAACCGGGTATTAGCCTAAGTGAGGGGGTGTATACACTCTCAACAGATTGTACCATCTTACACAGCTTGTATCGGCATTAATTTTCTTATCATCAAAAACAAAACGTACAATGTTCTAGCTCGTGACAATGCTACATATGACATTCCTTCTATAAATACAACACTTCCCTTATTAACAAAAGTAGCATCTACATTTAAACCTCGTGATTTATGGATGGTTACAGCATATGCAATTGAGAATGGGAACTGCGGGCACCGCACATATAAGTAAAAATGTACAACACATTGCCCAATCTGCTTGACACCATCACTCTGATCAAATGTTATGGCCACGTATTCAACCTTATCTCGGTTTAAGAAATTAATTAAATTAATAACCTTATCCATTGCACCATTTACTAACCCTTCCTCAACATTTAAATTATGGCGCAAAATTACTCTGCAGTTTTTGCCGACACGTAAACGCTTTTCTAATCTGGCAGTTTTCGAAACAGACTTCTCGAAAGCATTAAATTTTGCTAGTAGTTTGTGAGTAGTATTGTGACTCCCTGATGTTCCTTTGTATCAATACCTGTAATTTCCAAAATATCTTCTTTCTCCAGTTGTAGTAATTGTTCATTAAACTTGGAACACTCTTCAAGTGTTGACATTAAACAAACTACAGACTTCTGTTCTTCAATGAAATTGTGCATTAGTTCAGCCTCTGTAATAGTCAATGGAAATAGTTTCTTCATAGGTTGACTTTCTAATGCGGGTTTCCCCTCTTTTGTTAGAACTCCTATACTAATATCCTTCAGTATTTCTGCATAATTTACATCAGATGCTTGACACATTTTTCACTAGCTCCTTGTATTCAAAGTTTAACCAAATATTTACATTGCATATACTCCCCAGAGAATTTCTTGTTTCAATATGCACACGTGTTTTGAAAACAGGTTGTCCTTTTACGTGGGTGAATAATATCAAATGTTTTCCTCCAAAGAGCACATCGCAGTTTGTTTTCAAAATCTGCTGCATTCTTAAGTGCATGAACGCAAGCATTAAGTTGGATACCATGCTGACCTCATTAATTATTAAAAGCTTCAGTTTCTTCAATACTCTTGACACCTCATGGCAAGCTTCACCAGATAGTTTCTGGTATTCTGGTTTATTGTCATGTTCAACAGGCAGCATTAGTAGGAAATGTAAAGTAATCCCTTTAATGTTATGTGCAGCTAATCATGTTGGTGCTGTTATTCCACAGGACAAATTTGATTCTGTTGTCTTCTGTAGATAACCAGTGGGAACGTTATTTAGGAAGCTTTTTCCAGTGCCAGCTTGACCACTCAAGAATAGTAATATTGGTTAATACGAAGAACAATCACACTGTTTCTTCTCGTGGAGAAATCCATGCTCTATTTTATCTTTTACTTTGTTGTAAATTTCTTTTTGTACATTGTTCAGTTGTTCTACTAAGTGCTCGTAATCCACAGTTTCTTCTCTTGTTTGCTGCATAGCATTCTCCACCTCATTCATAGCTATAGCTGCTTCATTTTGAATTACTGGTTCTCCAAAAGGATTTTGACTCACTGGTCCAGAACTTTGACTGCTTTGAGAACTCTCCTTCACTATTTCAGCAGCGATGATTTCCTTCTGTTCCATCTCATCTTTCAACATTTACAAGCGGGTTGGAAAGACTGAACACTCAATGCTCTCTCTTTCACAGCATTGAAAGAGTCTTCTTAACCATCATACTGTGCAAGTATATCTGATTCAGCATGCTATGGCTTGAACAACTGCAAAAGTGCCAAGTAGAAAAACTATTTTTTGTCTGGGGTTTGGCAACTGAGCTTTTGGTGGTTAATTAGATTCCCTTCATTGTGCCTTACCAAACACCTGTCATATCCAAGTATTGCATATCGTCCTTGTTCTATGTTTTCAGTTATATTACTTCTATATGTATAGTGCTGAAGTACTTCATAGAGACACATATTTTGAAGATGAGGACTTCTTCTTGGGCTTATGTATCCTTTCGGAATCATAATCTGCAAGGTACTGTATTTCTGGGAATTACTTTAATACTCTTTTTCGACTGCTTGCATGGTCTAGGCTGACCCACACAATTCCTCTTGACTTAGAGAACAAACAAGACATGCTCAACCTGTCTGAGCAGTCATAGGATCCTGTTTCTCTGTGGGAAAGCATTTTCAAACTGAAACTGCAATTTCTTCGTAAGACTATTCTGCAGAAATCTCCTCCCACATCTCTTTCATTTCTGATTTTGTTATATACAAAGCCAGCTAGTGAGTAACAGCAATGGAATTGTCTGCAACAAATTGTAGATCCATATTTGCATTCCACGTCTTCAGAAACACAGGCCTGTAGTCAATGATATACTTAAACGCTTCTGTTCTTCTAAAGTTTGTGTGTGTTTTTCGGTGATTTCCGTGTCGGGCATGTTTGACTGCAGACAAAAAGCTGTTGACTCTTCCTTCTGAGATAACAGGTCATGGGGAGCCAAAACAACATATTGTGTAAAATTTTCCTTTGCAGGGGGGCGTGGCTTGGCACCAGCCAAGATGGCTGTGTAGAGCGAGTGCTCCGCCGGGGCCTGTTAGAAAGCCCGCAATATCCGCACATAATCCGGCAGCTGTGCTTCCAAAAAACAGCTAGCGAGCACCCCGGAGCAACGCCCCAGGGACGAGAGAGGAACATCGCGGCCGAGTAGGCGCAATCCTGTGAGCGATGGAATACGGCTTGAGCGACCAAAAGGCCTGGAGGGGGACGGCGACGTGGGCGGAGTTCCGCAATCCAGGAGCCCGGGATCGAAGCGAGAGGCCCGGATGTGCAGCGGGAGGAGACCGCGGAGCGAGGTTCGAGACCGGACCTCCGTCGCACTGCATCGCCTGGGCCTGGTAGGAACGTGGGAGACCTTAAGAGATGGAGACGGTCCCGGGCGCAACCATCGAGTCGGCTGACTCACACCGGGACCGTCAGAGCCAGTACAAGTGCCTGCAGTATCGGGATGTGGGTCCGGGAGGAGACGAGCCTGTATAAGAGCTGGTGAGACTGAACAGCACTGCCCGCGAGAGGGGAGGACGACTCCGGGCGGGATGTGGTGTTGGCTGGCTGTGGCGGTCGGAGTCTCCGGAGAGCTTGAGGGGAGTTAATGGAAGCGCTGAAGCAGGGCCCAGCCTAACCAGGATACGGGGAGCCCCGGGACCAATGACCAAAGTGAGAGACACAGTAGACTTGGAGTAAGTCCCCATTCTAGACCGGGAGCAGCTCCCAAATATAGAAACGGGCCCGAGCGGCGGACAATGGGTATATGAAAACGACGACCGGCACGCCCTTGGGCCAGGCACACCGGAGGTAGTCGCAGAGGAGATGAACCTGAGACCTACTTGAGACGAAGAAAAGTGGGCCCCGAACCCATCAGCAAAGTAGGACAGACTGACGCGTAGAGGGTCCCACCCGAAGAAATCTCCGCCGTTCAGATAAAAAGAGACCTGAACAACCGGAGGGGTGCTGTGAGGGGAATGCTGATCCACTCCCACATTTGAAAGCGTAACGCATTGGAGGTGCTGCTACTAACCGGTCCTAACTGTGCAGATGAGACAGTGGGTCAAGGGGGAGACTCCCTGGTATTCTGCCCCCACTTCCTAGGCCGGAGAGCAAATTCTACAGAAGTTTAACAGCGAGACCGGAGTGCTGTGGGCCACGCAGGATAGTCGCAGCTCGTAACAGAGATAGATTCCGCCATGACGAAACCGAAGGGTGCTCCACCCATGGTGCAGTCCAACAAGCTGGATAAGTATGCTGTCCCGCAACAAGCAGGGTCAGAGGACGGAATGGTCGGCGACAAGGAAGCAACGGCGGAACCCTCCCTGGGAGCAATTATGACGGCCATTCAAACTCTGGGTTCGACCCTAGAGACGAAGATTGACAAGGTCACGATCGAGATGAATCTAATGAGAGTGGATATGCATAAGACCTCGGAACGAGTTACCACAGCTGAGACGAACATTGCAGAGTTACAGTCCGCAACACGCAAGCTGGAAGAAAGAGTACAACATCTGACACAGCAACACAAGCAAATGGCAATGAAGTTGGAGGATCAGGAAGGGAGGGCCAGCCACAATAATATTAGAGTAGTGGGGGTCCCGGAGGGGGCGGAGGGCCCGAGCATGGATCTGTTCCTGGAGGACATTATACTGAACCATCTTAAGCCCAAAAGACTCTCAGCCTTCTTCACGGTGCAGAGAGCACATAGGGCTCCAGTCCCACCGCCGAGACCGGGGGCCCCACCTCGAACAATTATCGCCAGAATCCTAAACTATAGGGACCGGGATGCCATTTTGCAGGCTACCAGGATGCATGGGGATCTCCTCTATGAGAATTCGGTCCTACGACTCTTCCCAGACTTTACCCTGAGGGTGCAGCAGGAACGACGCACCTTCAACGGGGTGATGCGTACTTTGAGGGAGAAAGGAATAAAATATATGATGCTCTTCCCAGCAAAACTCAGAGTAATTGACAAGGATAAATCCTGGTATTTCACTGCACCATCTGAAGTTCAGCAATTGCTAGAGGGGGGGCGCCCTCAGAACCGTAGCCGACGACAAGAGGAGGACTGGCGGGGGAACCGAACCCGCAATCTGGTGTCTCCAAATCGACAAGCAGAGGACAAGAGGTCTGAGACACGGTCCAGAGGCTCGCGCTCGAACAGTCCTACAGCCGGAGCGGCGAAACTGGGAAAATAACTCTGCCTGGCTCTAAGGGACCGAACATACTGTGGATGAAACACTACAGGTATAGGTCGAGACATGTGGGATGGGAGTCAAGGCCCAAAACCATGGACCATCAGGTAATGACGCACGGCCGCGATGGGGCACTGCATTGGACTAAGCAACACAGCAGCACTCTAAAACTTTGGGGTGAAATAGGACCCCGGGGGGATGTTAAGTGGTGGTGCCTGTCAGCCCTACGCCAGTTGACTGTTCCTTTTGGGCGACAGGCGCTCTGCTAGTTGGGGATGTGGGTAGTTGTAGACCTACTAGGCAGGGTAGCAGGGAGGGGGGGAGCGTTTTTTTTCTTTCTCTTTTATAGTTGGGTTACAAATGCTTCAGAAACAAGGATATGTCAACAGAGGGTTGTGACCCAAGACCTGCAGCTGTACATAGACCCTCTGGGGAGGGTAGAGACTGACTGCCCGGGGGGGGGGGTGGATGGGAGGGAATGGAGGCATAAGTTTCCCAGATGGCTGAACGACAAACTAGAAAGCTGAAAATACTCTCTTGGAATGTGAATGGATTGGGAGACAAGATAAAACGTACTATGGTTTTACAATATCTACATAGCCACTCACCAGACATAGTGCTCCTACAAGAGACACACCTCAAAGGTAATAATTACTTAGCTCTGAATCGATTCGGCTATACACTCCTGATTCATGCCGGATTTATAACGGGATCTAGGGGTACCGCCATACTTATAAAAAATTCGGTCCCACTAGTAATGAATCATAAATGGTGTGACCCCATGGGACGGTACGCGGTCCTGTCCGGGACGTGCGAGGGACACGTTTTGAACATTTGCTCTGTATATATACCACCCAGTTTGCACAGCTCCACGCTCCCTGACCTTAGCAAACTAATACTCGAGTTGCCCCGGGTCACCCTGATCCTGGGTGGAGACATGAACGACACGATGGCCCCAGACATAGTCAGGGGCACACCCCCCTCCAGAGTGGGGGGACCCCGAGCGCTGAGCACCTTTGCGTCTGCACTGGGACTGGTGGATCTCTGGAGAAGTCATAACCCCAGGACAAGGCAATATACACACATTTCAGCAGCACATGGAAGTGGGTCGAGGCGTGACTATATTTTTAAGCACACAACATCGGTGGGAATGTTCCAGGGAGGGTGTCACAAGGCGCGAGGGATATCGGACCACTCGCCGGTGGAGGTCCACATGCATGGCCCGATGCGGGATTGGTCTCTACCGCCGAGGTTGGACCCCTTCCTCTTCAGGGACCAGGAGTTTCGGGATCGGTTCGAAGATCGTACGGACCAATACTTTACCGAAAACACTGGCTCTGTGCGGTCGGATTGTATACTATGGGAGGCATATAAGGTGGTGGTCAGAGACTTTGTCCAAGGGACAATCTGGGCTAAGCGAAAAGAAAAAAGAGCACAGAGTGACAAACTGGAGCGAGAGATATTGCAACTTGAGCAGGAGTTTGGTTCACACTCTGAGGACGACGTTACGCATGAACACACACTTAAACTTAAACAAAAGGAACTCAGGGACCTGGAAGAAAATGCCCCCCGTACACACGCGATTGCCATACAGAGGAGGGTATACGACCTGGGTGATAAGGCAAACAAACTAATTGCTTGGCTTGAGAGAAGAGATAGAAGCCGAAACTGGGTTTCTGAAATTTGGACAGGGGAGGGCGTGCAGAGCGGAACTGGGGCAGAGCTCGCAGAGGTATTCGCAGAATATTATGAAAACATCTATCAGTCACAGACCAAATGGGGGAAGGAGGACTGCTATGAACTACTGAAAGACATGGCACTGCCGACCTTGGGGACGGAAGATAGAGAGGCGCTGGACCTCGACTTGAGTGTAGAGGAAGTAGAAAGTGCTATACGAGATCTCCAGTCTGGGAAAGCGGCAGGCCCAAACAGGCTCCCTATGGAGCTATACAAGTGCATGGAGGGGAAGCTCGCTCCGCACATGCTCAATATGTTTCTGGGGCAAGAGACGAGGGTCAACTCCTGGAAGGCGTGAGGATGGCCACTATAGTGGTCGTCCTGAAAAAGGGTAAACCCCATGATCTATGCAGTTCCTATAGACCCATTTCCCTCTTGAATTTTGAAGCCAAAGTTTTGGCGAAGGTCCTTGCCAATCGCTTGAGCTCAATCATTCAGTCCCTGATACACCGGGACCAGTCCGGCTTTATGCCGCACAGGAGCACTAGGCTCAATCTGCGCCGACTATACAGAATAATACACATGCCCCATAAACATCCGGGCGTACCGGCGGCTCTCCTGTCCCTTGATGCGCGAATGGCGTTCGACAGTATCGAATGGACATATTTATTTGCCGTTCTGGATAAGATGGGAGTGGGCTCAAATCTAAGGCAGTGGATTCGACTACTCTATACTGCCCCGATGGCACAGGTGAGAGCTAACAGAACGATATCCAGAGCCTTTACACTCCATAGGGGCACTCAGCAGGGTTGCCCGTTATCGCCGATGCTGTTTGCACTGGCACTTGAGCCTCTGGCCGTCTGGATACGAGGGGACCCGCTGGTGAGAAGCATTGATCTGGGTGGAGGTTGGGAAGAACGCATATTCCTATATACGGACAACATCCTGCTCTATGCTCACAGACCCCGACAAACATTCCATAGACTCATTCACATAATACAGACTTTCGGTACATATTCGGGATACTGCATAAATTGGGATAAATCCCTAGTGTTCTTACTGGCGGGGGAGCTTCCAGCCCTGACATCGGTATGCCAGGAGATGGTTCCGAAAGAGACGTTCAAATAACTGGGCATATGGATAACTAAGTTAGCCGCTTAACCGCGGCGCGAATTCCGCCGCAGTGCGGCGGTTTAAACAAGTGGGCTGGTCCGCGTCGGCCAACGGACGTGCGCAGCACTACCGAGGTAGTGCTCGCGACGGCCGTTGGCCGACGCGCACAGCGAAGGGGGTAGAGGAGGAATTTATGAAGTTAAATGTACAGGCGCAGCTAGACAGACTGAAGGAGGACGCGTCACATTGGAGGCGGTTACCGGTCTCCCTTATGGGCAGAGCAGTCTTATTTAAAATGATGGCCCTCCCACGCCTGCTATACGTAGTACAGAATACCCCATATCGGATACCGGAGACCGTTTTCTGAACTGTAGAGTCTGAGCAGCGAATGCTGCTGTGGAGGGTGGGGCATCCCAAGGATTGCACTTAAGGAACTTCAGAAAGGAGTATACGAAGGGGGACTGGCTGTTCCGGACATTAGGAAATATTACTGGGCCTCTCAACTTATTAATATCAATGGTTGGGTATTTGCACCGCTCGAAGAGCCGGCATATAGAGTGGACCGATGGGCAATGCGTAATGGTAGTTACCTGACTGAGTTATATCAAAGGGCAGTGGCAATACACATCTACCAATACACACACTGACAGTGATCGATGCATGGCATAAGGCAACCAAAATGACGGGCTGGGAGACTAAACTCACAGAGCAGACGCCACTATGGGAGGCTGATCGCCTTGGGGAAGTGAAGAGGCTAGAGGGCTTCCGGAAATAGAGCCTCATAGGGATTGACCGACTGGGTGATGTCTGGAAGGGGGGGGATGATTGAATTCGCCACCTTGAGGGACAATTTCCAAATGGGGGGGGGGGGGGAGTATCTTTGATATCTAAGACATGCGCTACACTGTCACCTGAAGGAAGGGGACCTGATACCGGAATATGCACCGCTAGAGGATAGGCTCCTCCTAGACCCTATGATTGATAAAGCTATATCCCTCACATACAGAAAACTTGTGAATAACTCCCCGGACTGTATGAGACTCCTGAGGGAGGCCTGGGAGTCGGATGTGGGTCTGCTCGAGGACGATGATTGGACCGAAGCCCTACAGTGCCCCAGAGAAATAGCTATTAGGGCGCGATTCAGGCTTATTCAGCTCTGTATTCTACATCGATCCTATGCGTCCCGAATGGTACAATTTCATATAGGTAATTGTGTGTCCGAAGAGTGTGCGAGGTTCTGTGGCGAGAAAGGGACATTCTTCCACATACTGTGGTCCTGCCCTAAAATCCAACGGTATTGGGAGGGCCTGTCCCGAGTAATGGCAGCAGTGGTGGGAGAGACAGTCCCGACAGAGCCGAGGTGGCATATCCTGGGAGTAACGGGAGAGACAGTATGGCCACAATGGGCCAAGACTTGGTTGGCCTTAGCAGGTGGGGTGGCCAAGCGAAACATTGCCCGGGCATGGGGGGCAGGGGAGTCCCCGTCACTGGAATCATGGAAGAGAGACATGGATTGGTGCCACAGAGCGGAACAATCGATCTGTCAGAGCAAGTGCTGCCCACGTAAATGGGACAAGATATGGGGTGCATGGGCAAAGTACAGAGGCCAATGGCCTGTGATATAAAGAGGGTAAAAGGCTCCTGAAGAAATTATGAGGTAGGTGGTTATCCGGATCGTACTGGTCGCAGCAGTGGACCGCTGGGAACAATATACTGTGCAATGTATGGTACTTGGAGCAAATGTTAATCCACCAAATGTACGCTGTTATATGCTGTTGATCTAAAGCATGTTTGATGTGTTTAATAAAAAGATTTTTTTTTTAAAAACAATTTTGTTTGCATCTGTATTTTTGTTGACAGTACTTCTTACATCTATGAGTTTGAAACCGTAGAACTTGTTTTCTCAAACGCTTGTCACCACCATCTTTTGAAACGGCGCATGTCACATACCGCTGTATAAAAGACAAGACAGACTCATCAGTGTCTGTTCCAAATTTCGGTCCATCTTTTATCCATATCAGCATGTGAACATGTGGAGCACCTTTTGCTTGGTACTCTTTGCGCCAAAAGAAATCAGTTACTTCACCAAGACGAGAATTAGTTTTGCTGCAGATAAAATACATCAAGGCTTGAAACCTGTGGCTGAAATATCTGCAAACATTTGCAGGGCCCAACAAGCAAATTTCTCCTGCTGTCTTCAGATTGATATCTTTTACATTTGAGTTTGCTTCTTGCAGGAATTCAAGCAGGTCATCCCAAGCATACTAAGCACAAATGAGTGTTAGAAACCAAGTAGGTGATCTTAGATTTCTCAACATGCACTTCAGCTCACCATGACGACGATACCAATACTCATTGGTACCACATTGACACGCCATTAGATTAATCAAGTTGTATTCCAGGTTTTCAACTTTTCCTTGAACTTTCTCAACAAATTCCCTTACTGAGAGATTTTGCAAATTAATTCCTGTTTTGAAAATTTTATTTAATGCATAAGATAGCCCTGACAAGTCGCTTTCAGCAGTAAATGAAATATATAGGGAAAACACTGGCAAAATCTAGGATCTTCTGAATATAGTCTAGTTGATCTGTAGTCGGCTGCTGATATTTGAACAGGCCAGTAATCATATCTTCCACCTACTCCAGTAGGGAACAGATGAGGGAAACACTGAGCTTCTAAACTTTTCTCCCACACACTTAACGGAGCTCCTTCTGCTTTTTTAATTTGAAAGAGATCAATAGCATTGCCAATAATCTCTTTAGAATGTAGAGGATGAATACTGTAGTGTTCATAAATTTCTTCTGATCAGGATTGATCAACTTTTTCAATCTGACCTCTTGATGGTAATGTGTCTTCCTCCATATGTGTAATATCTTGAAGAACATCTACATTTTTATAGAAAATGTTATTTTGCACCAGATATAATGTTGCTTTTTCTACTTTACTAACATCTACTAACTCTTGCCATATCTTTTACTTTTGGTAGGGACACAATTGACTAGAATAATACGTGCTTCTTCCAAATCTCTCTGCACCCCTGCAGTTTCAATATTCTGCTTGAAATCTAATGGCAAGTACACAACTCTACCTTTAAGACCTTTTTGTAACTCTGTTGGAGGTAACTTCCCTGTCTTTGGCTCCATATGGACTATAGCTTTGAATGGATGTATAGACTGTATATGAATTGATTCAATCAATCAATCAATAAAGCTTTATTTGATTTTTTGCAAAAAAATCATAAAACCATACATAATAAAAACAGACATCAATTACATGATCCGAAACTTTACCAATACAAAGTTAAAAAGCAGGCTGTGCTAAGTTTCCATTCAGGTTGCTTCAAAATCTTCAAATAGTAATGGTTTTTCTACATTTAATTATACTTTTAAAAAGGATACGATTAACCTTATAAAATATTAATTATCTAAAAAATTGCAATAATAAAAAAGCTGGACGACATTGTCTCAGACCCAGCAACTTTAAGATGGGTAATATCCATCTCCTTCTTTGTGTTTCGTAAAATCTACAAAATAAAAATACATGTATTGTCGATTGCTGGGACATGTCGTCGCATGGGCAGTTATTCAATATTTTGGACGAATCGTTTGTTAAAGGGAAACTTTTTAAATGATGGAAAATCCCAAGTCTAAAACGGGTCAGTACGAATCTGTTATAACCACTTAATATAATTTTTAGGTACGGCTGAATACCATAAGTGGTCAATATCATTTGGTTAGACTGTACCGTAGGTCTTGAAGCCTCTGCTGAAAATCTATTTGTTTCCAGATGTGTCATGCAGGTTCTTTTAAAATCCCTTCTGGAGACAGAGATTATGAACCACGGGTCATCATAATATTCTGGGTGTCCAAGATCATTCATAAAGTCTTTTATGTATTTTAGCCAGGGGATATCATGTGCCCGCTGTAGCTTAAGACTATCTTTTATGTTCTCACAATTAAAAGTGATTTTTTAGGAAGTCCGGATCCTGTGCCACAAGAGGACAGGTTGGACTTTTATTAGGTCCAAAATGTACGGTAACCCTAATCCTGAGTGACATACATAATTAGATGTGCTGCCCGATACGGCCAATACAAATTTTAAAAAGGCATTCTCAACCAGCTGTATGGGTTTAGGATCGCAGTACCCCCACACGCCGGCACCATATATGGCCGTTGTGACACACTTTGCCTGATATATATGCAACATCTCCATGGGGGGGGTCTTCTACCCAACTTCCTGCCGTAGCTTTCATGAATAGTAACTTCCTGGCTTTGACTGCCTGGGTCCATGTCCCCTTGTGGTCGAAAAGGATACCTATGTAGGAAAATGTCTCGGTAAATTCCACCTTTATATTATCAATAAATAAGTCCCTACATTTTGTGCTGCCTCTCCCACATTTCATGATAAAAGTTTTTGACGAATTCACTCTAATACCCAAGTTTTCCATATACACGGTATAGTTTGTCAGTGCCCGTTGAAGCCCTAATTGTGTTCGGGCCATCAGCACTACATCGTCCGCGTACAGAAGGGCAGGTATAGAACGATTATTTATCTGGGGCAGGTCCTGGCACTGATCCACCAAGGCTTGGCTCAACCCATTGGTGTAAAGTGTAAATAAAAACGGCAGACCCATAATCTCTAGCATAGGGGGTCCCACAGAAAGGTTGGCGGAATATGTAGACCTATTCCTTCAACCCATGGTGAGAACCTCCCTTCCTATATTAGGGACACAAAACATATCTTAAGTATCCTATCTGATCTAACATGGGAGAAGGACATAATTTTAGCAACATTAGATGTGGTAGCCCTCTACACCAGTATAAAACCCACACTAGGCATGAAGGCTATCGAATGGCATTTACGTAAAAGACCGGCTACACAATGGCAATATACCAGGATGCTGTTGACAATGATGGAGTTGATCCTGAACAATAATTGCTTTATCTATGAGGGTCAGTGGTACAAACAGAAGCAAGGGGTGGCAATGGGCTCAAAATGTTCCCCATCTTTTGCTAACCTCTTCATGGGGAGTTTGGAAGATGACTGAATATAGAGCCAAAGAGGTAGTCCTTGGAATGAAAACACTGTATACTGGGGCGATATATCGATGACTGCTTACTACTATGGTCAGGCACTGAAGAGAAGTTGTTCGAATTCTACGAATACATGAACACCAACACACTGGACATCAAATTCACACACCATCATAGCAGGACAAACATACATTT
Organism: Calotriton arnoldi; assembly: GCA_963921515.1. Classification (NCBI taxonomy): domain Eukaryota; kingdom Metazoa; phylum Chordata; class Amphibia; order Caudata; family Salamandridae; genus Calotriton; species Calotriton arnoldi. Next base: position 1,669,072 of record CAWUFW010002546.1, on the reverse strand, counting down.
TTTAGAAGTGGAATTATACATAAAAGATGGAAAACTGCACAGCAAATTACATCACAAGCCGACGGCTTGTAATGCTATTTTACACGCTAACAGTTCTCATCCACCCCATCAGATTCAGGCAATACCCTATGGAGAGTTTACTAGAGCAAGGAGGAACTACAGTGAGGACAGCGAGTTCCTCTCATGCTTGGGTAAAATGAAAACTAGATTTAAAGCGAGAGGATATAATACAAAGTACATAAGAGAAGCAGAAAAGCGAGTTTTGAAATCATCAAGGAGAGAGACACTAATGGAAAAAAGTAGAAACAACATCTAATCAACCAGTTAGATTAGTTCCTAACTACAATGGTGTGGCGGATATCCTAGTGAACAGCTTCAATAAATATTGGGGTATCCTAAAAGCAGACAAATCACTTGATGAGTTTACCACTCACAGACATCAAATCACGTATAGAAAAAGGCAGGACTCTGAGGACGATCCTTAGTCCCAGCGTCCCAAATGACAAGAAAGATCATAATTGGCTAACCCTACATTCACTAGTTTTCCATAAGTGTGGGTCCTGTGGAGTATGTAGATGGGCATCAGACAATAAAAAAGTTTACATAATTGAATGTAAGTGCAAGAAACTATACGTAGGCAGCACTATTAGAATGTTGAAGGAGCGAATCAGCGAACATGCAAGGGCGCTGAAACAATGTGATGATAAATATCCCATGGCAATTCATGCTATGGATTGCAAAGCACAGGGACTCCATAAACATTTCTCGTTCTATAGGATTGAAATAATTCCGCAGAATTCAAAGGGGGGAAATAGAGAGCTGAAATTACGTCGCACAGAGGCAACTTGGATCATGCGTCTCAGAACGGTGGAATGTGGCTTGAACACGGACCACGAGATGCAATATTTTCTGGGGACTGAGTTTCCGGACGTTACTACATCATTGATAACGTCTGCGTATTCTCCTCTTCAATATGTTTTAGACATGCCTAGGACATAGGATGTGTGAAGACATTTTGGGTTTTGTTTTGCCAGGATGTATTAAGATCTGTACTGAGGTATATGTTTTGTACACTGACATCTAACTGTTTTTGCCATCCACATTCATTTTAAACCGATCACCGTATGTTAACTCAATAATGTACTCGCATATTCTCATTCTGTGAATGTAATCCCATCTATGTTACTTGTAAGATATAAGTATGATTTATTCACCTATACTTCTCGTTTGGTGATATCGGAATATACATGTACGTGGTTGTAATTTCTGTATACTAAATAGTAAGGCCGTGAATCCAGTGATCTCCATACTCACTCTCCCCTCAATCTTTATTCTTGCACTCCCGCATGTTCACCGAATATCCTATAGATCTCACCTACTTAACCACCGTACTTCAATTCTTGTCACAGTTGTAGCCCACCCACTGGCATCACGCCAACTATATTTCTTTCGTTTCACACTACTATAGAAGTTTAATTTTTACATGCACTGGTCAGACCCTAGATCGGGCGCTCATATAATTGAATTATATTAAATTTATACTTGTACTTCTCATCATCATTTTGCTTACCACTTCCCGTTTGAATTTTATCCTGGACAAGAAATTTTCGAGACTAGTGAGCAGTGGATTGTGTTCTCTACACTACCGGTGAGACCTTTATAAGGCGTAACTGTTCTTATAAATCATGGTTTAGATTTCTGGATTTTATCATACAGTTTGTTTAAAGCTCTTTCCATTTTCCCAAGATAGATTTTACATTGAGACATTTGGAGAATTTAGAATTATACATATGCATCTTTTCAGAGTACACTTTTACTGGTTGTATTTGCTTGACTAAGCTTCTCATGTTTGAAGTATGGTGGCTAGAATATTCCGGACACGTCCTTCTGACGGTATCCTGGAATTCTTATACATAGCGGGCGACTTCCGTTAGACACGCAGGGACGCTACCGCTCGTAATGTTAGTGGTCTGGTGTGCAGGCGATCTCCGCCTACATAGAGGTTCCCTGCTGCCGGGGAACTGCTTCCGGGTTATTTGTGGAGTCTCGGAGCGGCGTTCACCTCGGCCAGCGTACTCGCTGTTCAAAGTAAGTCTATTCTCAGACGGAGACATGTGAGGGGGGCACCATTTTGGTAGGGATCTTAGATATTGGTTCTGACATAGACATTTGATATATTTTTTTTAGACAATCGTACTCGGCATACCACGATTCTCTTGATTTTCACTTGGACACCACGTACAGGAAAACACACCTAATTAAGGTGAGATTCTGGGGCATGCCCTTTTGGGCTTTTGTTTTAAACGGTACGGTGCACAGTTACTTGGTTATATTAGCTCATATATTCATAGTGTCTGTCCACTTCTTTTCAATTAGGACCGCGTCCATTACCAGGACAACATTAGAGAAGTTTCTATTTCACTTGCCAGCCGGGACGGAATTATAACCGGTAGAGAGGTGAGAGAGTTGTCTCACCTTCTCACTTTCCGCACAGACCACCACACCTGCGGTCTCTTTCTGATACATGTTTCCTTTTTCTATTTTACCTGTTATCTATCCAGCCCTTCATATCTGCAAGTATTGCCAGAAGGTAGGGTACTCGCCAGTACAGCACTGCATTTCCGCACACTATAATGCATGATTCACCAAGGATACTATTCCTACATCTCTCTCCGATCTACGTTCCAAGCTACTCAGGGAATCACTGAGTAGCTTGCAACTTCTCATCACTACAGTATATGGAGACTATGTCTGGACCCCTACTCACCCTACAGTGTCATTCATCTCCATAATTTTTGCAACTGGAAACAAGCTTTCTTTCTCTTTCAGGTCTTTGCTTTTCTCCCTTTCTCTCCTCACCGTCTTGACAGTTTATTTACACCTACTATTGGCGTTCATGGAAATGTATCTATGGTTACTAATTTGAGCCTTCAGAACTTTGTTGACCCCACTGTGTTTAGTTTGTTCTAATAATAAATAAGAGTATGCTTTCATGAATACCGGTGCACTGTGATTTATGTGCACATTTCAAACTTAGGGTTTTCAGTTTTCGGTATATGGTATGAGGTGAACATATCATATTGTACTGTTCCATGATCCCATGATATATTATGTTCCATTGTACATCTTTTCAGCCCTGAAGAAGTCGTGGGGTACATCCCAAGACGAAACACGTGTTGGCTGGGCAACTGTTCGGATTAAAGAAGACAATATAATCACGACCACGCTGTTTATGACTTCATTTGTATGATACATGTACCTTTTAATTCTGTGAAGACTGTACACTAATGTTCAATTAAGCATTGAAATTCTAGCGTGTGCACAGGCTTGCCGTAAATAAAAACGGTGCCAGGACACATCCCTGTCTAACCCCCCTCTCCACTTTAAATGGTGCGGTGCATTCGCCCTTAGCCCCATATCGAACCCATGCTTTCGCATCATTGTATAGCTGCCTCAGAAACTGTACTAATGGTGCGTCCATCCCCATGTCTGCCAATATCTTCCACAGTTTGACATGCACTACACAGTCAAAGGCTGCTGTTAAATCGACGGACACCAGGTATAATCTGCCCTGTTTAGCCAGTGTATACTTCCTCAGTAAGATGTTAAGGTTAAGTCCTTGTTCCACTGTACCTAGACCCTGTCTAAAGCCGAATTGTAGCTCAGATAGAATGTTATTATCTTCTGCCCAATCCTGTAGCCGATTGAGCACTATACACCCGCAACCTTAACCAGGGAATCTAGCAGTTATATTGGCCGATAATACGCAGGGTTTTGTCAGTCGCCTTTCTTGAAAATTGGAACCAATATTCATTCTGACCATGTCTCTATGAAACCAGTGTAGCAACAGGCTGCTAATACCTGTGTTAAGAGGGGTCCCCATAAAGGTAAATTTTATTAAAAAAGGTCTACAGGGACCTCATCGGGGCCAGGTGCCTTCCCTTCCTTGCTAGCCTTGATTGCACAGTTGACCTCCTCTAAAGTAAAGCAGAGGTCTATGGGATATTTCCCTGTGGTGATTGTTCCCTGCGACGACCGTGAGACGTTCATGTCACTCTTGTCTGGTATTTGTGTATACATATTTGAAAAATGTCCCACCCATTGGCGTTTATCTATCGCAATCTCTCTGATGGGTATATATTGGGCTATGAGGAATGGGGAATTTAAGGCTCGCCAGAATGCTGTATTATCACTGGTAAACGTGGCTTCATGCAGGGCGGCCCAAGCCTTATCTTTCAGTTTGCCTGTGCGAGAATTCAGGGCCAGTTTATATTCCCCTCTACAGGCTTTTATTTCTTGGCTGTTTCTTGATGGTTTGTGTAATGCTTGTTTTAATTTAGTATAGACTTTTGTGCTTCAAGAGTAAAACCACCCTTGGTTGTTCTTGTGGACTTGTTTGTTCTCCACCCATAAAGCATTCTTTATTTCAAGGGAAATCTGCACATAGGATTCTTAAATATCAGCATGGGCAGTTGTTTCCTCGAGGCAGGTTAAGAATAGTGCTTGGCAGTTAGCCAGAATTATCTTTGTGAATTCAATGGGTTCTACCTTAGACCACAGTAGGGAGTAGCCATTTATTTTGTTCAAGGCTATATCCTAAACCAGATACGTTGAATTGTCATGGGCATTTAGCACATTGCTAGGGAGAGAGGAAGTTACGCTCAAAGAAAAGTGGTCACTCAGGGTGTTCTTGTGTGTTCTAAAGCCTTTGAGTCTACTTGAATATCTACTGGATAAAATTATAAAATCAATAGTCGATTTCATAATTGATTCATATACATTTAGATCTTGAAATGTTTGGGGGATTGCAACTAATTCTAACTTGTTGTGGACTGCTCTAGCTGGCATTTTATTATCCTCCAACTTATCCTAACTAGTACTTACATATAATTTGTCATGTGCAACAAATTGTTCCTCTAAAAATAAATCAGATGCAAATTCTCGCCACTTATCTTTATTCTCTTTTTCCGTTTTATAGATACAGTAACATTACGAGTTTGACTTATGTAGGGAGTGTGTTTACAACACATACCAACAGTTCAATTTCTTTGAACACATTGTGTTAAACTTCCTAATCCTAATCTATTCTTCAAAGTTATCAAGAGTAATATCAGTCTCCTATTCTGCTACACCTGCAGATACCAAGTCATCATTTTCCCTACATTCCTCTGCAGAACCAAAGAAACACAACTGGACATCATCACAAACCTTTTCTACCTCTGCTATTGTACCATGCAGAAGAACTGTATTAATTTCTCCTAAACATAGGGCAGGAGATTTTATGTAGTAAAGCCTCCTAACAAACTTGTGCATTATAGAGTGGTGAACAGTTAACATTCTGAAGTGATGAAAGGTGCTTTGGCACACTTTCTTTGATAGGCATGCTAATGAATGTCCGTGTAAATTTGTATTTTTCCTTACTTTACATCAATCTAATCCTTGCAAAATCCCTATCTTCTATTTCACACTTTTGCGTGGAAAGTTTCATAAGACAACTTCTCAATATATCAATTGATTGCTGTTGAACACTGCAAATACTACTACAGTTCCATTTGTATACAGGGGCTTGTCTATGCCTTCCCTGTACCTCTTCAGCTATCACTTCCTCTTTATCAATATATATGGTTTTAATTGCTTTGTTGCTTTTATATGGTTTTGAATTACTAAATAAAGTATTAGTGACTGACTTTTCAAACAATCATCTCTTCTTTTGCAATTGGAGTACAATCCTTTACCTCATAACATTGCCCAGATGTTTCAACTGTATGCACTAATGTGTTCTCTTGAAAGTAGCTTTCTTAATTATAAAAAGGCTCAGTACTGGAAATATGCTTCCATTTGCCACTAAATATTTTACAAAAATGTGTTTTATTGACAAATCTTTTTTCTGGCGTTTTGTTTTCAGAGACAGCATGGTTTTATCCAGTGTTCTCATGCTGCTCAGAATCAAATGAAATAGCTTTCTCTTCGGGGCAAATGCCTTATCAACTACAATCTTAACACGCTCCTTTGGTTTTAGTGCGTCTCTTCTTCTTTTATACTGTTTCATAGTTTGAAGAAGATTCTGCATTACTCTACTGCGAAACATTTTCACTCTTATTTCCTTAAACTGACTTTGTCTTCTTGTTAAAGTATTTCGAGTATTCAGATGATTTTTTTCTGTTAATGTCACTTCTTTTTGTTCATTCTTAGCTACTTTGAAACCTTGTGTCTTATTTACTTGCTTTTGGCTAAATTTGGAGTCCTGTATATACTGTTTTAAGAAACTTCTTAGTTCTCTTTTACCTCATTCTCAAAACGTTCCTCCTTTTGTTTGTGTGTTGTAAGAGCATAGTATGCTTTCTTCTGTATCTTTCTTCTCTCAGTTGCCTTTGACATTGTTAGTTTTTATTTATAAGTAGAAATAGATGTCTAGAAAGAAAAAACAAATAAAACCATTTAGGTTTTTAAACTATTTTAATAAATAGCACATTTTAAATAGTTAACTGCGTTTACAACAGCAAAGTTATTATACCTTGTCTAAATTTGTAACTTTTCATAATTAAATAAGTATGTCCCTGCCCTATGTCGGCATACACATTACTGTATAACTGGGTTTATCACTATATCCATCAATGTGTACCTGACAGTATACCCATATACATCAGTGTGTGTCTTGATTTACTCCAAAGCATTGGGGGTATGTAAGTCTGTGTGCAACTGGTTCCATTAGTCCTAGTTACATAAGAGCTGTGTGTGTCTGGGAGGGAATGTTGTAGTGCCTCCTTGAATGTCTCTCTTGCTCTGTAAGTGTCTGTATCATTTTCCAGATAGGTACATGAGTTGCAGAATAGGTGTGAGACTGTATGTAATTCTTGGCATATGAGCCTTTAAGTGCACAAGAAAGACATTGAAACTTGCATGTATATGTCTTACATTTTAAGGACATATCTCATTGCCTGCGGCCTACTTACAGCCTACCTTAGGCGTGACTTATATGTAGTAGAAGAGGACTTTTTAGACTTGAAAACATGTTGTAAATGACAAGTGTGCCTAGCAGTAACAGTGCACCCAGAGACTCTCCAGTAGCAAGACTGAGATGCTGAAAGGGTAAGTGTTCTCCACAGCTGACTTCTAGGTGTCAGTTCCTCAGTACATATCTGAATGAGTGTGACAGTCCCTACTTGGGTCTGTCTTTGCATATTAAAGGGAGCATGTTAGTATATGACTGCCTCTGTTACTGACCCTATGGCTCTGTAAACGTGTATGGAGAGCTGCATTGATTGATTACTGGATGTATTACAGAGCATTGGAGCATGTAACTCTGTGTGCAACTGGCTCCATTAGGCCTAGTTACATAAGAGCTGTGTGTGTCTGGGAGTGAATGTTGTAGTGCCTTTGTAAATGTCTCTTTTGCTCTGTAAGTTCCTGCATCCTTTTCCAGATAGGTATGCGAGTTGCAGAATAGGTGTGAGATTGCATGTAATGCTGGGTATATGAGCCTGTAAGTGCACAAGAAAGACACTGAAACTTGAAAGTATGTCTTATGTTTTCAGCATATATCACATTGCCTGTGGCCTACTTACAGCCTACCTTAGGGGTGACTTATATGTAGTAGAAGAGAACTTTTTAGACTTGAAAACATGTTGTAAATGACAAGTGTGCCTAGCAGTAACAGTGCACAGAAGTAGAAGGTCTGAGACATGTTAAAAGGAGAAGTGGTCTCCCTAGCTGACTTCTTAGTGTCTGTTCCTCAGTACATAACTGAATAAATGTGCCAATCCCTACTTGGCTCTGTTTGCATATTTTAGGTTCAAATTTGTTTTTATTGTTGCAATGCAGAAGCAAGGACAAATCAAACAGTGGAAGCAGAGTAACACATGCAATAACACTCCGTGCTTACTGAGTGCAACCATTTAACAACCCCAGCAATTGTCCCACCCGTACCATCCCCCTCCCCCCGGCCAGGACACTCAGCACAGAATCGAGAACATTAGAGATGACAAAAGGCTAGAAATAAATTATGAGGTGCATTCTTCACTTGCAGTGTATGTGACTGCTCAGTCAATCGGAGCTGCCTGAAATATCTGAGACAAGTCAGTTCTGTGAACTCTTGGGAAAGGAGCGCTATGTATAGTTGCCACATATCTTGATAAGAGCCCCCTTGCATTGTTAATGTCAATGTGAGTTTCTCCATTCCAAGCACATGCCAATTGCGATTGAGCCATCCCTGACAAGTCCGCAGTCTTTCTGTTCCCCAGTGTGCCAGGATAGTTTGATGTGCTGCCCCAAATGCGAGGCCAATGTGTCGGCCTCTGCGAGATTTGAGTGAATTTGTAAGTGGATTGGGAATTCTCCTTAGGGGTCAGCTACCTACCTAGCTCCAATTCCCATCTAGTCTGCACCAATGTCTTCGGTCTGGGCTCATCATGGAGCAGCATACCATACAACTTCATGTTAAGGTGTTTATCTGTGCGTTTGGTGAGAAGCCACTTTTCAAACCTCCTTAGGTGCATCTGTGCAGCTTCCTTAACCGAAGGTTGCATGAGCCAATGCCTAATCTTTAAATAGTGGAGCCTCTCATTCCCCAGGATTGCCAAGTCCGCAAGCAGCCTGTAGAAGCGTATAGGATCCTCCTCATCAAAGAAATGTCCGATAGACCTGTAACCCACCCCGTGCCAGGCCCGGAACAGAGCCCGTTCAAGTTTCGGTGAGAAGTCTGGGTTTCCTACCACAGGGGTCAAAGGGTAAGGGAATGATGAGATCCTTACGGACCGCCTGGCCGTCCCACACATTCAAGACCATCTGGTTATTGGGGATAAATATAGGCCTGACAGGCGGTCGATGCGAGGCAAGAATGGGATCTTCCATAGCGGGGTTCCTACCACTGCTCGGTCCATAAATAACCAGGGCTTCTCTGACTCTGCCCGAGACCATTCAACCAGATAACGGAGCTGTGTCCCATGATAATAGTGGAGCAAGCTCGGGATTCACAGTCCCTCTTCAATCAGAGATTGGCAATTATGATGTTGTTTCATGTGAGGGCGTCCATCGGCCCAAACAAAACGATGTATTGCCTCCTGTAGAGATTGTATCATCCCCAAGGGAGGCTGACGAGGGAGGGTCAGGAAAAGGAAGAGAATCCTCAGGAGAACTGTCAATTTTAGGGCCGAAACTCGACCCAGCAGGGACAGGGGTATAATTACCATCGGGCCAGATCAGCTCTCACCCGCCTGGCTAGATTTTGGTAGTTAAGATTTTTAACCTCCTCCAGTGTCGGAGCCAATTGAAGTCCCAGGTAAGGGATAGACCCAGATGTCCACTGTAGCAAATTATTCTGGGCTAAGTAGGTCAAGAATTTGGGCGATAAGGAAAGGTTAAGGGCGTGTGATTTATTTAGATTTACGTGAAAACCAGAAGCCGCACCAAATTCCCTCATCTCCTCTAAAAAGAAGGGCAGGGCATCTCAGGGGTTATCTAGCGCCACAACAACGTCATCAGCATACAATGTGATGACGTGTTCCTCCCTTCCAAAACACACTCCAGTGATGTTAGGGTGGTCTCTTACCCTTTGGGTGAATGGCTCCATATAGAGCGTGAACAGCAGCGGTGATAGGGGACACCCCTGTTGTGAGTCCAAACGGATGGAAAATAGGGCAGAGCTCCTACCGCTGACTCCAACTGACTTCTTCAGGTCACCATAATTGCTCAATATCTAGGCCTGAAACCACTCCCCAAAGCCAAAGTGAGCTAAAATCTCAGCCAAATAAAGTCAATGAACATGATCGAATGCCTTCTCAGCATCGATGGATAGTAGCATGATTTCTCTTTGGGCGCGATTGGCTTTATCTATGAGGTGAAGGATTCTCTTTGTATTGTCGGCGCATTGTCTCTGGGGGATAAAACCTGCCTGGTCCAGAGTCCCCAACCTGGGCATCAAGGGGGGAAAGACGGGCAGCCAATATACCTGTGAATAGTTAGCACCGACGTTTTGCAGTGAAATGGGCCTCTAAGACCCACACTGCCATTTGTCGCTGCCAGGCTTAGAGATAACCCCGATTGAAGCTTCCGTCATCAAGGGCAAGATCAAGGTGGGGCCCGTAATTGAGTTAAAGACCCTAGTGAGGAGGTAGCCTATTAAAGCGCCAAAAGTCGTATAAAAAAGCGCCAGGAATCCATCCGACCTGGGGATTTAAGAGGCTTTTGTTTTGAGATGGCTGTTATGACCTCTGTAAAGATGGAATCCACCACAAGTAGAGTAGAGCAGGAAGGTTTATTCCAGCAGTAAGTGTACAGGTCTAACCGGCCCAGAGGATAAGCACCAACTGAACCTGGTGTTCTCATCCACTGTGGCCCAACATTCTATTACAGCATAACACTAAGTATAAGGACACAATGATCCCAACATTTCATACCATAAAAGAGGAAAGAGCGTCTTGCCAAAGTGACATATCAGGACAAATGACAGTATCATCCACATTGGCAATGATACACTCCTCAATGTCATCTGGGATGTCAGTGATAGCCGGAGAATTGTCCATCGGGAGTCTGGATAGAAAGTCTGCCCTGACATTTTACCACCAGCAATATGAAGCACAGCAAAATTAAATTCTAAAAGTTTGGTGGACAACCTAGCAAGTCTGGCAGTAGACTTTTTGATTTTGGAACCAGAAAGAATGTCTACTAGGGGTTTATGGTCCATCCTTAGCCAAAATTTCCTTCCCCATACATAAGGTTTAAACTTTTCAACTCCCCATACACAAGCCAGCATCTCTTTCTCTATTACTGAATACCTTAATTCAACTTCTTTCATTCTCCTGGATGCAAATCGTACTGTGACTTCCCTTCCACCATCCATCTGGGATAAAACCGCACCCATTCCATAAGCACTGGCATCGATAGTAATGAAGGTGTCACGACCTTCCACATAAGCTTGAAGAGCTGGGGCCGATAAAATACACTCTTTAATTAAAATAAAGTGTTCTTGACATGTAGCTGTCCAAATGAATTCTGAGCCCTTTTTTAATAGGTTTCTAAAACACTCAGTAAGACTGGAAAAATTCCTAATAAACTTAGAATAAAATTCACACAGACCAAGAAAAGATCGCAATTGGTCTTTGTCTAAAGGATGTGGAGCATTAACAATACCTTCAACTATACTGGGTTTGGGTTTAACACTATCCTTGGTGAGCATGTGACCAAGATATTCAATTTCATTTACCGAAAAAATACACTTGTCCTCCCTCAAGGTAACACCGTTGTTCTGAAGAGTTTGAAAAACAAGATCCAACACTTGGTTGTGTTCAAATTCTGTGTTTGTGTGTACAAGAATATCGTCCTGGAAAATTACAACATTGGGAATATGTTGAAACATCATAGTCATAACTTTCTGAAAAACAGAAGCAGCCGAGGCCAGACCAAACGGCATCCGGCAAAATTGTAATGTACCATCAGGTGTCACAAAAGCTGTAAGATGACGGGAATGTTCGTCAAGAACTACCTGATGGTACGCAGATCGCAAGTCCAATTTGGAGAACCATTTGGACTGACATACAGCAGTGATAAGGTCATCTATACGAGGTAATGGAAAATTCTCTACCCAAATGGCTTTGTTGACTGATCTTAAGTCAATACATAGACGAAGTTCTCCAGACCTTTTTTTGGCTAAAACAATAGGAGATAACCAGAGAGTGGTATCAACACGCTCAATTATGCCATCATCAATCATTTTGTTAAGCATAACAGTGAGACCGGATCGCCGCTTCGGCATCAGCCTGCTGCTGCTCCTCTGGAGCCGGTGAGTGGCGACGTTGGGGCGGCTCGCAGCGGGGTAGGGAGCGCGCGTGCCGTACCGCCGGGCCCTCGCTCAGCGCGGGCGCCATTTTCCCACCCCTGGCACCCGCTGCCACTGCCCGCTCTTACCGGGCCCCGCGACGCGGGCGGCGCGCTCCCCGCTGCTTTTTGCCCCTGCAGGTGCGGACTCCCTGCTCACCTGGTTCTCTATCCGCTGGGACCGGGGACTACACTGCCATCTCCTGCTTGCCTGCCGCTGCAGCCTGGCACATCGGACCCCTTACGCCGCCAACGCATCTCACACCCGGCCTGGGGACCTATATTTGCTGCCACACGTTCTCCTTCTAGCCGGCACTAGCAGAACTGCTCTCCACCAGCCTCCTCCCTGGTGGGCGGCCTCTCCGCCGGATCTGGGCCCGGTGGTGGGCCGACCTCGTGGGCGCTCCGGCCGTCCTCACCGCCCGCCGTCCGGACACAGATCCCTGCACGACCAGCAGCTGCTGCCAACCTGCCTGGACCGGAGCCTCTCCCTGACAGCTGCCTTCCACCCCGGCCCCCAGGTGGGTCCCGTTGCTGCTGAGGGCGCCCTGCGGCGGGGTTGGGGGCGTGCACGTCGTACCGCAGGGTCTGGCCTTCCATCCTGCTTCCCAGCACCCATTGACGCCTGAAGCGCTCGCAGCCTCCTAGTGGCTCATTTTAGGCCCCGCAATGAGGGCGGCGCGCTTCTCGTGCTTCCCCGCTGCCGGATGCTCCAGCGTGCGCGGGCCTGCCGGAGCATTCCTTGCTGACGGCGGTGCCGGTGGGGGTGCTGCTGTGGCCTTCCTTGCTCCGGGCGCACGTGGGACCCACCTCTGCCTTCCTACAGGCCGCGCTTTTAGTCCAGGCACGTCTCAACCGTCCGGGCCGGCTGGCCTACCCTGACGCCCTGCCTGCCTACTCCTACGCGCTGCGGGGCCCGCCTCATCTCCTCGCACCTTTACTCTTCAGGGAGCACGCCTGTGACTCTGGGACCCATCGCAGCACCTGTCTCCTGGGGCCCTATGCACATAGGCAGGCATTCTGAGGTCGCATCTCCCTCCCCCGGGCCACCTGTCTCCGGCTCGGCCCAGCCTCCTCCCTGGACGCTCTGCTGGCGCCTGATGCTACCACAACTGCTCCAATCCAGCCCGCGAAACCTGGCAATTTGCTTCCTTCTCAACGGGCCCACCTGCTCGTCCTGGCCTTGGATCAGACGCTGCCGCCTCTTGTAGGCCCAGCTAGTCGCCCGACACCTTTCGTGCTCCTGCGCTCCCTTTGGGCCTAACGACTGCAGTCCTCCTTGGAGCTCATACTTGGCCACAGCCCCTCTTGCTGGCCCCTGCCTCTTCGCAAGCCGCTCCTCCGCCCCTGGCTTCTTGGCGGCACGGCCTGCAAGCCCGTGTGGTACACAGGGGCCCGACCATGGGGAAGGCGGACCCCAAGCAGCCGAAGCTGGCCTTTGACCAACGCAGGCAGACGCGACAGGAGGGGGCGGCCCTGGACACTGGTGAGCCCGTTGCTCAGCCCGAAGCCGGTTTGACTCGAGAGGACGACCTCAAAGCAATTATGCTGGACGTGAAGACCGCGGTCACCGGCATCGCAGCCCAGCTGGACCAGCTTTCTGCCCGCCTGGACACAGTCAAGGCCCGGGTGGATACACATGACGGGCGACTGACGCATGTTGAGACGAGGGTGTCCGATGTTGAAGATACCGCGGCCCGGGAACACCATAAACTCCTCCAAATGGACAAGGTGCTAGAACTCATCAAGACCAAGAATGAGGATTTGGAGGCACGTTCCCGCAGAAGCAACCTCCGTATCATGGGCGTGCCAGAATCTTCCAACATCGCCAAAATGGAGGACTTTGTTGAGCAGCTGATCCGGGACTTATTCAGTGAGGTTCTCTCCCCTGTATTCATCGTCGAGCGTGCTCATCGCTCTTTGGGGCCCCGGCCCGCTCCCGGCCTGCCTGCTCGTCCTATCATCGCTAAACTACTTAATTTTCGTGACCGAGATGCGATCCTGCGAGCTGCCAGGGAGAGGGGTGAAATTCGCCATCAGGGGAACTCAATATCCTTCTACCCTGATTATACGATGGCGGTTCGGGCTGCCCGCCGCGAATTTCTCCCGGCCAAACGACTGTTGCAGAAGCATGATATCTCCTGCTCCCTGGCATACCCGGCCAAACTACGCGTCAGGCATGGCTCGCAAATCCACACCTTCATGGAGCCGAAGGCGGCACTGGCCTATGCCAAAAAACTGGACAGGCCGCAGCGTTCCACCCCTTCCAGTTCCCAAACGGCTGCCGACGGTGACTTAAGCGACAATGACTGACAGCAGCCCTCACTTTTCGATGCCTGTAGTGTGCGCCTAATGGCGCGATCTTGCTTACCCCGGCCATGGTGCCCTCTGTTTATCCAGTCACTCCCGCCCCAGCCCGCTCTTGACGCTCTCCTGTTCTCCGGCTTGTGGGCCCAGTAGACTTCCCTTGTTGCAGAGACTTCAACTGCTTCTAACTCACTGGCCCCACACTCCTTTTTCTCATATGCAGTAACGATTACCTCCTGCTTTGTATCACCTGTTCTTCTGTTTGCATCCCAGTTGCGCCCTGGTATATGAGGCGGCCTCTTGGCCTTCTACTTCTTTGCTCCCTGTCCGCTCTCATCCGCAGCTTGGCCACCCTGTCCAAGTGGCAGGGGTGTTCGCTGGGCTGAGCCACGTCTCTACGGGATAATTCCCCTCATCTCATACCTGGATTATCTCCTTCCCTGTTGTGGGTTCCCTGGGTGGGTGGGGATGGTCTCTCAACCTGATTGGGGGGTTGGTGTGGGTGGCGGGGGGATTCACGGGGTACGTTGCCTCGTCTCCGAGGCCTGTTGTTGGTTTCGTTTTATGACCTAATCTGTACCGTATTGATTGCTACACTGTCTTTTGCATTGCACATCCCTTCTCAAGCGCATCTGACTCCTACTCTGCATCTGTTCCAATCCGACATTCACCTCTCTGGCATAGCACTATGACGGCCACCTTGCTCTGGACTTGGAACGTCCGTGGTCTCAACGACCATTGGAAGGCCCGCCTTGTACATGCACACCTCATTCGCCACAAGGTTGACATCTGTTTCCTTCAGGAAACCCACTTACTTCCCGCCACTGCCCCTAGGCTTCACTCCAGGCACTGGGGAGAGATTCACTCCTCCTTCTACTCCTGCTACTCCCGCGGGGTGTCCATCCTCATACGTCGAGGGATTCCTTGGCATACTACTAAGGCTATTGCGGATCCCGAGGGGGGCTCCGTCATCATCCATGGCACACTCCTGGCCCAACCCCTGATCCTCGCAGCGATCTATGGCCCTAACTCTGACGACCCTGACTTCTTTGCGCAGGTATGGCGACATATCTCCTCCCTGGGTCCTGCTGCCCTGTTGTGAGGGGGCGACTTCAACATTACACCTTCAGCCACCCTGGACCGCTCTGGGACCCGCACTCTACACCCGCGCTCCACATTCCTCTTGCTTTCCATATTAGCCGACAATTCCCTGCTTGACGCGTGGCGACACACTCACCCAGAAGTGCGCGAGGGCACATGCGTTACAGGCTCTCTAGGCTGCTGGTTCCGCTTGGACCTCTGGATCACCACTCAAAACGCCTTCGCATGGGTCTCTTCTGTCAAGCACATGGCTCGCACGCTCTCCGATCATGCTCCCGTCCGCCTCAGCCTGCTCCCCCCGCACACCCCGAAGCGCATGTTTGCCTGGCGGCTGCCCCCCAATGCACTCCGTGACTTGGTGTTCTGTGGCGAGATCAAAACTGCAATAGAGAACTATTTTGAACTCAATGCCGGCTCCGTGGACTCCCCTTCCACACTCTGGGAGGGTTTCAAGGTGGTGATTCGGGGCAAATGTATCTCCAAGCAGTCTGGTGTTCTGCGCTCCATTCGAGCGTGTCCTCGAGCGCTTGGAGAGGGAAATCAAGGCCCTCGACTCCTCACACTCTCTCAGCCCCAATACCGACATCCTTGCGCAGCTCCGGGGCAAGCTCTCCGAATTTGAATAAGAAGCTGACAGAGAACTCTCCTTATTGGGTAGGCAGGCGAAGGCATGCCGCTTCGGCGAAGGCGATCGCCCGGGTAAGACTTTAGCCAATCTCCTGCGACGGCCTCACGCCGCCTCCTACATCACAGCGCTTCAGGACGGGGGCCCAGAGCGCACTACCTCGCCTTCTGAGGTGGTGTCTAGGGTCACCGCCTTCTACACTCAACTCTACACCGCAGGGGCGCTCCCCCGCGCGACCTCCTTGACCAATATTTTGACACCCTGGAGCTCCTTTGGCTGGGTAACGGCCATCGCGAGTACCTCGACAAGCCCTTCTCTAAGGAAGAGATTCTGGCAGCCATCAACAGTTTACCTGGGGATAAAGCACCGGGTTCCGACGGGCTGCCGGCGTCCTTCTATAAGGCCTTTGCGCCCCTCCTCATCCCGCACCTCGCGGCTATGTATAATGACTCCTTCGAATCCGGCTATTTCCCTCCGTCGCTCTGCGAGGCCCTGCTAATGTTACTCCTGAAACGAGACAAGTCCCCCGAGCTTCTGGATTCTTATCGCCCCCTATCTCTCATCAACACCGATAATAAGATCTTCGCCAAGCTTTTCGCTTCCCGCCTTCTGCCCCTCATGCCCATGATAGCTCGTCCAGACCAGTCTGGTTTCATTCCCGGGGGCGCCACGTCACATAACCTCCGAACTATATTTGCTGTACTTCACCAGATCAACCCCGCTCTTCCGGCCGTGGCTGCTCTCTTGGACGCCACTAAGGCCTTTGATACTCTCGAGTGGCCCTTCCTTTTTTATCTTCTCCCCCGCCTTGGCTCTAGCACGGTTTTTCTGCGCAAGGTCCATCTCCTCTACTCCCTCCCCACTGCTCGCCTCCGGATCAATGGTCAGATCTCTGAGCCCATCCCTGTCTCAAGGGGCACGAGGCAGGGGTGTCCGCTCTCGCCCATGCTTTTCGCGGTGGCTATGGAGCCCCTTGCTGCCAGGCTCCGGCAGCATCACACCCAGAGGGGTCTTGGCCTTGCGGCCCGGGCCCTGGTCGTCTCCATGTACGCGGACGACTTTACACTTTATGTCCGCCACCCCCAAGAGAATCTCGGCCCCATGGTCCGTGAGGTGGTGCGCTTTGGGGGTCTATCCGGCATCCAGGTCAATTGGAGTAAATCTATTCTCTTCCCTCTGACGGACGCCACTGTCCCCTTCACTGCGGACTACCCGTTTATGTGGGCATCTGGGCCCACCAGATATCTGGGCGTCTGGCTCAGCAGGAGCGTGGACGAACTTTGGAGGGCGAATTTCGGCCGTGCGGTCGACTGGCTGGAGGCCAAGATTCCCCTCTGGCGGCGTTTACCACTATCCTTGGCGGGGCGCATTGCCATCGCCAAGATGGTTGTGCTCCCGAAGTTTTTATACTTGTTCCTGAATGTTCCCATTCCTCTTACGGCTCATTTCTTCCACGCACTCCGCTCCCTCATCATCTCTCTTGTCTGGGCTGGATGTCAACCTAGAATTGCATACGATATTCTCACGCTCCCCCTTACGTGCGGCGGGATGGGTGCCCCGGACTTCAAATTATACGCCCTCAGTGCCCAGGCTAGTTTCCTTCACTTCTGGCTGCACCCGACGCCATTTCAGCCCCACGTGGCAGTGGAGGCCGACCTAGCGGCCCCCTCGCCCCTCCGGACTGCCATTTTTGTCCCCGCTAAACCACCGCGCGGAGAGGTCGACACTGTGGAGACCCTGCGCTGGGCCTGGGACGATCTCCCGAAATACTCTGGCTCCAGCCTGCTCTCCGCTAATACCATGCCCGTCGCATACAACCCAGTATTTCCCTCACTGCATACAGCCGGGATGGTTAAACACGCGACTGGCCTGGGGCTGGCCACATTGTCGGACCTCTACCCTGATGACAACTTTTTTTCTCTTCCAGCGGAGTCCGGCCCAATGGACACGCTGCTCTATTATCAACTCAGGGCGTCCTGCCGGAAGCTGCACTCCACTTTCCCTCAGCCCCCTCCTTCGATGGCTGCCCTCGACCTGGCTTACACTTCCGCCTCCCCCCGCAAACTGGTCTCCAGACTTTATGCCGCCACGTTGGCGGCGTCACCAATATCTGCTGATCACGCCCGCGTTGCCTGGAGCGAGGATCTAGGTACTGATCTTTGTCAGGAGGACTGGCTGTACTGTTGTAAGCAGACCAAACGTCTGTCTCCTAACTACCGCATGCGCCTCATACATTTTAAATATTTGCACAGGCTGTACCGCTCCCCCGCTCAGCTGTATAGAATGGGCCTCGCTCCCAGTCATAGATGCCTCCGGTGCTTGGCTCCCACGGCGGACTTTTCCCATCTTGCCTGGTTGTGCCCCAAGGTCTCTGCATATTGGCACGATGTGTGCACCACCATTACTAAGATTACCTCCTCGTCTGTCTCGCCTGACCCATTGATTTGCCGTTTAGGCTTTGTGAAACATTGTCCTGACGCTTCCCGTCGGCTCACTGCTATGTTGCTTGTTCTCGCGCGTCGCAGAGTCGCCATGCATTGGAGTCGGAGACCCGCACCCAGGGTTAGCGCTTGGCTTGAAGATGCTGCGCGTTGTCAGACGCTCCTGTCCGAATTTTGGGAGTTGACGCCGGTGGCTGGCCGGCCTCTTGATATCTGGGGTCCTCTTGTCTCATACCTCCTCCGCCGGAGTGCATATCCCTCTGCGTCCTCTCCCGCGCCCCCTGCCGGGTCCCCGCCCGCGGCGGCTGCCGGTGCTGGTCCATAGGGGAGTGCTACCCTCCCCTCTGCACACTGTTGATTCTCTGCAGCCTCCCCCGCCGGTACCCTGCCTGCACCAAGCGCTCCTCCATGCCCTTTCCTGCTCCATCTCCTATCACCCCCACCTAGAATCAGCTGTATGCCACTAATGTACAAGTGCCTTTACGATGTATGTAACAGATGTGATTTTTCTGCCTTTCCTCGTCATTTGCCGAAACTTTGCTTGCATACTTTGTAACCTGATGTGCAAATTTCAATAAAGGTCTATGAAAATAAAAAATAAATAAAAAAAAGTTTGCCTCTAATAACAGCTTTTAAAGCATCCCATGCAATCGAAACTGGGGTGTCAGGGTTATCATTGATGCTGAGAAAATCAGTGATTGCCTTCCATATTTGCTGGTCTCTGAAGGAGGGTCTCCCTTAGGCGCCATGGCGGGGGAATGCCGTTAAGTCGTGGCAATTTTAGATCTAGGGATACAGCGGATTGGTCTGAGAGTGACCTTGATTCTATTTCCACCGATGTGACCGCTGTCTGTAAGTCCATGGAGCCCAGAAATTATTCAAGGCGGGTGTAAGATTTACGTGAGTCAGTGTATGATATCGGAGCTTAGTTCGTGAGCACCCCTGTGAAAGAAACCCTCCACAAAAACATGAACAAAGTCAATGTCCCTGGAAAAGAGAAGTCACTGAACATCTCCAGTTCCAATCGAGAGGACGATCAATACATGGCGTGCACGGCTGTCACACTTCCACATAGCAAGCTTTCCCCCCTTCTGGACCCCAGCAGACCTCCCCATAATTAAAAAAAGACATAACATTATGTAGGCCCTGGCATTGTCAAGAAGGAACCTGGGTCGTCAATTCTTCAGTCAGCTTCTCCAAGACAGCCCTTCTCTCTTGTGCAATTGTGGCAGAATAAGGTCTGGAAACTCCATAGCGGGATGAATTCCTTCCTCCATCGCGAGCGCCTGTTGGTTCTTCGCCCCCTGGTGGGTGCACTAGGCGTGGTGTCTACAGTGCTCACAATCTGCAATAATTCCCAGGCAGCCGTGAGAAAGCGAATTTGGTGAAGTTTTCCTTCCATCTAAAGATGACACGAAAGGGGTGACCCCAGGAGTATGGGACATTCTTATTTCTGAGGAAGGTCATCACCGGACGGAACTGCTACCTCTTCTGCAGCGTTATGGTAGAGAGATCCTGGAATAGCTGCAATGTGTCTCTGGTGAGTCTCTGGCTTGCGTAGTATCAGTTCTTTTAGGGGAAAATCGTGTACGCACGTCAAAATATCAATTGTGCAAGGGAGTTCCCAGCCGCGGGAGACCCACCCTTTGGACCCTATCCAGAAGTATGTCCAAGGCCTGTGCGTCTCCTAAGATTTGGCTGAAGAGGGCCGTCCCTAAAAAAAAATAGGGTCACCTCCAGAGTGCCAGAGTCAACGAACAGTTGCCAGAGGGTGGTTGCTGGACTGTCAATAGGTTCTTGGGCACAGCTCACCCAGGTCATTCAACCCTGGGGGATGCCACCTCCCGCTCCCCCCCTCAGCGGGAAAGAGCTAAGTCCTGCTTGTAAACTGCAAAGTAGGGCCAGTGTAAGTCATTATTATCAGTGTCCAACTCTAGAGTGTTGGGACTATAGATGGTGCAGCCCGGGAGGCCCCTCCAGGTCGCAGTCGCACTCCAGTTATCTACAGATGCAGAAGGCACTACCGGGGGCTTCAGGAGTGGCAGGCAAGTTAAAAAAGTGGGCCTCGGCCTCAGCCAGCTGCTCCCAGCCAATTCCAATCTGTGCAGCTACTGCCGGATCTCAGGCCCCAGCATCACCCCGGGCCCCTGCAGAATAAGATGTCCATTTAGAATCAGGGTGCAGATGTCCGCAAAGCAAGGTAGGAGCCCCCGGAAGTGCAGCGGTGCCAACCACCACACAAGACCGTCCAGCCAGGGCCCGACCACCACCCCAGCCCCACGTGAGGCTCCCCCTGGCCAGTCCCGGTCACACCGCCGCCTTGGCAGAGCACCACCACTCACCGCATTCCCAGGTCAGACAGCAGGCTTCACAGGCAGCTGGGGGATGGGGAAATAAAGGCCGCCGGGTATGTTCCACTGGCACTCACACAGTCCTGGGCAAATCTGAAGGGCTCAAGGGCGTTCAAGGGGTGAGGTTATCGAGGTCGTGGGTTGTTTTCACTGGCAGGAGATCCGCGGGACACGTTTCTCCCCTCCTCACCGTGTACTCGTCCGATGACGCTGCCATCATAGGTCCCAGCTCGGTCTGGCTTCACAGGGCTCCTCCTTGGGTCCGGGTAGTTCTGACATCGCTTCTCAGCCCTGCCCAGACAGTGCAGGCGGGACGCTCCAATAATCTACAGGTCTCCGGCCAGGACCTAAGCCCGTGGCCCGCGTACTCCGCTCCACTCACCATGCAGTCTCCGCTCCCACCCTGCAGCCAGCCTCAGCTCTGGCGAAGGGGCGGGGAGCAAGACCATCCTGTGCCTTTCTTTCGGTGAAGGGGGGGGCCCTAAACCCCCAGGGAACCCTCCAGGGCTCCACCAGCTGGGAACGCCGGGGGTTGAAGTGGGTCTGCCTGAGGCCGGGTCAGAGGGACCGCAAGGCACCTCCTATTTGCTCGCCATCGTGGCCACACACCCCCTCTGTTTGCATATTTAAGGAAGTACGTTAGTATATGGCTGCCTCTTTTACTGACTTAATGGCTCTGTAAACGTGTATGGAGAGAGCTGCATAGATTGGTTGTTGGATAAAAATATTCACTTAACCACCAACAAAGTTTTCACTCACCTAAATCCAAGTACACGATTCACTAAATAACTATTTCTATTACTGACTGTTTCATTATCCAAATGCCTACATGTGACAATCTTTACATGAATATATCAGTTACTGTTCAAATAGTTTACTAGTTCCATATCGACTTCACTACCTCTATAATCAAATTTTCAAAGTCCTTTACATGTATATTATAGGCTATATAAATAATTATGTAAATTTAATACATTAAACTGACACTTAAAACTGATTATAATTACACATATATACATTATCAGTGTCCTCATTATTAACATACCTTCTAGTTCACTTTGTTGATCCTCAAATATTATCACTCTTACACTTCAAATTTCTTCCCACAGAAAGTGAATAGTACCTCTCTCTCTGTAAGAAAGAACCAGTAAAGGCAAATGTTCCCTCTCTTGTTCCAGTGATATTGATGTACTTAGCAAATAAAAATGTTCCCTTAATTTTTTCCATTTCTTACTCCACTTTAAATTGGTAATTTTTTTAACCCTTTATTAGTCCCCTCGTGTAACATTGCGACGGAATCGCGACTCCATATGGAGATCTGTTAAAGCATTTACTATAATACTCTGTTTTTTCAACTACATTTCAAATACAATGACAATACCGAATTAGACTATCTCGAAACTACTATGCTTTGCAGATTCAAAGTCCACTACATTTGGAACCCTTCCCCCACACCGCTTTGGCACAGTTGCCATAGCAACCAGATTTCAAACACTCTACTGTACCAGTAAGTCAAAAGTTCATACACTTTCTAACAGGAGCATACCAGCTTCAAGTTCAACTGTAGCAGGTATTGTTGACTGCTTAAAAATGTAAGCATATCCACAATAGTGTTATGTTTGTAATATTCATGCACAGCCAATCATAAATCTACTTAGTTTACTAATTAAATCACTAATTATTAGATATCATATTATTTACACCACCCAATCAGATACGTCGTTTTGTTAAAGCAGGTCCACTCCTCCATTTTAACTGCCTTTCATTTCACCAACTGTCACATTCAGCTGCAGCGTTATCCTGTGTGCTAATGCTCCTTCCTTCAAAATGCTTAGAGTGTGGATTGTGGGTCACAGATATATCTTCTGGGCTAGAGAGTCTGCTAGAAAGAGAGGCATTAACAGGGACTTGGGTTTGCCTAATGTGGACATTAAATCGATTGAACAGAGAGAATTATAGTGTCACCAATTGCTGCCTTTGGTTAAAAGCATTGAGGACTCCCAAACCCCTGACCTCATGATTGAGCACTGTGGTGGCAATGACCTAGGCACTCTTACTGGGGTAGGATTAGAAATCCTAATGAAGGAGACCTTTGCACAATCAATTAATGACACTTTTCCCTCATACTATCTTGGTGTACTAATTCTGTCCACAGATTGACAAAGCCAGGAAACATGTTAATAAAGCTTTCTGCATTCCTCAGAGACCATAACATGGCTCTGTCTACAACAGCAAACTGCATTTCAACCTGTATATAATCTATGTGTATCATATTATCTACGTGTCTAGGGTGCACATGTATGTTTTGCCAAGAAACTCTCTCCTGGATGATCTAACCCCATTACCTGATGGATAAGACCCCATCTTGGTTACGAACTGGACACCCCTCACAGAGATGTCGGTCAGCTGCTAGGCGAAAGCTTCGGCAGGCAGGGACGCCTCAAAGTCAGCAGAAGTGTATCCTCTGATTATGTCAGGAAACAAAAGGTTATATATAGAAAACGGTATCCTTGCCCCGGGCTGAGATTGTGATCGGCCTGCCACTGTTTGTGTTTCACATGCGTCGCCACATGGACGTAATAATAAACACATTTGTGTCACGCGCCGGAGGGCCATCTCCCTAATGTCAAGGCAGTGTGACAGTGTGCTCACGAAATGTTCCGTGTCAGCAAGGTCAGTGTTTCCAAGAAACTAGTTTAAGAGTCACGAATGCAAATGTGTGCCAAGCGTTAATGCAGCAAAGAGAAGGTAACTTGAAAGCGGAATGGACCGTGTGCATGTAAAAATGGCACTAATTCCTACGGGACCTAACTCGGGCACATGACAGTACAGCCTCTCCAGGCCAAGATACAAACCATTTTGGATTGGACATCTCCTACTACCCAGACAAAAGTCAGGGCATTCCTTGGTCTGACTGGGTACTATAGAAGATTTGTTCAGAATTATGGGACCATTGTGGCTCCCCTTACAGAACTTACTTCTAAGAAGAGACCAAAGAAAGTAATGTGGACCCCAGAGTGCCAGAAGGCCTTTAACACTGAAAGATGCTATGTGTTCAGCCGCAGTACTGCTGGCCCTTGACTACACAAAGGAATTTCTTGTTCAGACAGATGCTTCAGAACAAGGGATTGGGGCAGGGTTGGCACTGGTAAAGGAAGAGGGCCTTGATCAGCCAGTTGCCTTCATTAGCAAGCGACTTCTCCCCATAGAACAAAAATGGAGTGCCATTGAGAGGGAAGCCTTTTCTGTGGTTTGGTCCCAGAAAAAGCTGAGATAATACCTGTTTGGTACTCACCATCGCGTTCAAACTGACCACAGACCTCTCAGATGGCTTATGCAGATGAGGGGGGAGAATCCAAAGCTACTGAGGTGGCCGTTACTCTATAGGGAATGGACTTCACAGTGGACACAGACCTGCAGTTGCCAATGCGGATAGACTTTCCAGGTTTTTTCACTTAGCTGATGAGGATTACCTGGATGCAGGTTAATGACCATTCACCTTTTCATTTGGGGGGGCATGTTAGAAAGTCACCCTTTTGGCCTGTTCACCCCCAATTTTTTGTGCTGGCTGGTACTGGTGGTAGCGGACTATGACTGTGCCCTGACTCTGCTAGTTAGGCCCAGGGCCAGTGCTATACAATGTGGTACACCTATAAATGGCATGACCTACCCTATAAGCCCATAGTAGATAATAGGGCGAGGGGATGAAAACTACCTATAAGTCCCTAGTATATAATAGGAGTTTGGCAGTTTAGAAGCCAGCAGCCATTTTTACACTTGCATGCACGCACTGCTGAAAGCCTGAGGTCATTTTAAAAGCAGCCCTGAGTTTCAGCACTGCTTTTAAAAATGTATTTCACTGCAAACTCTACTTTGGTGGCAGGGCCTGTTTCTGGCTTGATAAAGCCAGAAACAGGCCAAAAAAGCTTTTTGAATTAATTAAACTACAATCCAACAATCTTCCCATTCTTTCACCAACGACCTCCGTTAAACAGCCAAACTGTGATGATTTCTCCGACTTCTTCATTGGAAAGATGGATAAGATTAAAAATGATCTCCAGACATCGATGAACCAGCTGACAGACCCTTCCCCTCCCTCCCCCAGTCACCCCCTGTTCTAGGGTACACTCCCAAAATAGCGCCTCCTGGAGCCTTTTCACACCCTTTGTGAAATCTCGATACTTAACTTACTTACTACACTTAAACCCTCCAACAACTTCAATGACCCGCTACCACCCAGTTTCTTCAATGAAATGAAGAGGTCCCTAGTTCCAATTTGGACCAAGATTGTAAATGCCTCCTTACAGCAAGGGGTGATTCCAGCCTTTAGCTGGCCAGGTTACGCCCATTCTGAAAAAACCCTCTGCTGAGCAAGACGACCTTAATAACTTCCGCCCAATCACTACCATTCCTACGCTATCGAAGCTGCTAGAGAAATGTGTCCATGTCCAACTATGTAGCCACATTAATCAATTCCAGCTTCTTGATCAATTCAATCGGGCTTTCGCCAGAGGTCATAGCACCGAAACGGCCATTACCCACATCATGGATGACGCTCTAAAAATGCTGGATCGGAACGAAGCTTGCCTTCTAATCCTCCTTGACCTCTCGTCAGCTTTTGATACGGTCAAGCATGACAACCTCTTGGATATACTGGAACAGAAGGATGGGTCTCTCAGGATCAGTTCTGAACTGGTTTGCCTCATTTCTTCATAACAGATCGCAAAGAATTAAAGTCAATCACTCCCTCTCCAACTCTTCTCCGATCACTCTGGGGGTCCCTCAAGGGTCCTCACTCTCACCAATACTCTTCAACTTGTTCATGGAGCCCTTAACGCAAATGCTCAAATCATCCAAAATACTGTACCACATGTACGCGGACGATACCCAATTGTACTTGAAAATCTCCTCCCCCGAAGACATCACTTCACTCAATTCGACCCTACTCAAAACCCAACACTGGTTGACTTCCAATCATCTAAAATCAAACTCCATCAAAATGGAATTCCTCCTTATCTCCCCTCCCAAACAGACCGCTACTATCACTGAATACATGAAGCAGCTTACGGCTCTCGACTGTGTTCCACACATCATTGACTCTACCAAATCTCTCGGAATAATACTTGATAAGGCCCTGAGCATGCAGGAACACATCAGCGCCGCCACCAAAGGAGCGAACTTCCAAATGAGCATACTAAGAAAGCTAAAACCCTTCCTTCCTCCGGAAGACTTGAAGTCTGCTGTTCAAGCACTAGTCATCTCCAGATTGGAGTATGGGAGCTCAACTCTCTGTGGGCTTCCGAGCTACAAGCTGGCCCCGCTGAGTGCCTCTCTGAACTCGGCGGCTAGGCTCATCACAGGATCCAAAAGAAATAACCACATCACACCAGATTTGAAATCTCTAAACTGGCTTCCTATGGAGGCTAGGATTCATCTTAAAATTACTTGCATGGCGCACAAAGCCCTTCACCTTAACACTCCTCTGTACCTCGCCCGGAAACTGGAACTCTCGGGTGGTTGCAGATCTTTGAGGAGCTCAAACACTTTACTGCTGAAACCACAAAAATTTCAAAGGGAGAAAACTTATAACCGAGCCTTCTCCGGTATCGCCCCGAGAATCTGGAACGCCCTGCCTCCGGAAATCAGACTGAATCCCTCAACGTCCTCTTTCAAAAAAGAAGTCAAAGCACTTCTTATGCGTACGTTCTAAACCTTAACTGTAACTACTCCCCCCGGTAACTATGCGCTGAGACCCCCTCCTCACACGTTTGCTCCCTTACTGTATTTTTGTGTTGTTCTGTTGACTGCAGTACTCTCGTTTACCCGCTTATCCTGCCCCTTCGGATAGCTGTTCCTGTCCTTATGTGAAGCGCTCTGATACCCGCTTGGGTCACGTTCGCGCTATATAAAACTTTATAAATAAAATAAAATAAGGGCCACTATAAATGTAATAAGCTATATTATCTTTACATATCAGGTACCCCAAGGTCTCCCCTAGGTGTTCCAGGGGTGAGGTTCAGGTAACTATAAGCAGGGTCCCTATAAAAGATGTTTTTATAAACCCAGGTGAGGGAAAACTGCCCATTTTATTTTTCCTAGTATAGGAAAGCCCCTGCAAAGTCGACTTTGGTGCTGTGGGCAATGTGAAGTATTAATCTTCATCATATTTTACATATTAGGCAACCCCAGGTCTCCCCTAGGTGTCCCAGGAGTGGAGGTCCTGTAATTATGAGCAGGGTCCTTAGAAAAGATGTTTTATAAACTCTAGGGAGAGAAATCTGCTAATTTTATTTCTTTTCCCATTGTAGATACTCGGCCCATAGGCTAACATTCCAATATTTTATGCACGCCTAAATGTTTGCTAGGAAATGAATGAACTATCATTCAAAGACTTTACCGAATGGTATTGATAAATCCAACAGATTGCTCTTGTTGAATTTATCATAACTTGTACAGAAAAGAAGTTATAACACTTTTTTTGTCTGTAAGCCGAAATCCAGCCTTCCTGCAGTCTTCCCTGAATGGTCAGTGCTAAAAGGCTTAGCAAGACTGTCTTGATTAGGTGATAAGTTGCTATCCAGGGGGGAAGCTATCTGCTGAAGAGAGTTTTCAGGCTACACAGGAATGTCATGGCAGGGGGAGGCAAGAGGCTTTAAAGGAGGACAGGCAGGGGATGCCAGACCTACCTAGTCCAAGTCTCCAGTCCCTTGTGCCCCAGCCAGATAGCAAGTTTAAGGAAAGAATTTGCAGATGTTAGGGGGAGGAGAGCTATGGAAATGAGGCACACAGAGTTGGTTTAGTAAGCTCTTACTGCCCTGCTGAAATTTCAGCTATCATGGATTTTGGAAGAATAGTGCTTTCTGGGACAAGAAGATGCAACACTTTGGAGGAAGTGGTCATGCGCCTGGGTGGCACCCTGCCTCTCATAGGTCAGGGGTGTCACACTCTTGAGGCCCAGAAGCTGAGAATAAATATGTGAGATGTGCACAGTCTCTCAGTTCTGCTGCCTGAAACTACAAGAAGAAGGAGTACTTTCCTGCTGGAATCCTGATTGGCACTCAAGGGTCTGCCTGGTGAAGACTGTGCATGATGCACTCTGGTACTACAGCTCTGATGACTTTGCCTTACTTAAGGAGTAAGGAGTTGACTACCTGCAGCTACAGGTTAACAGAGCTTAACTAACCCTTCTCAAGCCAGAGTACCCCTCCTGGAGTGTGTCCAGTGGACTTTTAAGGAGTTGACAGTGCATTGTGGGAAGTGTAGTCCAGGCCTGCCAAGAAACATTTAGGAGATTCCAAACCCGTGGATTTGTGTTTGTACACTTGAAACCTACAAGGAGACCTTCTGGAAGGACCTCCAGTAGTTTGGAAAAGTTTTGGGAACTTTTGGGAAAAAGCTTCATAAGGTGACTGACCCAAACATGAGGGCCAAGCCAACCACCTTCAACCGCGACCCGAACCGGATTCCAGGTTTGTCCCATTGAAGGACTTTGGAGATTTGACTTCCAGGGTTTTTTTTAGGACCCAGAAAAGTGTTGGTAGCCTTGTTACTGGTGGTAGATGGATACTTACCACCACCAATAAACCACCTTCCAGCAGTGAGATCATAAGCAGTGCATTGCTGGGGGCGTAAGTTATAGTTGGCTCAAGTAACTATAACTGCTGAATTTCTATGGTTTTGTTTGAGTGAAATGTCAGTGAATATATATATATAAATATATATATACACACACACATATACACTAAACAAATCAAGGTTGCAGTGACGTTATAGTTAGGAAATGGAATTTAAAAAAACCTTAGAAATTCACATAAAAAAACAAAGGTTACATTTAGGCTCATATTTCACTCATACAAAACCAGTGAAATTCAGCAGTTATAGTTACATGAGCCAACTATAACTTACGCCGCCGCAATACACTGCTTATGACCTCACATATTACATCACTCATCAGTGACATCACCCATACAGCCACTCACACACCCATAGAGCCACTCAGACACCTACTCACACACAGATACAGACAGTCACTCACATAATATGTGTTACAAATAGTATTACTCTTTAGTAGTACACACAAACACTTATTTCAGAAACCTTTAGAAAACACTCACACTTACTGGATGATGTTATCAGTGATGCCACTGACTGTCATGAGTGATGTAATATGTGAGGTCATAAGCAGTGCATTGAGGGGACGTAAGTTATAGTTAGCTCAGCTAATTATAACTGCTGAAGTTCACTGGTTTTGTACAAGTGAAATGTGAGCCTAAATATAACATCCCTGCAACCTTTGTTATTTTTAGTGAATTTCTAAGGTTTTATTAATGCTATTTCCAACTATAACTTCCCTGTTAACTTCGTCTTTTTTATTGATATATATATATATATATATATTCACTAGAAAAAACCATAGGTTTCAGGGACGTTATAGTTACAAATTAGCATTTAAAAACCTTTGAAATTCACTGAAAAAACCATAGGTTTTAGGGACAGTTATAGTTAGTTGGACATTGCACTCGTACAAAACCCGTGAAATTCTCCCGTTATAGTTAGTCCAGCTAACTATAACTCGCGCCCGCAATGCACTGCTGATGACGTCACATATTACATCACTCATGACATGGTCAGTGACATCACTGATGACATCACTGATGACATCTCAAATGACATCACTGATGACATCATCCAGTGACTGTGTGTTTCTGTAAAGTTTAAATATTTTTAATATATATAGGAAAAGACGTATTGAAGAATGAGTGGGTGTGTAAGTGTCTGTATGGATGATTTAGTAGGTGCGTGACTGACTGTATAAGTGAGTGATTTAACGTATCTTACTGAATGCATGGGTTAGTGACTAAACTGGGTGAATGTCTGTATCCGTCTGTCTGTTGCTGTGTAAGTGGCTGCATGGGTTTGTGAATAGCTACATGAGTGTCTATATGAGTTATTGAATGCTTGTGTGAGTATCTGTATGGGTGCCTGAGTGTTTGTGTGGGAGGGGTGTGTGCAACTCTGTGCATAGATGTGTGAGTGGGTGATTCACTGGGTGGATGGTTTCAAGAGTGCATCTGTGATAGACTGTATGGGTGGGTAAGTGTGTGTAAGAGTGTGTTAGTGAGTGAATGTATGTCCCAGTGGTACATGTGTGAGTAACTACATATGTGAAAGGCAGTATATATGTGTGTTGGAGTATATAAATAGCTATAAGCGAGAGTGAGTGATTGTGATAGTGGCTGTATGGATGAGTGTGTGCTTGTATCAGTGATTGTATAAGAGCGTAAGAATGTGCTAGTATTTGTATGAGTAAGTGAGCTGGTGTGTGTATAACTGTATAGGTGAGTAAATGGTAGTGTGTTTAATTATTTGCATGACTGACTAGGTGTGTGAGTACCTCTATGGATGAGTGGCGGTGTTTGAGTGTCTATATAGGAGTATGAGTGCATATGATAGTCCTGTACTGAGTGACCGTAAGTATGAGTGACTGTACGGGTGAGTGAGTGGATGTGTGCGTAGACCTAAGAATCAGTGAGTGGGTATGTAGTTATTGGTGTTGGAGTGTCTATGGTTTTGCGAATGGCAGTCTGTAATTTAGAGTGGGTGTATCAAAGGTTATATTAGGGTGTGAGAAGATGCATGAAATTATCACATGGATGATGTCATCAGTGATGTCATCAGTGATGTCATTTGAGATGTCATCAGTGATGTCATCAGTGATGTCACTGGCCATGTCATGAGTGATGTAATATGTGACGTCATCAGCAGTGCATTGCGGGGCGCGAGTTATAGTTAGCTGGACTAACTATAGCGGAGGAATTTCACGGGTTTTGTACGAGTGCAATGTCCAACTAACTATAACTGTCCCTAAAACCTATGGTTTTTCAGTGAATTTCAAAGGTTTTTAAATGCTAATTTGTAACTATAACGTCCCTGAAACCTATGGTTTTTTCAGTGAATTTCAAAGGTTTTTTAAATGCTAATTTGTAACTATAACATGTCTGAAACCTACGGTTTTTCAGTGAATTTCAAAGGTTTTGTAAATGACAATTTTTAAATGTATTAATTGTTATATAAATTTTTAAAATACTGATTTACTACATTTTTAGAAACAATTTTTTTTACATATTTTATTTTTAAATTACATTGTAATTACATTATACATTACATTACAAAAAATACTTTCTCAGAATGAATTACTTTAGTTTAAATACTTTGCACATAGGCAATAGACTTTTAAGTACAGTAGTTACAGTTGTTGCAATGGGCAACACATTTTCAAACACAATGCAACATTCAGCTCAATGTGAATTTCTAGTTAAATGCAACTAGTTACTTTATGGATTACTTTTCTAACCACAGGACTGGATCCTAGATTCAGTCCTGGGACATCTCCTGTAAACAGTTGAGTAAAAGCGTTTTGGTTACAGTCGTGATTTTTAAGGAATATTATTGTACTTTAAAAGTTGACACTTAGAAACTTTTTCACATAGAATCACCAATGTTATCCTATGGGAGGAAATTCACTTAGCAGGTAAGTAGTGTTATCGTGACTTTTTCTCACTCAGTGTTGGATCCTGGATCCAGCACTGGTGCATCTCCTGTAAACAGTTGAAAGAATGCGTTTAAGTCATACAGGCGATTTTTAGGAATATTTGTAGTTTGTGAAAATCGACACTGAAACTTTTCTGCTGAAAACCAGACAATGGATTCCTATGGAGAGAAAATATAAGTTACTGGTAAGATACGGTTAAAATTACTTTTCAGGGTCAGTGCTGGGCTAAAAGATGCAGCACTGGGTTCTCTCCTGATAACAGGTGAGTAAATTGGAATTCGTACTTTGGTTGATTTTAGAGGAATATTATAAAGTTCCAAAACTCCACACTTAGAAGAATTTCCAAGTGAAACCAGTCAATGTTAGCCTATGAAGGAAATTCAAGTTACTGGTAAGTACGGTTAAAATTACTTTTGAGGATCAGTACTGGGCTGAAAGATGCAGCACTGAGGTCTCTCCTGATAACAGGTGAGTAAATCGGAATTCGTATTTCGGCTGATTTTAGAGGAATATTTTAAAGTTCCAAAACTCCACACTTAGAAGAATTTCCAAGTGAAACCAGTCAATGTTAGCCTATGGAAGGAAATTCAAGTTACTGGTAAGTACGGTTAAAGTTACTTTTCAGGACCAGTACTGGGCTGAAAGATACAGCACTGAGGTCTCTCCCTTATAACAGGTGAGTAAATCGGAATTCGTATTTCGGCTGATTTTATAGGAATATTTGTATGTTTCAAAATCAACACTTAGAAACTTTTTCAACAAAAGCAGGCAATGATATCCTATGGAAGGAAATTCAAGTTACTGGTAAGTACGGTTAAAATTACTTTTCAGGATTAGTACTGGGCTGAAAGATGCAGCACTGAGGTCTCTCCTGATAACAGGTGAGTAAATCGGAATTCGTATTTCGGCTGATTTTAGAGGAATATTTTAAAGTTCCAAAACTCCACACTTAGAAGAATTTCCAAGTGAAACCAGTCAATGTTAGCCTATGGAAGGAAATTCAAGTTACTGGTAAGTACGGTTAAAATTACTTTTCAGGACCAGTACTGGGCTGAAAGATACAACACTGAGGTCTCTCCTTATAACAGGTGAGTAAATCGGAATTAGTATTTCAGCTGATTTTAGAGGAATATTTGTATGTTTCAAAAATCAACACTTAGAAACTTTTTCAGCAAAAAGCAGGCAATGATATCCTATGGAAGGAAATTCAAGTTACTGGTAGAGTACGGTTAAAATTACTTTTCAGGACCAGTACTGGGCTCAAAGATGCAGCACTGAGGTCTCTCCTTATAACAGGTGAGTAAATCGGAATTCGTATTTTGGATGATTTTAGAAGAATATTTGCACAATGGTGAAGGGAGGGGCGGGCCCTGAGGTGACATCTGTGCAAACGCGCCCGTGGCGCGTTTTAGGTTGGGGGATTAAGTCCCCTTGAATCCTGAGGGTCCCTAGGGGCCAACTAGCCCACCAGGAACCTCCAATATGCGCCAGAGGCTGCGTTGCAGAGACGTGTAGAGAGGCCACGCCCTTTTTACACCTCTCTGCAACGCAGCTCTGTGGCGCTTTCTGGATGTACCTGTTGGGCTAGTTGGCCCCCAGGGACCCTCAGGATTGAAGGATTTAATTCCCCATCTTAAAACGCGCCACAGGGCCTGTTTGCACACATGTCACCTGAAGCACCGCCCCCTCCCTTCACCACTGTGCAAACGCGCCCCGTGGCACGTTTTAAGTTGGGGGATTAAGTCCCCTTGAATCCTGAGGGTCCCCGGAGTCCAACTAGCCCACCATATACCTCAAAAGCGCCACAGAGCTGCGTTGCAGAGAGGTGTAAAGGGCGTGGCCTCTGTACACCTCTCTGCAAGGCAGCCCCTGGCGCATACTGGAAGGTTCCTGGTGGGCTAGTTGGCCCCAGGGACCCCCAGTATTCAAGGGGATTCGTTCCTCTCTGCAAACGCGCCAGGGGCGCGTTTGCAGAGTGGTGAAGGAAGGGCGGGGCCTGCGGGCCCGATCGTTGTTTTTGTCCCCTGAAGGGGAGCTGTGTAGCCCCCTTCCTTTTTCCCAGTTTTTATGCCCTGGGGACCCCATCCCCCAGGGCCTTACCCCTTTTTTAATTAAATATTATTAAAGAAAACGGGAAGGGGGCCGCGTGGCCCCCTTCCCTGGGCCTGTATTGGCCCCGGGGACCCCATCCCCGGGGCATGGCCTCGATTTTTTGTTTTTCTTTGGAGGGGGCTGCGTGGCCCCCTCCTCAGGCCATTTAAGGCCCCGGGGACCCCATCCCCCGGGCTGGCCCTCTCCGTTGGGGACTGTGGGGGTCCCCAATCCCCCACAGTCCCGCTCGGCTCCCAAGGTATTGCTTTTCCACATGGGGAGCTGCTAAGATGCAGCTCCCCATGTGGAAAGCAATGTGCTTGGATATTGGAAGAGAGAGCAGGTTTCCTGCTCTCTCTTCCAATATCCAAAGCAGTTTGCAATGACAGGACGGGAGCCGCGAGGCTCACGTCCTGTCATTGCAAACAGCAGTGTCCCGGGTAGGCACCCCGGGACACTGCAGGAGCCGGCTCCTGGGGGTGGTGGTCCCCAGGGCCACCACTGGCTCAGGAGGGCCGCGAGGCCCCCTCCCATTCAGTTCACAGCCCCGGGGAGGTGGTGGTCCCCGGGGCTCTGGGGTCCGTAACGGACCCCCATATTTAAATGTTTAGTGCCCGGGGAGGTGGCGGTCCCGGGCGTGTGGGGGCTGGAGCCCCCACACAGGTTTTTCAATTATAAAAAAAAGCCCCGGGAGGTGGTGGTCCCCGGGGCTGCGGGAGGGCTCAGAGCCCTCCCGCACCATTTTATAAAAAGCCCCGGGGGTGGCGGTCCCCGGGGCTTGGGGGCCCTTGAGGCCCCCACACATTAAATTATCCCCCACCATGCCCCCGGGACTTGGGCCACCCGGGGCAAATACTGTCAAGCGCGGAGACCGCGCTCGATTTTTCTTTCGGCAGGATTCGCGCACCCTGAGCGCATCCTGCCGATTTTTAAAAAAAAAAAAAATTTTTTTTTTTGCCCAGGAGGTCCTTGTGGGACCCCCTGAGCAAACCTAGGGGGTCAGGGTGTTTCTACCCTGCCCCCTTTGTGCGCTTTGCGCACTTGTTTCTGTCCCTCGGTTCTACCGAGGGACAAAATGGCTGCCAACATTTCCTGAATCGGAATGTTGACAGCCAGCTGACAACCAATTAACATGCAGCTCGTGATCGGGAGGGTACGCGGACCCTACTCGGCCATAGATATCACTATCTTTTTACTTTTGATTTTCTCAGCAACTACTGAACGGATTTACACCATTTAACAAAAAGGGTTCTTTCTGAACCAAGAACTACCTCTTTGCCAAATTTGGTGTAATTCCGTTCAGCAGTTCGGGCTGTAGCCGTGTCTAAAGTTTCCTATGGAAAATTGCATGGGGAAACGCGTTTTGGGACCCCCTTTTTCTCGGCCCCGCTTGACGAATCCCCTTGAGACTTTCAGGGTAGGAGCGGACCGGAGCGGGCCATAAAGTTTGAAAATTTTGCGAAGATACGTCAACCGGCAAGAGAGTTATTTCAAATAGAATGTCGCGGATTTCCTATGGATAATAGGTTGTAACTATAACTATCTACTGGCGACCGCCAGTAGATAATATATATATATATACACAAAAACAGTCCTGCTCCAACCAAGAAGAAGGCATAATTTATTTTAGAGCTTGATAGCAAGATACCGAATGGATTGAATAATACTGAAGACATGCACACCTTTTTATAAACCGGGCTTTTTTTATACGGATTATCTATATATGATTTTTAGATTTCTGACAGATTAACAGTATTGTTTTCCTGGGATGTCTAAATCATAGATCTTAATCCATAGAATTAACTTGTAAAATTATGATGTCTTGACTTTATGAATTCATTAAAAATCAAATATGACCACCAAGCCTCATGTGCAATTAACAATTGTATAGATAAACTTCACCCGCTGCTAACAGAAATGTAAATAGAATTTACTGAATGCCTCTCAATCAAATTATTTTTATGGGAATATCACTATATTTTTTATCTATTGGGTTATTTATTTATATAGTATGCACTAGACACTTTAATATATAAATAATACAAAGTTTTGCACAGATATTTAGGAAGCACTTTAATATACAATATTGCTCAGTAAGAACATATGCACTGAAACCAAATATAACCATTTATGATTATGTGTTTAGAATATAAGAGCATTTAGGCTGGTAGTAAGAAAACACAAAAATCATATGAAATTTTAACAAATGTATTACGCTGGTAGTAAGAAATCAGAGTAGGAAAGGCCAAAATGCATTAATGCAGAAATATGATTACCGCGTTGAAAGATTTTGCACATTTTTTTGATATTTATATCTATATTTATTTGTGTGTGATGATATGTATATTTTAAATTATTTATACATATTTATTTATTTTAATAAATAATTAATTTATTTAACATATTTATTGAACACACATTAATACAAATGCGAGTTTCCATGTATATTTTTAATATAATATACACTGTTAACTTTTACTCGCAAAATGTGTCAAAAACTAGAGAAATGTATAAACATCAGCCTATGCATGTGAAAGAGCTTACACAAAAAACGAAAGTGTTTCTTTTGCTGTTTACTATCACGTGGGTGTTTTGTTCACGAAGCATATATAATAACATGGCGTACTGCAGTCTCCTTATGTGATCAAGGGCAATGGATGCCCGAAACGCGTCATGGAGATTGAGGAGTGAGAAATAAAGAACATTGCCATTCAATTGTCCTGGTGGTCCATTTACTTGCAGTTCGCCGAAAGGAAGTGCTGGGAGCAGTGTTGGGTGTGTATGTATATATGTATGTGTATATATATATATATGTATGTGTATATATATATATATATGTATGTGTGTATATATATATATATATATATATATATATATATATATATATATATATATATATATATATATATATATATATATATATATCTACATGGCGGTCGCCAGTAGATAGTTATAGTTAAAACCTATTATCCATAGGAAATCCACGACATTCTATTTGAAATAACGTTGGCGCCGGTTGACGAATCTTCGCGAAAGTTTCCAACTTGTTGGGGCGCTCCGGTCCGCTCCTATCCTGAAAGTCTCGGGGTGATACTTCAAGCGGGGGCCGAGAAAAGGGGGGTCCCAAAACGCGTTTTCCCATTCATTTTTCCATAGGAACCTTTAGTCGCAGCTACAGCCCGAACTGCTGAACGGAATTACACCAAATTTGGCAAAGAGGTAGCCCTTGGTTCAGTGTCGTGCCTTTTGCTTAAATGGTGTAAATCCGTTCAGTAGTTCCTGAGAAAATCAAAAGTAAAGTCACATATATATCTGGGCGGAGCCTAACCACACATGTCATCGTGAGATCTGATTGGCTGTCAGCACTTCATCCTGGAATTGCTGGCAGCCATCTTGGGACCAATATAAATGATAGTACCTCATTGAAATGCATTGTAGTGAATAGAAGATTTTGAGGGTTACCAAAAGGAGAACTATAAAGGGTGATAACAGGCTTTAGTTACATTAGAATTTATTTGTTGATGGTACCATACTAATTTTAGGAATTGTGGTGTATTCTAAGGTGATTTTACCATGTGAAAAACCTTCTGCTGGGATATCATGAATCATGTTTGAGAGAACACTATTTTCTTATGCTTGTCCCATGGAGGTTTGGAAGGTGCTCCAGAAGCTAAAATGAGTGCATATTTTCTGTAAATTCACATTATCTTTCTCACTCATGTGAGAATGAAGTCTGACATTCTCAGTAAAACATGTACATCCAACAAGGGCAGAGACTGTCAGTTGATTCCTTTGTGTTCTACTGCAGCTTCCCAGAGTGTTCTAAAGAACAACTAGAGTGCTAACAGCCTTACTTATGACAAAAGTATGGCACACCTGAAGCCATCTTGATTGGAATAAACTGGTAACACTTAAACAATTTAATTTAAAAGGAACAAAATGATGGGGTTCATTTTGTCATAGAAATTATGGTTAGTGCTGTAGAAAGAAAAATTAGGACATGTTTCAAGTGTGATCTCAAATATCTTCCTGTTATATTTCAACAGGAGCAGCCTGCCAGTTGATGCATTTGTGTTCTACTGCAGCTTCCCAGAGTGTTCTAAAAAACAACTAGAGTGCTAACAGCCTTACTTATGACAAAAGTATGGCACACCTGAAGCCATCTTGATTGGAATAAACTGGTAACACTTAAAACATTTAATTTAAAAAGGAACAAAATGATGGGGTTCATTTTGTCATAGAAATTATGGTTAGTGCTGTAGAAAGAAAAATTAGGACATATTTCAAGTGTGATCTCAAATATCTTCCTGTTATATTTCAACAGGAGCAGCCTGCCAGTTGATGCCTTTGTGTTCTACTGCAGCTTCCCAGAGTGTTCTAAAGAACAACTAGAGCGCTAACAGCCTTACTTATGACAAAAGTATGGCACACCTGAAGCCATCTTGATTGGAATAAACCGGTAACACTTAAAACATTTAATTTAAAAAGGAACAAAATGAGGGGTTCTTTTTGAAATAGAAATTATGGTTAGTGCTGCAGAAAGAAAAATTAGGGCATGTTTTAAGTGAGATCTCAAATACTCTTCTATTTCATTAGAAAATTCTGACATGCAGACTGAAACAATCACTTTCAATACCAGCAGCAGACTACCAGTTAACTCCCTGGTGAGCAGTAGCTTTACTCCAGTGATCTAATGAGCAACTAGAGTGCTAACATTCTGAATTTATGGCAGATGTGAGACACATCTGAATGCCTTCTTGA
Source organism: Calotriton arnoldi (assembly GCA_963921515.1). Classification (NCBI taxonomy): domain Eukaryota; kingdom Metazoa; phylum Chordata; class Amphibia; order Caudata; family Salamandridae; genus Calotriton; species Calotriton arnoldi. The sequence continues at coordinate 1,631,032 of CAWUFW010002546.1, read as the reverse complement.
TGGAATCAAAGTAAAAACTGAAAGCATTTCCTACTGAGGAGACTGCAGTAAATGAAGAAATTAGGAAACTTCATAACAAAGAAGTCTTCCAAGATGGCCACCAGTGAAAAAAGAGCCCAAATGTAGCACAAATATTACCCAGATGTAGCCCACATATAGCCCAATGACAAAAGTGTGCAAAACACTTTTTATTTTTAGTTTTTTTGCAGTTTTATGTAGTGCAGACTGGTCAGGTATTGAGCATTGCATCTTAAAACATGACCCCCTACACTACAAAAACACCACTGCACTACCTTAAACCCTAAAACACTACCCCCAGCACGACCCCCTACACTACACAAGCACCACTGCACTATCCTAAACCCTAAAACACTACCCCCAGCATGACCCCCTACACTACCCAAACACCACTGCACTAACCTAAAACCTAAAACACTACCACCAGCACGACCCCCTACACTACCCAAACACCACTGCACTACCCTAAAACATGACCCCCTACACTACACAAACACCACTGCACTACCCTAAACCCTAAAACACTACCCCCAGCACGACCCCCTAAACTACACAAGCACCACTGCACTACCCTAAACCCTAAAACACTACCCCCAGCACGACCCTCTACACTACACAAACACCACTGCACTACCCTAAACCCTAAAACACTACCCCCAGCACGACCCCCTACACTACCCAAACACCACTGCACTACCCTAAAACATGACCCCCTACACTACACAAACACCACTGCACTACCCTAAACCCTAAAACACTACCCCCAGCACGACCCCCTACACTACACAAGCACCACTGCACTACCCTAAACCCTAAAACACTACCCCCAGCACGACCCCCTACACTGCCCGAACACCACTGCACTGCCCTAAACCCTGAAACACCAGCCCCTGCATGACCCCCTACACTGCCCGAACACCACTGCACTGCCCTAAACCCTGAAACACCACCCCTAGCACGACCCCCTACACTGCCCGAACACCACTGCACTGCCCTAAACCCTGAAACACCACCCCCTTCACGACCCCCTACACTGCCCGAACACCACTGCACTGCCCTAAACCCTGAAACACCACCCCCAGCATGACCCCCTACACTGCCCGAACACCACTGCACTGCCCTAAACCCTGAAACACTACCCCCAGCAAGACCCCCTACACTGCCCGAACACCACTGCACTGCCCTAAACCCTGAAACATCACCCCCAGCAAGACCCCCTACACTGCCCGAACACCACTGACCTAAACCCTGAAACACCACCCCCAGCACGACCCCCTACACTGCCCGAACACCACTGCACTGCCCTAAACCCTGAAACACTACCCCCAGCATGACCCCCTACACTGCCCGAACACCACTGCTCTGCCGAAAACCCTGAAACACCAGCCCCAGCACGACCCCCTACACTGCCCGAACACCACTGCACTGCCCTAAACCTTGAAACACCAGCCCCTGCACGACCCCCTACACTGCCCGAACACCACTGCACTACCGTAAACCCTGAAACATCACCCCCAGCACGACCCCCTACACTGCCCGAGCACCACTGCACTGCCCTAAACCCTGAAACACCAGCCCCAGCACGACCCCTTACACTGCCGGCGCACCACTGCACTGCCCTAAACCCTGAAACACCAGCCCCAGCATGACCGCCTACACTGCCCGAACACCACTGCACTGCCCTAAACCCTGAAACACCAGCCCCAGCACGACCCCCTACACTGCACGAACACCACTGCACTGCCCTAAACCGTGAAACACCAGCCTCAGCACGACCCCCTACACTGCCCGAACACCACTGCACTGCCCTAAACCCTGAAACACCAACCCGTGCATGACCCCCTACACTGCCCGAACACCACTGCACTGCCCTAAACCCTGAAACACCACCCCCAGCGTGACCCCCTACACTGCCCGAACACCACTGCACTGCCCTAAACCCTGAAACACCACCCCCTGCACAACCCCCTACACTGCTTGAACACTACTGCACTGCCCTAAACCCAGAAACACCATCCCCAGCACGACCCCTATACTGCACGAACACCACTGCACTGCCCTAAACCCTGAAACACTACCCCCAGCAAGACCCCCTACACTGCCCGAACACCACTGCACTGCCCTAAACCCTGAAACATCAGCCCCAGCAAGACCCCCTACACTGCCCGAACACCACTGCCCTAAACCCTGAAACACCGCCCCCAGCAAGACCCCCTACACTGCCCAAACACCACTGCACTGCCCTAAACCCTGAAACACCAGCCCCAGCATGACCCCCTACACTGCCCGAACACCACTGCACTGCCCTAAACCCTGAAACACCACCCCTGCACGACCCCCTACTCTGCCCGAACACCACTGTACTGCCCTAAATCCTGAAACCCCACCCCCAGCATAACCCCTACACTGCCAGAACACCACTGCACTGCCCTAAACCCTGAAACACCACCCCCTGCACGACCCCCTACACTGCCCGAACACTACTGCACTGCCCTAAACCCTGAAACACCACCCCCAGCACGACCCCCTACACTGCACGAACACCACTGCACCGCCCTAAACCCTGAAACACTACCCCCAGCAAGACCCCCTACACTGCCCGAACACCACTGCACTGCCCTAAACCCTGAAACATCACCCCAGCAAGACCCCTACACTGCCCGAACACAACTGCCCTAAACCCTGAAACACCACCCCCAGCAAGACCCCCTACACTGCCCGAACACCACTGCACTGCCCTAAACCCTGAAACACCACCCCCAGCAAGACCCCTACACTGCCCGAACACCACTGCACTGCCCTAAACCCTGAAACACCACCCCCAGCACGACCCCCTACACTTCCCGAACACCACTGCTCTGCCCAAAACCCTGAAACACCAGCCCCAGCACGACCCCCTACACTGCCCGAACACCACTGCACTGCCCTAAACCCTGAAACACCAGCCCCAGCACGACCCCCTACACTGCCCGAACACCACTGCCCTAAACCCTGAAACACCACCCCCAGCACGACCCCCTACACTTCCCAAACACCACTGCACTGCCCTAAACCCTGAAACACCAGCCCCAGCACAACCCAGTACACTGCCCGCACACCACTGCACTGCCCTAAACCCTGAAACACCAGCCCCAGCACAACCCCGTACACTGCCCGAACACCACTGCACTGCCCTAAACCCTGAAACACCAGCCCCAGCACGACCGCCTGCACTGCCCTAAACCCTGAAACACTACCCCCCGCAAGACTACCTACACTGGCCGAACACCACTGCACTGCCCTAAACCCTGAAACACCACCCCCTGCACGACCCCCTACACTGCCCAAACACTACTGCACTGCCCTAAACCCTGAAACACCACCCCTCAGCACGACACCCTACACTGCCCGAACACCACTGCACTGCCCTAAACCCTGAAACACCACCCCAGCACGACCCCTACACTGCCCGAACACCACTGCACTAAACCCTGAAACACCACCCCTGCACAACCCCCTACACTGCCGGAACACCACTGCACTGCCCTAAACCCTGAAACACCACCCCCAGCATGACCCCCTACACTGCCCTAACACCACTGCACTGCCCTAAACCCTGAAACATCACCCCCAGCACAACCCCCTACACTGCCTGAGCACCATTGCTCTGCCCTAAACCCTGAAACACTAGCCCCAGCATGACCCACTACACTGCCCGAACACCACTGCACTGCCCTAAACCCTGAAACACCAACCCCAGCACGACCCCCTACACTGCCCGAACACCACTGCACTGCCCTAAACCCTGAAACACTACCCCCAGCATGACCCCCTACACTGCCCGAACACCACTGCTCTGCCGAAAACCCTGAAACACCAGCCCCAGCACGACCCCCTACACTGCCCGAACACCACTGCACTGCCCTAAACCTTGAAACACCAGCCCCTGCACGACCCCCTACACTGCCCGAACACCACTGCACTACCGTAAACCCTGAAACATCACCCCCAGCACGACCCCCTACACTGCCCGAGCACCACTGCACTGCCCTAAACCCTGAAACACCAGCCCCAGCACGACCCCCTACACTGCCGGAGCACCACTGCACTGCCCTAAACCCTGAAACACCAGCCCCAGCATGACCGCCTACACTGCCCGAACACCACTGCACTAAACCCTGAAACACCAGCCCCAGCACGACCCCTACACTGCACGAACACCACTGCACTGCCCTAAACCGTGAAACACCAGCCTCAGCACGACCCCCTACACTGCCCGAACACCACTGCACTGCCCTAAACCCTGAAACACCAACCCGTGCATGACCCCCTACACTGCCCGAACACCACTGCACTGCCCTAAACCCTGAAACACCACCCCCAGCGCGACCCCTACACTGCCCGAACACCACTGCACTGCCCTAAACCCTGAAACACCACCCCTGCACAACCCCCTACACTGCTTGAACACTACTGCACTGCCCTAAACCCAGAAACACCATCCCCAGCACGACCCCCTATACTGCACGAACACCACTGCACTGCCCTAAACCCTGAAACACTACCCCCAGCAAGACCCCCTACAATGCCCGAACACCACTGCACTGCCCTAAACCCTGAAACATCAGCCCCAGCAAGACCCCCTACACTGCCCGAACACCACTGCCCTAAACCCTGAAACACCGCCCCCAGCAAGACCCCCTATACTGCCCAAACACCACTGCACTGCCCTAAACCCTGAAACACCAGCCCCAGCATGACCCCCTACACTGCCCGAACACCACTGCACTGCCCTAAACCCTGAAACACCACCCCCTGCACGACCCCCTACTCTGCCCGAACACCACTGTACTGCCCTAAATCCTGAAACCCCACCCCCAGCATAACCCCCTACACTGCCAGAACACCACTGCACTGCCCTAAACCCTGAAACACCACCCCTGCACGACCCCCTACACTGTCCGAACACTACTGCACTGCCCTAAACCCTGAAACACCACCCCCAGCACGACCCCCTACACTGCACGAACACCACTGCACCGCCCTAAACCCTGAAACACTACCCCCAGCAAGACCCCTACACTGCCCGAACACCACTGCACTGCCCTAAACCCTGAAACATCACCCCCAGCAAGACCCCTACACTGCCCGAACACAACTGCCCTAAACCCTGAAACACCACCCCCAGCAAGACCCCCTACACTGCCCGAACACCACTGCACTGCCCTAAACCCTGAAACACCACCCCCAGCAAGACCCCCTACACTGCCCGAACACCACTGCACTGCCCTAAACCCTGAAACACCACCCCCAGCACGACCCCCTACACTTCCCGAACACCACTGCTCTGCCCAAAACCCTGAAACACCAGCCCCAGCACGACCCCCTACACTGCCCGAACACCACTGCACTGCCCTAAACCCTGAAACACCAGCCCCAGCACGACCCCCTACACTGCCCGAACACCACTGCCCTAAACCCTGAAACACCACCCCCAGCACGACCCCCTACACTTCCCAAACACCACTGCACTGCCCTAAACCCTGAAACACCAGCCCCAGCACAACCCAGTACACTGCCCGCACACCACTGCACTGCCCTAAACCCTGAAACACCAGCCCCAGCACAACCCCGTACACTGCCCGAACACCACTGCACTGCCCTAAACCCTGAAACACCAGCCCCAGCACGACCGCCTGCACTGCCCTAAACCCTGAAACACCACCCCCAGCAAGACTACCTACACTGGCCGAACACCACTGCACTGCCCTAAACCCTGAAACACCACCCCCTGCACGACCCCCTACACTGCCCAAACACTACTGCACTGCCCTAAACCCTGAAACACCACCCCTCAGCACGACACCCTACACTGCCCGAACACCACTGCACTGCCCTAAACCCTGAAACACCACCCCAGCACGACCCCCTACACTGCCCGAACACCACTGCACTAAACCCTGAAACACCACCCCCTGCACAACCCCCTACACTGCCGGAACACCACTGCACTGCCCTAAACCCTGAAACACCACCCCCAGCACGACCCCCTACACTGCCCTAACACCACTGCACTGCCCTAAACCCTGAAACATCACCCCCAGCACAACCCCCTACACTGCCTGAGCACCATTGCTCTGCCCTAAACCCTGAAACACTAGCCCCAGCATGACCCACTACACTGCCCGAACACCACTGCACTGCCCTAAACCCTGAAACACCAACCCCAGCACGACCCCCTACACTGCCCGAACACCACTGCACTGCCCTAAACCCTGAAACACCAGCCCCAGCAAGACCCCCTACACTGCCCGAACACCACTGCATTGCCCTAGACTCTGAAGCACCAGCCCCAGCAAGACCCCCTACACTGCCCGAATACCACTGCATTGCCCTAGACTCTGAAACACCAGCCCCAGCAAGACCCCCTACACTGCCCGAACACCACTGCACTGCCCTAAACCCTGAAACACCAGCCCCAGCATGACCCCCTACACTGCCCGAACACCACTGCACTGCCATAAACCCTGAAACACCAGCCCCAGCACGAACCCCTACACTGCCCGAACACCACTGCACTGCCCTAAACCCTGAAACACCAGCCCCAGCACGACCCCCTACACTGCCCGAACACCACTGCACTGCCCTAAACTCTGAAACACCAGCCCCAGCACCACCCCCTACAATGCCCGAACACCACTGTACTGCCCTAAACCCTGAAACACCACCCCCTGCACCGCCCCCTACACTGCCCGAACACCACTGCACTGCCCTAAACCCTGAAACACCACCCCTGCACGACCCCCTACACTGCCCGAACACCTCTGCACTGCCCTAAACCCTGAAACACCACCCCTACACTGCCCAAACACCACTGCACTGCCCTAAACCCTGAAACACCACCCCCTGCACCGCCCCCTACACTGCCCGAACACCACTGCACTGCCCTAAACCCTGAAACACCACCCCCAGCATGACCCCCTTTACTGCTCGAACACCACTGCACTGCCCCAATTCCTGAAACACCACCCCCAGCATGACCCCCTACACTGCCCGAACACCACTGCCCTAAACCCTGAAACACCACCCCTGCACGACCCCCTACACTGCCCGAACACCACTGCACTGCCCTAAACCCTGAAACACCAGCCCCAGCATGACCCCCTACACTGCCCAAACACCACTGCACTGCCCTAAACCCTGAAACACCACCCCCTGCACGACCCCCTACTCTGCCCGAACACCACTGTACTGCCCTAAATCCTGAAACCCCACCCCCAGCATAACCCCCTACACTGCCAGAACACCACTGCACTGCCCTAAACCCTGAAACACCACCCCTGCACGACCCCCTACACTGCCCGAACACTACTGCACTGCCCTAAACCCTGAAACACCACCCCCAGCACGACCCCCTACACTGCACGAACACCACTGCACCGCCCTAAACCCTGAAACACTACCCCCAGCAAGACCCCCTACACTGCCCGAACACCACTGCACTGCCCTAAACCCTGAAACATCACCCCCAGCAAGACCCCCTACACTGCCCGAACACAACTGCCCTAAACCCTGAAACACCACCCCCAGCAAGACCCCCTACACTGCCCGAACACCACTGCACTGCCCTAAACCCTGAAACACCACCCCCAGCAAGACCCCCTACACTGCCCGAACACCACTGCACTGCCCTAAACCCTGAAACACCACCCCAGCACGACCCCCTACACTTCCCGAACACCACTGCTCTGCCCAAAACCCTGAAACACCAGCCCCAGCACGACCCCCTACACTGCCCGAACACCACTGCACTGCCCTAAACCCTGAAACACCAGCCCCAGCACGACCCCCTACACTGCCCGAACACCACTGCCCTAAACCCTGAAACACCACCCCCAGCACGACCCCCTACACTTCCCAAACACCACTGCACTGCCCTAAACCCTGAAACACCAGCCCCAGCACAACCCAGTACACTGCCCGCACACCACTGCACTGCCCTAAACCCTGAAACACCAGCCCCAGCACAACCCCGTACACTGCCCGAACACCACTGCACTGCCCTAAACCCTGAAACACCAGCCCCAGCACGACCGCCTGCACTGCTCTAAACCCTGAAACACCACCCCCAGCAAGACTACCTACACTGGCCGAACACCACTGCACTGCCCTAAACCCTGAAACACCACCCCCTGCACGACCCCCTACACTGCCCAAACACTACTGCACTGCCCTAAACCCTGAAACACCACCCCTCAGCACGACACCCTACACTGCCCGAACACAACTGCACTGCCCTAAACCCTGAAACACCACCCCAGCACGACCCCCTACACTGCCCAAACACCACTGCACTAAACCCTGAAACACCACCCCCTGCACAACCCCCTACACTGCCGGAACACCACTGCACTGCCCTAAACCCTGAAACACCACCCCCAGCATGACCCCCTACACTGCCCTAACACCACTGCACTGCCCTAAACCCTGAAACATCACCCCCAGCACAACCCCCTACACTGCCTGAGCACCATTGCTCTGCCCTAAACCCTGAAACACTAGCCCCAGCATGACCCACTACACTGCCCGAACACCACTGCACTGCCCTAAACCCTGAAACACCAACCCCAGCACGACCCCCTACACTGCCCGAACACCACTGCACTGCCCTAAACCCTGAAACACCAGCCCCAGCAAGACCCCCTACACTGCCCGAACACCACTGCATTGCCCTAGACTCTGAAACACCAGCCCCAGCAAGACCCCCTACACTGCCCGAACACCACTGCATTGCCCTAGACTCTGAAACACCAGCCCCAGCAAGACCCCTACACTGCCCGAACACCACTGCACTGCCCTAAACCCTGAAACACCAGCCCCAGCATGACCCCCTACACTGCCCGAACACCACTGCACTGCCCTAAACCCTGAAACACCAGCCCCAGCACGAACCCCTACACTGCCCGAACACCACTGCACTGCCCTAAACCCTGAAACACCAGCCCCAGCACGACCCCTACACTGCCCGAACACCACTGCACTACCCTAAACTCTGAAACACCAGCCCCAGCACCACCCCCTACAATGCCCTAACACCACTGTACTGCCCTAAACCCTGAAACACCACCCCCTGCACCGCCCCCTACACTGCCCGAACACCACTGCACTGCCCTAAACCCTGAAACACCACCCCCTGCACGACCCCCTACACTGCCCGAACACCTCTGCACTGCCCTAAACCCTGAAACACCACCCCTACACTGCCCAAACACCACTGCACTGCCCTAAACCCTGAAACACCACCCCCTGCACCGCCCCCTACACTGCCCGAACACCACTGCACTGCCCTAAACCCTGAAACACCACCCCCAGCATGACCCCCTTTACTGCTCGAACACCACTGCACTGCCCCAATTCCTGAAACACCACCCCCAGCATGACCCCCTACACTGCCCGAACACCACTGCCCTAAACCCTGAAACACCACCCCTGCACGACCCCCTACACTGCCCGAACACCACTGCACTGCCCTAAACCCTGAAACACCACCCCCTGCACGACCCCCTACACTGCCCGAACACCACTGCACTGCCCTAAACCCTGAAACACCACCCCCAGCACGACCCCCTACACTGCCCGAACACCACTGCACTGCCCTAAACCCTAAAACACCACCCCCAGCACGACCCCCTACACTGCCCGAACACCACTGCACTGCCCTAAACCCTAGAACACTACCCCCAGCATGACCCCCTGCACTACCTGAACACCACTGCACTACCCTAAATCCTAAAATACTCCCCCAGCACGACCCCCTACACTACCCGAACACGACTGCACTGCCCTAAACCCTAAAACACTCCCCCAGCATGACCCCCTACACTACCCGAACACCACTGCACTGCCCTAAACCCTAAAACACTCCCCCAGCACGACCCCCTACACTACCTAAACACCACTGCACTACCCTAAAACACTACCCCCGCATGACCCCCTACACTACCCAAATACCAATGCACTACCCTAATCCCTAAAACACTACCCCCGCACAACCCCTACACTACGCAAAGACCACTGCACTACCCTAAACTCTAAAACAATACCCCCGCACTACTCCCTACACTACCCAAAGACCACTGCACTACCCTAAACCCTAAAACACGACCTCCTACACTACACAAACACCACTGCACTACCCTAAACCCTAAAATACTACCCCCAGCACGAACCCCTACACTACCCAAACACCACTGCACTACCCTAAACCATAAAACACTACCACCAGCAGTACCCCCTACGCTACCCAAACACCACTGCACTACCCTAAACCCTAAAACACTACCCCCAGCAGTACCCCTACACTACCCAAACACCATTGCACTACCCTAAACCCTAAAACACTACCCCCAGCAGTATCCCCTACACTACCCAAACACCACTGCACTACCCTAAACCCTAAAACCCTAAAACACTAACCCCAGCACGACCCCCTACACTACCCAAACACCACTGTACTACCCTAAACCCTAAAACACTCCCCCCAGCATGACTCCCTACACTACCCAACCACCACTGCACTACCCTAAACCATAAATCTACCCCCAGCATGACCCCCTACACTACACAAACACCACTGCACTACCCTAAACCCTAAAACACTACCCCCAGCACGACCCTCTTCACTACCTAAACACAACTGCACAATTTGTTACAGGCGTTGCAACGCAGGCCTGTGGTGCTTACTGGAAGTACCTGGTGGGCTAGTTGGGCCCCAGGGACTCTCAGGATTCAAGGTGACCTAATCCCCCAACTTAAAACGCGCCACGGGGCGCGTTTGCACAGTGGTGAAGGGAGGGGCGGGGCCTCAGGTGACATGTGCGCAAACACGCCCTGTGGTGCGTTTTAAGTTGGGGAGTTAATTCCCTTTGAATCCTGGGGGCCAACTAGCCCACCAGGTACCTTCAGTAAGCACAACAGAGTTGCGTTGCAGAGAGGTGAAAAAGGTGCGTGGCCTCGGAACGCCTCTCTGCAACTCAGCTCTGTGGTCCTAACTGTAGGTACCTGGGGGCTAGTTGGGCGCCAGGGACCCTCAGGATTCAAGGGAACTTAATCCCGCAACTTAAAACGCGCCACGAGGCGCGTTTGCACACATGTCACCTCAGGCCCCCTCCCTTCACCACTGTGCAAACCCGCACTGGCTCTGGTTAGTCAGAGTCAGTTACCACCAGTACCCGTCTGAAAAAGTTGTGGGCACAGGATGATTTTGCAACAAGGCCTCTTTCTGCTCCTCTGTTGGTTCTTTCTGCACATCTTTTGCTTCTTTCTGTGCGTTTTTCTTCTTTCTTCACATGTCCTACCTCTGTTGGCATAGTTAGAAACTAGCATTTAAAAAACCTTTGAAATTCACTTAAAAATCATAGGTTTCAGGCACGTTATAGTTAGAAATTAGCATTTAAAAACCTCTGAAATTCACTGAAAAAACCATAGGTTTCAGGCACGTTATAGTTAGAAATTAGCATTTAAAAAACCTTTGAAATTCACTGAAAAAACCATAGGTTTCAGACACGTTATAGTTAGAAATTAGCATTTAAAAAACCTTTGAAATTCACTGAAAAAACCATAGGTTTTAGGGACAGTTATAGTTAGTTGGACATTGCACTCGTACAAAACCCGTGAAATTCCCCTGTTATAGTTAGTTCAGCTAACTATAACTCGCGCCCCGCAATGCACTGCTGATGACGTCACATATTACATCACTCATGACATGGTCAGTGACATCACTGATGACATCACTGATGACATCTCAAATGACATCACTGATGACATCATCCATGTGATAATTTCATGCATCTTCTCACACCCTAATATAACTTTTGATACACCCACTCTAAATTACAGACTGCCATTCTCAAAACCATAGACACTCCAACACCAAAAACTACATACCCACTCACTGATTCTTAGGTCTACACACACATCCACTCACTCACCTGTACAGTCACTCATACTTACAGTCACTCAGTACAGGACTATCATATGCACTCATACACCTATATAAACACTCACACACCGCCACTCATCCATAGAGGTACTCACACACCTAGTCAGTCATGCAAAAAATTAATCACACACCCATTTAATCACCTATACAGTTATACACACACCAGCTCACTTACTCATACAAATACTAGCACATTCTTACGCTCTTATACAATAACTGATACAAGCACACACGCATCCATACAGCCACTCTCACAATAACACACTCTCACTTATAGCCATTTAAATACTCTCACACATATATACTGTCTTTTACATATGTAGTTACTCGCACATGTACCACTGAGATATACATTCACTCACTAACACACCCATACACACACTCACCCACCCAAGCAGTCCATCACAGATGCACTCTTGAAATCATGCACCCAGTGAATCACCCACTCACACATCTATGTATAGAGTCAAACACACCCCACCCACACACCCACACTCAGGCAGCCATACAGATACTCAGAGAACCAATCAATAACCCATATAGACACTCATGTAGCTATTCGCAAATCCATGCATCCACTTACACACCAACAAACAGACGGATACAGACATTCACACAGTTTAGTCACTAACCCATGCATTCAGTAAGATACGTTTAATCACTCACTTGTAGAGTCAGTCACTCACGTACTAAATCATCCATTCAGACACTTATACACCCACTCATTCTTCAATACGCCTTTCCCTATATATATTAAACATATTTAAACTTTACAGAAACACACAGTCACTGGATGATGTCATCAGTGATGTCATCAGTGATGTCATCAGTGATGTCACTGACCATGTCATGAGTGATGTAATATGTGACGTCATCAGCAGTGCATTGCGGGCGCGAGTTATAGTTAGCTGAACTAACTATAACAGGGGATTTTCACGGGTTTTGTACGAGTGCAATGTCCAACTAACTATAACTGTCCCTAAAACCTATGGTTTTTTCAGTGATATATATATATATATATTAGCTACTGGCGGTCGCCAGTAGGTAGTTATAGTTAGGTCCTATTTTCCATAGGAAATTCACAACATTCTATTTCCAATAACTTTGGCACCGGTTGATGAATCTTCGCGAAATTTTCAAAACTCGTGGGGCGCTCCGGTCTGCTCCTATCCTGAAAGTTTCGGGGTGATTCGGCAAGCGGGGGCCGAGAAAAAAGGGGGGTCCCAAAACCTGTTTTCCCCATGCAATTTTCCATAGGAAACTTTAGACACGGCTACAGCCCGAACTGCTGAACGGAATTACACCAAATTTGGCAAAGAGGTAGTTCTTGGTTCAGAAAGAACCCTTTTTGTTAAATGGTGTAAATCCGTTCAGTAGTTCCTGAGAAATTTGAAAAAGAAAACATATCGATATCTGGGCGGAGCCTAACCACACATGTCATCGTCAGATCTGATTGGCTGTCAGCACTTCATCCTGGAATTGCTGGCAGCCATCTTGGGACCAATATAAATGATAGTACCCCATTGAAATGCATTGTAGTGAATCGAAGATTTTGAGGGTTACCAAAAGGAGAACTATAAAGGGTGATAACAGACTTTAGTTACATTAGAATTCATTTGTTGATGGTACCATACTAATTTCAGGAATTGTGGTGTGTTCTAAGGTGATTTTACCCTGTGAAAACCTTCTGCTGGGATATCATGAATCATGTTTGAGAGAAAACTATTTTCACATGCTTGTCCCATACAGTTTTGGAAGGTGCTCCAGAAGCTAAAATGAGAGCATATTTTCTGTAAATTCACATTATCTTTCTCAGTCATGTGAGAATGAAGTCTGACATTCTCAGTAAAACATGTACATCCAACAAGGGCAGAGACTGTCAGTTGATTCCTTTGTGTTCTACTGCAGCTTCCCAGAGTGTTCTAAAGAACAACTAGAGTGCTAACAGCCTTACTTATGACAAAAGTATGGCACACCTGAAGCCATCTTGATTGGAATAAACTGGTAACACTTAAAACATTTAATTTAAAAAGGAACAAAATGAGGGGGTTCATTTTGCCATAGAAATTATGGTTAGTGCTGCAGAAAGAAAATGTTGGGCATGTTTTAAGTGAGATCTCAAATCCTCTTCTATTTCATTAGAAAATTCTGACATGCAGACTGAAACAATCACTTTCAATACCAGCAGTAGACTTCCAGTTAACTCCCTGGTGAGCAGTAGGTTTACTACAGTGATCTAATGAACAACTAGAGTGCTAACATTCTGAATTTATGGCAAATGTGTGACACATCTGAATGCCTTCTTGATTGAATCAAAGTAAAAAACTGAAAGCATTTCCTACTGAGGAGACTGCAGTAAATGACGAAATTAGGAAACTTCATAACAAATAAGTCTCCCAAGATGGCCACCAGAGAAAAAAGAGCCCAAATGTAGCACAAACATCACCCAGATGTAGCCCACATATAGCCCAATGACAGAAGTGTGCAAAACACTTTTTATTTTTAGTTTTTCTGCAGTTTTATATAGTGCAAACTGGTCAGGTATTGGAGCGTTACATCTTACTTGGACCCCTTATTGCGTATTTTGCACGAAGTACATGAGATTGATCTTGCGAAACATTGAACTTTACGATTCTGTTAACCTGAAGTTGCTCTGAACCGAGCTTTGTAACACCCGTTTTTACCTACTGGTTTTAATTAATTCTCACTGTATTGTATTAGGAAAGAGGATTTACTGTTTTTATGTACTCTTTTATGATCTATGTTTCTAAATCAGATCAAATAAAGTTTAATGAATTCTATGGCAGGACAGAGGCGAGGATTATGCATATCTTTCCTCACTTTATTTGCATAGCAGTTCAAAGAAAACGTAACACAACAATCATTAAACAAAAGACTACACAACCCATGAACCATTAGGGGGTAGTCTCCAAGGCAACTATAGTCCAATCATATCACAGTCCATCGTATATAATATCGTGACGTCCCTTCCACTTCCTCTTTCTTCACTGCTCGTCAGTTAAGTGCATTCCTTACATTCTTGGCTTAATCTGACGTTGTTGCTGTTTGTATAGCGGTTTCTTGTGCACGTTATTAGCATTATTGCCTTGGTATTGTTTCATATTTCCTGCGCAGCAGGCTCTTGCCCGAGCGCGTTCTCCCCCTCGCAGTTTCTCCCGCTGTGTGCTCTGCGCGCGGTGAGATCCTGTCAGGCGCGTCAGGTCCGAGCGAGGCAGCTCCGTCGAGCGCTCCCGCTGGTCTTTATGCGCATTTGGGAATTTGGTCACTCCTTTAGTGTCCGCTTGATTCCCGACCAACCCTCGCCTAATTTTGACACCGCTACGCGGTGATTTCCCCACACGGCCACGTTAGTGACCAGCGCCACCTGGTGGTGGTAATTGGTATTGAGCCTCAGTCTATTCTTATAACAGCTTCGGGGAAAGCCCAGCTGTTGGAGCACCGGCGAGGGGGCTGCCTTAAGGATTTTAAGGGCATTTGTTCTGTGCTCACACCCTCTGCTATCATGTCTTCTCCAGAAGACCATTTTTACTCCTACCAGGAAGTGGAGGAGGAATGGCCCCCCAACTTCTCCCTCCAGCAGTGGACCAAGCCCTCTCTCTGGCTATTTCTAGGGAGCTGGCTCCTCTTAGGGATCAGGTTGATAAGCTGGCGAAAAGCATCCCTGGGGTGTTCAGTGACCCAGATCTGGTGGTGGCGGGTCCCAGTAGCTCCCAGATGGGGAATAAAAGGGCCGTTAAGCATAACGCGGGGCACTTGGAAGGATTTGATAAACTTACGGAGACCTTCCTCAAGAGTGCGCGAACGCTAAAACATGCACCCTGCCGGGAGGAGGAGAGGCCCGGAGAAAATTGCGACACTGTCACCACTATTGTAGACCCCCGACGGCGGGTTTCCCTTAGAGGGAGAGGGTGTATCGGAGGACGATTTCTCCTCCGATGAGGATAAGGACTCGGGGCGTCCCTGGCGTCCAGAGTCCCACTCCTCTCAGTCCCCGGTTGGGGACGGGGTCCACTCGGACATGTTTGAGCCTACCCAAATTTACCATCCTAGGTCGGCGGAGTGGACACCTGACACCAAAGTGGCAGAGTATGTGGTGGGGAAAATCCATCAACCCCTTGAAAGGGAGGTCAGGAATAGGATGAGGGGAGAATGCCCCAGGCCCTCACTGAAGGGGAAGGTGGCACACACGCCTGAAATTGATGAGAAACTATGTACCTTTTTCTCCAAGTATATGAGGGATCCCAAGAAAGGAATTGATAGGTCTTGGACGTGGTAGGGCCCTTGACCCAAATTATTCAATTGACGGAGCGTTCCAAAGTCTCAGGATCCCCTTTGTCCACGGATATTGTGGCTGGTTGGGCGCACTACCGTAAACCCTAAAACACTACCCCCTCCACTACCCAAACACCACTGCACTACCCTAAACCCTAAAACACTACCCCCAGCACGACCCCCTACACTACACAAACACCACTGCACTACCCTAAACCCTAAATCTACCCCCAGCATGACCCCCTACACAACACAAACACCACTGCACTACCCTAAACCCTAAAACACTACCCCCAGCACGACCCCCTTCACTACCTAAACACAACTGCACTACCCTAAACCCTAAAACACTACCCCCAGCACGACCCCCTTCACTACCCAAACACAACTGCACTACCCTAAACCCAAAACACTACCCCCAGCACGACCCCCTACACTACCCAAACACCACTGCACTACCCTAAACCCTAAAACACGACCCCTACACTACACAAACACCACTGCATTACACCTAAACCCTAAAACACTAGAACCCAGCACGACCCCCTACAGTACACAAACACCACTGCAATACCCTAAACCCTAAAACACTACCCCCTACACTACACAAACACCACTGCACTACCCTAAACTCTAAAACACTACCCCCAGCATGACCCCCTACACTACACAAACACCACTGCACTACCGTAAACCCAAAACACTACCCCAGCACTACCCCTACACTACCCAAATACCACTGCACTACCCTAAACCCTAAAACACTACCCCCAGCATGAACCCCTACACTACACAAACACCACTGCACTACCCTAAACCCTAAAACACTACCCCCAGCACGACCCCCTACACTACCCAAACACCACTGCACTACCCTAAACCCTAAAACACTACCCCCAGCACGACTCCCTACACTACACAAACACCACTGGACTACCCTAAACCCTAAAACACTACCCCCAGCACGACTCCCTACACTACCCAAACACCACTGCACTACACTAAACCCTAAATCTACCCCCATCATGACCTCCCACACTACACAAACACCACTGCACTACCCTAAACCCTAAAACACTACCCCCAGCACGACCCCCTACACTACCCAAACACCACTGCACTACCCTAAACCCTAAAACACTAACCCCAGCATGACCCCTACACTACCCAAACACCACTGCACTACCCTATACCCTAAAACACGACCCCCTACACTACACAAACACGACTGCACTACCCTAAACCCTAAAACACTACCCACAGCATGACCCCCTACACTACACAAACACCACTGCACTACCCTAAACCCTAACACACTACCCCCTACACTACACAAACACCACTGCACTACCCTAAACCCTAAAACACTACCCCCAGCATGACCCCTACACTACACAAACACCACTGCTCTACCCTAAATCCCCTACACTATACAAACACCACTGCATTACTCTAAACCCTAAAACACTACCCCCAGCACGACCCCCTCACAACACAAACACCACTGCACTACCCTAAACCCTAAATCTACCCCCAGCACGACCCCCTACACTACCCAAACACCACTGCCATACCCTAAACCCTAAAACACTACCCCCAGCATGAACCCCTACACTACCCAAACACCACTGCACTACCCTAAACCCTAAAACACTACCCCCAGCACTACCCCTACACTACACAAACACCACTGCACTATCCTAAACCCTAAAACACTACCCCAGCACTACCCCCTACACTACCCAAACACCACTGCACTAACACAAACCCTAAAACACTACCCCCAGCACAACCCCCTACACTACACAAACACCACTGCACTACCCTAAACCCTAAATCTACCCCCAGCACGACCCCCTACACTACCCAAACACCACTGCACTACCCTAAACCATAAAACACTACCCCCAGCATGACCCCCTACACTACACAAACACCACTGCACTACCCTAAACCCTAAAACACTACCCCAGCACGACCCCTACACTACCCATACACCACTGCACTACCCTAAACCCTAAAACACTACCCCCAGCACGACCCCTACACTACTGCACTACCCTAAACCCTAAAACACTACCCCCAGCACGACCCCCTATACTACCCAAACACCACTGCACTACCCTAAACCCTAAAACACTACCACCAGCACGACCCCCTACACCACCCAAACACCACTGCACTACCCTAAACCCTAGAAAAGAAACCCCCACCCCATGCCCAATCCCCCTTACCTCTCACTCCTCGTGGTTCCTCTCTCCTCGTGGTTCCTGCTTCACGTCGTCTCTGAGGGGCGGTGCACGTCGTTGTGAGGAGACGGAACAGCCTCTGTTTCCTTACAACGACATGGATCGTCTACATGTTTTTTAGAACGCATGGTCATTTACCATACAAACCTTTACAACAAAATTCGTTGTAAAGTCATGCGTGGTAAATGACCATGCGTTCTAAAAATGCGTAGTAATGACTTCGTGATGTACAACGCATGCGTGGTAATGCATGCGTTGTAATGGTATCTCAAAGTAAAAAGTCGTTGTAACGGCTGTTTACCGATCGAAGCTGGCCCCTGTTCTTCAGTGAGACGTTTATTTGATTAATTAGGAGGAAGGAATGTGTTTTTTTTACCGAAAAGTGCATTCCCGGATGTTGTATTGTGAAAGTGTCTGCGTGGCCTGGTTTCACTTCCGGTGAGAGAGTGGAAGAGTCTGTTTGGATCTAAAGGAGTTCTGTTGTTGGACGGGGCTGGCGCGACATGTCATCAGAAAACATAGCTAATGGAAAGCGTCCTCCCTGAAGTGTGGAGCAGTGCCATGAGAGGTCAACGAGTGTGCGTCCCACCGCAGTATGACCGTACCGCGTGACCCATGTGCCGCCTCCAGGGTACGGGAGGCAGAAGCGGCATCGCAGGTCCTCTTGAAGACCGTTGTAGCACTAATTCTACATTTTGGTACTAGGGCATTTTAACTTCATTGTTCCTGCCAGATACAAAGAGAAGATCCTGTGTTATTCAGTGCCCTCGTTACCTTTTTTGTGGGTTGTGGTGCTTGTCACTTCGCTGCCCCACCGGTGCACACGACTGGGCACCCCACCTCGTGTGCCATCTGCAGGGCCTCTGCCCTCGGATCACTGGTTTCGGTTTCTGGAGTGGCAACATAAACAGTTGCTCCCAAAGGACTAGCCTGAACACTTAGGTGAATATCACCTGCACCAGCATTCCACAGAATTCTTTCCTAGCTCTCCCACGTCAACGAGGACATCATAATAGCACGGCTCCACTCGCGACACCGTATGACGTCATCGGAGCCACAAGAGGACCTCGTCGGCGTGCTGACGTCAGTTCCACCCATTTTTTCCGTGCCACCGAGGCAAACAGGGGACCGAGGCATTTTCACATGTATACATAGTATAATAAATATATATATATTCACTGAAAAAACCATAGGTTTCAGGTACGTTATAGTTAGAAATTAGCATTTAAAAAACCTTAGAAATTCACTGAAAAAACCATAGGTTTCAGGGGCATTATAGTTAGTTGGACATTTCACTCGTACAAAACCATAGAAATTCCCCGTTATAGTTAGTTCAGCTAACTATAACTCGCGTACCCGCAATGCACTGCTGATGATGTCACATATTACATCACTGATGACATCACTGATGACATCATCCAGTGAATGTGTGTTTTTCTGAAAATTAAATATGTTTTATATATGTATATCTCAAGGTCGATGGAAGAATAAATGGGTATATAAGTGTCTAAATGGATGATTTTTTTGTAAAATTGATTGTATAACTGACTAAGTGTATCTTAGTGAATACATGGGTTAGTGAGTAATGTTTAAATATGAAAATATCTGTATCAGTCTCTCACTTTGTGTATAAGTGGCTGCATGGGTTGGTGAGTAGCTACATGAGTGTCTATATGGGTTATTAGTTGGTTTTTTGAGTATCAGTATGAGTGTCTGAGTGTCTGTATGGTTCGGTGGGGGTATTACTTAGTGCATAGATGCATGAATGAGTGACTCACTGTTTGTATGTGTTGAAGACAGCATGTGTGCAGGACTGTATAGGTGGATGAGTATGTGTATGGGTGTGTTAGTGAGTGAATGACTGTCTCAATAGTGTCTTTATGAGTAACTACAAATGTTTTAAACTAGTATATGTGAGTATTGGTGTATATAAGTGAGTATATGTGAGAGTGAGAGAATGGAAGAGTTCCTGTACAAATAAGGTGTTTCTACAAGTGATTGTTTAAGAGAGTAATTATGTGTAAGTTTCTGTAGAAGTAAGTGTGGTAGTGTGTGTATAACTGTATATGCAAGTAAATGGATGTTTGATACTTTGTTTGCATGTGTGACTATGTGTGTGAGTAACTCTGTGGATGAGTGGCGGTGTGTAACAGGATGTGTAGGTGTATGAGTACATATGATGAGTGAGTACATGTGTGAGTGACTGTATAGGGACTGTTGGTGAATGAGTGGATGTGTGTGTAGATCTTGGAATTACTGAATAGGTGTGTTGTAACTGGTATTGGTATGTCCATTGTTTTGAAAATGTTAGTTTGTATTTTTGAGTGTGTGTATCAAAGGTTATATTAGGGTGAGAGGAGGTCTGCCACTCTATCACAAGGATGATGTCATGAGTGATGTCACTGACCATGTCATGAGTGATGTAATATGTGACGTCATCAGCAGTGCATTGCGGGCGCGCGAGTTATAGTTAGCTGAACTAACTATAACGGGGGAATTTCTATGGTTTTGTACGAGTGAAATGTCCAACTAACTATAACGCCCCTGAAACCTATGGTTTTTTCAGTGAATTATGTATATATATATATATATATATATATATACATATATATATATATACACATATATATATATATATATATATATATATATATGCAAAAACAGTCCTGCTCCAACCAAGAAGAAGGCACGCTCTCAAGGCTGTTGGAATACGGCACCTTTATTTTCTCGGGTCTCCCTCGACCCCGCGACCAAAGAGATGCGTTTCGGCTTCGCAGAAGCCTTTGTCAATCTGATTAGCGCCATCAACATGTAAGCATTTATAATACCTCCCACTTAAGGCAGTAGCAAACAAAGAAAATACTACTTTGTCAGGGCAATGCACTTATAATACATACTGTTAAACCAATATCAGGATGTGAAAACAGCAACAGTAAAAGTGGCTAGTGAAATGTATTGTCACATAATTCATGAAATATACATAATGCAGCACAAAGTAGTGCAATCACCGCCCCGTGCAGTCCCAGCCTACGTTTAAAGATGCGTTGCCAGCCTATTGTGGGAGCATAGCGCGAGTTAAACACATGGCGCCAATCACTCGAAAGGAAATGCCCTCGTATCTAAGACATAAAATGAAAGTGTGATAAAACTGTGCTGCATAATGTTACTTGCGCGTTCAGCAGAGAGCATTAGTTAATCCTCAATCTAAAGTCAGGAGAAATCTAATGAACCGGTCATTGACCTTTGACATTCACTTTGGGAATACAAACATGATATGCCCTGACCCTGACACAACAATGGACCCTGTGGAAAGCAAAAGGCAGTGAATCTGAATATTAATAGAAGCACACCCGGGCTAAACAGACACATAGTGTGTGCATTTCTGACATAAATGTCAGCCGCTAGGTAAACGCTCACGTCCCCAAGGGGACTACAGATCCCATCATGCCTCATGTTAACCTAATGAATGATCAAAGTCCAAAGATCGTGGGCATAAACCCGTGAGAGAGTCTGTGTCTTTAAATCATTTGGCCGGTAACAGTACTTACTCCTAAAAAGACAGTAAGTAATAGTCTCCTGAAGGGAAATGCCTCAGCTGATTTCGTGGCAGCAGTACTGAATGTAGAAAAAAGGGGGACACCAACACGGGGTCGGAGGAGACCAGTAAACAAAAATTAAATATGCCAAACAGTCCTCACCGCTTTCGCGTAGGCGTTCACGGTGGTACGAGGCCTCGCCCCTTTTTACACTTTTCTGCAACGCAGCTCTGTGGCGCTTACTGGAGGTACCTGGTGGGCTGGTTGGACCCCAGGGACCCTCAGGATTCAAGGGGACTTAATCCCCCAACTTAAAACGCGCCACGGGGCGCGTTTGCACAGTGGTGAAGGGAGGGGTCGGGGCCTGATGTGACATGTGTGCAAACACGTCCTGTGGCGTGTTTTAAGTTGGGGGATTAAGTCCCCTTGAATCCTGAGGGTCCCTGGGGGCCAACTAGCCCATCAGGTACCTCCAGTAAGCGCCACAGAGTTGCGTTACAGAGAGGTGTAAAAAGGGGCGTGGCCTCGGACCACCTCTCCGCAATGCAGCTCTGTGGCGCTTACTGGAGGTACCTGGTGGGCTAGTTGGCCCCCAGGGACCCTCAGGATTCAATGGGACTTAATCCCCCAACTTAAAACGCGCTATGGGGCGCGTTTGCACACTTGTGACATCAGGCCCCACCCCCTCCCTTCACCACTGTGCAAACGGGCCCTCTGGTGCGTTGTAAGTTGGGGGATTAAGTCCCCTTGAATCCTGAGGGTCCCTTGGGTCGAACTAGCCCACCAGGTACCTCCAGTAAGTGCCACAGAGCTGCGTTGCAGAGAGGTGTAAAAAGGGGCATGGCCTTGGACCACCTCTCTGCAACGCAGCTCTGTGGTGCTTACTGGAGGTACCTGGTGGGCTAGTTGGCCCCCAGGGACCCTCAGGATTCAAGGGGATTTAATACCCCAACTTACAACGTGCTAGGGGGCACGTTTGCACAGTGGTGGAGGGAGGGGGCGGGGCCTGATATAAGAAGTTAGCAATCCTGCTGTGTGGGACTTACTGGTGGTAATAAAAGGGATAGTTGGCCCCCAAGGTTGACGTTGGGGGCTAACTACTCCTCCTGTTACCTCCAGTAAATCCCACACAGTGGGATTGCTAAGAGGTGTTTCGCAGGCCACGCTCACCTTTCTTCACCACTCTGGAAACGCGACGGGTATGTTATAGTTAGAAATTAGCATTTAAAAAACCTTTGAAATTCACTGAAAAAACCATAGGTTTCAGGGACGTTATGGTTAGAAATTAGCATTTAAAAAACCATTGAAATTCAGTGGAAAAACTATAGGTTTCAAGCACGTTATAGTTAGAAATTAGCATTTATAAAACCTTAGAAATTCACTGAAAAAACCATAGGTTTCAGGGACGTTATAGTTAGTTGGACATTTCTCTCGTACAAAACCATAGAAATTCCCCCGTTATAGTTAGTTTAGCTAACTATAACTCGCGCACCCGCAATGCACTGCTGATGACGTCACATATTACATCATTCATGACATGGTCAGTGACGTCACTGATGACATCACTGATGACATCTCAAATGACATCACTGATGACATCATCCACGTGAAAATCTGATGCACCTCCTCACACTCTAATATAACCTTTGATACACCCACTGTAAAATACAGACTACCATTTTCGAAACCATCGACACACCAATACCAGTTACTACATACGCACTCACTGATTCCTAGGTCTACACACAGATCCTCTCATTCACCCATACAATCACTCATACATGCAGTCACTCATCAATACAACACTATCATAAGCACTCATACACCTATACAGACACTCACACACCACCACTCATCCAGAGTTACTCACACACCTAGTCAGTCATGCAAAGAATCAATCACACTTCCATTTACTGACCTATACAGTTATACACACACCACATCACTTATTCAAACAGAAACAAACACATACTTACTCTCTTATTCAATCACTGATACAAGTACACACTCATCCATACAGCCACTCTCACAATCACTGACTCTCACGTATAGTCATTTATATACTTCAACTCTCACATACACTGCCTTTTACATATGTAGTTACTTGGACATGTACCATTGAGACATGCATTCACTCACCAACACACCCTCACCCACCCATACAGCTGTTTCCACATGCACTCTTGAACCCATACACACAGTGAATCAACCACTCAAACATCTATGCACAGAGTCACACACCTCCCACCCACCCACACACACACTCAGGCACCCATACAAATACTCAGGCAACCAATCGATAACCCATATAGACACTCATGTAGCTACTGACCAACCCATGCAGCAGCTTATACAAAAACAGACAGACTGATACAGACATTCACGCAGTTTAGTCACTAACCCATGCATTCAGTAAGACACGTTTAATCACTCACTTAAACAGTCAGTCACGCACCTACTAAATCCTCCATCCAGACACTTATACACCCACTCATTCTTCAATACACCTTGGCATATATATAATACATATTTAAACTTTAAAGAAAAACAGTCACTGGATGATGTCATCAGTGATGTAATTTGAGATGTCATCAGTGATGTCATCAGTGATGTCACTGACCATGTCATGAATGATGTAATATGTGACATCATCAGCAGTGCATTGCAGGTGCGCGAGTAATAGTTAGCTGAACTAACTATAACGGGGGAATTTCTGTGGTTTTGTACGAGAGAAATGTCCAACTAACTATAACGTCCCTGAAACCTATGGTTTTTCAGTGAATATATATATATATATATTCACTGAAAAAACCATAGGTTTTAGGACAGTTATAGTTAGTTGGACATTTCACTCAGTACAAAACCCGTGAAATTCCCCGTTATAGTTAGTTCAGCTAACTATAACTCACGCCCCGCAATGCACTGCTGATGATGTCACATATTACATCACTCATGACATGGTCAGTGACATCACTGATGACATCACTGATGACATCTCAAATGACATCACTGATGACATCATCCAGTGACTGTGTGTTTCTGTAAAGTTTAAATATTTTTAATATATATAGGGAAAGGCGTATTGAAGAATGAGTGGGTTTATAACTGTCTGTATGGATGATTTAGTAGGTGCGTGACTAACTCTATAAGTGAGTGATTAAACGTATCTTACTGAATGCATGGGTTAGTGACTAAACTGGGTGAATGTCTGTATCCGTCTGTCTGTTGCTGTGTAAGTGGCTGCATGGGTTTGTGAATAGCTACATGAGTGTCTATATGAGTTATTGATTGGTTGTCTGAGTATCTGTATGGGTGCCTGAGTGTTTGTGTGGGTGAGGTGTGTGCGACTCTGTGCATAGATGTGTGAGTGGGTGATTCACTGGGTGGATGGTTTCAAGAGTGCATCTGTGATGGACTGAATGGGTGGGTGAGTGAGTGTGTGTATGGGTGTGTTAGTGAGTGAATGTATATCTCAGTGGTACAAGTGTGAGTAACTACATATGTGAAAGGCAGTATATATGTGTGTTGGAGTATATAAATGGCTATAAGTGAGAGTGTGTGATTGTGTTAGTGACTGTATGGATGAGTGTGTGCTTGTATCAGTGATTGTATAAGAGCGTAAGAATGTGCTAGTATTTGTATGAGTAAGTGAGCTGGTGTGTGTATAACTGTAAAGGTGAGTAAATGGCAGTGTGTTTAATTATTTGCATGACTGACTAGGTGTGTGAGTACCTCTATGGATGAGTGGCGGTGTTTGAGTGTCTATATAGGAGTATGAGTGCATATGATAGTCCTGTACTGAGTGACCGTAAGTATGAGTGACTGTACGGGTGAGTGAGTGGATGTGTGTGTAGACCTAAGAATCAGTGAGTGGGTATGTAGTTATTGGTGTTGGAGTGTCTATGGTCTTGCGAATGGCAGTCTGTAATTTAGAGTGGGTGTATCAAAGGTTATATTAGGGTGTGAGGAGGTGCATCAGATTATCACGTGGATGATGTCATCAGTGATGTCACTGACCATGTCATGAGTGATGTAATATGTGACGTCATCAGCAGTGCATTGCGGGGCGCGAGTTATAATTAGCTGAACTAACTATAACGGGGAATTTCATAGGTTTTGTACGAGTGAAATGTCCAACTAACTATAACTGTCCCTAAAACCTATGGTTTTTTCAGTGAATTTCAAAGGTTTTTTTAAATGCTAATTCCTAACTATAACATGTCTGAAACCTATGGTTTTTTTCAGTGAATTTCAAAGGTTTTGTAAATGACAATTTTTAAATGTATTAATTGTTATATTTATTTTTTGATACTGATTTACTACATTTTTTTAAACTATTTATTTTTAGATATTTTATTTTTTAAATTACATTGTAATTACATTATACATTACATTACAAAATATACTTTCTCAGAATGATTTACTTTAGTTTAAATACTTTGCAAATAGGCAATAGACTTTTAAGTACAGTAGTTACAGTTGTTGCAATGGGCAACACAATTTCAAACACAATGCAACATTGAGCTCAATGTGAATTTCTAGTTAAATGCAATTAGTTACTTTATGGATTACTTTTCTAACCACAGGACTGGATCCTAGATTCAGTCCTAGGACATCTCCTGTAAACAGTTGAGTAAAAGCGTTTTGGTTACAGTAGTGATTTTTAAGGAATATTATTGTATTTTAAAAGTTGACACTTAGAAACTTTTTCACATAGAATCACCAATGTTATCCTATGGGAGAAAATTCACTTAGCAGGTAAGTAGTGTTATCGTTACTTTTTCTTACTCAGTGGTGGATCCTGGATCCAGCACTGGTGCATCTCCTGTAAACAGTTGAAAGAATGCGTTTAAGTCATACAGGCGATTTTTAAGGAATATTTGTAGTTTGTGAAAATCGACACTTTGAAACTTTTCTGCTGAAAACCAGACAATGGATTCCTATGGAAGGAAATACAAGTTACTGGTAAGTACGGTTAGAATTACTTTTCAGGGTCAGTGCTGGGCTAAAAGATGCAGCACTGGGGTCTCTCCTGATAACAGGTGAGTAAATTGGAATTCGTAGTTCAGCTGATTTTAGAGGAATATTATAAAGTTCAAAAACTCCACACTTAGAAGAATTTCCAAGTGAAACCAGTCAATGTTAGCCTATGGAAGGAAATTCAAGTTACTGTTAAGTACGGTTAGAATTACTTTTCAGGATCAGTACTGGGCTCAAAGATGCAGCACTGAGGTCTCTCCTGATAACAGGTGAGTAAATCGGAATTCGTAGTTCTGCTGATTTTAGAGGAATATTTGTAAGTTTCAAAAATCGACAAACTTTTTCAGCAAAAAGCAGGCAATGATATCCTATGGAAGGAAATTCAAGTTACTGGTAAGTACGGTTAAAATTACTTTTCAGGATTAGTACTGGGCTCAAAGATGCAGCACTGTGGTCTCTCCTGATAACAGGTGAGTAAATCGGAATTCGTATTTCGGCTGATTTTAGAGGAATATTTGCACAATGGTGAAGTAAGGGGGTGGGGCCTGAGGTGACATGTCTGCAAACACGCCCTGTGGCGCGTTTTAAGTTGGAGAATTAATTCCTCCTCAATCCCGAGGGTCCCTAGGGGCCAACTAGCCCACCAGATACCTCCAGTATGCGCCAGAGAGCTGCGTTGCAGAGAGGTGTTCAGAGGCCACGCCCCTTTTTACAACACTGCAACGCAGCTCCGTGGCGCTTACTGGAGGTACCTGGTGGGCTAGTTGGCCCCCAGGGACCCTCAGTATTGAAGGGGATTTAATTCCCTATCTTAAAACGCGCCACGGGGCCTGTTTGCACACATGTCACCTCAGGCCCGCCCCCTCCCTTCACCACTGTGCAAACGCGCCCCGTGGCGCGTTTTAAGTCGGGGATTAACTCCCTTGAATCCTGAGGGTCCCTGGGGTGCAACTAGCCCACCAGCTACCTCCATTAAGCGCCACAGAGCTGCGTTGCAGAGAGGTGTAAAAGGGCGTGGCCTCTGTACACCTCTCTGCAACGCAGCCCCTGGTGCATACTGGAGGTTCCTGCTGGGCTAGTTGGCCCCAGGGACCCCAGTATTCAAGGGAATTCGTTCCCCTCTGCAAACGCGCCAGGGCGCGTTTGCAGAGTGCTGACAAGGAGGGGGCGTGGCCTCCGGCGCGATGCCGGATTTATTATTTTTTTTAAAGGGGGCTGTGTGGCCCCCCTTCTTTTTAATTATTTTGGGCCCTGGGGATCCCATCCCCCAGGGCCTGACCCCCTTTTTTTTTTTTAAATGGGAACAGGAAGGGGACCGCGTGGGCCCCCCTCCCGTGGCCAATTTCGGCCCGGGGACCCCATCCCCCGGGTCATTGCCACCTTTTTTAAAATTATTTTTATGGAGGGGGCTGCGTTGCCCCCCTCCTCAGGCCTCCTTAGGCCCCGGGACCCCATCCCCGGGGCCGGCCTTTTTATTTTTTTATTTAATAATTTGGGGGAGGGGCCGCGTGGCCCCCTCCCGAGCCACTACTTGCCCCGGGGACCCCATCCCCCGGGGCTGGCCCTATCCTTTGGGGTCCGTGGGGGACCCCAACTCCCCACGGACCATGCCGGCTCCCCGCGTCCTGCGGGAGCCGGCATTGCTTTCCACATGGGGAGCTGCTAACACGCAGCTCCCCGTGTGGAAAAGCAATGTGCTTTGGATATTGGAAGCGAGAGCAGGTTTCCCAGCTCTCGCTTCCAATATCCAAAGCAGTTTGCTATGACAGGACGGGAGCCGCGAGGCTCCAGTCCTGCCATAGCAAACTACAGTGTCCCGGGGGTAGGCACCCGGGACACTGCAGGAGCCGGCCCTGGGGGTGGCGGTCCCCAGGGCCATGGAGGGCTCCAGGAGGGGACCGCGTGGCCCCCTCCCAACATTTGCACAGCCCCGGGGAGGTGGTGGTCCCCGGGGGTCCGAAACGGACCCCCACATTTTATTTAGTGCCCCGGGGAGGTGGCGGTCCCCGGGGTGTGTGGGGGGGCTCGAGCCCCCCCACACAGGTAATTTATTTTTAAAAAAATAAGCCCCGGGGTTGGCGGTCCCCGGGGCTGCGGGAGGGCGGAGAGCCCTCCCGCACCATTTTGTTTAAAGCCCCGGGGGGTGGCGGTCCCCGGGGCTTGGGGGGGCCTTAGAGGCCCCCCCATGTTATTATTCGATAAACCCTGCATGCCCCCGGGACTTGGCCCACCCGGGGGCCAATTAACCACGAAGCGCAGGAGCCCGCGCTTTGTTTTTTTTTATTGGCAGGATCCGCGCACCCAGCGCGTTTTTTGCCGATTTAAAAAAAATTAAATATTTTTTTGGGGCCCTGGGGGTCCTTGTAGGACCCCCTGAGCAGGCCTAGGGGGTCAGGGTGTTTCTACCCTGCCCCCTTTTTGCGTTTTGCCCCCTTGTTTTTGTCTCTTCTTATGCCTCGGTTCTACCGAGGAACAAGATGGCTGCCAACACTTCCTGGTTTGGAGTGTTGACAGCCAATTACCATACAGCTCGTGATCGGGAGGGTACGCGAACCCTACGCGGCCATAGATATACATGTGATTTTATTTTTGATTTTCTCAGGAACTACTGAACGGATTTACACCATTTAAGCAAAAGGCACGACTCTGAACCAAGGGCTACCTTTTTGCCAAATTTGGTGTCATTCCGTTCAGCAGTTCGGGCTGTAGCTGCGACTAAAGGTTCCTATGGAAAAATGAATGGGGCTAACACGTTTATGGACTCCCCTTTTTTCTCGGCCCCCGCTTGACGAATCACCCCGAGACTTTCAGGATAGGAGCGGACCGGAGCGCCCCAACAAGTTGGAAAATTTCGCGAAGATTCGTCAACCGGCGCCAACGTTATTTCAAATAGAATGTTGTGGATTTCCTATGGAAAATAGGTCCTAACTATAACTATCTACTGGCGACCGCCAGTAGATAATATATATATATATATATATATATATATATATATATATATATATATATTAAAGTATATACAAAAGGTTTTCAAATGCTCAACCTAAAAGAGGAGCACCACTCCTAGAATCCTCCCAACAAAAAGTAGCTAGTCACAGATTATGATGGTTAGAGACGTCACAAACCGTCTCGAATTTGATGAGGGAGGGGAAAAAAGACTTGCTGACACAATATAAAATCAAAAGTTGTACTGTAACCTCTGCCCTTAAAGCTAGGTACTAAGTCAACAGAGTTAAACTTATTCCAGGTCAATACATTGACCAGACTGAAATGAGAAAACAGGTAGTTTAGCAACTCCCCCTGCCGTGTGTAAAGAAAGTACACCTGATCAGAGACACAGGAAAGAACATCCGTGCCCTCAATATAATTACAAATCGTGCATGGATGTGGATTAAAATCCCCTGATAACAAAATCAGTGTATGTTTAGTCAGGTCCTGGAAAAAATCTTCTAAAAACTTTCAAAGCTCCATAACAGGAGCTTTTTGTTTTTTTGCAGTTTTATATAGCGCGAAGTCGACACGAAGGTATCAGAGCGATTTACATGAGCACCAGTTGCATCACAGATGGACACATTCGTTTTTTTTTTCCATGCACTGGGAGATTGTGATTTGCCAAAAATCAAAGGATGTTTGAGCCTCCCGCCAGACTCGAACCTGGTTCCCGAGCTTCAAAGTTGGCCACTCTAGCCATTAAGCAACATCCACTCATTGTAACAGAATTATATACATTTAACGTTAACAACCTTAAGTTATTAGGAAAGATCAAAAGAACACATATTATGTTAAAAGAGTTGAAAGGA
This sequence comes from Calotriton arnoldi, assembly GCA_963921515.1. NCBI lineage: Eukaryota > Metazoa > Chordata > Amphibia > Caudata > Salamandridae > Calotriton > Calotriton arnoldi. The sequence continues at coordinate 1,600,176 of CAWUFW010002546.1, read as the reverse complement.
AACCTCTCCATTCTACAACCCAGACCCAGATTCACGAAGATCACAAGACCCCTTCTTCGGTCTACCATGTGTCGAGGGTGTTGCATTAACAAAAAAATTAGCGAAGCTGTCTAAATGTAAACTCCCATAAGCATCCCAGGTCTCTTATAGACAGGCAATGTCATTATGTCTTAACTTCCTCACACAGTGCTCATCTAAAAACTAAGTACTGTGGCCCACTACATTCCAGCTGACCATCTTCAGAAACATATGAGGGAGAGAAGAATTAACTTCAACAACAGGTACTATCTTGGCTGGGGCAGTGAGTCAGTCCTGTTCATCAAGCTGGGCCAAGGGAGCAAATCTATTATTAAGCTGAATGCTGGGGCTAAAGTCCATAAAAAAGGAAATGGGAGCCTCCCCCTGGCTCAAACAAGTTTAGTGACCCCCCCCCAACTGGGACCTAGCATGAGGTGGAGGATAGAAGAAACCCAGGAGATGGACTGAGATGCTGCTTCTTGCTAACATTTTTAACTCACTATTAAGTAGAATATGCTCCAATTTTTGGGGATTCCGGAAATTAGCAACTACAATTGTCCAACTCTTGTCTACATGTGTTCACTATCCAGCCGACCCTTCGTGCCATGATGATCTCTTCAGATAATGATGATGTTAAATCAATCTGGGTCGCAAACCAGTGAATAACCTTATTTTTAAGGTGAACATAGCTCTCAGAGTCACCCCCAGTTAGTGGTGGAACATTATACATAGCAAGAACATAGGATGTCGAAATGGGGGCAGCTGAATGACCACCTTAGTAGGGTTATTACAGGGTATGTGTTTCTGAGTAGCATTATGAGAAGATATATGGGGAGCAGTATGAGAAGAATCCTGTGGAGCAACCCCCCTCAGCACGTCAGGAGCGTTAAGCTCTATGGGGTCATGAACAGGAACACTAGAGGGCGGACGGGTGTTTTCTCTGTGAGAAGTTAACTGGCAATTTGATCTCACATAGGCATTACAAGAAGCGACCACCGGTACTCTCTCCAGGGGGTCGCCATTATGCCCTACCCTTTCACCGGGAACGGTTAGTGAGTGTCCCCAGTTGATAAGTGTTGGCGGCATCAAGGGGAGTATTAGGATTCAAAACTGTGTCAAACAACCCACTCTCAACTTTCTCTATAATTCGAAGTATATAACCCAGCGCCCCTCCAACTTCCCCACCATTTCCTCCAAATTACTCAGCCGTACATTAAGGACCTCTACAGCTCCCAAGAGTTTTACACCCTTACCCTGTAAGCTGGCATGGCAATTACAAGATGCCAAGGATACAGTGTCCATTGAATTAGGTTTCTTGCCCTTTTCCCCTGATTTGTTTTCCAAGAGAGTCCGATTAGAGGGTTCACAGAGTCTATTCCTTAATCTACCACTTGCTTTCATGGATCTGGCCTGGGTGCTACTGAGGATACTGCTTGTATGTGTATAAGTCCCCTCAGAAACCACTTCTTCCACCTCTTCTGAGGGCCCAATGATGCTGGTTGTAGGGGCCAAACAGACGTGGCCTCTGCTGGACCAGGAGTGGGATGGGTTATCGAATGGTTAAGAGCCAGTTATCTTCAACAAGAGTAATTTCCTCAGATATACCCCCCACCGCGTAGTTAAGGAAAGTCAAAATAGAGTTTTGAGCTCTTGTTATCTTGTCAACCACATTCCCAGTCCTCCCTTTCCTCTTCCCCATACTAGTGAATATGGGGGAAATTAACTTTTGAAGATCAGTTACGAGTCGAGGCTAATGTGTGGGACAATCCATAAACTATCAAGTCACTCACCCCAAAGCAGCAGGCGTCAGGGGGTTGTCCTAGCCTCCTGCTGACTCTGACGGGCGCAGAACGGGCCCGTCCTTGCTTTGGGCTTCTGCCGGGCACAGCCTTCGCACATCCCACGTAGCGGGAAGACCAACTTCGCTTTATAGCGCAAGGGGGTACCTCCAGCATCGGATTGGGAAGGCGGCCAGTCGGGCATTGGCCGATGCCTAACCGGCCCACAGAGCCTTATTGTCTTCCCCACCAGGCCACTGTAATGGGGGCAAGCATCATAGGCAGGGAGGCTCTGAGGGGGTACCTTTCAGCAGTGTCGTTAGGCCAATATTGTTCTGTCCGCTGCAGACTTTATCTTGGCCTCATGTGGGGCCGGCACAGACGGCCAGAAGCAATGTCCCACTCCCCTGCTGTGGGCCATTATCACCTCGGCTCCCATGGAGCAGCAGCAGCTCTGTGCTTTTCTTCACCCCTCCCCTGGCAGGCAATCACCCTGAGGCTACAGTTGGTTATGGAGAGTAAGTTAATGGCCCTGCTGAGGGCCTGTTATTGGCACCTCAGCCCCAGTGTCTTTCAGGCCTTGGTGGGTGGGAGGAGGGTGGGGTGTATGTTTGCATAAACCTCGCTGTGAAGCACCTTTCCCAGAGACGTAAATTTGAGATAATGTAATGTTAGGGTCAGAGCAGCCGAATGTGGAACTATGGAAATAGGCTCGAGTCCCAGCCTCACTTCCCCATCCTGTGATTCTGGGCAAATGACTTAATTCCCCAAGGCCTAAAATAAAAATGAATTTGATCTTCTGTAATGTAACTGGTACGCATATAATTGGTGCCCTTTGGCCGAGTTGACGCTATATCAAACTACAATAAAAAAGCATAACCTTCTGTTTCCTCATGATTTAAGAATCTGCAAAGGCTGGAACTTAATATAGAGAGAGGATTCTTTATTCAATAATAAAAAAGTATGCATTCCTTCTTAGCATGGTTTTTCTTCCTTTGTTTAGTTTTAACTATCATTAAAGAAGCTTTAGACCACATTTTAAACTGCTTTCTAATTACGTTGACTGTTTAAACTTTAAAGTACATATCGATCAAGGGAGAAAATACCAGCTTTAGGTGATTTTCTTCATTTTTGTACTGGCAAGGGCATTAAAATACTGGTAATGCTGGTTAAAAAAACAGTCAGGTGGCAAACATAGCCATATCAACATAGCCATATCAGGAGTTGTGGCCTTTGGGCCACTTTATTTCACTTCGCCCGCCCAGCCAAAATTTAGTGCTTTTAGTTTTCACCAATGTTTCCGGCTCAATGAGCTTTAAAATACACAATTAATCAAACATTAGCAGGGCGAGTCTAAATTAACACTCACTCTAAAGAACAAGCATTGGCATAGCCAATAGGTCTCGCCTTTGGGGCCTTATAAGTGTTTAGCCAGAGCTATTGACTTTGCCAATGTCTTCAAGCTGTGCTGTAGAGAAGTGTGGCTGCTGTGCGGCATGCTGAAAAGTTATAATAAAAAAGTGTCAGAAGCATTTTTGTTACTTTATATATGACCAAGAAGGCATTATGTAAAACTGAACGACCATATTAAAAAAGTATTTACAATAAAAAATGTCCTCAGTTTTCTTTTGTTCTTGCAATGCTGGCAACTTGTTTCTGCCTATTGCAATGGTTGTTTGTTAAAGCTTTTTTTTTGAGGGGGCATAAACAATCGGAGGGTGAAGGTTGGGAACTAGTACCTGTATTATAACACTAGCAGCGGCCAGACGCTAGGGGAGAATCAAAGATGCCAGATTCCGAGAGCAGGCTGAGGTGGTGCTGAGTGATGCTGAGGTGGTAGTGGTGGTGGTGGTGACTGTTGCGGAGACGATGCTGAGGTGATGCTGAATGATACTCAGGTGTTGCTGAGTGATACTGCTGTGTTGCTGAGTGATGCTGTGGTGGTGCTGAGTGATATTGTCTTGGCGCTGAGTGATGCTGTGGTGGTGCTGAGTGATATTGTCTTGGCGCTGAGTGATGCTGTGGCGGCGCTGAGTGATGCTGTGGCGGCGCTGAGCGATGCTGTGGCAGTGCTGAGCGATGCTGTGGCGGTGCTGAGCGATGCTGTGGCGGTGCTGAGCGATGCTGTGGCGGCGCTGAGCGATGCTGTGGTGGCGCTGAGCGATGCTGTGGTGGCGCTGGCGATGCTGTGGTGGCGCTGGCGATGCTGTGGTGGTGCTGAGTGATATTGTCTTGGCGCTGAGTGATGCTGTGGTGGTGCTGAGTGATATTGTCTTGGCGCTGAGCGATGCTGTTGCGGCGGTGAGCGATGCTGTGGCGCTGCTGAGCGATGCTGTGGCGCTGCTGAGCGATGCTGTGGCGCTGCTGAGCGATGCTGTGGCGTTGCTGAGCGATGATGTGGCGGTGCTGAGCGATGATGTGGCGGTGCTGAGCGATGCTGTGGCGGCGCTGAGCGATGCTGTGGTGGCGCTGAGCGATGCTGTGGTGACGCTGAGCGATGCTGTGGTGGCGCTGGCGATGCTGTGGTGGCGCTGAGTGATGCTGTGGTGGCGCTGAGTGATGCTGTGGTGGCGCTGAGTGATGCTGTGGTGGCGCTGAGTGATGCTGTGGTGGCGCTGAGTGATGCTGTGGTGCGCTGAGTGATGCTGTGGTGGCGCTGAGCGATGCTGTGGTGGCGCTGAGCGATGCTGTGGTGGTGCTGAGCGATGCTGTGGTGGTGCGGAGTCATCCTGTGGTTGTGCCGAGTCATCCTGTGGTGGTGCTGAGTCATCCTGTTGTGGTGCTGAGTGATGCAGTGTTGGCCCTGAGTGATGATGTGGTGTCGCTGCGCTGAGTAAAGCTATGGTGGTGCTGAGTGATGCTGTGGTGGCGCGGAGTGATGCTGTTGTGGCGCTGAGTGATGCTGTTGTGGCGCTAAGTGATGCTGTTGTGGCGCTAAGTGATGCTGTGGTTGTGCTGAGTAATGCTGTGGTTGTGCTGAGTGATGCTGTGGTTGTGCTGAGTGATGCTGTGGTTGCACTGAGTGATGCTGTGGTTGCACTGAGTGATGCTGTGATGGCGTTGAGTGATGCTGTGATGGCGTTGAGAGATGTTGTGATGGCGTTGAGAGATGTTGTGTTGGTGCTGAGTGATGCTGTGCTGGCTCTGATTGATGCTGTGCTGGCTCTGATTGATGCTGTGCTGGCTCTGATTGATGCTGTGGTTGCGCTGAGTGATGCTGTGGTGTTGCCGAGTGAGAGATAGAGTGAAGATATAATGCCCAATTAGAGAGGGTGGTGAGAGAGAAAGAGAGAGAAAGGGTGTACATAGAATAAAGAGTGGAGCAGGATAGAGAGAGAGAAAGAAGGGGAGAGAGAGTGAATGAAGGAGTTTGAAAGAGAAACAGATAAAGGGGTGAGAGAGAATGAAAGGCTAAAAAAGATAGAGAGGGGAGAGTTAATTAAGTAGAGAGAGAATTAGAGAGGGCGAGAGAGAGAAGGAGAGAGACAATAAGAGTGGGGGTGTGGAGTTTAAATAGAGTGAAGAAGTGACGCGGAAAAGTAACATTAAATATAGCTTTGTGCGAATAAATATTTTTTTAAAAACAGTGAGAGACAAAAATACTGGTAATTAGGCTGTGACTCCCAATATACCGAAGCAATATTTCTAACTAGACAAAAAAAAGCTTGCATTTCAATGCTAATCGCTGTTGTTTTTCATGTGACTGTAGTCCAGGGCCCTCAGTTGGTAATGTGAGCTGCTGCTGCGATTGAAACATCAGAGTCCAGAGAGTTAATGAGCCATGACGAGGAAATGAGGAAGAGATAGGAAACCCAGATGCCAGCTGCGCTTGCACGCCATCGTGAACTCAAGCTGGTCGCCAGCCGAAAGCCAGTGTTTGCACTTCCAAAACCCACTTACTAAAACTCTCGGCCACACCAGCGCAAGCGCTGGTGCAGGCCGAGACCTAAAAATGATTGAGTACATATTATTAAAGTTGGGCGAAATGACCTTTTTGACACTCTTTGGTAAGTGGATTATGAAACTGCAGGCAACTTCACCGCTTCTGCCTCCTGCGGATTGAAAAAAGGGAGGAACGCAGGAGAAATGTCCTGCAAAATAAGAATTCCTCGTTTAGGACATTGAGGAATTAAAGGAGCAACAAATGTATATGCCACCGGCACTGACAGGGGCTGGCTACTGTAATTAACTTATTGACAGTGCTCCTCAAACGAACTTTCCCAGCAGGGGAGCCTGAGGGTGGCAGCTGTCTGCAAGGAGAACCCTGAAGGCAGGTGCTGCACACAGACTTCCCTTCCGGGCAAATGTATTTGAAGTGCACTCTGAGGGGCTCGGCAATGTATTTACCTTAATGTAATTATCAGCATTCAAGTAAATACATTTCAGCCCATCAGTGCTTCAAAAACAACTGCTTTTTGCCTGTTTTCCCACCCACGGACCAGCCGATCAGGTCTAATTCCACTATGCAGGAAGAAAAACAAACCAGACGAAATTCAAACATTTCACATTTTATATATTCCACGGTAATTAATTAGCAAAGTACCCCAAACTGCCTTAGTTACAGTGAGCGATATTAATTGATTAAAGCATACGAAAACTGATAAATCCATATAAACATGCACTGTCAATGCTACCGTATCTTTGCTGTGGCAAAAAATATTCAAATAAGGGATATTTGGATGTGGCAATGGATGTGTGTCGGTGAGACCTGCCTTGTGCCTTTTTCTTATCACCTCGTATTATAGAAAACATTTTCGTTCAAATGAGCGATCTTCTCTGCAATAAAATGCCAGCAGAGAGACAACAAAGTAAATATCATGACCTCACAGATATTACCAATGATTTTTAAACAAACTACAACGCCGTTAGTAAACATTTGATAAGTACATAATTTTAGAGGGACAATAACATCCATTAAGTTACAGAAAAACGATATTTTGGTAATCTTTGACATTGAATACTTTATTGTATGATTAAATAACATTTTCACAATAATGAAAAAAACATTACAAAGTAATACATACCCTAAAACTGCGAGGTAATTAAAAAATGAAGAGAGGTAACACAATTATTCGCATAAGTTGATGTTGTGTTCGTTGCTTCAACCAAACTTGTGCGACCACCCGATACGAGTACATAAGTACACGTTACCCACGGTGCAAGATGCAAAGTGAAAGATGTAATCTCAAATGCACGAGTGTGATCAACACCGTGGATTAATTCCATCGCAGGGTGGTACAAGCAAGGAGAGAATAAGTGCGAGATTTGAACAGGGTTGCAAATTAAAGACCGCATTAAGGTCTCATGCAAAGGTGCAGTGTGCATTAATGTGCATCCTTTTAACCCCTTCGCTGCTGGGCCTCTCCCCCCCTCCCACCGTGCTAATCCTTTTTTGGGCTATTTGGGGTAGTAAGCACTTAGGCCCCCCGTAACTTTGTGTCCCCATAAGGAACCCACACCAAATTTGCGTCCTTTTCTTCCAACACCTTGAGGATTATAAAGGTACCCAGGGTTTGCGGATTCCCCTGGAGGAGAGTGAGGAATTAGCCAAAAAATAGCAAAATGTTGGTTTTTGGGGAAAAATGGGAAAAAAGCGTTACAGAAGAAAGCGTCTGTTTTTTCCCCGGAAAATGGTATCAAGGGTTTACGGGTGCTAAAATCCCCATGTTCTCTGTTTTCAGGAACAGGCAGACTTTTGTCAGAAAACCAAAATTTTCTACTCAGTTTTGGCCTTTACCTGGGACATAGCCTATTTTTCATGCTTTCAACCTCCTTCTAGTTAGTGGTAGAAATGAGTGTGAAATCAATGTTGGATCCAGCAAAGCTATACATTTCTGAAAAGTAGACAAAATTCTGGATTCAGCAAGGGGTCATTTGTGCAGAACCTTTCCTACAGAAACCAACAGTTGAAATAAAATCATAATGAAACGGAGTTGAAAAAAAACCCAGCCATTTGTGCTTACGTTTTCACCTGTAACTTCTTTAAGTATGGCAGATTTTTGAAAGCAATATACTGTTATGTCTGCTGGACCCTTCTGGTTGCGGTGATATATAGGATTTGTAGGTTCACCAAGAACCCGAGGTACCCAGAGCCAATAACTGAGCTGAGCCTTGCAATGGTGTTTCATTGTGTACCGGGTATACAGCAATTCATTTGGTAAAATATAGAGTGAAAAATAGGTATCAAGGAAACCTATGCATTTCCAAAATGGGAACAAAATATGGAGTTTAGAAGCAGTGGTTATTTGCACATGTCCTAATTTGTGGGTACCCATGCTAGCATGTGAATTAGGGGGCATTTTTCAAAATGACTCTTTTTTTACAAATTGTCTTACATTTGGAAGGCAGAAATGCATAGAAAGTCAATTGGCAATAACACTTGTTCTACTATTCTGTATTCCCCGAAGTCTCCCAATAAAAATGGCACCTCACTTGTGTGGGTAGGCATAATACCCGCAACAGAAAATGGCCCAAAACGCAACATGGACATATCACATTTTTCCAATGAACACAGACCCTTTTTGCAATGTGCCTAGCTGTGGATTTTGGACAGTAGCTCAACTTGTACCTAGGGAAACCTAGCAAACCTGTACATTTTTGGAAACTAGACAACCAAGGGAATCCAGAATGGGGTGATGTGTGTGGCTATCACCAGGTTCCGTTACCAAGAATCCATTGCAAACCTCAAACTTTGTAAAAGAAAAAACTAGTTTTCTTCACACTTCTGTGATGGAAAGTTCTGGAATCTGTGGGGAGCCACAAACTTCCACCACCCAGCATTCTCCCAAGTCTCCCGATAAAAATGGTACCTCACTTGTGTGGGTAGGCCTAGTGCCCGCAACAGAAAATGGCCCAAAACGTACTGTGGAGACATCAAAATTATCAATCACAAAAAAGATCTCGTTTTGCGAGGGAGTCACCTGCGTTTTTGGTCCCGGGCTCGGTGGGCATCTAGGGAAACCTACCAAACCCAGACATTTCTGAACACTAGACACCCAGGGGAGTCCAGGGAGGTGTAGCTTGGGTGGATCCCCTAACATTTTCTTACCCAGAATCCCCTGCAAACCTCAAACGTAGCTAAATAACTCTAATTTTCCTCAAATTTCCATGTGGAATCAGCGTGCCAGCACACATTTTCTACCACCCAGCGTTCTCCTCTGTTTCCTCATAAAAATGATATCTCACTTGTGTGGGTGCTCAAAGCAGAGTCAACCTAAAAACGTATAAAATGAAAAACTGAGGGGGAACAAAAGCGTGTCCATAAGGGCAGTTATTTTTATAAGTTTTTAGGCTGACTTTGCCTTGGGCACCCACACAAGTGAGGCATCCTTTTTATCAGGAGATCAAGGGGAACGTTAGGTGGTGGGAAATTTGTGCCAGTGCGGTGATCCTTCAACTTTCCCACACAGACATATGAGGAAATTGTGACCTTTTGGCTAAATTTGAGGTTTGCAGTGGATTCTGGGTAAGAAAATGCTGGGGGATTCACCCAAGCCACAACGCCAGCCAAGCTACAGTCCACCCACATCGCCAGCCAAGTGCCAGTCCAAGTACACTGCCAACCAAGTGTCTCATGTATATCACCAGCCAAGTGCCATCCATACGCACCGCCAGCCTAGCACCATTCAACACACACCGCCAGCCACGCCCCATTCCGCACACACTGCCAGGCAAGTGCTAGTCCACACAGACCGCTACCAAGCACTAGTCCATATACACTGCCAGCCAAGCACAAGTTCACACACACTGCCAGCAAAATGCCAGTACACACACAGCTAACCAAATGCCAGTACATGGGGGCAGAAAGGGCTAAAATGTGTGCCTAAAAAAAAGGGAGCGACCCTTGACTATGGGGCAGCTCCCGGACATGCCCATAAACATATCCCTGGTGCTTAGTGGGCTTTCTGCCCCAACGGGGAGGCAGATTGGGTGTGATAACCGCCATCTCCCCCCGGAGGGGCAGAGAGGCTGTGGCAATTTTTTTTGGGGGGGGATGGGGGCATCGGCATGCCCATTCTGGGCAGCCCCGCTCCTAAACAAAGTAAAAATAGTCCCTGGTGTCTAGTGGGCTTCCTGAACCCCAGGAGGGAAGATCGGTGGCTGTTGCCCATATCTGCCCCTCCAGGGGGACAGAAAGACTGTGCCCATTTTTGTGGAGGGGTGGGTACATTAGAATGCCCATTTTGGGTGAACCCCACCCCTACACCAAGAAAAGAAAATAGTCCCTGGTGCCTAGTGGGATTCTGCCCCCCCGGGGCAGATTGGGGGCTATTGCCTCCATATGTCCCTGGAGGGATAAAGACTGTGTCCATTATTTTGGGGGGGGGGGGCAGCCCCCACTCCTCTTCTATTAAAAAAAAATCCCTGGTGTCTAGCGGGCTTTCTGCCCTTCCCGGGGGGAAGATCAGCAGTAATAACCCCATCTGCCCCTCAGGGGGGCAGAAAGACTGTCCTTTTTAGGTCTCGCCTACGCAGCGCATGCGCTGCATAGGAGGGGACCTCTTGAAATCAATTCGCTTTTTAGGCCAAAAACGTGCACGCATTGCATTGCTTTCAATGGCAACGCGTGCACGTTTGGCGATTCCCTTGCGGGAGCGAGCTTTTGACATCTGTTTGTAATTAACTTGCAGATGGTGCCCCTCCTCGCTCTTGCAAGGGAAACGCTGTTTGTGCTCTCGGCCGCACTCCCCCCACCCTTCACTGAAGCCTCACTTTCAGAGGCATGCTCTGCAGAAATCACAGCCGCGCTGCTCCCCAAAGTGATTTGTGTCCAGAGCACGCAGAAGCCCGAGGTCACGCACCCGCGACACCCAGCCCTGCTCTGCACAGTATCACTCTGTCTCCCGAACACACCCATCCTTTCATGCTCACATGCACGCTTCTCTTTCTCAACACACACGCACGCACGAAAAGAGCCACAAGGCCACCTCCCTGCGCTGGGTCACACGTTAACCCGCTCTGCACCACAGCAGCTCTCCGCGCGCTGGCACGTGAGGAGTTTCACAGACCCGGGTCACGCAACGCCCCGCTCGCTGCCCAGATGTGCATGTGACTCAGGGCAGTTGGAAGGGGCGCACTCGTTTCTTCTGGGACTTGAAGTTTGGCTTCTGCAGTTAGACATGCAGAACTACCAAAAAAGGATCTGGTTGGCAGCCCTGTCAGAGTTTCTGAGGTTGCCAGGGAGTTGTAATAACTTTGGTGTATCTCGTCCAGCGCTTCAACGCCTCGTCAGGGGTATTTAGCGCTATATAAATGCAATTACTAAGACCGCCCTGTTTGGAATTTGTGAGTACGTGATATACCGAGTAAATAATTTCAGAAAAAGAAACTACTGCGATGTGTAGTTTAAGATGTGCCTCCCACATGCCATTACATTATTGCGCACCCCAGCCCCCTCAAGATGTCTCAGGCGCTGTGTTGCCCTTCCTACCACTACCTGCAACGCTCTGGCTGCACTCAGACCAGGGTTGGGGGCGGTCAGGGATGGGTGCTGGCTCTGCGGAGTCCGTGCTATCTCTTACCACCCGGATCTCTCACGTAGGTGAAAACCGACTCTCAACAAACACTGCCCTCCACCCCTGGCGTGCGAGGGCCCTCAGCACTCAGGGAAGCCGAAACCATCCAGGGACAGGAGTGACAATGCGAGTGAATCACTAATGCCCCCCATTTGTGGCAGCCCCTGAGGGGAGACGGGGCAGTTTACCCTAGGAAACATCTACGTATGATTATAGCATTCATTTTAACAATGTGATTTAATCTCACAATGAGCACACACAACTTATTCTGTATATCTAGATGTCAATATACATATGTCATGCCCTTATTTTGCAGAGTTCAAGACAAACTTAAGTAAATTACGAAGAGATGGTCCATAAATGCAAACAGAGAAAACATCAATTTTGTGGTGCGCCCCAATATTTAGTGTGCTTCGCCGCGCAGTGTTAGTACGTTTGTCTACGAGGTGAGAATTGAAAAAAGCACCAGAACTCACATTTTCTCTTCCAGCTGACACTTAGGTGTGATCGCTTCGGCAGCATATATACTCAAATGGGAGCTGACACTTATGTAATATGAATAAATGATAAATATCGACTTCGTCCAAGGTAGACGGTGTGTCCAGATTTCTAAACTGTACAGTGTAGAAACTGAAACCCGGTTAAGGTTGGAACCCCCATATCCATGTGTGATCCTGAGCAAAACTCTATTGTGAAAATCCACAAAGCTTTTCTGCACGAGTGGAGCGTGTCTTGGGGAAACTTGGGGTTGACACTCAAGTCAGGAGTAAAGGCGTTTTCTGCAAGGATGCCTCGAGCATGAGTGTGCGTCATAGAAAGTAAACACTCAGGGAAGTTCCAAAGAGTTAGTGTCCCTGCTAATGTCTGGGTTTTTTTTTAGCCCAGTATTGTAATTAAGATTCAAATGAGCAGTCAAACATGGTTATATTGGAGCATGCTTTATCCGAATGGCGGCAAGGTCACCTTTCCCCTCAGAACTTCTCGGTCACAGCTGCACTATTACCTTGGTAATTGTATCATAACGTTGATTAATTATTTTGTGAAAGTTTGGGTATACAACATTAGATTTCAAAATCATGGCACTCTTGGCGTGTTTTATAATTGGATATAAGTTGATATCTTTGGAATTTCCTGTCAAAAACGTGCAACGTGCCTTGTGCGCACTCATAAATGAATGAATGGAAAGCATGCGTTATCAAAGCCTCATGGGCAGTGCGCTCATTCATAATTCTCGTACCGACTACTTCCTCCCCACCCCCATTTGTCTGAAACTATAACAACACCTTCAAAGATTAGATTACTATCTACATAACTGACAAATTACCCATGGCAGGCGAGCCCTCTTGACATTTTTTTGCGGTTTTATAGTGCTCGAACTCGACCCAAAGGTATTTGAGCCGTTTCTGGATCTCCGAACTGCAGCCATATTTCAGTAGAAGAGCCCGTGACTGCTTTACTAAGCAGCGTGCAGGATGCAGCTTTGGAAAGGGTCTCTTTCACTACAGATTTTATGCCACTGGCTCTGCATGTAAGGCGTACCTTCCTCGCTGTGTTAGGTGGCAATAAAAACACGACAGCATGAAAACACGTTACCACATCTAAAGGATGGGCAATGCTTAGAAAAGTAATCATTCACCTGAACACCAGATTTGGATAATTTTGCCCTCCCTCGCTCACTTGTTCCCTCGTTTATCTCCCTCCTTCTGTTTTATGTTCCCTCCTTCACGCATACTTCCATTATGTTTCCTATTCCCTCCCATCTGCCATGACCATACCAATCCTCTTCCCTCTTTCCTGATCCCTCCTCCTTCTCTCCGGTTCCCCAGCCCCCTCATCTGTTCCATTAATCCCTCTCCTGTTCCCTTCTACCCTCCCACCATCTTTTCCACTCCAGTTAATTCCTTCCCTGTCCTCAGTCCCTGACTATCCTATTTCCTCCTCCTTTATTTCCTCTACTGGTCATTCCTTTTGTTCTCTCGTTCCTCTGTTCCGCCACTGTTCTCTCTTTCCGTTCTGTTCCCTCCTTGCCTGTCCTATTCCATCTTGCATCTTTTGTCCATTGCTCTATCTTCTGTTCCTCCCTAGTCTCTCTTGATCCCTCATGCCTTTTGTCCTCCCTCCTTGACTCTAACATTCCCTCCTTTCCTCTCTCCTGTGCCTCCCATTCCCTTTATGCATGTCCTGGTCTCTCTTTTCATCTCACATTCTCCTGTTTTTACTCTCACATACCCCTTTCCCCATCAACAGTTCCTTCCTTCTCTTTCTTCTCCCTCTTCTTTCTCCTGTTCCCTTCTTCCCTTTCCAGTTTTTTCTTCCCTCCGCTTCTAACCTCTACAGTCCATTCCTTGCTCCTCCGTCTCCTCGTTCCCTGTCATGTTCCCTCCTTCAACACCTGCTGCCTATCGGTGCTTCGAAGTGTCATTTTGTCGGTATAAGCGCTATTCCTCCCATGAGGGGAGAGGATGTGGCATAACGGCCAGAGCTGCCGACTTTTTACTTGGAGAAGCAGGTTCTAGTCTCGGCGCCCGCTCAACATACTGTGATTCTGGGCAAATCACTTCATGTCCCCGCGCCTACCAACAACGAATATGCCCTTGTGTAATATAATTGGTGCTAATGTAAAGCGCTTCAATACATTAGGGTCGAGTTCGCGCTATCTAAAACAACAGAAAACAAGCATTGGCATAGCCAATAGGTCTCGCCTTTAGGACTTTATAAGTGTTTAGCCATGCAACAGTTAATGTTGTTGCACCAAGGATATTGTGCTGCATAACTAAATACTTATAAGGTCCCAAAGGCGAGACCTATTGGCTATGCCAATGCTTGTTGTGTTTGGGGGGTGGGGAGCCTTTACGCATTTAAAAAAAATCCCTGGTCCCCAGTGTGCTTCCTGCCCACCCCTTCCCCCCAGGGGGAGGGCATAAACACATTTTCACAAAAATGTTGGGGGGGAGCAAAAGCCCCTGCACCCTCCCTGGTGTCTAGTGGTGGATCCCTGCTTGGGGATCGCCTTCCTGCGGCAATCTCCAAGCAGGGATTCACTTGGGAAGGGTACCACTGAAAAGGGGAGATTCTCCTCTTGCCAATGATACCTATCCCATTTGCCTAGGTGCTCGGGGGGCTTAGATACCCCCTCGAGCACATAGGCAGTGAAAGTGAAATGAGCCAATCAGCTCAATTCACTTTCACTGTAACGACATCAGCGCATCATGGGCGCCGATCATTATTACATTGGGAAAAAAATGCCTCTGGAGTTTGGAGAAGCTCTTCCCCAGCTCCCAAGGCTCAAAAACAAAAAAGAAAATCCCTCTGCTGTAAACAGCAGAGGAATTTGGTGGTCGTGTGCAGAGGATGGAATGGTTCCGTCCTCGGCACACGAGCACCGTGGCACAGGATGGAACCATTCCATCCTGCACACTCAACGGGTTAAGCAGCATTAATGGGAAGACATTAACAAACAGTTAGTGCCTTTCTAAAGAACTACTGAACAATGTGTGGCTGTTGGTTTGGCCTGAGGTGCAGAGATTTGGCGAACACCTTTTCTACAACCACCTGTTCCGTATCGCTTAGTGCAAATATGAAAAAGGGAGAAAGTGCAAGGTTAGTTCTGAAATGCAGGTGTTAGGGCAGCATGTCAAGTTCATAAACCAGTTCTGTATCACCTAGTGCAAAAAGAAAAGGAATAAAATGCAAGGTTAGATCTAAAATACAAATGTTATGGTGGCATTTCAAACCAAAGTGCAGCAAGTCTTCATTAAAGTAGTTCCTATCAAAACGTTCTGGCAGCAGATATAGTAGTAGCTAGCAGGTTATGTTACATTCCCTTAGCTGGTCCCCTACTATGGAATAGCCTTTTGCCATTCTTGCTAATTCCATTGGGACATCACATGTATAGGAATAGATAACCGCTTCCCTGCAGGTTCTTAACTCATGCTTTAAGAACAATGGCCTCAGCAAAATGCGTCTGTCAGTTATCAATGTGGGGCAACAGATTAATAGGTAGTGCAGGGATTCAGTTACATAAGTGCACAGACGACACTGCTGCTGCCCCCACTGTCAGACTTCCAATGTGCTCTGAATTCCCATAATGGTAGAGGCAGTAGTCTCATGTAAAGTATATTTGTTTAGTGCAGTTCCGCCCAAGGGGGCCTTCAGGTAAGGCTGAAAAGCTACTGCCTTGTACGATTGAAGCAAACCCGGAACCCCCAGAGTGTGCATAGCTTCCTGCGGTCGAGCACTTTGGGCAATTGCCTTCCATGAGTTTTTAAGATGCAGTTCAACTGTTGATAAGTTACCACTGTGTGAGTTGTAAGTCCGGAGTTCACGTTCAAGGTGTTGAGAGCGTTTTGCAGGTAATTTGACCAGGGGCTTGATTCTACTTTAAAGTTGGCCTGCAGTGCACTTTTTATTGAACCTTCTGTGGCGATCTGATAGTAATATTTTACAATAGCCGTTTTGCACTTGATTTTTTGGCGTACCAGGCCAAACTCCAATTTCAGTAGGGTACATTGTATGTATTTCGGCAGACCAAACATGTTCCTATAAGTTGCAAATTGGAACTGCTCAAGGACATTCGATAACATCCAGAGGAAGGCAAGATGCCCATAGTTTATAGCCAGTAGAAATTTTGCCCGAATGGCTATGCAAATTACTTCTGAGGTAGGACTGTGCAGATTTCGATGAAGTTTTGCCAGTGCAAATGCAGTTTTTGCTGCCTTTTCCTTGATTGCCCAGGACTGTAAGAATGCTTCACTTGTGTCAGATAACTATACATCCAGGTAGTTATATTTACTTGTTGTTATTATATTAAGTGGCCCCAGGTTCCATCTCTGTTGATGTTTTTTTTTACACTGCCCAAAGATCAGAACCTTGGCTTTTGCAGCATTAGCTGTTAGACAGTTCTTGATGTTATAGGAAACAATATACTTAAAGCCCACTGCATCCCAATACAGGTGTGGTCCAGGATGACAAGATTATCTGCATATTGTATAATCAATAGTTTTAATAGTTCTATTGTGTAGTTCCGAAAATACATAGGATCTGCACATTTAGACAACATAAACTAAGGGATTGGTGTCCGGACTCATTCCAGACATGTTAGCCTTTAGACCAGCTAGCTCACAGTGCCACCATAAGCCCCCTAACCTTACCAAGGAGCGAATAGTTTCTAGCAGCTATCGAACATGACAACCCTTGATCCTTCAGGGATCATGGAAACAGCACAATACTTTTCACTCAGTCAATCGTGCTCACTTAGTCTCAGAGAAATACACAGAATAAACAATGGCGACGTTTTCAATAAGCATTTATTGAACCAGCGTCATTCTAGTATAAACCATGTTTGCTGGGACAATCATTAGACAGAAACAGATGTATAAGATTACAAGCACCAATAGACTAAATAAAAGGTAGAATTCTACCATGGTGCTAAAACAGTGAATACATGCAGACATATAGATACATGACGGTAATCAAGCGTACTCCTACAATGCAAACCCTATCTAAGTGTACCTAAGTGTACCTAGCATGTATGTGGGTGTAAAGGCAAGAATCCCCTAGGAAAGAGCTAACCCCATTACCTGATGAGAGAGAACAAAGGACCCCGTCTTGGTCTTGAGTTGGACACCCCGCAAGGGATGCCAGACCACTGCGTGCTGGAACTTCTGCAGGCCGGGACCTCAGCGTATTGTGTCAGCGTGGAAGCTTCTCCTCTGCCCATCTAGTGTTGGTATAGTTCTTTTATACCATAAAGATAGCCTCGGGTTCCTTACACAATCAATATGTTGTGAGTATGATTATGTAAATGAGCCTAAATTAATACCTGCAATAACGCAAAGTAGTTCTTTCGCCGTAGGATGAAGATGACCATGACTTTTATACAGAGTATGTTAATCCTGTTATGTACGTCATGTGCAGGGACTTTTCTAAGAATCCTCATGCATAATAAATGAGGCTAGTTTCAAGGAACCCGATCGACATTTATTCAGCACATAACTGGGTAAAAGGTCAGTGCTAGAACCGTTATGCAGAGCAAGGTAGGGCAAATGTAGGTAAAAGGTTGTGTAGCTACCTAGGCCTATATTGTGGTACATTGGGGTACATAACAGAACAAGTTCTCTTTGGATAGTGCCGGCCCTAGATCAGCAGTATAGAGGTTGAACAGCATAGGTGCTATAACACAGCCTTGTTTTCATCCTTTATTTGCATTTATTTTGGCGAGGCATGGGTTTGGGTCAGTTTGATTTTGACCCAAGTACCCGTGTATCAGGCTATTATTGAGTTGAGCAAGTTTTTTGGTATCCCCCACTCAGCAAGCTTTGCCCATAAAATGTTGCGGTTTATGTCATCCAATTTCGCACTATAATCTATGAAACATGCGTATAATGCACATGATCCTTTTTTTTGCTATTTTACTTGCCAAAAAAGACATGGCTATTACATTGTCTTTGGAGGACGCCTTGGGGCGAAACCCTGTCTGGTAATTCGGAATGATGTTATTTTCTGTTACCCAGTCCTCCAGTTCGTGCAATAGAACCTTTGCGAAGGCTTTCCCCTCCACGCCCAATAGGGCTATCAGCCTATAGTTTTCCGGTTTTGAGTTATCACCTTTTTTATGGACTGGAAGCAAAAGGGAGCCACTCCATGATGCTGGCATATTAGATGACAAGATAAAGGCTTAGAAAAGGCTGTGAATTTGTGGTGCCCAAAAGTCTGCATCATCCTCAAAGTTGGTCCCAGGTAGCTCATTAGGTCCAGGTGTGCTGTCTTTGCATATTGTTTGCAGTATAGTTTTTCTTTCCTCCACTGTTAGATGGATCGGTTACTCAGTATGGTCTCCCAAGTCATGACCTGATTGCGCATCTCAGGGGGCAAGGGAGAGTTCAGGACCTGCATACAAAGTTGTAGCATAATTTGTCCATTGTTCCGCTGAGACTGCATTTGCTTTACTGATGGTTTTGTTGTCAAGGCCGTTGACATATTCCCAAAATTTCCTTGACATAGCAGATGCTAACAAGAGGAATACAAACTTCCATTCCTTCACTAGATGTTTTTGTTTGAGAGCCCAAAGTATTTTCTTTAGGTTTCGCCTGCACAGCACTTGCAAAATCTATTGGATTTAATATAAATGTTAAAAGGGGCTTACATCCTGCCCTCTTGCTGTCCTTGCTTTTCATTGGTTCCTGCGTTTGTCACTTACTTTTCCTCCGTTTCTATTAGCTGTACCATACTGTTTCCTGTGTTCTTCGTGTTTTCCTCGAGTGCTTCTCTTAACAGTTTACCAGCAACCAAGTACTGTTTCCATTTGCTTTTATGGAACTATTTTTTAAAGGTTTGGCATGCGCAGCACTTGTTTGGCTTTGACGCTTCAGTTTCATGCCGGCTCTTCTTTTTGTCATGCTCATACAGCCTCTGCAGCAGAAAAGGAAACATATAATCTCTCCCTCCCTGCATGCATTTGAAGTGTGCTTGTCGGCATGTTTTTTTGTTTGTCCCGTCTTTCATTTATTCTTTTTGTGTCAGCATGCATTTCAAGTGTGTGAGGTGCATTATTTTTGTACTCATGCTTACATTCTGTTTCCCTATTTCACACAGTCTATTTTACTCTTGCTCCTCCTTCTGCCGACCCCTTGTTAGTCGTTACTCTGTGAAACCCGATCCGCTGGATGGCCACATCTTTCTGTGTTCAGACTGTCTCAGAAACATCTGTTGCTCCCCAGCTGCTGGGTGACTTCCTGACGCATCTGTCCCTCCTTGATATTTGCAGCAGGCTCCGAGAGATTTGCACCTCTGAAATGAAATCACTGGTTAATGCAATGATAAATATAACATCATTAACCACCATTCTAAGATGGCGAGGAAACGGCGGAGGGTAGCCCTTTTAGGATGAGCGTTTGTTTCTCCTCCGGCTCCAACGATGATTGGTACATGACGAATCTTGGGCCGGCGGTCGTCTCTCTTCAATGTTTGTGCATCACAAGACTGCACAGCCATCATTTAAATGACTTGCAGTGTCGAAATTAAGGGTTTGCTAGAACAGGACTCACACGGGAACTGCTACCACCCATACGGCAAAACTTTAATACATGTAGGTAGGTAAAATAATTATTTTTGCTTAGAGAGCGTATGTGTGTAATTCATTTTGAGAGGGCCACATTTATAGCAAAGAGAAACGGCCCTCTCATTGCTACCTGAAATGAAGGTGCAAATAAAAAGATTTTATGTTTCGTATCACAAGGGCCCACCCTCTTTCAAATCCACCAAATTGTTACTTTACTTGATTTTAATTGCAATATTTGATTAATTGCATTATAATTGTTTTAATTTGATTTTGCATGTCTAAATACGATTTTTACTAACTGTTGATATAATGTTACCTACCTAGTCTGTCTACAATGTATTTGAATGTATTTAGTTATATCGATCGGTCATCTGATATATCAGATTGATATATTGTCTCGTTTTGGGTTACATGGCAAAATGACGCAAGCCTTGACCTTTTATGATTTTCTTAGTCTGGCTGCTTGCCCACGCTTTTTCCATATTGGTCAGGAACTGAAATGCATGATTTATCGAGGTGATGCAAAGCCAAGCTATCCATTTCACTTAGTTTGCCCCGGCACACACCATTTTTCAGCTTTAGTACAACGGCGTTGCCTAGTTTTAAATGAGTGCATGAAGAGGGGGTCTGAATTTGCTGTAGTTCGCTCATACAAACATCTTGTAGCCAGCATAAATAGATGGCAATATAATTTCACTTTGAAATGTCACTGTCATGAATTAGCCTGTAACTGTAAAGTCTTGCCAGCGACGCATGGATTGTTTCCGTTCATTATTTCATTTTTATTTAAAAACTCATCTTTCTGTGTTTGTCACAGAAGTAGGCAACGGATGACTGATGTCATGCATATGAGCTATAGAGATCATATCCTAGGGCAGGGTTAGGTCTTGACTGCCGCCAGGCTTCCAGAGACATGTTGGAAAAATCTTTTTACTGCAGATCTCACCTGTTCATGTCACAGCTCCAGTCCGGTGGTGTTTCATTATTCATAGACTATGGATGCTTTGTCACAGTCCTTCAAACGGGGTACGCAGGATGGTAGGGTTGAAGTGCCCTAAAGCTCAGGCTATCTGAAATACTGTCTGTGCAGTCATTTCTAAGGTTGCGAATATGGCTGTTAATAAGCATTCCTCCTGCTAATTAGTAATTGCTCACCAAGCTAAAACTTACAACAACAAAACATTATCAATCAAATAGGCGAAACCTAATGTACTTAGCAGAGCTTGTTTATGTATTGTCCTTGCCTCTTAACTTGAAGTGAGAGCGTGCATGGTGCGCTGAATGTTGCAGGAAAGCACGCCCTGCTGCAGTACCAGAAACTCATTAAAGAAAATAGTGCTTACAGATTAAATACGACATACTGTGTAACAACCAAAGTAAAGGGCCAGTCCTCATGGGAGGTTACAAATGAAAACAAGGCGGTACTAACAAGCATATTAATGAAACAGAAGCTAGCATTTACGAAGGACAATGACACAAGCCAATGAAAAATATGGGCGAGAGTGGGCGGGGCTTCAAGTACATACTGCAATGCAGCATGCCTGCAGAGCAGCGCATTCGCTGCCCAGGCTCGACCTAAAAAAGAAATGCGAAGCAAAAGAGGAGGGGGATGCAAAAATCACAGTGGGTCAAAAACCAGGGCCTAGAGTCCATCTGTGTTTGTCCCGTGGTGACCTATCCGCAAATCATGAAATCACAAGGTATCATACAGGTTATAAACAAAAGAATTACTGTGGGTGTTGATATTTTATATTAAGCCTGGAAATCACAGAGTAAATATATGCCTCAATGTGTTCCAGATATGTGTAAGACACTGGCAGGAATGGATAAGATTCCTAGTGGCTTAAGACACATATACTGCAGCTTTACCCAATATTTATACCACCAACGGATTTAATATGTTCAATCCAGTAGTCTGTAATAGGAAATGTCCTACTTTATTGGGTAGATACACGCTTAACAGTCCACAAAAATCTTTTGGCTTATTTCTGTAGGGCTGCCTAAATATACAAGCATTGGTAAATGCATTAGGTTTTGCCTATTTGATTAATATTAAGTTGTATCTTGCTGAGTAGTTGTACAATGTACATTACATAAAGTGTGGTATAGTGCGAGTGAGTAATAGCTAAAGTTTGAAAAACGTTTGGGACCGGTGCCAATGCACCTGCTGCACCATTCAAATTATGCCCCTAGTGCCCGCAAGATAACTGCATTTGTGTCTGCCTGTTTAGCAGTAAAATATAGCAATATTCGGTGTTCAGAGGAGTAAACTCACAACTAGGTTAGCACTGCTAGTACCTAATATAACGACAGAGGCGAAATACGTGATCTAGAGAATCTCTAAAAGTGGCATTCTAAGACAACTTTGTAAAAAAAGCATGGTTTAAGTCTATGGGGTTCAAAACGTGCAGGAAAGCAAACACCTCTTCTGGATGCCACTAGTAGGTGTAGCACCGTACACAAACATCACACACATCACATGGCTTGAAATCCACAATTACACTTAGAAATTACTACCTGAATAGCCACGTTGCAGAGATCTTCAAGAATAGTGAGCTAATAAATAAGACCATGAATAGCAAGCGGTAGTGTGTTTTTGAAATAAGAGGCAAAGGACAACAAAGCTGCGATTCATGGTATAGGATGGGACTGGATGAGTGGATTTAGTATTAAAGTATGGGTCTCAGTAGAGGGTGAAGTGCTATGTAGTGATAAAAGTGGAACCATGTTAAAATTTGCTGATCTCTCGAGTGGGGAAAGTGCCGCTTTGCAAACACAATGCGCATAATGGAATGCATTGTTATGTTTATGGGGAAGCGCAGGCTGCTTACTAGCCGTCCTTGCATTAGGGCCCACTGCACACCTGCCAGTGTTGATTTGGGGCTCAGAGCAGTGGCCCCTGTGAGGGAAAAATTGCTGCAGTGAAGACACCTCTGTTTGTCTTTGGAGAGATGGTGAAGAAGCGGAGTGTCTAGATGGGTGTCCATGTTTTTAACAAAGGGCAGAGGAGAGTGCCCTCTCTGCAAGGCAGTAGCTAACATTGTTAGGATTTATCTCAAGAAATTTACTACAATGAACTACATCAACCGGAGTGCAGGTCTAGTTTTTACCTTAACAATTCAAGTTTGACCTTGTCTGGTCAGGTCAAAGGAAACCGGCACAAATGAGAACAAAGCTCTTAAGTAAGTTTGATATGCCCGTGGGCGAACCTCGTTTTCTTTTTTACAAAGTAACTTGGTGCTGATGAGAAATAGCAAGCAAGGGTTTACTTTTTAATTGCATTTATTTAGCACTTACTACCCCAGGCGAGGCGTCAAAGTGCTTTTCGGCAAGTAGCACGCTACTCTGGAACCCAAAGAGGATTAGTGGTGAATTAGTATAGGGAGGTATGAAACTAATTTGAGCAGTGGACATGTGAGTTTGTTATTTGGATTCAAAAAGGATAGTGGAGGGATAGAAGAGGGAAGGGTTTGTATTTATATAGCACTTGTTACCCCTGATGAGGTGCTGAAGCGCTTTTCGGCGTGTAGCACGCTACTCCGGACCCCAAACAGGATTAGTGGGTATTTAGTATAGGGAAATTTGAAATTAATTTGAGCCATCGACATGTGAGTCTGTTAGTTGGATTGAAAAGGATAGCAGAGGGATAGAAGAGGGAAGGGTCTGGAAAGTGTTTTTTTTTTTAGATCATGGAAGTAGGAGGAGGTTTGGGATGAGTAAAGGAGAGGTGGAGGGGGAAGAGCCAGAGGGAAGGGTTTAGAAAGGCTTGTTTGGGAGATCTGAATAGTAAAGGAGGTTTGTGATGATGCAAGGAGGGGTAGAGGAGGAAAGAGTCTAGAAAGTGTTATTTTGGGGATCATAGTAGTAGAATGGGCTTTGAGAAGAGTCAGACAGTGGAGGTAGAGGATATATTGAGAAAGGTATAGGAGAGAAATAGGCCAATGCATTAGAGAGAGTAGTAGAATGAGGTTCGGGATGAGTAACAGAGTGGAGGTAGAGGATATATTGAGAGAGGTATAGGGTGAGATACAGGGTAGTGCATTGGATATGCTGAATTAGAAGCAAAGTAATAAATATTAAGACATATAAGTACATGGAAGGTATATGTGTATAAGGAAAGTCATGTATGTAGATTTCATTTGTATTTAATAAACTCAAACTTTCAAATGTCGCTGTACTTTACATGAATTTATTTGTTTTTATAAATTTTTTTGTAATTTAATAGTGAAGCAATGGTAGATAAATAGTTATGATAAAACATTACTTATTTATGCAGTGACCTATATACATGTTTAGCTGAAGGACTCATTCTGACATTGCGGTCTTTGTACTTATACGTACTCTATAGATGCTCAACATTTATTATGGCAAAATGTGGGGTTGATGTGCACTTTTTGTGATACTGTGTAGAAAATGATTGCTGTACCACCATAAGATTAATGGTGGACTACTCTACGATCTTACTTGCTGGATGTGTTACTAGACTGATTTCTGTATATTTGAATTAAAGTATGCAATAAAATAAAAAAGTAAAACAGTAATTTCTGGAGCAATGACTACGCTTCATAAATCCATATTTTAGTCAAATTGGTACAGCTATTTGTGGCGAAAGTAAAGGTTGATACAGGCGAGAGCAAGACTGTAAATTATATATGAAATTAATTAGCAAGTCCATTCCCATTGGTACATAGCGGCACTCCATCTGCAGGAACGGGACATTGTAATATTCTGTCGACCTGATGTGAAAAACATTTTGCCCTAATACACCAATTGTTTTACCTTCTAAATTTATTGTATTAGTTTTTAATGTGTTTTCACGTGTAATGGTTTTAATTAATTATGCATTTTATTAATAAATCTTACTCCATATTTTAGTCATCTCCAGAATGGCTCTCATTTTCTTTATTTTGTTTTCTATTATACCACAAGCAAGTTTCTTTTGAAGAGGTTATAGCCTTGTGGTCTTTGGACTCGTATATCGTCCTGTTTCCAACCTCATTTGTGGGGCACAAAATAGGTTGGAAACAGGACGATATACAAGTCCCACTATAAAAGAAACTTGCTTCTGGTATAATAGAAAACGAAATGAAGAAAACGAGAACCAGCCCATACCCCTGAAAAGATCTGCCTACTCCACATTAGAGAAAAGGGAGAGATATTCTCTTGGAGTTGTATTTACTGGTTCGAATAAAATCTACACGGAAGTGCAAAAACGTGTAACTTACGGTCCCATATCAGCAGGATGGAAAAGAGAATTTGTTTTTGTTACAACTGTGGGAGGAAATTTATTTATCCTGAAGAAGGTGGCCTAAAATCCAGGGTATCCACCGAAACGAGTCGATGCAGAAACTCAATACCAAATCTGGAGGGCATTGAAAGTACACTGTAGCCATTAATGATTAGGTGACACATTATGGTACATACAATGATCCACGAAGATTTGTGATAGGAAAAACATACACTGTTGTCTATTGTATTCTCTCTGTCTATGTTTATCTGTCTTGTAATGGAGTGTATTTTATTGTAAAATAGGGTCAGTTTTGCCTTTTTTGAAGGGACTTACAAGGAGTTTTAACTGTGTTTTTTGATTTTTTTTTAGTGTACACTGATAAAGGATTTGCCCAATAGTTTGAGTATGAGATTTGAAATATAAATAAAAGGTAAAGAGAATACTCTTTTTTTATACAGAAATACAGGTATGGTGTGCGTACCTTAATGTCTTTGGGAATGTTTATGAAAGACGGAATGAAATTGAAGTGAGAGTGTTGCATCAATCAATCAATCAATCAGGGAATTGTAAGCATGCTACTCACCCATGAGGGTCTCAAGGCGAGCCTAAGACTGTGTATATATAAACCCAGTGGGAGTTTGATACTGACTGAATAGTCTTATACAGTGTCTTGTCCCATTGGGTAAGTAGGGCCCCTCTCTGCTTTATCAGAATCTGGCACTAAATAAAGTCCAGAGGACCCAGACAGGGAGAGCGATGAAGTCCCGTCCTTGCATGTGGCCGAATGTCGATCCTGCCTACACTGGAAAGGCTCAGCATCTGCCTAATAAGGGCAGCCACTGCCAAAATCTCTTTTTTTATTGGTAAAAAGCAGTGCACTACCTAACTACTGGACTCGATTAGAAAGTATGGCACAATGATGAAGGAGGAATAACTGCAGCCCTTCAACAGGCATAAAAGGTGCAGCGAGACTTGTAACTACGAGTAGGAAGAATGACAGTGCTGCACTGTATAAGAAATGTGTAACGTAAAAGCCTAGCAGGCATCAATATGAAGCCACGAGCTGAACTTGCGCTGCTGGCAGCAGTGCAATAGTGGGTAGCCACAGGAGAACAGTGGTGTCAACGACCAGTGGTGTTGCAGATCCAAAGTGAAAACTTACTTAAAAAGGAAGCAACTGCACCCAATGCTGGATGGCTCAATCTTCAAAGCCTTCCAGGAATTTCGAGGGTGCCTCTCAAGCACATGAAAGGGAGGGGCTTAATTTACCTACTGGAGCAGGCATCTGCTCTGAGCACTGGCCAGTGCAGGGCTCTGCATGCGCCGCCATTGGCCAATGTGGGGCTGTGCGTGCACCGCCATTGGCTAGTATGGGGCTGAGTGTGCCCAGCCATTGGCCAGTGTAGTCATCACGAGTTATGACATTTGCAAGGCATTTTTGCCCATTTTTTTGCCTGGCAGTGATGCGCACACCAAAGCGTAAACTGTCAACTGTGCGTTCACGTGAACCATGACAGCATGAAAGGAAAACAAACACGCTTGAAATGCGTGTAGCCACTTAGTTTATGTAAACAAGCAAGCACTGTGCAGGCAAAACAACCAAAAAAAGGTCCACAAATGCGGATGTAAACTGTACTTCATCGAAGGGAAACTGATACGAGAAGCACACAAGAGGAACAACACAAGGAAACAGTGTGCTCCAGCCAATAGAAACGGAGGAAAATTAAGTGGCAAGCACAGGAACCAATGAAAAGCAACAAAAGCAAGGGGGCGGGATGTAAGCTCCTTTTAAGATTTATTCAATACAAAAGATTTCTAAAACCTAAAAATGTCTCTTAGTCATCACAATCTGCACTGTCATTTAACCGAACAGTTGGAGACGGTGATGGACCAAGAATACAGGCTAATAGCTATCCCATGTTTTGCGGAGAGTAGAAGCATATCAGTCACTTCCTGTTACTGAGTGGGATTTTGGCTGCAAAACACAAAATGACCCAGAGTAGGGAACATTCAGTTTGATTACATTTGATGTTGGTCATAACATCAAACATCAAATCAAAAGGGTTCAATCACAGGGCAGTGCTAGGCGACATGCATTAAGTCTGTAGTATGGAGTGGGCAGCAACTGCTTGCAGTATTTATGATTGATGGAATCCATTTTTTGTAGTTTTGCTGGGGTATAATTAAAACCATGTTAAGAATTTATAGTGTATGAGTTTGGTGTGCAGTTCAAGAAAATGGATTTTAATCTATCTGCAGCAATACAGCCCTGTTTTATCATCTCTATTTTGACCCATGTCTATCTCCCACTGTTCACATGCAGAATGAAATAGTATATCAAATGCGTCCGTATAAGGACGGCATAGCCCAAAGACCTCAACATCTGGAATTTGGGAAGGCTATCATATGCTGTAATAGGGGTGGAATTTGGTGGATCTTTGGGAAATGTGGTGAAGGCTCATTTAGCAGCCCTCCATAAACTGTAGTATGTAGGTGTCATCATTAATAAAAAAGATCTCTCAGTCTTGTTATTTTCTTAATAGTCAGAATCTCGGTAGGTAATTTTTCTAATGTTGAGGGTAGCAAAGAGTTGGTAGATAACTATGAATTATCAGCATACTGTTGAGCTAGACCAGTCTTTTTTATTGGCTTCCTGATAACCCAGAGTGTCTTGAGAAGCGTGTGAGTCTGAAGAGAGGTATAGACCAAATAGTAGAAAGTTAATCATTTTCCAGCTGGTCTATCTCTACCACCAATTGTGGTGTATGGCAATTTGGTTCAACCCACTATGTAGTGAAGTAGGAACAGCAAAGAAGTATCTTTACATATCTGTAACTGCAAAAACTTTCTCAGTCAAATGGCATGGTTAAAAAGTTTTATTTTATCCTATGCTGTTTACCAGCTCAGACCAGCTTACTTAGAATAGATGTCACTTTGGAGAAGAACGATTTATTCAGAGTTATGAATTTAATGGTGAATAGATATAAAAATGTTGGGTAGTTCACCGTTTCAAACATAGCAAGCAACCTGCCACTGAGAGGGGGAGCCTTATCTAGCAGTCTGCCTACACTTCTAATTTTAGGACTAACAGTCCATAACTATCCTGCACGTCTATTTCTCTATCCCGGTGGCCAAGGACATCCAAATATGTGACAGAGTGGAATGCCACCTAAGTTGAATTTCAGTTTCCACAATGGTGGTCCTTGGTGTAAGTTACAAGATTTAAGGCTTTCCTCAGTTAATACTGACTCCATAGAAAGCAGCAAATGTTATATCCCTGATGACTGGGGGAGATTAGATTCCACATTTTTAACAAAAAAAATGATAGCATTTGCTTATAAGGAGAACTCAACTAGTAGGCACTGCAATACTTGTATGGGAGTGTCTTTCTCGTAAGGTGCTGGAAAGTAGTTCAATAGTTAGGGCATATAGCAGGGCTGAGAGTGGATACCCCTGACTTGCCCCTCTATTAACTACTGACGTCCACTGCTTTACCTATGTAGTGCAGTGGGCGTGAATGGTTCATTACTTGAGAAAATACTTTTTGTGCTCTCACTGAAGGATTTTCTTATTAGAAACTTATGTTAGGATGGGGCGGAAGATTTTCGTTCGTTTCCAATATTATTTTGTTTAATCCCTGTGACACGGCGCACATGGGCATCATGGTTTTCAGGGTTGAGGGTGTTGTGAAAGGGGCAGAACTCTGCCCCCAAGCACCGATCTAAGCGGAAAAGGTACAGTTGGAAATCGGACAATGTCCCTTTTCCAGCTGTACCACTCTTTCATGGATCATTTCTTGGTGATCTCCCTAGTACCACGATCCCTAAGCAAGGATCAAACCATGAAACTTCAAAGTGTTTGTTTTGAGGGGAAGGTTGCAGCACCCCTGGGCATGGGGCAGTGCTCCCCACCATAAACTTAAGAATTCAGACTTTCGGCATCCTATGTGGATGAGGAGGGTGATTTGGGGGCATTAACCCCAATATCCCCTACTCCCCCTGGGAAGAAAGTCCCCTACACAAGAAGATTTTGTTTTTTAGAAGGAATGGTTAGGAGCGACCAACTTTGGAATCCGGTCATGCTCTCACCCCATAACAGGCTTTCTAACCCACCACCTGGGAGGAAGATTCAAGGGGTTTATCCCCAATCTACCCTAAAAGGGAGAAAAGTAAGGCCTAGATGTCCGGAAAAATAATAAAGAAGATAAGAGTGTTGCTGTGCACCCTATCATTCCACCCCCCACAAGGTCCAATAGTCTTTCTGACCCTAGGGAGGGACAGGAGTAAGTCCACAAGACTGCATGGAAAATGTAATTATTATTTTTTTTCAAAGTGTAGCCACCTACCCAGGCATCGACCATGCCCCCTCCCCATGATGGGGCATGAAAACTTTCTACCACCCCCTTGGGGAGGGTAGCGGCGCCCCGGAGGAGCAGAAAGTCCACTAGACAGCACAGAAAAAATAATTAAAAACAGAAGGGATGGTTCGGCCCTCACAGGCATGTGGCAATGCCCCTAACTCAGAACATGCCCAGCAGTCTTTCTGG
The DNA here is from genome assembly GCA_963921515.1 of Calotriton arnoldi. Classification (NCBI taxonomy): domain Eukaryota; kingdom Metazoa; phylum Chordata; class Amphibia; order Caudata; family Salamandridae; genus Calotriton; species Calotriton arnoldi. Next base: position 1,571,030 of record CAWUFW010002546.1, on the reverse strand, counting down.
ACAGATTGCTTAGGCTACCCCCAAAATGCCCCCCAGGGAACAGAAAACCCCTCTACAACAGCATGTTTTTATAAAAAAAAATAATAAAGAAAATAGAATAATGGGGTAGAGGATGGCCCGCATCGGGCCATACCGCCACCCCTACGGCTCCAAAAGTCTATCTGACTCCCTCACCTCAAACACATTCTGAACCCAGGGACCATGCATGCAGCCATCTCATTGACTTCATATGGTCACAGTTTTCATCGACTACTGCTGCGTGCAATACATCCACCCACAACTGGGGGGTTACCTTTTTAATCGGGAAACGTGTGGAAACAGGGTGTAGTAGGAATTTTGTGAATCACTGCAGATTCCAGAACTTTCCCCTCACAGAAATGTGAGGAAAATGTGTGAATGTATCCAAAGTTTGAAGTTTGAATGGCATTTTGGGTAATAAAGTGCACGTTACACCAACCTGGACTCCCCTAGGTGTCTAGTTTTCGGAAATGGCTGGGTTTAGTTGGTTTCCCAAATGGCAACTGACCCCAGACCCAAATGGTGCTGCTTCCCACATGGCCAAAAGGGGTCCATTTTCATGGGGACATTTTGAAGTCTCCAAGTTACGTTTTGGGGCCTTTTCTGTCACAGACGATTGGCACACCTACATAAGTAGTTACCATTTTGATTGGGGGAAGTGTGGGAACACAGAATAGTAGAACATTTATTATTACCAATTTAATTTCTTTCCATTTTTGGCTTTCTTATCTAAGTCAGTGTGCAAGTAAAAGCACATTTTGCATAATGCTGTCTGAATCACGATAGTTTGGGTAAGCTCAATTGTAAAACAAGTTGTACTAATAACCACTATCCCTAAACTCAAGTTTCTTGGGCACATTAAAAAAATGCATAGGTTTTATTCATAACAATTTTTCATGCATTATACTTGACAATATAAATTGCTGCACTGTCAGCACACAATGAAAAGGAAAATGCTACTTACCCCGTGCATCTATTCGTAGCATGTACTGTTCACATGATCAGCATACTCCTGCATCTAGTGCTGAGCTCGGAAATTGGTACATTGTTTTTCTTCAAAGAAGTCTTTCGAGTCACAAGGTATATGGCAGCTCCTCACTTAGGTGGCAATGCACATGGGCACTGAACTTAATGTTAGATTATTTTTCGCACAAAGGGTGAGAATAGTATGGAGTGGTGATTACACACAATAAACAATTGGACCACTTTGCGAAAGGGCTTGGTGCTGTCATTGTCATACATGAGAGCGCGTTTGACATCGAAGGCATGTAGAGCTCTCACTGCTACAGAGTCTGGTAGAGAGAAGAAGACCAGGAGCTCTATGGTTTGGTAGAAATTAAAAGGGAAAACCATCTCAGGGTGGAGCTTAGGTTTAGTAATGATTACTACCCTATATTTATTAACTTGAATGCAACTCACTAATACGCCAAGAGAGGTATGGCCACAAGAAAGGCTACTTTTCAGGAAAGGTGCTGAGAGGGCAAGAGAGTAAGGGCTCAAAGGGAGTTCCTACGATCGGACTATGTTAACATTCCATGGAGTAGCAGGGCCTAAGGTCCAAGATGGGCCTGAGGGAGCCATCCTTCTTGGGGATGTCGACATAGAGGGAGTAAGCTTCTTTGGCCCGCTGAGTAGTGGGGGGGGGGGGTTCACTGGTTCTATAGCTCCTTTGCAAAGGAGCAATTGGGACCCTTCCTCCTGAAGGTTGAAATACACTCTGGTGAGGGTATGGTTGCAGGGTGGTATGCTAAGACCCACTTGTCTGATGTTATTTTCGGCCAATGAGGAAGGAAATCCTGCAGTCTGCCCCAACAGGTGATGTGGGATCCCGAGCCAGGTGGGTGGTAGTGTGGGATTTGGAAGTGAAGTGGGAGGTTGAGGGAGTCAATGTTTTGAGGTGGAAGGCTTCTTTGCCAGAACCTCCCTTGCCCCTGAGACTGTTGTTGCTGCCTCTGTAGGCACCCCTGGTGTAACCTCTCTGTGTCTGCTGATGATAGAGTGCTACTGCCTCTGGTAGAAGGGGTTGCTGTCTGGGCAGGTGGTCCTGAAACCGGCCCTATAATGGTGTCTCTCAATGGTTCCCCGATGAGATGACGTCTGAATGTCACCTATGGCTTTGGTGATGTCAGTATCCTTCTTAATCTTGTCTAGCATCTGGTCAACCTGTGGACCGAAGAGATGTTCTCCACTGAAGGTTCGTTTGAGCAGATGCTGTTGTACTGCAGGTCTAAAGGCAGAAATTCAGAGCCAGATGCTCGCATTGACCCCTTGAGTAGCGGTGTCCACAGAAACTGAGGCAGAGCAGATAGTGGCATTGGAAATGGTCTTTCCTTCAGCCAGTAACTCCTCCCCTCTGTTCCTGAATTCTTCAGGAAGATGCTTCACTGACTTCTGCATCAAGTTCAAATGGGCTCTGTTATATCGGGAGAGGAGGTTTTCAGAATTAGCTATCCTCCAATGGTTGGTGGCTGCTACCTTTTCACTCTTCGCAGCATCATCCAGCTTCTTACGCTACCTGTTGGTGGGGGAGCATCGCCCATGGCCTGAGCATTAGACTGCTTGCGCATGGTTATTATGAAAAGGGAATTGGGAGGGACCCGACCCCTGATGTAGGCTGGGTTGTTTTTGGGTGGGGGGGATTTTTTCTCAACATTGGCGTTACCACCCTTGCATTGATGGGTTCCTTGAAGATGTCAGTGGCAGACTTAACATATCCTTCAGCATCTGGAGGAACTGTACCTTCCTCGGACCTGGAAAATGACTCCACTAAGAAGTCGTCCTTCTCATGGGTGACATGCATATCCTCTTTGTGGAAGATGACCATTCTTTTTATCACCTCGTGATACACTGTGGTTTCTTATGAGGGGAATGCCCTTACCAGATAGTGGTCCAGTCAGGATCTCTGGTGGGGATCGACATCATAGTTGTCTCACAGGTCATCGGTGGGCACTGGATCAAACAGTAAGCTCTTTCTCGAATGCCATCTTCCTCTTCTAAGGCATAGTCTTTGTGGGGTTGGAAGGCAGTTTTATGGAGAGTGAGCTGAACGCGTCAAACTTAGAGTGCCAGTACTACACGTTCAAACCCGATGACAGAATTAAACAATCTAACATGGAAATCGGCGCTCAGACACATTGCAAACAAAGGGAGGAATCATCATATACCTTGTGACTTTAAAGACTTCTTCAAAGAAAAACAACCTGCAAACGTCGGAGCCTAACAACTGATGGCAGGAGTATGGACAGCATGTGTATCTACAGTAACACATACTACAAACATATAATTACAAGCTATAGCTCAGTAGCTGGCTCTGGGTATCACATGTTTTTGGACATCCAACAAACAGTATAGATCCTGTGACTAGAAGGATATTACGGACGTAACAGTACTTAAATTACAGATGAAAACATTGTCACCAATTTCTATCATTTTCTATTTTTATCTGATATTAATTTTGATTTCAATGACCCCTGTCAACTTTACAGAAATGTGCAGCTTTCCAGTTTCACATCTGTTTCCACCACAAAATGCAAGTAGGTAAAAACCACAAAAATAGGAAAAATGCAAAAACTGTGGTAAAAATCTTTTCAACAACTAAGCTTGTTTCTCGAAGCTGTAAAGATGGTAAACTCAGCACAGCAAGCATTTTCTTGATGCCATTTTTTAGAAATAAAAACCACATGCTTTGTTGCACAGCTATATTTAAAAAAATAAACAAACCTATTATTACGATACATTTTAGCGATTTTCTTGGTCCCTTCAGTGGAATCCACAAACCCATGGCACCTGTAAAATCCCCAACATGTGGAAAAAAAGGTTGGAACTTTTGCCTGGATACTTTTGGTGACAAAAAGTTATAAAGGCATAAGCAAGCGCAAAGTGCCACAAATATCAAAAAATGGCTCAGCACTTGAGCAGAAAAAGCCTCAGGAGCTAAGAGGTTAATTGTGAGGGCTCCACATAGGGACTCATTGACAAGGTTTTTACCTGTCAGGTTGAAGTATAATAGTTTGATGACTGTGCTTAAATATTGCCAAATTCCTGTCCAATCTAGTATTTCCAGCAAAATTGGCCATTCTAGTGAGTCAAACTGTTTTTCCACCTCCAACATGATCACCATTGTTTGAATGACAGGGTGGATCTGGGGTATAACAGAGAAAGAGGTTCACACACTGCATGATGTAGGCATACCTGGTATAAAACTGCACTAGCTAGTTCAGATATTAGCAGAGCTAGTCTGTTAGCTACCAGTTTTGCAAGTATCTTGTTTTAAAGGTTCAAGACAGGCAGAGATCTTCATGTTTGTCCAGCTTCAATATGGCTGTAATAATGGCCTCTCTGACTGATGGGGAAAAGTATGCACAAGCTATGGCTTTGTTATAACCTTGTAGCCGGAAGGTCTTTGTACGCCTTATTAAATTCATCCATGAGGCTATCAGTCATTTTCCAAGGCTTTACTACCCGGGAGTCCCACGTTCATTGCTATGATCTGAGAGATCGTACTCTCCTGCATCAAGGGAAATTTGTTATTGTTGTTTATCAAAACTAGTGCAATTTCATTGAGGTTGTTTTTGAGTGATTCTGGCATAGAAACTTTCTGGAGGTGTATAGCGAAATATAAAACTGAAGAAAAGCATTAAGGATTAGCTCATGTGAAATTTTAAATCCGTTGCTAAGATTTGTTCTAATTGAGGATATGTATGTCGATTTCACTTCAGTTAGCTGTAAAAGCAATGCCAGTGTTCTACTGGTTATGTCGGCCGCCCTGTATTTTCGGGCTAATCTGTATTTGCCAAGGCATTTAAATTTGCATTCTGCCAGCTCACTGAATATATTTAGGCTGTCTTTAATCTCTGCAAGTGTGTTTGTGTTTCAGGATGTAGCATATATTTTCCAAAGATTTAGTATTTTGGCTTCTAATTGTTGGAGTTGAGCCCTAATAGATTTAAGAACTTCAGCACGCTGAGAAAATGCTGTGCCCCTAATGTAAACCTTAAATGCTCTTCAAATGGTGTTTTGGCTTGGTATTGAGCCTTGGTTATTGTCAAACTATTGGTCAATATTGGTATCAATGTCTTCTTTGAATACAGCATCAAATAGCACTGTTGATGGGAAGTACCAGTTGGGGTGCTGAGTTATACTGGTAGAAATCGTAAGGGCAAGTCCAGTTGGGGAGAGGAGAAAATAACCCTGGAACGCCCACTAAATAAGATATGTTTAGATCGAAACCAATAATCAATGCGGGAATAAGAATTGCATACTGCAGAGTAGCAAGTGTAAGCCTTCTCTTGTGCTGTTTAGGTGCACCAGCTATCCGGTAAGTCCATCAATACAATGTTTTGAGTAAGAGCTTTTTGTGCTCTAGGGGCCATAATAGTGTTTTTTTGGATTGATCAAGTAGAGGGATTAGGGTCAAAGGAAGCACACTACTTAAGTCTTGTTCTGAATAATATCTTTACCTTACAACATGTTGCTTTATTGCACTACCCTTTTGCTCCATACTAGTTTAAGCCGGCACTGCATACATAACGTTTGTTGCTTTTCTTCCCTTTTCATTTTCATTTGCTTTCATACTTAGTCCTCCATTGTTTTGTCTTTGTTTTGTGTTGTCTTTTGTCCTATTTGCCGTAGGGTTTTTCTGGGGTTTCCAGCAGTGTCTTCCACTTGTCTGCTGGTCAGCTTCGGCTTGTAACACCTCAATCTGCTGCTAGGATCCATAAGCATACTTCTATTTGTACTATATTGTTTGGTAACCAGCTGGACACATGCTTATATCCCCTTTGTCTCCTAGCTGATGTAAATCTACCAATCGCTTAACATCTAGACAGAGAGATGCTGTCTCCTCAAACAGACAAAGCTTGAAGGAGCCTAGAGACCAGTCCAGGATTTTGCTCTCTCTTGCTTCCCTGTTTCTCCCCCCAATTCCTACGTCTGTGGCAGGGGTCGACCCCCCGCCCCCTGCTGAAAAAAATTAAATGATAATAAAAAAAATTTATTATCATTTTATTTTTAGCCCTGCAGGCTGCCAGATTTGGGAGGGGCATGGCCTCCCAACCTGACGCTGAAGCACCAGGGAGGAGGGGGAAGTGGTGGGCACTGCAAAGTGCTCATGACGGTTTGGACGGCCCTCTGGGGCCAGCCAAACCGTCATGCGCATTTTGCCTTTCTCCACCTAGCTGCATTGTACAGCTGGGTGGAGAAAGCAACACAGGCTCCGGGTCCAAGTATGAGCGCCGAACCTAGGCGCTCAGACCAATATCAGCGCTGTTCACATGCTGGGAGTAGCATTCCCAGCATGTGAGCAGTGCTGAGATTGGGAGCCTGCGCAGTGTGCAGCAGGCTCCTGACGACGTGAGGATCGGGAGCAAGGCGGTGGCCGTCAGAGAAGGTAAGTTTTCTTTTTTTTTTATTTATACTTGTTTTGTCCCCCCCCCCCCCCCCCACCCCCCAACACTTCCTAGTACGAGTGGCCGCTACTGGACTGTGGTGTATATATACCATTTTGCTCCCTAGCTCAGATATTCAGGGATGGCAAGGGCTTGCAATGGGTCTACAACACCAAATATCTGATAGCCATATACCATTAAACATATACTAACACCCATTTTGGGATGGTAAATGATTTGCAAAAGGGATGGGGTCATTTTTATACCCCTTCCCCTTTGGGAATTGTTGAAATAGGTTCTGGGGAGTAGGCCCTGGCTCAAGGTACAACCAACAACACTTATTTAAACATTTAAAAAATATATATATCTTTAAAAAATAGCAGGCCGTTTCCTTTAACAAAAACAAAAAAAAACAACAAACAATCATAGACATGGTGGTTTGCTGACCCTCACAGACCACAATCCCTGTGATTGCAGCCAATCAGTTTGAGTCGCAATTTGCAAACTGCTTAATGAATATTAACTAGGCTGTCAATCAGATTCACAGTTTTACATACTAACCTATGCGTACATCACTTGATTCTCAGAATTACTTACTGAGCTCAAAAATACAGGTTGCAACAAGTTTTGGAATCCAGCAAGACAGCACATCTCCCCCTAAATTCATCAGGCAGCATGTGCACAAGATAGTCAGTTTCCACCTCAGTTCGTAGACCTCCTTCCAAAGGACAACCTATCTCAAAAATCTAATCAAATAAAACTTTATTCTGCTTAATAAGCCATAAAAGACATCAGCATCACAGCTCACACCAAATTAAAATCAGCTTTTTAACATTTAAAATGTGCATGAATCATTTTACAATATCATATCCCAGGCAAGCACAATTGACGTCCCTACCGCACGGCTCATAAAGGGATCGATTTAACAGTACTAAAACTACTATAAAAAACATACAGGGCCAGATGTATGACCCTTTTTTGCACTCGAAAACAGGAGATTGGCCCGTTTGCGACCGCAAAAAAGGGTAATGGCATGTACAAACGCTACTTTGCGGGTCACTGACTCGCAAAATAGCGTTTGCGACTCTCGCTATTAGGAAGGGGCGTCCCTTACTGATAGCGAGACTCACTGCCATATACTATTGTTTTGCGACCGCATTTGCAGCCGCAAAACACTCGCAGTTTACCACCTACTTCAAGTAGGTGGTAAACCACACGCAAACGGTAAGGGGTCCCCAGGGGACCCCATCCCCTTTGTGAGTGTGTGAGAAAATATTTAAGAGCAGGCAGTGGACCCGGGACCATTGCCTGCCCTTAAGAAATTAAACTGAAAAGTTTCATTGTTCTTTTTTAAATGCATCTCGTTTGCCTTTAAGGAAATCGGGCTGCATTAAAAAAAAAAAATGCTTTATTTAAAAAGCACTCACAGAAATGGTGGTCTGCTGACCCCAGCAGGCCACCATCCCTGGGAATGCTATACATTCCCAATGGGGTCGCAAATTGCCCCTGCCTCATGAATATTAATGAGGTATGCAATTTGCGAACCCATTAGGAATCCCAAACAGTGTCTGAGACACTGTTGTACATTACATTTTGCGAGTAGCAAATTGTGAGTCGCAAAACAATGCAATTTGCGACTCGCAATTTGTAAGGGTCATACATCTGGCCCACAGTCCCTAAAATAAGAACCCGCCATACAGTGCAATACCCCTCTCCCTTATTTGCGCAGCTTGCAGTAAAAAATACAAGTATGACAAGAACTCAGTGAGTTGCTGTAAAAACAACAAAGCTGGCCTACATTGTACGAAATGTAAAGGTTTTAACAACGACATATCTTTTCCTACGCACAGAAAAAAAACAAATCAAGTGTATGTTCCTATGAAAAGTTATCACATGGGCAGGGAGATAATTGCCTATAGGGAATGTTATCACAGTTAAAAGAGTCTAAATAATTAATAGTGTACAGCCGTAATCTAGTCAATAAAAATCTACAATAAACATTCTGTACCACATTAAGATAGGGCTGTAGCCCCAATACTGTTAATAGAGGACCATGAGCTGCCATAGAAGCTTTACGTAATTCACTTCATCATAGCATTGAGGTCCCATTTAGTAATTTCCCTCATGGAGTCAGGATTCTCAAACAACCTAGGCATGCCAATACTCCGACATAATCTCTTGATATAACTCAACCAGGGGATTTGTAGAGCTTCCTCCAAAGCTAAGCACTTATAATCTTCCGATTCAATGAGGCCGCTTCTTTAATCCATACAGCTCTCCACAGCTGGAGGGGGGCTGCATAAATTTTGTCTTCAATAACAGGAATGCCTTACTCCACATTCTGTTTTCCAGAAACCACCTGGTAGTAGGGAAAAAGAAGAATATCCACAGCCTCCTGCGTGACTACGCTGCACTGGACGGATCAGATGAAGACGACAACGACGACTGAGGACCCAAAGGGTTCCCCTTGTACCCTTGCACGGCGGGGGGGTCCTGGAGGGGCCACTAACCTGTTTTTGTCCTTTTTTGTTTAACCCAGGAACCGGTTGGCGACAGGGGAGAGGAGAAGGCAGAGTAATAGTAGTTATTTACTATATGTATTTGACTAACGTGACCTTTTCCCTTCACAGGCAAAAGGTCAATGGGATACCGAGCGCACTTGTTGCCAAGTTTGTTACCAACGACTGACGAATAAATAGGGTGTTGTGGAAGGTGATGATTGATGTATCTGAACCAGAAACGACGCCCTGACAAGAGAAGAAAAAAAAAACACACTACCCATAATGCATTGCATGCAAGACAGTACCACAGTTCATTCAATATATACAATTAGTAGCTTTGAAATGTGACAAAATAATTATTATATTAATTCCGGATTAGGTTGTCCTCTATGTGGAGCTGATGAAGGGAAATTTATAGAAGGTCTAATATAAATGTGTAGGTGCAGTACCGCAAGCTGCGCCTAGAGGTCCCTAGTGAGCATCAAACATTTGGTCACATATGGTATCCCATAATGCATGGCATGCAAGACAGTACCACGAGTACATTCAAATAGCTATGTCCATATATACAATTAATATCTTTGAAATGTGACAAAACAGTTATTTTATTAATTCTGATTAAGTTGTACTCTATGTGGAGCTGATGAAGGGAAATTTATAGAAGGTCTAATATAAATGTGAGATGTTAAGGTGCAGTACCGCAAGCTGCGCCTTGATGTCCCTAGTGAGCATCATAAACTTGAAGATATGGTAAATCCACACTACCCATAATCAATTGCATGCAAGACAGTACCACAGTACATTCAATATATACAATAAGTAGCTTTGAAATGTGACAAAAGAATTATTATATTAATTCCGGATTAGGTTGTAATCTATGTGGAGCTGATGAAGGGAAATTTATAGAAGGTCTAATATAAATGTGAGATGTGGAGGTGCAGTACCGCAAGCTGCGCATAGATGTCCCTAGTGAGCATCATAAACTTTGAAGATATGGTAAATCCACCCTACCCATAATGCATTGCATGCAAGACAGTACCACAGTACATTCAATATATACAATTAGTAGCTTTGAATTGTGACAAAATAATTATTATATTAATTCTGGATTAGGTTGTAATCTATGTGGAGCTGATGAAGAGAAATGTATAGAAGGTCTAATATAGATGTGTAGGTACAGTACTGATGAAGGGAAATTTATAGAATGTCTAATATAGATGTTTAGGTGCAGTACCGCAAGCTGCGCCTAGAGGTCCCTAGTGAGCATGAAACGGTTAGTCACATATGATACTCCCCTAATGCATTGCTGTTCTGCCACAACGCACTGGTCCACCCGACACTGCAGGAGCGAAGATTGTCCCAATCCACTACCCGTGCCTCTAACTACAATTGCCTATAGTTATGTTACGGCAACAGCAGAACAAGACACAGGGAGAAGGTTGTTGTATTCCTCTTAGGGTGTCCATACACGGGCTTTCCTGTATCATGTCCTTATATAGGCACAATTCGCCCTGCCCTTATATAGGCATAAAATCCCAGTCCTTATTTAGGCATTAAACCGTGCACTCCAAATACAGGCATGGTCTCCGACATCCGTCCACCCTAACGTCACAACGAGTTCTTGAAGAACAGACCCTTAGGCTGCGGGAGTTTCCCTAGCACAGGACTATTGATTTCTTCAAGGACTCATATATTACTGCATGAACCGTTATACCTTAGGGGTTCATTCATGACGTCTTCCGCTGTCCGATTCACGTCAATGCTAACATTCTGAGGTACCTCTCAGGTATAAATATACCTTCCCTAGCCCTTGTAAACTAGAGGAGACCTCGACTTCAGAGGAGCCCGTTTCCCGGCCTGACGCACTGAGAAGACGCTGTCATCCCTGCACGCAGAGAGTCCAGCTTCCAGTGATCTAACTTCCCTCGCGGGGTGTTGGAGTTCGAATCTGGCAAGAGATTCCCACCTCTCTCATTCTTAAGGTATGGAGCTGACTAGAACCTAGAGGGACTCTTGGCATACTTGGCATACTAGGCTTAACATACTCTTAGTATACTATAGTAAGGAATACTTCACCTACTTCATACCTCTCCCTACACCTAGGTTAGGTTAGGTACATTGGGGTAGAATTAACTTAGAACCGCATCGTATGAGTACTCGCATTTTTAGTCTATGTTATTTATGTAAATGAATATCTGCTAAAGATCATGCTAGCGCAGTATTATTTATTTCTACTGCTTACGCTGTACATTATTTATCTTGCATACTGTCTTGTGATCGTAACAGCACATTTAACTTACACCAGAAACAAGACTGTTCAATAAATCTTTTATTGAAACGCCTGTCTATTCTTTCTGTGTAACTTTGAGGAAAACTAAGTATGCACGACTGAGCTGAGTGAAATAGTTATCTATTGTTTCCACGACTCTGGGACACGTTCTGATTCTAAAGGGAAACAAAGTTGTCATGTTTTGCGGCTGCCAGAAACTACTCCCTTCTTGTTTGTCAAGGAGTTTCTAGTGGCCTCTGAGCTAGCTGGCACAAGTAATTAAGTTTAATATACTCGATAGGGACATACTGACCTTAGTCCTATGTCAAACCTATAGGGGATATTATTCCAATGCGCAGAGCCTATTAGGGAAATAGGAGCTACACTACATGGCGCCCAACGTTTGGTAAGGCGGTAATTTAACGCTAGATACTGAGTAACTCAGCCGTGCTTCTTTCTCTCAGAGACCCCTACCCATACACTCCAAAAGACGTCTGGAGTGGGCAGGGTTAAGTATCCGCCACGGCTACATAGGGAAGCACCCTATATATATTAGCTGTTTGGTTTGATCAACGTTGAAGGATACACTGTTCCAAAATATTGTGCACCTTATCTTTGACTCCTTGAAACTTGTTCTACATTTTTCAAAAATAACAAAATGTCCTTAAACGGGGACGATGCCACCAGAAACGGTGGAGCTGCGGCTGACCCAGCCCAAGCAACAGTTTTTAACATTACAGGTTTAAATGAAACCGAGGAGGGTGTTATAGACATCCATCCAAACTTAAGAAGAGCCATCACTCTAAAACTTATAAAACATGGCCTACCACCAAAAGGAGGTAAAGCAGTTTTTGTGATAGAGGCACACAAATCTTTTCAGACAGAGATATTCTATTCATGGGTAATATTTCCTGAATCCAATCCAGTTACAAAACTGTTTCACTTCTACAAAGAAGATGATCCACCAGAGGAATACATTCCTTTCGAGGATATAGAAATTCCATTAACATACCAGGAGCATCAGCTCTGGTTTAAAGGCGCCCTAAAACATCACAGAAACATTACCAGGCTCGGTCCACTAGGTAGACCAGGAGCAACATGGCCGATTCTGGCCGGCTACACACCTCATCCTGAACTTGATATAATGTCAGATGAGGAACTACTTACTCAACTTACAGAGTTAATAAAAATCTACAGACAATTGGTCCAATATGTCATGCGGACTTTCACAGTCCAACCACCATTGACACTTCCAAATCAAACTCCTCAACAGGGGAATACGCTAAAAATTACACCACAGACTCTATACGCAGTCATGGGTAAAATGCCCACAAAACGTTAGCAGGTTCCATTTTGGATAGCTCCAAAAATTACTCAAATCGAAGCAGTATTTCCAAATACTAGCCCGTATGAGAAACACAGAATCCTAACAATCAGTTTACCGATGGGGATCACACCACAACTGGAAGACTGCACCACTTGGGGCTCAGTCTTTGCTGCCATCTATACTAAAACACATGGCATTCCGTCAATTGCGGTAATACCAGACGTCTTGAAACAAATTCAAAACGAATACGGGGCAGAGCCTGCTCTAAATTTAGGTATGAAATTACTGAAAAATTTCGACCAGGTCTCAACAATAATATTATCTAATATTAAAGGGGAGGCAGCAGCAGTGGCGATCCGCCAAAAGTTAAGGGAATTCGATGTTACAGAACATCAAACAGAGCTACCCAGAATTATAGAACCATCTTATGCAGAATTAGGCAGAGATAGTTTGGGTGGAAGACCAGTGAAGCCAAAACTATCTGAAAGTCCTGAGAAGGACTCTATTAAACAAACTCCTACATCTTCTAAAGAGAAGTGGGAGACTAACAAACAAAATTCAAACGAGAAATGTTCTCAATCCCGAGGTAGGTCTCCTCAAAAGGAGCCCTCTGAAAGGAGGTATAACCTCAGGAATAGGGATAATTTGAAAAAACCTGACAGGTATCAAGATACTGATACACGTTCCTCTCATCCCTTTCAGATCTCATCACAGACTTCGGAAAGAAGAGGACGGTCAGAACATAGAGAAGAACGCGTGAAATCGAAAGACGACAAACACGCTCCAAAAAATAAAACAAAACCTCAATTCTCCAAAAAGAAAGTAGCGGGTCTGAAGATCAGACATGCCGAGAATACTGAGAACACAACTCAAGAACGGAGAATGGGATCAGACAATGCTGGACAGTGCAGCAGAAGTCACAATAGCTCGCCAGAACCTGAAGGAACTTCTGGAGATAGTGGACTTGAATGAGTACATTACAGTAGAGACTGTAGACACCAGGGTTAGTACTCCACAAAAGTTATGTGAAATAACACTCCGGATGGAGGGAGACATACCTAGACAGGTGAAAGCACTTTTTTGGGAAAGACTATCAAGGGGCTATGACATACTTCTAGCAGAAAAAGACTGGCCACCACAATTTTTCAGGGAGTGCCCACATGGAGAGGACATTATGCCTGCCTTCTCCAACCATATTCCAATACACCTAAAATATACATATGCCAGGAAATGGGCAGTGGCCCAGGCCCCAGCATTATATAAAAATCATGTAGGATGGGATGAGGACTCACCTCACCATAAAATACATCTGAAACATGAACCAACTGCACAGAGGCAGTACCCAATAAAGCAAGAAGCTAAAAAACAGGTCAGGGAGATCTTAGATCAACTTGAATACCAAGGGGTGATTGAAACATGCACCTCCTCAATGAACAATCCTTTGTTTCCTGTCTCAAAACCAGACAATACATATCGCCTAGTTTTGGATTACAGACACCTAAACCCTTGTTCTAAAACTTTTGCAGTGCAAAATGCCCATAGCACAGCATTAATGAATAACATTGTGCGTAAAAAATACAAAACAACATTAGACATCTCAAATGGTTTCTTTTGTCAAAACATAGCACCTGAAAGCAGGTACTTAACAGCATTCTCCATAATGGGGACCCAGCGTCACTTTTGTCGACTCCCACAAGGGTTCAAGAACAGCCCAGGTTTATTCTCAGCGAGGGTAACGGAGTTACTACAAATTTATGACAATGAGGCATTGTCCTATGTCGATGACATCTATCTGACAGACGATGACCTGGAAAAACACTTGAACAGGGTAAGCACCATTATACTGGGCTTCGCCTCTGAGGGCTACAAGTTCAACTTTAAAAAGTCACGAATTGCCCATCTCAGTGTCCTATTTCTAGGATATGAGCTTTCAAGTGAAGGCAAGAGCTTGGCAGCTAACTTTCTAGAGAAATGTGCGCTGCTCCAACCTCCAAAAACGCTAAAAAACTTACAATCCATCCTGGGTTTCCTAAATTTTGGAAGAACATACATTCTAAATTACGCAGAAAGGGTTAAACCTCTCTACGCATTAATTAAACCTGATTTTTCAATCAAAAACTGGACACAGGAACACACAGAAATTTTGCGTTCACTCCAGGCTAACATGTTAGCAACAAATCACTTACAAACACGCGTAAGTCAACGCAATTTGGTGATCCGAATAATTTCGGGTCAATGCGGATTCACCTACTTAACATTCAATGAGGGTGAAAAAATACCAATCGCATACAAATCTCATTTGTACACACAAGCGGAAATGCGCTTCAGTTCAACTGAAAAAATTCTGACAGCAGTTCAAACCGCTGTAGCAAAAGAAAGAGCCTTAGCCCAAGGGAAACGCATTATTGTCGTAACCCCAGTACCAGCTTTAGAAGCGGTCACAAAAGCGAGCATTCCAAATGCTAAAGCATTACATTCAAGATGGATACAATGGGTTAATTCTCTTGCTGCAACAGATGTTGAATATGTTTTTGATCCTGATTTAAAAACACAAGCATTCCTGCAATATGAACAAAAATGTCCTCTGCCCACTGAGATTCTGCCTCTCGATCAGTACGAATTCATAATTTACACTGACGGATCCGCACAGCCCGCAACAGGGAGTAAGCAAGCTTACAGTGCAGCATGTGCAATCGTTAAAGGTCGCATGCGAGATGGCATCTTCAGACCTATGGTCACAAAAACTCAATCTCTAGGAGATTGTCCAGCTCAGCGAGCTGAACTACAAGCATTCAAACTGGCACTTGAAAGTACAGATCGAGAATTCCCCACACTAATAGTGTGCGATTCCTTTTACTGTGTTCAGTCGTATAATGAATATATACAAAACTGGCTTGAAAATGGTTTCAAAGATGAGAAAGGTGGCACAATAAAGCACAAAATGCTTTGGGAACAAGTAGTTCAGTTGAAAAACGAACTACCAAAGGCTCACATGATCCACACACTGAGTCATCAACGTGATGGCGTTCACGTTGCAGGGAATTCATTGGCTGACGAAGCCGCAAAGGGGGCTGTTCAGACGGCTTCCATAGCTGCGATCACTCGTTCAAAAACAAAAATAGACGGTGAGATAATGTTGGCTGTCAATGCTTCAAGCAAGGGCAGCAGTGTAGCGTTAGCAAAAGTTTCCACTCAAGTACTCTTATGTAATTGATGCGAACAACGTTCCTTTTGCTCGAATCCCTGGAGTGGGGGATAGGGTAATTCCAAACACGGAACGTAGAGCAGCCTTGATTTATGAAACACATTTGGGGGAGGGTCTTTCACATCAAGGGATCTCTAAAACAATTTTGACGTTAAAAGAGATGTACTGGTGGCCTGGAATGAATACAGACATTCACATATTCATCAACAACTGTTTAGACTGTAAATTACAGCGAGAGAGCCACCGGACACCATGCTGCGAACGCGGCAACCCAGTACAGACACCACTGTTAGACAGCATTAGACTATCTATGCGCCTGCGTCCTACTGGACAAGTGCAATCCCACAAATACTGAATCAAGGTTCCTATGGATATGGCCTCAGCGCTCGGCTGACGCTCGAACTGTTATAAAAGATTTGCGAGTCTTTATCAGTCTATAACAGCTAGGGTATTAGGTTCGGGTGATGGGTGGGTCAAACATCTCAATGGGGTCCAGCGCTCATTAAACAATCTGCCAAGAAGTTCTCTAGGGGGGGTCACTCCATATAAGGTCCTATTTGGGACAAGAATGTGGGTACCAGATCTCGATGACGTAGGCACAGTGGTGGAAAATAAAACATTTGATATCAAAGATCGTTTGGCTGTTTTACAGGAACTGAATGAGTTAAGAACGAAACAAAGCAATGTATTGCTGCAGCCAACCACCACTGGGGAAAAATCGGCGGTCCCAGCAAGGCCTGTCTGGATTCCAAAAGTTGGGGATCTAGTCAGAGAAAAAATTGCGGACAAGAAGGAATTTGGACCTTCTTACAGACAACCAGTACCTGTCCTAGCAGTTCAAGGAACAAGAACAGTACTTCTGCCGCCCCTTGCTGGAAAAAAGGAGAAAAGATTTCTGTCCATCGACCGCATCAAACCACAGTATGTGGCCAATACTAAATAGTAGACCACGTGGACTCCGACCTAGTAGCAGACGCACTCCTCTCGCTACTATCCAAGAGGTTCAGACTGAAAGACTGATAACAATCAAGAATTCAGCAGTAACAGATGAAGGACTAAGCAACAATGCAATGGAACTCATCCCTCTTGAAAACCAAGTAACAGTTCGTCCAAATACACCGGTCTACACCAATGTATCGAGTGATCAACTGGTTCCAGCGATTTCTACAAATCCTGATGCAATTCCAACAATTGACAGAACTGCTTCTGGCTATTTCATTAACTTTGATACGTTCTCGGAAGATCCAAGCGAACCTGAAACGACGCCAGCATCATTGAAATTCAAGCAGCAAGTACAAGACTTTCTTCACTTTCTGAAAAAGACTTATCTGGTTTCACCATGGATTGAGCTCTGGATTATATCTGGACTATTTGTTTTCCTGCTTTGGCTAGCTTTGGTTACAACTGTGAGCGTGCTTATAAGTGGCAGATACATCCATGTGAATACTGAAGGAAAAGACGTGAACGTACTTTTGAAACCTCATAAATCTTCCCATCGTGAAGCAAGAGACTTGTCATCAGTGAACATCACAGCCGTTCCTATACAGGATGGTGTGGGACAAAACAGATTTTGATATCCTTGGCCCGACGGAACAATTGAACATTCCACATTTGTTTAAAATTTCACTAAGTGATCTAATTTCGTCCAGTACCTATTCTGATGATTGGGACTTTGAGACTGTTAACAACATACTGTTTGACCTAGAAAAATCTGCTGCATTTTCTAAAAATGAATATTTAGAGGGTTCATCAGACTATGAACAAATGTATTGTTACAACCACTATGGTCATCATTATTTGCATAAATCTGCATACCCAAGAAATGTGTATGTTTAACCAATGGGAGCATTGTCCTACACCACCACAAGGTAGTTCAAAAACATTTGCGAACAAGTTTTCATATTTTTCAGGTTACAATACATCTGATCCAGAAACGTTTTACTATAAAAATGTAAACAAAACAGGACTGAAAATTATGTTAACTAATACAAAACAGATTTACTCTGCAGCATTTATTGCCCAACTGTCTAGACAGGGTTTCGACTTATGGAAAGACACAATAGACACAAAAACTGTCTGGGGTACTAAAGATTGGCAAGTGCAGGGAATAGAAGCTTTATTTAGAGCCTGTATTATCCCTGAACAAATAATGTTTTTGAATGAAACTGGCCAACAATCATCTTGTCTTGGATTAGCCAAGATCAAAGAGATGAAAACACCTTCTGTACCAACACCTGCCAGTGATAATAATACACAGGCAGTGGTGACAGTTGACCAAATACTACAACTCAACAGATCTAATCCTGATTGGAGAAAATGGTTGATCTGGCCCACAGACACGAACAACTGTCAGGAAAGATTCCTGAATACAACTCAGGGCTTTACTATTCATAGGCCAGACCCAAGATACGTCCAAAGACAACATCCGGGGGTAGTAACAACATACAGTGTAGGAAAATTATGCCTCGATTGGCTTCAGAAATCTACATTACAGGATGTGAAACAACACTTATCCTTACTTAAGGACGACGCAGACCTTAGGGACTTCTTGCTTGGACCAAAAAGACCGCGTCAAAAACGTTTCATATATGCCGGCATTTATGCTGCCTATAATGAAGCATGGAAGGTGTCACAGGAGGAGGCCGCAGAACGAATACGTGAACTTGATCGTATTAATTTAGAGAAAACCCTCTCTGTGGTCGACAATGGGTTAACAACTTTGTCCTCCAGAATATATTCATTGGACAGCATTGTATCCTCTGCTATCGACATACTGGAACAAGATTTGGCGATGTTACAGCAAGGCCAATCTCAATTATGTTCTATTGTGTTATTAAGCTGGACGCTGCAATCTTTGCGTGCGGGCTATGTGCCTTGGCGTTTTATCAACACGTCGGCTCTGTTTGCAGAATACAATCTAACTGATAAACAGATCGAACTGGCACAAAGAGGAGCAAAGTATACAGTGCTGAGCATTGAAAAACTGGAAAAGTTACCATTCACAGTGGCAGAAAAACCAGCTACAGAATGGCTCATTCATGGCAAAATCACATTACCTGTGACTACTTTTCAGTTTCAGTATTGCCTCAGACAAATGCAAGCAGGCAAATATGAAAGGTTGGGTAAGGAATACATTAAGACATCTTGGAATTTACCGTATACATATAGATGTTGGAGTGGGGATCGTGAAGTGTTTTTGAGCGGTACACACTGTAAACGTGCACTGAGCGGTTCACTTATATGTCAGGACATTTCTTTACACGGGGCTTGTAATGGTTCTGTGGCAAATTTGTCTTGCCATCAGCAGGGTACACCAGCTGCTGTGATTAATCCAACGTTTGGACAACTTTCTAATTGGAGTTACCTCATGTTGAATGATCAGAGTTGCTGCGGCATGTTGCCAGGCATCCCATATCTAGTAACGGTCAACTCCAGGGTCACTTGCTGTATGCAAGTATTGTTTGCCCCAATAGACACAGTCAGGGAGTCGCCTCTATGGCCTTCGCTGAACGTCTCTTTTATAAGATTTGATACTTTGAGCAGAATGAAAGCCATGTGTGAGAAGTTGGCCTGGTATATGCTGTTCGCTAATTAAAGTGGACACCTTGCACCAGAACAATTCGACTCTTATGGTTGGTAGGTTTAAGACAACCATTATAGAAAGCTATCCTAGTGGTAGCTGTGGAGAGCAGCCTTCAGGCTAAGTCTTGGAGGAATGTAAAGCAGCTTGTTTTACCACACAATCTCTTGAATCACCAAATGAAAAGACACCACACAGGTATATATATCAAATATATATGTATTTATTAATAAACAACTCTCTACTAATCTCTTTGTGAGATTAGAAGTCAGGAACATATGTACAAATCAAATGTTATCAAAATAAGTTAGCACAATCAAATATCACAATCTTAGTTTGGCTAGACCTAGGTCTAGAGCAGTTAGAATCGAGGGACCCCCAAGAACCACCCCAGGTAGTTGTAGGAGACCCACAGGGGGCGGACGCGGTGTCCTGGCACCGGTGCGAGTCCTGTACGAGTCTATGCGAACAGACGCGATTGAGATTTCAATGTTAAAGGTCCCTTGCGTGTTCGAGGCGAACACCGATCGGACTCAGTACGAGTCGAAGGACACGGTTATAGTGTTACAAGGGAGATGGACGCGATGTGTCTAACACAGACGCGAACCCTGTACGAGTCAGCGCAATTGTCGCACTTAGAAAATAAGAGTTTTAGGGCACTTCTAGGGTAGCTACAAGCAAGCCACTTACAGGGTAAGTAGTTCTAGGGCCCACACTCACGGGAGCACCGTAATGCTAAAGTTACCTCACCCAGGGGAGCCGGGTGCATAGGTGTCCTTTGGTGTCGGGTCGCGGCATTGTTTTCAATGGGAGCCAGTGAAGACTTGCTGCTTGCGGCGACAGAAGAAGTGTCCGTTGGAATCCAAGCCTGGATTCGGAAGGAGGAAGACCTGAAAGCAGAGGGGACAGTGTTCACAGTCACTTGGCAGTGACTCTGGGCCAGGCAGATAAATGCCCACCGTCGTCGACAGCTTGGGGTCGTTCACTGGTGTCTTGACTCTTCGACCACGTGGTCCAGGCAGCGTCGATGATGACCAGGAGCTGGATTCGGTGTGTCCCACGACGTCTGCAGCTTACTGAGGTGTCGGCGACTCGATTGGAGCCAACAAGCCTTGGTAGCAGCAAGTCTCGTGGTGGAAAGAAAAAGTCAATGGTGCAGACCAGCAAGGTCTGAGGAACTTACCCAGCGAGGGTAGGTCAGGGCAGGCCTGGAGCAACCAGGGGAGCCCTTTGGTTTCTTTGGAAAGTCTTCTGGGGACCCACAAGCCGGCTGGCAAGGGATCGCGAAGACGCCTCGGGCGGATGCACTCAACAGGGGCCCACGGTCACTCGGGACGGTGTAGGCCTCTGATTTTGGGAGAGATCTCTGTTAGAGGCTGGGACCACACGTGGTCCAAAGCACAAGTTCGTAGAACGTCGTGAAGGGGTTGCACTCGACAATAGTGCACGGTACCCAGGGTCTGCGGTTCCTCGTTGCTCGTGGGGTCCACTTGCCTCAGCTTCGCTGGGGACTCACGATGGCCTTGGAGGGGTCAGGAAATCCTCTTCCTGGGCTGCAGGGACTTCGGGCTCCGGCGGGAGCGGCGTAGTTTGCGACCGTCGTTGTCGTTTTTGGGTGCCTGCCAAGTAGGGGAGTCACTCCTTGACTCCAAGGGAGATTCTTCAGTCTTCCAAAGGTAGTGCAACGTCGAAGGTCTGGGATTCTTCTTGTAGAGCGTCGTCCAGGGGTATCTAGTTTGCAATGCACAGGTTCCCCCTCTTATACTAAAAGAAAGGGAGGGACAAGCTCTATGACCCCACCTATGGGAGGGTCAGGGGAGTGGGTGGCTACACCCACTTCCCTTTGTCCAGTTTCGTGCCAGGGCAGGGGCAGGTAGCCCCTGAGCTGGTTTGAACTGGCATACGCACAGAGGAGCCTTCTGCTCCCCCAGTGCAGGACTTCAAAGCACTCTAAGAGTGCACCCACCCAGCCCCAATACACCAAACCCTGTCTGGAAGGTGGTCACACCCTCCTGTGACAGGATACCTATTGTTGGGCTTCCTCCACTGCGAGTTTCGGTCATCAGCAGGAGGGCAGCCCAGTGTCTGTGACTGGTGGCATCCATTTTGTGATGCCAGGGCTCTGCAGGATTCTACCGCGTTTCCTCAGTAGGTACATGTCTATCCCTCTAGAAGGGTGGAATGCTACCCCCGCCGCCAGAACTGGCGGGGGGGTAGTATTCCATGATGTTTGACACCAAACACAACATGTTTTGATGCAGCCATTCCAAAGTTAGCATTCTACCGCGAGGATATAATGCACTTAAGAGTATATGGTTTAACCGCATCCACAAACAGCCCCAGAGAATGGACTCTGAGAGCTGCAGAGGGGCCCTGCTCAGGCAGAGGCACCCTCTCACATAGGAACCAAGCACCCTGCCCTCAGGATTGATAGGGCCTGCCTTAGGGGTGACTGATAGGTTTAAATGTGTGTGCAGGAGAGATATAGGGAACCTAGATCTCAGTGAGGGGTGCTAGCACCACCTCACCCAGGCTGCAGTAGCAGGCCTGTGGTGTCAGATTTAGTCTGCTTCCCAGGGGTGGCATAATACATGCTTCAGCCCCTGGTAGGCCTGTGAAGTACCTATGCCCTTGGTACCCAAGGTACCATATACTAGGGACTCATGAGGTACCACAGTATCCAATCACTAGTGCACCTAGAGTGCACTCCAAGTCATTTAGAGAGAACAGAGAGGCTTGGGCCCTGATTGGCAGGGACCCAGCCAGACTATAGCCAGAAACCAGTGTAAACATCAGAAAAAAAGTGGGGGCAACATAAGAGGCAGATCCTACTCTCCTACACCATGCTTTTACAGAAAACAGTGCCTTTGACCTCGGCCAAAGAAACCTATGATCTACAAATAGCAAGGACTTCGGCTGAGATACAGACTTTAATACGTACAAACTGCCCTATACATTTCGTGGAAATGATAGGACGTAACTTCAACATGTCTGATACAACAGGAATTGTACATGTATCTAAGAGCATCTGCTCCGGTCTGTTAGCACCTTTCCAGGCAATACTCGGAATAATCCCGAACTTTGCACATTCGGTGTTTGGTGGCATACCATTAATTCTAGCCCTTGTTGCCGGAATTCTATTTCTCTTCCTGCTATTGCGCTATGGCCAGCCTATTCGCAGACATCACTCCGAGCGAAATGGAGAAAGCTCTCCTTGAACGAAAGTGCCGTGAGCGAATAGTACAGCTATTGGGCATGACTCGTCTACGGGACCTGAATACCACGTGGTTCCTGTCATTCAGACCAATCTGGCAAGATTGCATCTTACCTGTTCTACGATGGCTGCTATGCGGTGAAGACTGCGTGTTGGACACCTGTCTAACATTTCCATCAGCAACGCCAACGGATGTCGATACTCTGCTGGTCCCGATAACGGCCCATGCTCTGTGTTGTCCCCAGAGGCTACCAATCAGCGTTCATTGAGATCTCACAGACGCTTCCGGCTGCTGCTGAGGTACGAGAAAGATCTACAGGCACACAGGTAACAACGGACGCGAACATTGCTGCAGCAACCTATGCTGAAAGCGATGCTTCACATCTCTGTGCAATTAATCTACTACACGAGGTGTTCCAACTGACACCAACTTCAGTGGACGATATTTTGTCTACAGAAATAGATGATCTCATGTTTACACCAGACCCGTAAACTGACTCTGATTCAGCATACAGTGTTCCAGAGATGCAGTAACAATTTGGCCTTCATATTTCAAAAACTTGGAACTCTTCCAAATTTGAACTTTTTCCCATTTTTTCGAACTAAAATGGCACTTCAATCTGCTTAAAGTAGAACTAGCCTTATAGAACAGACTTCGCGGTACTTCCAGGGACACTTAGTCGTTTTTGTGTGTCTAAAACAGTTCATTAATTTTCATGACATGAAATGACTTTAATTTTGAAAAACTTATCGATCATTTTTTTTTGTCACATGTAAATATTACTGCTTATTTCATTTATATTGCATTTTATTTTAAATATATGCCTGAAATGAAAAGCAATGCTTATAATATACAGTATCTTTTGCATTCTAATAGGTTTTTAAATACCTTTTAAATGGTTTTATGAAATATTTTAGCAATAAAGCGGTACTCCATTTAATGTTTAGCATTTTAAATGTTTAGCATTTTAGTATTATCGTACACACGAAAGTGGAGTGGGTGTTGTATTCCTCTTAGGGTGTCCATACACGGGCTTTCCTGTATCATGTCCTTATATAGGCACAATTCGCCCTGCCCTTATATAGGCATAAAATCCCAGTCCT
This sequence comes from Calotriton arnoldi, assembly GCA_963921515.1. NCBI lineage: Eukaryota > Metazoa > Chordata > Amphibia > Caudata > Salamandridae > Calotriton > Calotriton arnoldi. The sequence goes on along the minus strand of CAWUFW010002546.1, from coordinate 1,547,426 downwards.
TATTTAGGCATTAAACCGTGCACTCCAAATACAGGCATGGTCTCCGACATCCGTCCACCCTAATGTCACAACGAGTTCTTGAAGAACAGACCCTTAGGCTGCGGGAGTTTCCCTAGCACAGGACTATTGATTTCTTCAAGGACTCATATATTATGCATGAACCGTTATACCTTAGGGGTTCATTCATGACGTCTTCCGCTGTCCGATTCACGTCAATGCTAACATTCTGAGGTACCTCTCAGGTATAAATATACCTTCCCTAGCCCTTGTAAACTAGAGGAGACCTCGACTTCAGAGGAGCCCGTTTCCCGGCCTGACGCACTGGGAAGACGCTGTCATCCCTGCACGCAGAGAGTCCAGCTACCAGTGATCTAACTTCTCTCGCGGGGTGTTGGAATTCGAATCTGGCAAGAGATTCCCACCTCTCTCATTCTTAAGGTATGGAGCTGACTAGAACCTAGAGGGACTCTTGGCATACTAGGCTTAACATACTCTTACTATACTATAGTAAGGAATACTTCACCTACTTCATACCTCTCCCTACACCTAGGTTAGGTTAGGTACATTGGGGTAGAATTAACTTAGAACCGCATCGTATGAGTACTCGCATTTTTAGTCTATGTTATTTATGTAAATGAATATCTGCTAAAGATCATGCTAGCGCAGTATTATTTATTTCTACTGCTTACGCTGTACATTATTTATCTTGCATACTGTCTTGTGATCGTAACAGCACATTTAACTTACACCAGAAACAAGACTGTTCAATAAATCTTTTATTGAAACGCCTGTCTATTCTTTCTGTGTAACTTTGAGGAAAACTAAGTATGCACGACTGAGCTGAGTGAAATAGTTATCTATTGTTTCCACGACTCTGGGACACGTTCTGATTCTAAAGGGAAACAAAGTTGTCATGTTTTGCGGCTGCCAGAAACTACTCCCTTCTTGTTTGTCAAGGAGTTTCTAGTGGCCTCTGAGCTAGCTGGCACAAGTAATTAAGTTTAATATACTCGATAGGGACATACTGACCTTAGTCCTATGTCAAACCTATAGGGGATATTATTCCAATGCGCAGAGCCTATTAGGGAAATAGGAGCTACACTACATGGCGCCCAACGTTTGGTAAGGCGGTAATTTAACGCTAGATACTGAGTAACTCAGCCGTGCTTCTTTCTCTCAGAGACCCCTACCCATACACTCCAAAAGACGTCTGGAGTGGGCAGGGTTAAGTATCCGCCACGGCTACATAGGGAAGCACCCTATATATATTAGCTGTTTGGTTTGATCAACGTTGAAGGATACACTGTTCCAAAATATTGTGCACCTTATCTTTGTCTCCTTGAAACTTGTTCTACATTTTTCAAAAATAACAAAATGTCCTTAAACGGGGACGATGCCGCCAGAAACGGTGGAGCTGCGGCTGACCCAGCCCAAGCAACAGTTTTTAACATTACAGGTTTAAATGAAACCGAGGAGGGTGTTATAGACATCCATCCAAACTTAAGAAGAGCCATCACTCTAAAACTTATAAAACATGGCCTACCACCAAGAGGAGGTAAAGCAGTTTTCGTGATAGAGGCACACAAATCTTTTCAGACAGAGGTATTCTATTCATGGGTAATATTTCCTGAATCCAATCCAGTTACAAAACTGTTTCACTTCTACAAAGAAGATGATCCACCAGAGGAATACATTCCTTTCGAGGATATAGAAATTCCATTAACATACCAGGAGCATCAGCTCTGGTTTAAAGGCGCCTTAAAACACCACAGAAACATTACCAGGCTCGGTCCACTAGGTAGACTAGGAGCAACATGGCCGATTCTAGCCGGCTACACACCTCATCCTGAACTTGATATAATGTCAGATGATGAACTACTTACTCAACTTACAGAGTTAATAAAAATCTACAGACAATTGGTCCAATATGTCATGCAGACTTTCACAGTCCAACCACCATTGACACTTCCAAATCAAACTCCTCAACAGGGGAATACGCTAAAAATTACACCACAGACTCTATACGCAGTCATGGTTAAAATGCCCACAAAACGTTAGCAGGTTCCATTTTGGATAGCTCAAAAAATTACTCAAATCGAAGCAGTATTTCCAAATACTAGCCCGTATGAGAAACACAGAATCCTAACAATCAGTTTACCGATGGGGATCACACCACAACTGGAAGACCGCACCACTTGGGGCTCAGTTTTTGCTGCCATCTATACTAAAACACATGGCATTCCGTCAATTGCGGTAATACCAGACGTCTTGAAACAAATTCAAAACGAATACGGGGCAGAGCCTGCTCTAAATTTAGGTATGAAATTACTGAAAAATTTCGACCAGGTCTCAACAATAATATTATCTAATATTAAAGGGGAGGCAGCAGCAGTGGCGATCCGCAAAAAGTTAAGGGAATTCGATGTTACAGAACATCAAACAGAGCTACCCAGAATTATAGAACAATCTTATGCAGAATTAGGCAGAGATAGTTTGGGTGGAAGACCAGTGAAGCCAAAACTATCTGAAAGTCCTGAGAAGGACTCTATTAAACAAACTCCTACATCTTCTAAAGAGAAGTGGGTGACTAACAAACAAAATTGAAACGAGAAACGTTCTCAATCCCGAGGTAGGTCTCCTCAAAAGGAGCCCTCTGAAAGGAGGTATAACCTCAGGAATAGGGATAATTTGAAAAAACCTGACAGGTATCAAGATACTGATACACGTTCCTCTCATCCCTTTCAGATCTCATCACAGACTTCGGAAAGAAGAGGACGGTCAGAACATAGAGAAGAACGCGTAAAATCGAAAGACGACAAACACGCTCCAAAAAATAAAACAAAACCTCAATTCTCCAAAAAGAAAGTAGCGGGTCTGAAGATCAGACATGCCGAGAATACTGAGAACACAACTCAAGAACGGAGAATGGGCTCAGACAATGCTGGACAGTGCAGCAGAAGTCACAATAGCTCGCCAGAACCTGAAGGAACTTCTGGAGATAGTGGACTTGAATGAGTACATTGCAGTAGAGACTGTAGACACCAGGGTTAGTACTCCACAAAAGTTATATGAAATAACACTCCGGATGGAGGGAGACATACCTAGACAGGTGAAAGCACTTTTTGGGAAAGACTATCAAGGGGCTATGACATACTTCTAGCAGAAAAAGACTGGCCACCACAATTTGTCAGGGAGTGCCCACATGGCGAGGACATTATTATGCCTGCCTTCTCCAACCATATTCCAATACACCTAAAATATACATATGCCAGGAAATGGGCAGTGGCCCAGGCCCCAGCATTATATAAAAATCATGTAGGATGGGATGAGGATTCACCTCACCATAAAATACATCTGAAACATGAACCAACTGCACAGAGGCAGTACCCAATAAAGCAAGAAGCTAAAAAACAGGTCAGGGAGATCTTAGATCAACTTGAATACCAAGGGGTGATTGAAACATGCACCTCCTCAATGAACAATCCTTTGTTTCCTGTCTCCAAACCAGACAATACATATCGTCTAGTTTTGGATTACAGACACCTAAACACTTGTTCTAAAACTTTGCAGTGCAAAATGCCCATAGCACAGCATTAATGAATAACATTGTGCGTAAAAAATACAAAACAACATTAGACATCTCAAATGGTTTCTTTTGTCAAAACATAGCACCTGAAAGCAGGTACTTAACAGCATTCTCCATAATGGGGACCCAGCGTCACTTTTGTCGACTCCCACAAGGGTTCAAGAACAGCCCAGGTTTATTCTCAGCGAGGGTAACGGAGTTACTACAAATTTATGACAATGAGGCATTGTCCTATGTCGATGACATCTATCTGACAGACGATGACCTGGAAAAACACTTGAACAGGGTAAGCACCATTATACTGGGCTTCGCCTCTGAGGGCTACAAGTTCAACTTTAAAAGTCCCGAATTGCCCATCTCAATGTCCTATTTCTAGGATATGAGCTTTCAAGTGAAGGCAAGAGCTTGGCAGCTAACTTTCTAGAGAAATGTGCGCTGCTCCAACCTCCAAAGACGCTAAAAAACTTACAATCCATCCTGGGTTTCCTAAATTTTGGAAGAACATACATTCTAAATTACGCAGAAAGGGTTAAACCTCTCTACGCATTAATTAAACCTGATTTTTCAATCAAAAACTGGACACAGGAACACACAGAAATTTTACGTTCACTCCAGGCTAACATGTTAGCAAGAAATCACTTACAAACACGCGTAAGTCAACGCAATTTGGTGATCCGAATAATTTCGGGTCAATGCGGATTCACCTACTTAACATTCAATGAGGGTGAAAAAATACCAATCGCATACAAATCTCATTTGTACACACAAGCGGAAATGCGCTTCAGTTCAACTGAAAAAATTCTGACAGCAGTTCAAACCGCTGTAGCAAAAGAAAGAGCCTTAGCCCAAGGGAAACGCATTATTGTCGTAACCCCAGTACCAGCTTTAGAAGCGGTCACAAAAGCGAGCATTCCAAATGCTAAAGCATTACATCCAAGATGGATACAATGGGTTAATTCTCTTGCTGCAACAGATGTTGAATATGTTTTTGATCCTGATTTAAAAACACAAGCATTCCTGCAATATGAACAAGAATGTCCTCTGCCCACTGAGATGCTGCCTCTCGATCAGTACGAATTCATAATTTACACTGACGGATCCGCACAGCCCGCAACAGGGAGTAAGCAAGCTTACAGTGCAGCATGTGCAATCGTTAAAGGTCGCATGCGAGATGGCATCTTCAGACCTATGGTCACAAAAACTCAATCTCTAGGAGATTGTACAGCTCAGCGAGCTGAACTACAAGCATTCAAACTGGCACTTGAAAGTACAGATCGAGAATTCCCCACACTAATAGTGTGCGATTCCTTTACTGTGTTCAGTCGTATAATGAATATATACAAAACTGGCTTGAAAATGGTTTCAAAGATGCGAAAGGTGGCACAATAAAGCACAAAATGCTTTGGGAACAAGTAGTTCAGTTGAAAAACGAACTACCAAAGGCTCACGTGATCCACACACTGAGTCATCAACGTGATGGCGTTCACGTTGCAGGGAATTCATTGGCTGACGAAGCCGCAAAGGGGGCTGTTCAGACGGCTTCCATAGCTGCGATCACTCGTTCAAAAACAAAAATAGACGGTGAGAAAATGTTGGCTGTCAATGCTTCAAGCAAGGGCAGCAGTGCAGCGTTACCAAAAAAGTTTCCACTCAAGTACTCTTATGTAATTGATGCGAACAACGTTCCTTTTGCTCGAATCCCTGGAGTGGGGGATAGGGTAATTCCAAACACGGAACGTAGAGCAGCCTTGATTTAGGAAACACATTTGGGGGAGGGTCTTTCACATCAAGGGATCTCTAAAACAATTTTGACGTTAAAAGAGATGTACTGGTGGCCTGGAATGAATACAGACATTCACATATTCATCAACAACTGTTTAGACTGTAAATTACAGCGAGAGAGCCACCGGACACCATGCTGCGAATGCGGCAACCCAGTACAGACACCATTGTTAGACAGCATTAGACTATCTATGCGCCTGCGTCCTACTGGACAAGTGCAATCCCACAAATACTGAATCAAGGTTCCTATGGATATGGCCTCAGCGCTCGGCTGACGCTCGAACTGTTATAAAAGATTTGCGAGTCTTTATCGGCACATACGCAATAGGCACGCTACATTCTGACCAGGGTCCTGCGTTTAGCTCTCGGGCTTACAAAGAAGCCATGGCCAGTCTGGGCGTTGCATTGCGGTACTCCTCTCCATTCCATCCTGAGGGAAATTCGGTTGTGGAAAGGAAAAACCGGGACATAAAGCAGTCTATAACAGCTAGGGTATTAGGTTCGGGTGATGGCTGGGTCAAACATCTTTATGGGGTCCAGCGCTCATTAAACAATCTGCCAAGAAGTTCTCTAGGGGGGGATCACTCCATATGAGGTCCTATTTGGGACAAGAATGTGGGTACCAGATCTCGATGACGTAGGCACAGTGGTGGAAAATAAAACATTTGATATCAAAGATCGTTTGGCTGTTTTACAGGAACTGAATGAGTTAAGAACGAAACAAAGCAACGTATTGCTGCAGCCAACCACCACTGGGGAAAAATCGGCGGTCCCAGCAAGGCCTGTCTGGATTCCAAAAGTTGGGGATCTAGTCAGAGAAAAAATTGCGGACAAGAAGGAATTTGGACCTTCTTACAGACAACCAGTACCTGTCCTAGCAGTTCAAGGAACAAGAACAGTACTTCTGCCGGCCCTTGCTGGAAAAAAGGAGAAAAGATTTGTGTCCATCGACCTCATCAAACCACAATATGTGGCCAATACTAAATAGTAGACCACGTGGACTCCGACCTAGTAGCAGACGCACTCCTCTCGCTACTATCCAAGAGGTTCAGACTGAAAGACTGATAACAATCGAGAATTCAGCAGTAACAGATGAAGGACTAAGCAACAATGCAATGGAACTCATCCCTCTTGAAAACCAAGTAACAGTTCGTCCAAATACACCGGTCTACACCAATGTAGCGAGTGATCAACTGGTTCCAGCGATTTCTACAAATCCTGATGCAATTCCAACAATTGACAGAACTGCTTCTGGCTATTTCATTAACTTTGATACGTTCTCGGAAGATCCAAGCGAACCTGAAACGACGCCAGCATCATTGAAATTCAAGCAGCAAGTACAAGACTTTCTTCACTTTCTGAAAAAGACTTATCTGGTTTCACCATGGATTGAGCTCTGTATTATATCTGGACTATTTGTTTTCCTGCTTTGGCTAGCTTTGGTTACAACTGTGAGCGTGCTTATAAGTGGCAGATATATCCATGTGAATACTGAAGGAAAAGACGTGAACGTACTTTTGAAACCTCATAAATCTTCCCATCGTGAAGCAAGAGACTTGTCATCAGTGAACATCACAGCCGTTCCTATACAGGATGGTGTGGGACAAAACAGATTTTGATATCCTTGGCCCGACGGAACAATTGAACATTCCACATTTGTTTAAAATTTCACTAAGTGATCTAATTTCGTCCAGTACCTATTCTGATGATTGGGACTTTGAGACTGTTAACAACATACTGTTTGACCTAGAAAAATCTGCTGCATTTTCTAAAAATGAATATTTAGAGGGTTCATCAGACTATGAACAAATGTATTGTTACAACCACTATGGTCATCATTATTTGCATAAATCTGCATACCCAAGAAATGTGTTTATGTTTAACCAATGGGAGCATTGTCCTACACCACCACAAGGTAGTTCAAAAACATTTGCGAACAAGTTTTCATATTTTTCAGGTTACAATACATCTGATCCAGAAACGTTTTACTATAAAAATGTAAACAAAACAGGACTGAAAATTATGTTAACTAATACAAAACAGATTTACTCTGCAGCATTTATTGCCCAACTGTCTAGACAGGGTTTCGACTTATGGAAAGACACAATAGACACAAAAACTGTCTGGGGTACTAAAGATTGGCAAGTGCAGGGAATAGAAGCTTTATTTAGAGCCTGTATTATCCCTGAACAAATAATGTTTTTGAATGAAACTGTCCAACAAACATCTTGTCTTGGATTAGCCAAGATCAAAGAGATGAAAACACCTTCTGTACCAACACCTGCCAGTGATAATAATACACAGGCAGTGGTGACAGTTGACCAAATACTACAACTCAACAGATCTAATCCTGATTGGAGAAAATGGTTGATCTGGCCCACAGACACGAACAACTGTCAGGAAAGATTCCTGAATACAACTCAGGGCTTTACTATTCATAGGCCAGACCCAAGATACGTCCAAAGACAACATCCGGGGGTAGTAACAACATACAGTGTAGGAAAATTATGCCTCGATTGGCTTCAGAAATCTACACTACAGGATGTGAAACAACACTTATCCTTACTTAAGGACGACGCAGACCTTAGGGACTTCTTGCTTGGACCAAAAAGACCGCGTCAAAAACGTTTCATATATGCCGGCATTTATGCTGCCTATAATGAAGCATGGAAGGTGTCACAGGAGGAGGCCGCAGAACGAATACGTGAACTTGATCGTATTAATTTAGAGAAAACCCTCTCTGTGGTCGACAATGGGTTAACAACTTTGTCCTCCAGAATATATTCATTGGACGGCATTGTATCCTCTGCTATCGACATACTGGAACAAGATTTGGCGATGTTACAGCAAGGCCAATCTCAATTACGTTCTATTTTGTTATTAAGCTGGACGCTGCAATCTTTGCGTGCGGGCTATGTGCCTTGGCGTTTTATCAACACGTCAGCTCTGTTTGCAGAATACAATCTAACTGATAAACAGATCGAACTGGCACAAAGAGGAGCAAAGTATACAGTGCTGAGCATTGAAAAACTGGAAAGGTTACCATTCACAGTGGCAGAAAAACCAGCTACAGAATGGCTCATTCATGGCAAAATCACATTACCTGTGACTAGCAGGCAAATATGAAAGGTTGGGTAAGGAATACATTAAGACATCTTGGAATTTACCGTATACATATAGATGTTGGAGTGGGGATCGTGAAGTGTTTTTGAGCGGTACACACTGTAAACGTGCACTGAGCGGTTCACTTATATGTCAGGACATTTCTTTACACGGGGCTTGTAATGGTTCTGTGGCAAATTTGTCTTGCCATCAGCAGGGTACACCAGCTGCTGTGATTAATCCAACGTTTGGACAACTTTCTAATGGGAGTTACCTCATGTTGAATGATCAGAGTTGCTGCGGCATGTTGCCAGGCATCCCATATCTAGTAACGGTCAACTCCAGGGTCACTTGCTGTATGCAAGTATTGTTTGCCCCATTAGACACAGTCAGGGAGTCGCCTCTATGGCATTCGCTGAACGTCTCTTTTATAAGATTTGATACTTTGAGCAGAATGAAAGCCATGCTTTTACAGAAAACAGTGCCTTTGACCTCGGCCAAAGAAACCTATGATCTACAAATAGCAAGGACTTCGGCTGAGATACAGACTTTAATACGTACAAACTGCCCTATACATTTCGTGGAAATGATAGGACGTATCTTCAACATGTCTGATACAACAGGAATTGTACATGTATTTAAGAGCATCTGCTCCGGCCTGTTAGCACCTTTCCAGGCAATACTCGGAATAATCCCGAACTTTGCACATTCGGTGTTTGGTGGCATACCATTAATTCTAGCACTTGTTGCCGGAATTCTATTTCTCTTCCTGCTATTGCGCTATGGCCAGCCTATTCGCAGACATCACTCCGAGCGAAATGGAGAAAGCTCTCCTTGAACGAAAGTGCCGTGAGCGAATAGTACAGCTATTGGGCATGACTCGTCTACGGGACCTGAATACCACGTGGTTCCTGTCATTCAGACCAATCTGGCAAGATTGCATCTTACCTGTTCTACGATGCCTGCTATGCGGTGAAGAATGCGTGTTGGACACCTGTCTAACATTTCCATCAGCAACGCCAACGGATGTCGATACTCTGCTGGTCCCGATAACGGCCCATGCTCTGTGTTGTCCCCAGAGGCTACCAATCCTGATGTCAGCGTTCATTGAAATCTCACAGACGCTTCTGGCTGCTGCTGAGGTACGAGAAAGATCTACAGGCACACAGGTAACAACGGACGCGAACATTGCTGCGGCAACCTATGCTGAAAGCGATGCTTCACATCTCTGTGCAATTAATCTACTACACGAGGTGTTCCAACTGACACCAACTTCAGTGGACGATATTTTGTCTACAGAAATAGATGATCTCATGTTTACACCAGACCCGTAAACTGACTCTGATTCAGCATACAGTGTTCCAGAGATGCAGTAACAATTTGGCCTTCATATTTCAAAAACTTGGAACTCTTCCAAATTTGAACTTTTTCCCATTTTTTCGAACTAAAATGGCACTTCAATCTGCTTAAAGTAGAACTAGCCTTATAGTACAGACTTCGCGGTACTTCCAGGGACACTTAGTCGTTTTTGTGTGTCTAAAACAGTTCATTAATTTTCATGACATGAAATGACTTTGATTTTGAAAAACTTATCGATCATTTTTTTTTTGTCACATGTAAATATTACTGCTTATTTCATTTATATTGCATTTTATTTTAAATATATGCCTGAAATGAAAAGCAATGCTTATAATATACAGTACCTTTTGCATTCTAATAGGTTTTTAAATACCTTTTAAATGGTTTTATGAAATATTTTAGCAATAAGCGGTACTCCATTTAATGTTTAGCATTTTAAATGTTTAGCATTTTAGTATTATCGTACACACGAAAGTGGAGTGGGTGTTGTATTCCTCTTAGGGTGTCCATACACGGGCCTTCCTGTATCATGTCCTTATATAGGCACAATTCGCCCTGCCCTTATATAGGCATAAAATCCCAGTCCTTATTTAGGCATTAAACCGTGCACTCCAAATACAGGCATGGTCTCCGACATCCGTCCACCCTAACGTCACAACGAGTTCTTGAAGAACAGACCCTTAGGCTGCGGGAGTTTCCCTAGCACAGGACTATTGATTTCTTCAAGCACTCATATATTATGCATGAACCGTTATACCTTAGGGGTTCATTCATGACGTCTTCCGCTGTCCGATTCACGTCAATGCTAACATTCTGAGGTACCTCTCAGGTATAAAAATACCAAATTAATTTAAAGAAAATGTGAAGGTTAGAGAAATGCGTAATGATGGTTCAGAAATGCATTCACTCAATTAATTTGGTATTCAGAGTTTGACTACAGGGGTCCCTCTACTCCTCCCTTCCCATGGGACATCCCTACACCTTTAATAGGGTAAGAGCAGTGCTTAATTTGTAAAATATTAAGTGCAGGTGCTCAAATTTTTGTAGGAGGCCACACCCACGTCCCCGGATCCACCCACTTCCTCTCCTGGCTCCACCCACTTCCTCCACTGGCTCCACCCGCCTATTTCCCTGATTCCAAAGTGGTCTTGGCTAACAATTAAAGACTGGCAGAGGAAGCAGTTGCACAAGACAGTACCAGTTGGCAGCTCACCACTTCCAAAACCACTCCCCCACACTCAGTTAAGCACACCAATGCATTTGAGCCTGCTCTGCAGGAAGGTGAAACTCCAGTGACGACTGCCTGTGTAGTCTATGTAGCAGCATTATGGTACGACACGGTTGGTGAGCTGTCCTGAATAGCAGCCAATTGGACCCATAATGTGTGGTACCTTTAGCCAGTACAAGGCTTTGAAGAACTAGCATAACACAATGCGTTGTAGGACTTCTAGTTTTACTTTATACAATTGATGACAGAAAACAGGACTACTTGAATGTGCCACTCAAGGCAAAATAAATCTTTTTTTTACTTAAAAGCCAGCAGCAGTGGAGGAATAACTGCATCCGTGGGTCCACTCTATAAAAAGTTATTTAACATAATGAGCCATTTCTATGCTTTGCAGATAAATATAACACTGAACACTAGTACCCAGCTGATGGCAGAAAAACAAGAAAACCAAGTCTACCTGAATGTGCCACTCGATGCAAAATTGCCTCGAGTGGCACGTTCAGGTAATCTTGCTTTTCTGCCATCAGCTGTGTGCCAGTGTTCAGTGTTATATCTGTCTACAAAGCATTCAAATGGCTTAGTATGCTAAATAACGTTTTATAGTGTGTGGGGCTCACAGCTGCAGTTCTTCCCCCACTGCTACCGGCTTTTAACTTTAAAAAAAAGATTTTTCGCCGCAAAAGTTAAAAGCCAGAAGCAGTGGAGGAAGAGCTGCAGCCCTGAGCCCCACATACTATAAAATGTTATTTAGCATAATCAGCCACTTGAATGCTTTGTAGACAAATATAACACTGAACACTAGTACACAGCTGATTAGAGAAAAACAAGATTACCTGAACGTGCCACTCGAGGCAATTTTTTGTCGAGTGGCAGGGTTCAGATAGTCTTGTATTTCTGTCATCAGCTGTGTACTAGTGTTCAATGTGTCTACAAAGCATTCAAATTGCTTATTTTGCTAAATAACGTTTTATCGTGTGGGGCCCACAGCTGCTGTTCTTCCGTCACTGCTGCTGGCTTTTAACTTTAAAAAAAGATTTCGCTGCAAAAGTTAAAAGCCAGCAGCAGAGGAGGAGGAGCTGCAACCACGGGCCCCACACTATAAAACGTTGCTTAGCATAAAAATACATTTAAAAGCTTACATTGCAGGCAAATATAACACTGGTGAAAGGGCTTACTTACTGGCACTGCGGGACAGCCTTTTTAGTTTTAACTAATGTGCGAGGGAGGAGGCCTGCTGCACGACACGCTGATTGCCTCTGTCGTCAGATAATAATTAAGGCGGCAGGTGCGCAGTATGCTGGGCGGGCCGAGGGTGAAAACACTTCTCATTGGTCTGATTTGGGCCACAAACTTGATGATTCGACAAGGAGGGACGGGGCCAGGCTACTAATATATTTTGCAATCGTTTATTGGTAGTGCACTATGCTAGCGAGCTACCAATGAATGACTGCAAAATTGAAATGGGGTGTGACGGTGTTGGTGACCTACGCCGAGGCAGGGACCCACCAGCTTCAGTTTCTGGCGGTAATGTTCTGTGTGTGGCTCATATTTAGGTGGGCGGCCGAGCAGCTGTATTCAATTTGAAATGTTTTCTGCGCACGCATTCATGTGCGATATCAGCTCTTCATGGGGAGAGGGGGTGGGGACTGGAACAGTGGCAGCAGTGGCAGCTACTCGGAGCAGCGCGCCGCCAATAAAAGTATGATTCATAATGCATGTGAACTCAACTAGCTGTAGACCCGGCCCTGAGAAATAAGTGCCGGTGCTAAGCACCGGAAAGCACCGGCACAAATTAAGCACTGGGTAAGAGTGTCAGCTGGTCTCACAACTATTTGTTTCTTTGAGCACCACGTATGCAGTGACACGTGTGCTCACTACATGCACTTTAAATGTACCTCGTGCATGTGTTATCGTCTGATTCCTTCCTGACCAGTATGAGTGTATTGTACTGTTTCACTTATGCTGTGATATGTCATTTCTTTACAGGTGTTCCGATAATGTCATGGTAGAGTTGGACTAGAGCCAGCCTACTTGAGTGGATTCATCTTTGTCTCTTAGAGACAAGATAGGAGCCCTTTTATTTACGCCCTGATGAATGCCATGGACCCTCCTGGCCGTTGTGGCAGAAACATGTTGGCAACACAGATGGAGATGGGGTACTAAACCCCCTAGTCCCCACCATTACTTTTAATATCGAGCATGTTCTGCACAATTAAAATTTCACGTAGGCCGTACATCGATTTTTAACATCACTCACTCACTTATTCAACACGGGCCCCCACTTAGTTATAGAAGTGCCTCCCTGTCTCCAGGTGTAAGCCCACCCTTTATCAAACGTGGTTTTTAAAGGCCGAGGACAGCCGATGATGAAGCATGACACCTGGTGGTGTGTGAGGCCAGTCCATACATTTTTCTGATATGCCCAGCACCACCTAATTCATCGGCATAATGTGCCTCATCTTGTACTAGGAATCAGACACTGAGTCAGGGTAGCTTCTTGTTGTGTGCCATATGTTGGTGGGAGGCCAGCTTACCCTGCCTACCCCGCAGCCTCTTGTTCCCTCCCCTTTTGAACAAAAGGGTTCCTGTGTATATAAGTGGGTGCATTAGACCTACGGGAGGGGTATGTGAAGCTTTACTGACCGCACAAACAGGATATGAAGCCACAAACACCTGTACATCATGCCCCACTGTATCCCACCAGAACCAACGAAGACAAAACTCCTTCATCTTAGTCATCCCAGGATGTCCCACTAAGGAGGAGGAATGACACCAGGTAAGTACTTGATTCCTCAATTCTGGTGGTATAAACAGTTGGTCACCATGAGACAACATTCCATCCCTTAACTGAAATTGTGGATTGTTCAACCTTGGAGACATATCAACACCTCATATTCTTTTCTTGACCAATACAAGGAATTCATCCATGGAGGTACAACCAACAATCTTTTCCCCTGCAATCATAGGTCTCTCCTCCAGAACGGAAACATCATCCCAGGGAGCCACATGTATGCAAGATAGGGCATCTGATTTTGCTAGTTGAACAGCAGGTCTATACGTAATCGTGAAATCATACTCATTAAAAAACAATACCCATCTCATCTGCCTTGGAGTTAGAGCCCGTGCAGATCGAAAGAACTCCAAGTTCTTATGATCCGTGTAAATCGTGATGGTATGTCTGGCTCCCTACAAATGATGACGCCATTCCTGAAAGGACATCTTTATGGCCAACAGCTCTCGTTCGTTGTACATTACAATTCTGCTCAGCCGGTAACAACTTTCTAGAAAAGAAAGCAATGGGATGCATAAGTCCTAATTCCACATCCCGTTGAGACAATACCCCCCCTCCAAAGCATATTGTGAAGCATCTGCCTCAACAAAAAAGGGAAGGACAAGATCTGGATGTTTTAAAATAGGGGCAGTTGTTAATTTCTCCACCAATGTCTCCAAAGCTAGTTGTGCTGCAGAAGACCAAAAAAGGGCACCCCTTTCCTCAAAAGGCTCGTCATAGGAGTTATATCTGAAAAATGTGAAATAAAACGCCTATAGAAGTTAGCGAAATCCAAGAGGACCTGTACATCCCTCACACAAGTAGGAGTCGGCCAAGTAGTAATATCCACAGTCTTCTTAGGATCCATCTTAATTCCATCAGAGGAATTGATAAAACCCAAAAACTCCACAGAAGACTCATAAAACTTGCATTTATCCAATTTCACAAAAAGACGATGAGCACGTAACTTCTGCAACACCTGTTTTACGTGTAAGTCGTGGTCCTCAGCAGTCTTGGAAAAGATCAATATATCATCGATATAAACGATTACGCTCACATCCAGATAATCCTGTAACACCTCATTTATAAAAAACTGAAAAGTAGTAGGGGCGTTACATAAACCAAAAGGCATAACACAATACTCAAATAAACCAAACTTAGTATGAAATGCGGTTTTCCATTCGTCCCCCTCTCGGACACGAATGAGATGATAAGCTCCCTGCAAATCGAGTTTCGTAAAAACAGTTGCATGCCTTAACTGATCCAATAATACCGGAATCAAAGGAAGCGGATATTTATTTTTTATCGTCACCTTATTGAGAGCTCTATAATCAATACAGGCACGAAGATCACCTTCCTTCTTTGGTATGAAGAAGATGGGAGAAGATGCAGGGGAAGAGCCTGGTCTAATAAATCCAGATGCCAACATCTCATCCAAATAAGTCCGCAAATGACGCTCCTCTGGCTCGGATAAAGCATATATTCGACTGCATGGCAAAGCAGCACCTGGAATCAAACCAATACGACAATCAAAGTTCCTATGTGGAGGCAACACACTAGTTTGTGCTTTATCAAACATGTCAACATACTCCGCATAAGAGGAAGGAATATCACTGTACTTTCCACAAATGCCTACTGCACATGTTAATGGTGAAACCCAATCCGTAGCCTCTTGAAAACAATGATGCAGACCGTATTCAAAATCCAGCGTCACTGTACGCCTCACCCAGTCTATTCCTGGGTTATGAAGCTGCAACCAAGGTACTCCTAGTATCACCCCAAAAGAAGGAGCATCAATAAGATCAAAACTAACGGATTCAGAATGCCCGTTATCACATATAAAAAGGAGAGGCTCGGTTTGCTTAGTGATCAACCCAGATGACAAATCCGTGCCATCAATAGCTCTTACTGGTTTGGGTTGTTCTTTATACACCCAAGGAACATCCAATCTACCAGCCAACTGAATATCCATAAAGTTTCCGGTAGCACCAGAATCAAGCAATACAGAAATGGTAGTTCTCCTGCTATTCGTAAAAACCATGTTAACTGAGATAGTGAAATGACGTTGTACCCTTTGGACTGACCCAGCAATATCATAAGGGTTACCACGAACACCTTCTTCAAAGCACATGGAAATCATGTCCTGTTTCACAAAAGCCATTGTTTTCCTAGGCAAAATACTGGATGGTTTTACTGGACACTCGCGGGCATAATGTCCACTTTTCCCACAATACAAACACAATTGTTTACCTGCCGTCTGTCCTTTTCCTCTTTCAATAAAGGGCCATGCACCCCACCTAATTGCATAGGTTCCGGCATGATTTTCGAGCCTACTTCTTCTTTTTGTTCCCCTCGAACAATATCACACGGGATGCTTGAAACCGACTCTTCTCTCCTCTTCGTTCCATCAACTGATTCAACTCAACCACCAAATCAATAAACTCCACACAATCCTCTGGAGGATTGACAACCTGAGATACTATATCCTTCAACTCTTCACAAAGGCCCTGATAAAACAGAGATGTTCATTTCTCAATGAGCCCATGTGTTTCAGTTACGAGACGGTTAAAGGAAGAAACGTAAACTAAAAGGTCCTGTTTCCCCTGTCTTAGCTTGAGCAATTCTGCTTCACTGGCCTACATAAATGCATGCTTTGCAAATAAACAACACATTTGTTCCTTGAAGGCTGGAAAATTATATAACATAGGGTCGTCGCTGTCTACCAAAGAGACAGCCCACATAGCTGCTGTACCTGCTAGATAGGAGATAACAAATGCAACCTTTGCTGAATCATCAGGAAAGGCTGTAGGTCTACACATAAAATGCAAATGGCATTGGTTCATAAATACGCCAAACTTATTGCTATCTCCTGTAAATCTTTCCGGAATTGCCAAAGGAACCGGAACAGGAGTAGTAACAGTGATAGCTACAGGAGGTAGCGGGCTGTACTACAGGCCCATGTGGCTTAGTTAGAGGACCAAAACTCCTACCCCATGGATGTTCCCTGGCTTTAAATACATTTAGTTCCTGATGTAACCCATGATTCTCCTGCCTCAACTCCCTTACTTCTGTCTGAAGGTTAGAGAGAGCTGGCATCAACTCCTGCATAGTAGGACCCACCCCGGCACCCCCATTATCCACGGACATCTGATTCAAACTATCCTGGTCCATCTTCGCTCAGGCAGTGCGTCTTTTTGTGGGCTTGGTTTTTTATTCCGCCACCACGCACTGGTCCACCCGACACTGCAGGAGCGAAGATTGTCCCAATCCACTATCCGTGCCTCTAACTACAATTGCCTATAGTTATGTTACGGCAACAGCAGAACAAGACACCGGGAGAAGGTGGGGGTAAACAAGGGAAGTAGAAAACAAGGTGTCACATTCATCTGGGTTCCCACTCTCTGGTAGGGAAAGGTACACCGGAAGAGAACAGGCAGCTTTTGGAAAAGAAAGAGAAATGGGATAAGTATGAAACAATGCGTGTTAGAAAAATCACCATTCATGCATTACCAGGTACATTTCAAAAGCTAATAGGTATTTCCTGCTTACCCCTTTTTTGTTACAGGCTTTATCCAAGAGGGAAACAGAAACAACGTAAATTTCTCTCCATCCAGATATGAGGAACCGATGCAATGCTGTCCCAAAAGACACAAAAATAGACTGTCCAGATCAGAGAAATCAATATTCCACCTTCTATGACGGGAGAAAAAATACCTAACCAGGATAAAAAACCCGTTTCTAATCACAAACTGATCAGTGTTCCTTTCTGGTTTTTAGCTTCCATACGCTTCATGGAAGCGCCCAAAAAACACACAACGAAAGCAATAAGCAGCAGAATCAGGGAAAAACTGTGAACACGGCGAGACGGGGTAATCTCCAAAGCAGCCAGTCACTCGCCAAGCAAATGTCCCATACGTGAAATCAAGTTGTGGCCCACCCACAACTGGTGAAAATGCAAGGAAAAAATTGTATCCCAATAGTGCTAAAACCAGTATCCTGAAGTCAATACAGAGCAAAGAGGAGCGTAGAAGGGCAGCTTGTATCCCAGAAACGCTGCAAGCAAAGTCCTTCCGGCGGCGTGAACCGGAGGTAAAACCAAGCAGGAAAGTGAAGGCGAGCGGCGTTTAAATACCCGCTGCCTCCACACAATGAAACCTGTAGCATGCTTACAACAGTGATCTCCCAACATGCATTTAAGGTAAGAGACAGTAAGAAAAACAGATGCCCCAAGCCCTGCGCTAGTCATGGGACATAACAATTGCATGCAAGACAGTACCACAAGTGCATTCAAATAGCTATGTCCTTATATACAATTAATAGCTTTGAAATGTGACAAAACAATTATTTTATTAATTCTGATTATGTTGTACTCTATGTGGAGCTGATGAAGGGAAATTTATAGAAGTTCTAATATAGATGTGAAGGTGCTGTACCGCAAGCTGCGCCTAGATGTCCCTAGTGAGCATCATAAACTTGAAGATATGGTAAATCCACCCTACCCATAATGCATTGCATGCAGGACAGTACCACAGTACATTCAATATATACAATTAGTAGCTTTCAAATGTGACAAAAGAATTATTACATTAATTCCAGATTAGGTTGTACTCTATGTGGAGCTGATGAAGGGAAATTTATAGAAGGTCTGATATAAATGTGAGATGTGCTAGCGAGTAAAGTAGCCACTGCCAACCTTGTTTAGGACCAAGTGAGTGTCCTGTCTGATGGCCTTAAAGAAAATAGTGCCTTGAGGTTGTACTTAAAACCTAGGGTCTAACAGCACATGTAATACGAGTGTCCTCATGGGAGGTTACAAAAAGAGACAGCGAGTTACTAAGGAGGACTACAAAGCCTAATGACCAATGAAAAGCCACCATTAACAAAGGACAGGGACAGGAGCCAATTAAAAAGATGGGCTGGAAGTAGGTGGAGCTTTATGCACACATCTTGAATACAGCATGTCTCAAAGAGACAGCGCAAGCGCTGCTTAGGTGAGACCTAAAAAGGGGGACAGGGCATTGCCAAGAAAATACAGGCCGATTTCCCTGTTAGACCGTACGGCTAAGTTAATGGGCCATTTACTCCTGAATAGGTTAGAGGCTTTTGAAAGGAACATAGTAATCACTACTCAGTATGGTTTTAGGAAAGGAAAAGGGACAATTGATCAGTGCCTCAATCTAAAGTTACTGATTGCAAAGTATACTGCGGCTAAGAAAGGCAATCTCTCTACGGCCTTTATGGATTTATCGGTCACCTTCGATTGTGTGGCCCATTCGAAGTTATGGGCAATAATGGAAGGCACTGGAATTGAGAGGTCAACAATTGATTTTATTCGCGAGATGTATTCTCATGCTACTGCTTGTGTCCGTTATGGGAGAGAGGGTGAACGTAGTAGACACTTTAGAATTACCCAAGGTGTCAGAGAGGGGTACGTTCGCGCCCCTTTTCTATTTGCACTATATACCAACGCCGTGGAATCGGCCCTGGTTGGGTCTACTACAGATGTCCCTTATAGTAATTCATCCCCTGCTCTGATACTCCTCTATGCAGACGACGCAGTGTTATTGGCAACCACTGGCAACGCACTGCAGAATCTCATAGGGGAGTACACACAATTTATGAATAATCTGGATTTGCGGGTAAATGAGTCTAAGTCCTTTGTACTCGTGGTAGGAGCTAGATTCAAGAAATACCCAAGAACGCATATACAGGGCAGAAGATTGGAGATGGTGGATACCTCTTTTATTTAGGGGTCCTATTCGACAGTAAAAACACATGGCAATCTATGGTGACTAATAGAGGCCTATTAATGGAAAAGAGTATTGGGGCCCTCTTTAGATTCATTATTCGGATCTAAACCAATAGATACTATAAAAAAGATTTATGAGGCAAAAACAATTTCTGTTGCCATATAAGGGTCAGCTGAATGGGGTTTGATTGACATATCAATTCTTCAATAAATTGAGGATGCCTTTTTGAAAAGACTGGCGGGGTGCCGCAATCATGCTCCACCTATAACTACCATTATGAGTTAGATGTACCCTATATTACTGATCAGGCCCGAATTGCACCGATCCTCCTGTGGCACTCAGTTTGGAGAAAGGAATCATTAAATCTAACAAAAGATATTGCGAAGGATTGCCTGAAGTTAGATGGTGTTGGTAAGATACAGTGGCTTCAATATATTAAGACCAACCTGCAGTCTATTGGCCTATATAAACTCTTTGAGAACCCTAATGTATGTCTGACGGTATCAAGGAAGGACCTAGATAAACTGGGAAGAGATAGGTGGAAGCTCAATTGTAACAAGTATATGGTTAAACAATATCACTTAGCTCCTACCATAAATGAAACTGCGACTTCATATCTATCCTTTGTCTTAAACCTTCAACACAGACATGTATTAATGAGGTTTCGTTTGAAGTATATCCCGCTCATGCTAGGGCATCCTTCCAACATCTATTCCATTGATGCTCTCCCTGTTTGTCCTTGTGATGTACGATCCCCCCAATGTGATCTCCGTTTTATATTTTTTTGTAAGCTGTATACTGAGGGAAGGTATAAGTATATTCTCCTGCTTATGCGCAGATTTAATTTTAGACAATGGCGTCCTGCTCTTTATTACCTCCAATTATTACCTGACCCCTTCACATATTATTGTCTGGCTATGTTTCTTTGGACAGCCATAAAGAGAAGGAGATTGTTAACATAGTCTGGAAATATAAGGAACTAAAGGGCAAGGAAGCTTAGCCGCGCATGTATACATCTTTTTTAGAGCTAATCTATTTTTATTCTCTATTTTAAATTTTTAACTGTATCTTTAATGAACTGAATACAATCATGTGTGTTTTAATTGGTAATGATCTTAAAAATGATGACTGTTTGTATGTAGAATACTTTTTATGCCGTTTTCGTTTCGGTGAAATAAAGTTTTGATGTCTGACTGACTACATGACCCTCAGCTGTATCAACAAGGCAAGTGGCTATCAGAATACCCTGGGTCCACATCATATCTATAAACATCCTATCGGTATCCACAGCTTCCCATTTTAGGGCAATCCCATTCCTTCTCCCCACACCTATCTCTTGACAGTGAGTTGCAGGTTCAACAAATGTATCCTCTGGCACTTAACTCATTCAGAGTCGGAGGGTCATGATCACTCATGCTAGAAAAAAGTATTTGAAACTTCGACACAGGGGCTAAGGTTCTCTGAAATTAATATAAAATCTATAGTACTACAACGCCCGTTTCCTATAAAGGTCGGAAGGGCAAAGAGCAAAATAGTATGGAGATTTTCCTTCATAAAAAAACTATTTAAGGCTTCCCCGCAGACACAGAATGAAGTACTTCATGCCCTCTCCTCTATTAATGGTCATTCAACAAATCCCCTTTGCATCAAGTGTACAGGAGCGGATATTAAAATTACCGAGCCACATTGCATAAACCTCCTTATCCCTTATCTCCAGGAATACCTTCAAGTCCATCTCAAGCACCGAAACAACGATATTACTGGCAGAAGTGAAAATGTTGCTGTAATAATTAATGATCACCAGTACATTGGCCCCCTTAAGATCATATAGTTGATTGCATGGGGAGTCTACTACATGTCTCGATATTTTTCCTGAGAGGCCAGGTAACGGAAATTAAAATCACCAAACCATCCCTTGCTCTGCCATAACTTGATCTAGTGGCCGTGGTACAAAAAGAAGTGAAACCATCTAGATAAAATGGGTCAGTCACCCAAGTTTCTTGGAGGCACACCAAAGAATACATTTTTATAAAACGGACTCATTCAGGATTATCTACTGTACTCTTTACTCCTGCCACATTCCAGCACAATATCTTAAAATGATCAAACTCCACCTTAGGCTCAGTGTTACATGATATTATATCGCCTACAACACTCTCAGAGCTTTCCTCTGTTCTATTATCGTTACTAATGTTCATCTGGTATTAGCTACATGGGCCTCCTTGATCAATTTTATATGTCAATACTGATCCTTTAGGAATTCAAGGGGGAAAACCGACTCTGGATTGGCAACTTTGCACAGTAACCATCAAATCTTCCTTGGAATGCCTATGTCCCTTACCCTTTCTTCAACGGTCAGCCATGTGGAGTGCCCAAATCGCCCACAGAATTAGGTTCATAAAAAGCCCAAGGGAACCACCACAATTCCTTTGATATGAAGAGAAGGAGGACAAATAACTTCAGTGCACTTTCTGCAAAGAATACCAAGTGGAAGTTTACAATCATTCACAGTCTCCTGAGCAAGTCTTAGGCTGCGGACCTGGTCAGGGGACACGTCTCACCATACTAATATCCTCCAGCAAGTACTGAGATCTTCCAAATCTGGGGCTCACCCAGTGTCTCACTTTATTGAACAGCTCACGCCAACCCTCTTGCTGTCCATTCTTTAAGCATGGCACCTCCTTTACAACAATCACCAATGGAGTTGATTCAGGAGGCAGATGGGAGGTGGAATCTTCCATACTCAGAATTCTCTTGGTTTCCTTTACTTTCTGCTCTGATGCATACATGATGTGTACCCTCCGGATCCTTATTTGTGCTTGGTAATTGGGTACCTTCCTCCGGAGGTGTGCATGGGCCCAACTGGTCTCTGCCTGAGGAAACATGCCCAGCAGAATTGGGCCTCTTACATGGTTGTATGCCCTGAAAAGTTTATGTAAAACACCATGAGGCTGAACGTCTCCTCTCAGATGGGCCCCCTTCAAAAGAGATTGCTTGACTAAATTCTGGCACAGACATAGAGGCTTAAAAATGTACAAGCCTTCTGAAGACCTCTTTAAACGAGGCTCTAATACACTGCTCCATCAAGCCTAACAGACTGCCCAAGCATTCCTGCAAATGTATCTCGAGGGCTGCTACATCTATTTCTCTTTGGCTAAGTGTGTTCATATTCTGACTGGCCTTCTGAGTCTCCCAAGCTGCATAGCAGGAGCTAGTTTTGCCTTCCCTTTAGTGCACCCTGCCACCTCTTTTAATTTCTTAGCCAGGAGTAAACCATCAGATTCATGTGGGAAGGCTAATGCGATGCATAGAGGGTCATTATTAACGCAGGGGTTACTCTCATCTACTCTCGCCCCAGGTGATATTAATTCCACAGGGCTACGCAGCGGCATGTTAGAGTCCCGACTGATGGTGGCCACCACCGTAACGCCCGTTGGATGCACACTAGCCTCTCCTCAACATTAGAAATCTCTTCATTAATCACCATCATCGCATTTGTTAAAAAAAAGGTAATTATACTGTCTGACAATGTTTTATCCTTATCCGGCTGTATTGGGCAAAATGTCCTTTTACTCACAGCTGACACTTTCACAAGGGGGCGAGGTGAAAAGGATCAAAGAAGAAAAGCAATCCAAGAGGGTGGGCCCAGACCAGCTTCTTCCGGGCTCTGACAGGCGCAGACAGGCTGCCGGGCTCGAAGGCTTCCTGTATGCGCATGATGGCACCAAGTTAAGAGGCTCCGCGGCCCCCTCCCCTGTAGAGCCGAAATTCTTCTGGCATGTAGTTTGGCACCCGTCAGTATCAACAGGTGCGTCCCACAAAGTTTGCTGACTTCCTTTATGTGCAAGATGAGAGGCTTAGCACCGTTTAGCAGAGATTGATGGTTTTAGGAGGGTGGGCAAAAGGCCCTACCCTTCCAGAATTTTCAGGGGGGTGGTAGGGTTCGAGGGAGAAGGATATAATGATTGATCTGTGGGGTGCGGGGGCGGGTTTCTTATGGTTTTTTCAGTTACCAGGGTTAGGTGCCATTTAATTGGGTATGTCCGGTTTGGCAGGGTCAGAATATCGTTAAGTTAGCCAGAAATAGTGTTTAGGCAATAGCTTTGTTGGGAAGTTATGGAAGTCTAAATGATAGGCAGGCACTGCTCATTTTACAACAAGCAGGCAGGGTCGACCTGCTATCAGAGGGCGCGTTGGCGCAGTCAGTTTTAACAGCCCATGCGCGTCCAAAGCGGAGGTCCGCATTTGGGGTGCAGCCACCATTATGGCATGCGGGTCCCCTTCACGCAAGGTGCAAAAAGGCGGGTCGAGTTCTGGTAGGGGAAAAGGGACTGGCAGTGGGTCCCGGGATGAGCTTCTGCGTCGTACGGGGAAGGGCGGTGCGGGCGGTCCGTGGCGGGCTCAGTGCACTGCGGGCTGTGAGGGCTGCTCTGGCGGGGAGGCGAGCACAAAGGGTCGTGTCAAGCGCTTTGGGCCACAGAGGCGACAGGCGAAGCGGGTTGCGAGGCAGGGTGCACTCCGTTTCAGGCCCTTACCTTTTGTGTCCAGGCCGGGGGGTAAGGGAACACAGAGGGAAGAAGGCTGCGGGCCCATACTGCGATGCAGACGTTCCTCATGGCCCGAGCCTGCCTGGAAGCATGCGGCCGGAGGGTGAGGGGACACTGTTGGCTCGCAAGGGGGCCACCTACCATGACATCATGAGGGGCGGGGCATCCATAGCACATGGCCTGCAGCTGGACTTCTTGAGTCCGCGCAGGCAGGCCCTGTCCAGGCAAGTGGAGCTGGAGGTGGAGACTGGGTCAGGAGGAGAAGCGGGGCAGCCCACGTGCCTGGCGCTTGTCTCCTCCTTTGTGTCTAGCTCGGGGCAGGCGCAGATGCTGGGTCATCGGTCCACAGGGGTCATATAGACATCACTGGGGGGGCCCCCAGCCAAGGAGAAGGAGGGACCTTTCTGGTGCTGGGTGGGACTTCGAAGGGAGGGCAGGTAATTTCCCTCCTGGGTGTCGGAGCGGGGAGCTCCAGGGCAGGGTGAACAGAGGTATGGGTGCGATGCAGTGGAGGTGGTGGCTCCTGCCCTCCCACCTCGCTCCATGGTTTGGGTAGTGGCAGAGGCTTTTCAAGATGGAGGCCCAGGGTGATGGTGTGGTGTCACATGCCCCCACATGGGTTTCCGGGGCAGATAGGCCAGGGACAGTTTAGTGCCAACCAGGAGGTAGGTTCGGTGGAACGGTTGCATGCTGGTCAGTCGAGAAGGTCTAGTACAGCCTGTACACCCCGGCCCGAAGACAGGGCATGCATCCCTACGGGCGGCTCGGGGAGGGTGAGGGACCACAATCAAGCGGGCCCAGGTGAGGACGAGGCGTCTGCCTGGCAAGACTACCATCCTTCCCAGGATTTATTTCAAGAGCAGTTTGGGGATGGTGGAGTAGGCGATGGGGAGGTGCCGTGCACGAGTGCGGGGCAGAGTGGCGAGTGTGGGGTCGGGATTGGGAATTGGATTCTAAAGAGGAAGAGTTGGAAGAGGGTGAAATTGTGGAGGATGGAGAGTTGATGGATGAGGGTGAGTGCAAGAATGAATGGTGGGCGGCGCCTCCCACAGGTCGTGGGCGGTGGGGTTAGACTAATCGGAGAGGTAGTGTTGGTGTCTTACAGGAGGTGGTGGTAAACCCAACGGCTGCTCCAAAGGAGAGAACTGCGGCATCAGGACGGACGGCTTTGGCGCAGGCCCCGAAGGCAGGTAAGGTGGGGTACAAGGGAAGAGTAGGGGGGGTAGAGGTGGGGCTTCAGGCCGCGGGGTCAGAGGTGCAATCGCCGGGGGGGGGGGGAGTTCCCAGGCTGCGGCGAGGTAAGTATGTGCCCGACCAAGGTATGGGTATGGATGTAGCGGGGACAAAGAGATGGGGACGGCAGAGCTGCTTACAAGGTCACAAGCAACAGAGACCACTGAAGGTGGGGACGGTGACAAAAAGGAGAGTAAGGTGGTGAAGAAGATGCCGTACATGGGAATTGCCAAACTCTTGGGGGTGCATTTAATGGCTGTGGCCAAAGAGCGTATTTGGAAAGGGGAATATATAGAGCTTTTTAAGTTGCTACATCAGGAGATATGGGCAAAAGAGAGTTCAAAGGAGGAGGAATATGAGCTGTCCCGTAGGCCCAGGGTACCAGTCAACATTGAAAATTGGACGACTGCTTTTTTAATATACGTAAGTGTTTATTGCGAAAAATATCCTGAGAGATGTGTCTCTCTGTTTAAATATCTTGATGTGGTGTGAAAAGCACAGGTGACTTTTAGGGGGTGGACATGGGTTAGTTACGAAGAGGAATTCCGGGCTTGCCAGGCAGAAGAGGAAGATGGGGTGTGTGGACTGTTGGACTGGGAGTTGTTCTTACAAACTAGAACGCCGCAGAAACTAGCTCCATCAACTTTGATTGACAAGGGTTTGTCGGCGGTCACAATAGCCGGTAAGTTGGCAGGCATAGCCTTTTTTGGTAAGCTGAGGTGGGGGTATGAGACATCGGCGGGAAAAATGGGGAGGCGCATCCTTGAAGGGTGGTCAGAGGAGAGGGGTGTCGGAGACAGGTTGAGGCGTCCCATCACACTGCACATTTTGAAGCAATTGGTTATGGCTCACCCAAAGGTGTGTCGGGATGAATGGGAGATGCTTCATTTTACGGTCATCATGGTGTGGCTGTTTTTTGGGGCTTTTTGTGTTTCAGAAATGGTGGGATCGGCGGCACGCCAATCAATACATTGGGGTGATGTACGTATGTGGGATGGGGTGGTGCAAGTCTGGATGCTAAAGTCCAAGACGGATTAGTCAGGCAGGGGCGTTTGTTTGACTTTGCGGGCCTGCCCGGATGTGACGGTTTGCCCATATGCTTGGTGGGTGATGTTGCGAAAGGAAGGTGGCGGAAAGGGAGAGATTTTTCTGCATGAGAATGGCACACATTTTTTGGCTTCACAGGAGTTGGGGGTTTTGAGGAAGGCCTTGGATTTGGTGGGCTATGAATCGAGGGATTTTGGGACGCATTCATTTCGGATTGGGATAACAACAGAGGCTGAAGGCAGGGGTTGGACAGCAGGAGAGATTAAACAAATGGGGCGGCGATTTGGCTGCTATCAGCTCTATTTTCGTTTGGGGTGGATGTTGCAGGACAATCATTAACATGAGTTTGTTTTCTCCTAGGTTGCATTGCGGGCCCACAAGGATGCCATATAGAGGTCTGGAACTGCGGGCACTCTTTTGAAGAGTGGGCAGTGAGGCATGCAGTGTCAAAACAAGGAGGAAGTCAGCTGGGTCTGCCTGATACTGTAGTACAATTGAAGTGATTTGGTAAAGAAGGCATGCGATGGCACGAGCTGTTGCCAAAATTGAATGATTTGATCAAAGAAACCCCTGGCCCAGACATTTTATTAGTGCACCTAGGAGAAAAGGACTTAGTCAAGATGAAAGGTTTGGCATTAGTAAAAGCGATAAAACAAGACTTATTGGAGATTAAGAAAGCATGGTCAGGCACGACAGTGGTATTCAATAAGCTTATGCCATGGAGAGTATGGAGGGGAGCCAACAAACCAGGGGCTATCAACAGAGCAAGGCGAAAAGGCAACAGAGAAATTCGAAAATGTTGTAAGGCAGAAGGGTTTTTCTTTTTAAAGCACAATGACATCATGTACGATGCAGTGGAGTTTTTCAGAGATGACTGGGTTCATGTATCGGTTTACGGAATGGAGTTGTATTTGTTCTAGCCGAGATGCTGCATTTGCAGGTGGGAATGTAGGGCGTTATTTGTTTTTCCTAGTTGGGGGGACAGAAAAACTCTGGGTTTTTCTGGTGGCGGTTCCTACACAGGTTTAAAAGGTTTCTACAAAACAGCATTGGTCAATGTTCAGACCCAGTTGCATTTTGGGGGGGGAGGGGAAAGGGAGTTATGGAATGAGAGGACAACAGTGGGGTATGCATGATGGATGGATGCGTGGATTTATGAGGGTGTGATTGGATTTTGATTGGTTTGGTTTGGAAGGCTTGCTTAGAGGAGGGGGTGTGTGGCTAGGTAATACAATGTATAGTGAGGCCAATGTTATGTTTAGCATGTAAGGCGTAGAGCCAAGTTTGTTGGGGTTTATTGCTGTGTTGTGCACCTGTTTCATCGAAGCGGCCTTTTCCACACTAGAATATAGTCTGTAATTATTGGAGACACCATCCCGCCCGATCCTGTGGCTTGCAATCTGGCCCCTGTAAGTATCAACAGGCGCGTCCCGCGCCGCGAAGATTGTGTGCTTCCTTTATGCGCTCTTAACTAATGTATCACATAGTTCGAGCTAGAGGTGGGGAGGGGTCAACTGTGTTGTACCCTCTACAGGAGTCCTTGGGTTGAAATACGTTTACTTATATATAGCGGCTCACTCACTGCAGCACACCACAGGCAGCCAAAGGTTCAAATGTTATAGGCGCTGCCTCTGTCCTGCAGTCTCTTTACGGCCCACAGCAGACTCCCCTTTTTTAACACAGCACTTTCCCTTGTGCTCAATCTGACAAATGTGCAGGGTATTCACCTACCCCACCCTCATTCCCCTTGTCGAGTACTAATTAATAAAAAATTGAAGAAGACCTCTCTACCTGGCTCCATAATGTTCAACAAGCCCCTCATAAAGGTGATAGCTCCATGTTTCCCAACATTGAGCTGATACAGAGAAGGAGGAGGGCTCACCCCCATTAACTCAGCCAGGGCACAGAAAGCCGAAGTGCGGCCCACTTACCCAGCACAGTTGCGTACCCACAGTCGGGGCATTGCCTAACTGCAGCAAAAAGAGGCAGGGGAACTCACACATGTCAATGTCGACAGAATACAGGGCACAGGAAGCCAGAATGCAGCACTCTCACCCCGCATAGCTGTGAGCTGCCATCAAACCACCATCTTCCCTCTAATGACTACCTTTCTGAGATCGCAACCCACCCACAAATAAGAGCTCTAAAAGTGAGAAAGAGAGAGAGAGAGAGAGAGAGAGTGTGTGTACACACACACACAACATCTAGAGGTGTTTGGTGGGAGGCTTACCCTCCTATAAATAAAGAGCACTACTAAAATAACAAGTTACTTACCTTCATTAATGCCTTTTCTGGTAGAGATTATCTAAACGCAGATTCCTCACCTTGAGAATTTCCCCCGGGTGCCAGACTGAATTCGGAAACTTTTTAGCAAATTCCTTCCATGTCGACAGTTGGCATTGTGGGCTCCACGTCGGATCTGTCCCACTTCGGATAAGACGTCGCACCCTCATATATGCACCACCTCCGCACGCTGTCAGTTTCTTTCTGATCTCTGTCTGTGCCATCGAAGGCAGAGATAGTACAGTATACAGATCGATAGATTTGGCATCTTATTAATGAAACAGTAGGAGTCCATTCCACAGAAGGGAAGGAGGGAGGGTTAGTGAGGAATCTGCAGTCAGATTGAGTCAGAAAGATCGCTACCGAAGGTAAGTAACTTGTTCTTCTGAAAGAGACTGCTAAGCACAGATTGATCACCTTGTGAATAGATACCAAAGCAGAACACCTTCACTGGTGGTGTATCTGTGGAATGGCTAAGACAATGAAATCCTGCAGGAAAGATAAGGTCAAGAGCCGATCCTGCCAACCTGGCTATCCAGGCAGTACTATTTTGTGAAATTGTGCAGACCTGGCACAACAGGTGCCAGTGCAGTGGTAGCAACCTCTGCTCTGGTGGAGTGAGCACACAAGCCTTCTAGGGGCTGTTTCTTGGCCAGCCCATAGCAGATCTTGATGCAAAACACAATCCATTGAGAGATGGTCCTCTTTTGCACTGCTCTGCCTTTCTTAGTCCCAGGGAAACTGACAGAAGGTTAATCATCCTGTCAGTAGCCTCTGGTTCAGTAAACACAGAAGCTAGGAGCCTTCTTAGGGTCAAGGCGATAGAGCAGTTATTCCTCCTTGGTGGGATGAGTCATTGCATAGAAAGCCAGCATGGTGATGGATTGCCCTATGTGGAAGGGCGGAATTACCTTGGGCAAGAATGGCGCTTTTGTTCGGGGAAAAAAGATGTATATGGTGGAACTACTGGCAAAGCCTGGAGCTTACTCACTCGCCTAGCCGATGTAATGGCAAATAGAAAGGCCATCTTGACTGTTAGGAGGCAAAGAGAACTACTGCACATGGGTTCGAAGGGAGTGCACAACAGATAAGTAACTACCAAAGTAATGTCCCACTGAGGCATCACAAATGGTATTGGCTGTAACATGTGGATCAGTCCTTTTAAACAACACTTGACAACATGTGACTTGAAAGGGGATGGCTGATCAGGTAAATGTAGGAATGCTGAAAGGATCAAAAGGTATCCTTTAACTGTCACCACAGAAAGGCCTTGCTGGGCTAGGGACAAACAAAAAAGAAGAACATCTGACAGCTGTGCTTTTAAGGGTTGGATGTTTTAGGGGGGAACACCAAGCAACAAACTCTCCCAACGTCCAGCAATGACAGATTTTGTGGATGGACACTTGGCTGGCAAGATGACACCAACCCCTTCAGGAGGAAGATTGAAAGTCATGAGCTATCGTTGCTCAATCTCCATGCATGGAGGTGTAAGCTGTGTAGGCTTGGGCTCAAGACTCAGCCTTGCTGCTGGGATAGCCGAATCGAGGACAAATGACCATGGCCAGAAGTTCCATATACCACACTCTACTCGCCCAGACCAGAGCCACTAGGATGACTTGGGCCCAGTCTCTCTTGATCTTTTTCAGTATTCTGGTCA
This sequence comes from Calotriton arnoldi, assembly GCA_963921515.1. Lineage (NCBI taxonomy): Eukaryota > Metazoa > Chordata > Amphibia > Caudata > Salamandridae > Calotriton > Calotriton arnoldi. The sequence goes on along the minus strand of CAWUFW010002546.1, from coordinate 1,517,082 downwards.
GGAGAGAGAGGGAAGGTGTATAAGAGTCTTAAGAGTCTTTACCTCCCCCCCGCCCCCCATGCTGGTGGAAGGACTCTCTGAGGGATACCTGCCTTGAGAACTTCAACAAGTAAAAATGTCGGCTCTGCACGTTCTCTGCTATGGAGAACAGATGGAGCCAGGTTTCTCCCCAGTGCTGGAAAATGCCCTGTGCCACCTCAGAGTGTAACAGCCCTTTGTGATCTGCTAGGCAACGTTAGCTGAGTTCCTCTGCCCTGGTGTTTAAAGATCCTGCCAGGTGGTGGACAGTCAGGGTGATGCCCTGAGCATTCAGATACTTCCAGAGACACAATGCCTCCTGGCACAGAACCCACAACTCCATGCCACCCTGTTTGTTGCAATACCTCATGGCGGTTGTGTTGTTTGTGAGAATCTGCACCCATTCCTTTGATGGTTGGGAGGAATGCCTTCAGTGCCAAGCGAATTACCCGTAACTCCAAGAAGTTAATGTGGAGGCAAGCCTCTGCTGAAGACCAGAGTGAACTGATCATTTCTCTCAGATAACCTCCCCAAACTAGCAATGATGCATCCATCATCATTGTTAGCTCTTGGTGGGATAGGGACAGGGTTCTGCCATTGGTCTAATCTCAGTCGATCAGCCACCAATGCAGATCTTTTGCAGTCTCCTTCGACACCTGGATGGAGTCTGATAGGTCGCCCTGGTGCTGAGCCCATTGAGACTTCAGGTCCCATGCAGAACCCACATGTGCCTCCTGTTGTGGTTTATAAGCAGGGTACAGGAGGAAAGGAGGCCAGAAGTCTCAGAGCCACTCACTGAGACCTAGGTCAAGGGTTGAAACATCAGGAACATAGACCGAATACCCTTGACTCATTGAGGCAGATGAATGGCTTGGAAAAGCAATGCATCCAGGATGGTTCAAATAAAGGGATGCTGTTATGGAGGAGTCAGCTGAGACTTCGGTGTGTTGATGGAAAAGCTGAACAATGTCAATAGGGCAGCCGTCATCTGGAGGTGGCTTACAACTGCTTGAGGTGAGCCCGCCTTCAGTAGCCAGTCCTTGAGGTATGGGAAGACAGTTATTCTCAACCTCCGCAGATGGGCTGCAGCCACCACCATCACGTTGGTGAACACCCAAAGGGCACTGATAAGGCCCAAAGAGTTGCACAGAGAACTGAAAATGCTTTTGGTTTATCTCAAACTGCAGGTAACACCTGTGGGACAGCAGGGCGGGGATGTGAAAGTATGTGATCTGCTAGTCCACTGCTGCCACCCTTTCTCCTGGATCCAGGGCAGACAGAACTTAGGACAAGGTGAGTATATAGAGTTTGTCCTGTTCGAGGAAGAAGTTCAGAGGGTGATGGTCTAGGGTAGAGAGCAAAGGTGTCCATCCTTCCTCAGCACTAAAAAATAAAGCAATCAGTCCCCATCTCTGATGCTGGCACCCTCTCTTTTGCTCCGTTGGCCAAGAGAGCATGAACTTCATTGCAGAGTTTGAACAAATAGTCCTCAGAGAGGTGTAGGTGACATGTTCGGGGGATAGGATAGCAAGGGTAGGGAGCATTAGTCTTACACGATCTGGAGCATACACTGGTTTGAAGTGATGCCCTGCCATCCGAGAGATAAGAGTTGGCTCAACCTACTGGGCGACTGCGAGCCACTAAGGTCAAATTAAAACTGTTTCACAGTGGCTGCAGGGGGGGCGGAAATCGGGGTTAGGTAGTATGTTGACCCTGGGGGCCTAGATGCTAATCGGCTTGCTTTCTGACCTCACCCTTAAAAGGACTAGGAGAACTGTTGCTGTAGAGGCACATACTGCTCCTGCTTTGAAAGGGACACTGTTGCTGAGAGAATTGCCTTAAAACTCTCAAAGGCCAAGTCAGCCTTCGCTCCAAACAGCTTAGAGCTGTCAAAAAGCATGAACCTTAGAGACTGCTGGATGTCAGACAGAAACCCTGTGGCGTGAATCCATGCATGGTGCCGAAGCACCAAGCTGGTTTTGACTAATCTACCCTGGCATTCAGTAGTGTCCAGATCAGAACATATCATGTACTTTGCCAAACAATGCAAGGTGACGGACTTAATGGATAGCACTATCACTGCATCTCTGCTGCCGTATAAGGATGACCGTGCACAATACTCCGGCACCTGTCACCTTTTGGTGCCACTGGTTACAGATTCCCAAAGTACATTAAACAAAAGGAGGTGCTCCGAACACAACACATGTAGTCCGTTGTTGTTTCGTTAATCTCTTCTTTTATTTCAAAATAGTTCATAAAAACAGCCAACGCGTTTCGTTCCCCAAAGATAGAACTTTTTGGAACTTCATCAGGGCTTATGTGGCATAATGCGAATTCACAATATGGTAGTAAATTATAATTATTCTTGTGATTGAAAGGTGCTCCAAACTTTTTGGAAATAATTGACACCTTTTATACAGAAATATGTTCAGAACATCAAGAAATAGAACACAATAGTCCTTGTGGAGAACTCGTTTTCCAAAATCAGAAATTTTTATATAGCCACCTTTTCTATCAGGATGCAAATACGCTTTCAGAAAGTGGCTCTGACAAAGTAGTCCATGCAGAGAAGATGATCTCCAAAGAGTGAAAATTCAACCACCGTGATAAGCTTCCTGATAGAAAAGGTGGCTATATAAAAATTTCTCACACAATAGTCCTTGTGGAGAACTTATTTTCAAAAATGAGAAATTTTTATATAGCCACCTTTTCTATCAGGATGCAACATCAATTTGGAACATTCGTGGGAACGGTGTCGTGAACGAGAGTGGACCCATGCCCACAACTGGGACCCCTTCTTCCTGTGGAGTTCGACGATGGCAAACTTTGCTTTGCAGTTGGCTCTACGATTTATCTTCGCACAGCAAGTGCACAACTCCAGGTTGAGAGGGGTGCAGAGGCACCAGAGGCAGAAGTCGCGAGTATCTGTCACCGACATCTGCAGGTCACAGAACGACTTAAAACCTGTTGGTTTCAGAGCCATATCTGCACACTGCAACACATTTTGAAAAGGAACAGAGACTTTGCTGAGGGAAAATAAGTTTGTCAGAGATAGCACTGCTAGCCTCTGATCCCCGTTGAAAGGGATATAAAAAAAGGAATGAACATTAGCCTGCAGAGGTGATGCAAATCTGGGGACCCTGACGTCATTTCCGAAGTGGGGCAGATCTGATGTGGAGCCACACAACACCTGTCGATGTGCAAGGGGACTGCTGAAAAGTTTCTGGATCCAGCCTGGTGACTTGGGGAAATTCACAAGGTGAGGACACTGTGGTTAGAAGTCCCTCTAAAAAACAAATATAATATATATGTGCGTGTGTATTATCTACTGGCGGTCGCCAGTAGATAGTTATAGTTAGGACCTATTTTCCATAGGAAATCCACGACATTCTATTTGAAATAACTCTTGCGTCGGTTGACGAATCTTCGCGAAATTTTCAAACTTTATGGCCCGCTCCGGTCCGCTCCTATCCTGAAAGTCTCGGGGTGATTCGTCAAGCGGGGGCCGAGAAAAAAGGGGGGTCCCAAAACGTGTTTTCCCCATTCATTTTCCCATAGGAAACTTTAGCCACGGCTACAGCCCGAACTGCTGAACGGAATTACACCAAATTTGGCAAAGAGGTAGTTCTTGGTTCAGAAAGAACCCTTTTTGTTAAATGGTGTAAATCCGTTCAGTAGTTGCTGAGAAAATCAAAAGTAAAATCACATATATATCTATGGCCGCTTAGGGTCCGCTACCCTCCCGATCACGAGCTGCATGCTAATTGGCTGTCAACACTCCAAGCCAGGAAGTGTTGGCAGCCATTTTGTCCCTCGGTAGAACCGAGGCAGAGAAACAAGTGCGCAAAACGCACAAAGGGGGCAGGGTAGAAACACCCTGACCCCCTAGGTCTGCTCAGGGGGTCCCACGAGGACCCCCTGGGCAGAAAAAAGCATTTTTTTTTTTAAAAATCGGCGGGATGCGCTTAGGGTGCGCGAATCCCGCACTTCGATGTTATTTTGCCCCCGGGTGGCCCAAGTCCCGGGGGCATGCGGGGGTGGGTTTCTAGTTAATGGGGGGGCCTCTAAGGCCCCCCAAGCCCCGGAGACCGCCACCCCCCGGGGCTTTCTAATAAAAATGTTGCGGGAGGGCACTCGGCCCTCCCGCAGCCCCGGGGACCACCACCTCCCCGGGGCTTCTTTTTTTTGAAAAAAACATTTCCTGTGTGGGGGGGCTCGAGCCCCCCCACACGCCCCGGGGACCGCCACCTCCCCGGGGCACTAATAATGTAAATGCGGGGGTCCGTAACGGACCCCCGAGCCCCGGGGATCACCACCTCCCCGGGGCTTTAAAGACATGGGAGGGGGGCCGCGCGGCCCCCCTCCTGGAGCCATTGATGGCCCTGGGGACCGCCACCCCCAGGGCCGGCTCCTGCAGTGTCCCGGGGTGCCTACCCCCGGGACACTGTAGTTTGCAAAGGCAGGACGGGAGCCTCGCGGCTCCCGTCCTGCCATTGCAAACTGCTTTGCTTCATTGAAGGGAGAGCAGGAAACCTGCTCTCGCTTCAATGAAGCAAAGCAGATAGCTTTCCACATGGGGAGCTGCATGTCAGCAGCTCCCCATGTGGAAAAGCAATGCCGGGACCGTGGGGGGATTGGGGACCCCCCCACGGTCCCCAATGGAGAGGGCCAGCCCCGGGGGATGGGGTCCCCGGGGCAAGTAGTGGTCCGGGAGGGGGCCACGCCCCCAAAAAAAAACATTAAAAAAAAATAGAAAAATAAAGGCCTGCCCCGGGGATGGGGTCCCCGGGGCAAAAGGAGGCCTGAGGAGGGGGGCCACGCAGCCCCCCTCCTTAAAAAAATATTAAAAAGAGTGGCCATGCCCCGGGGGATGGGGTCCCCGGGGCCGGAATAGGCCACGGGAGGGGGGCCACGCGGCCCCCTTCCCGTTTAAAAAAAAAAAAAAATGAAAAAAAAGGGGTAAGGCCCTGGGGGATGGGGTCCCCAGGGCCCAAAAAAGAAAGGAAGGGGGGCCACACAGCCCCCCTTCGAGAAAAAAAACAAAAAAAAAACGATCATGCCGCAGGCCCCGCCCCCTTCCTTTACCACTCTGCAAACGCGCCCCCTGGCGCATTTGCAGAGGGGGAACGAATTCCCCTTGAATACTGGGGGTCCCTGGGGGCCAACTAGCCCACCAGGAACCTCCAGTATGCGCCAGGGGGCTGCGTTGCAGAGAGGTGTACAGAGGCCATGCCCCTTTTTACACCTCTCTGCAACGCAGCTCTGTGGCGCTTACTGGAGGTACCTGGTGGGATAGTTGGACCCCAGGGACCCTCAGGATTCAAGGGGACTTAATCCCCCAACTTAAAACGCGCCACGGGGCGCGTTTGCACAGTGGTGAAGGGAGGGGGCGGGGCTTCAGGTGACATGTGTGCAAACAGGCCCCATGGCGCGTTTTAAGATGGGGAATTAAATCCCCTTCAATCCTGAGGGTCCCTGGGGCCAACTAGCCCACCAGATACCTCCAGTAAGCGCCACGGAGCTGCGTTGCAGAGTGTTGTAAAAAGGGGCGTGGACTCTGAACACCTCTCTGCAACGCAGCTCTCTGGCGCATACTGGAGGTATCTGGTGGGCCAGTTGGCCCCTAGGGACCTTCGGGATTGAGGAGGAATTAATTCTCCAATTTAAAACGCACCACAGGGCGTGTTTGCAGACATGTCACCTCAGGCCCCACCCCCTTCCTTCACCATTGTGCAAATATTCCTCTAAAATCAGCCGAACTACGAATTCCGATTTACTCACCTGTTATCAGGAGAGACCTCAGTGCTGCATCTTTGAGCCCAGTACTGATCCTGAAAAGTAGTTTTAACCGTACTTACCAGTAACTTGAATTTCCTTCCATAGGATATCATTGCCTGCTTTTTGCTGAAAAAGTTTCTAAGTGTCGATTTTTGAAACATACAAATATTCCTCTAAAATCAGCAGAACTATGAATTCCGATTTACTCACCTGTTATCAGGAGAGACCTCAGTGCTGCATCTTTGAGCCCAGTACTGATCCTGAAAAGTAATTTTAACCGTACTTACCAGTAACTTGAATTTCCTTCCATAGGATATCATTGCCTGCTTTTTGCTGAAAAGTTTCTTAGGTGTCGATTTTTGAAACATACAAATATTCCTCTAAAATCAGCAGAACTACGAATTCCGATTTACTCACCTGTTATCAGGAGAGACCTCAGTGCTGCATCTTTGAGCCCAGAAGTGATCCTGAAAAGTAATTTTAACCGTACTTACCAGTAACTTGAATTTCCTTCCATAGGCTAACATTGACTGGTTTCACTTGGAAATTCTTCTAAGTGTGGAGTTTTGGAACTTTATAATATTCCTCTAAAATCAGCTGAACTACGCAATTCCAATTTACTCACCTGTTATCAGGAGAGACCTCAGTGCTGCATCTTTCAGCCCAGTACAGATCCTGAAAAGTAATTCTAACCGTACTTACCAGTAACTTGAATTTCCTTCCATAGGCTAACATTGACTGGTTTCACTTGGAAATTCTTCTAAGTGTGGAGTTTTGGAACTTTATAATATTCCTCTAAAATCAGCCGAACTACGAATTCCGATTTACTCACCTGTTATCAGGAGAGAACCCAGTGCTGCATCTTTTAGCCCAGCACTGACCCTGATAAGTAATTCTAACCGTACTTACCAGTAACTTGTATTTCCTTCCATTGGAATCCATTGTCTGGTTTTCCGCAGAAAAGTTTCAAAGTGTCGTTTTTCACAAACTACAAATATTCCTTAAAAATCGCCTGTATGACTTAAACGCATTCTTTCAACTGTTTACAGGAGATGCACCAGTGCTGGATCCAGGATCCACCACTGAGTAAGAAAAAGTAACGATAACACTACTTACCTGCTAAGTGAATTTCCTCCCATAGGATAACATTGGTGATTCTATGTGAAAAAGTTTCGAAGTGTCAAGTTTTAAAATACAATAATATTCCTTAAAAATCACTACTGTAACCAAAACGCTTTTACTCAACTGTTTACAGGAGATGTCCCAGGACTGAATCTAGGATCCAGTCCTGTGGTTAGAAAAGTAATCCATAAAGTAACTAATTGCATTTAACTAGAAATTCACGTTGAGCTCAATGTTGCATTGTGTTTGAAATTGTGTTGCCCATTGCAACAACTGTAACTACTGTACTTAAAACTCTATTTCCTATTTGCAAAGTATTTAAACTAAAGTAATTCATTCTGAGAAAGTATATTTTGTAATGTAATGTATAATGTAATTACAATGTAATTTAATAAATAAAATATTTAAAAATAAATAGTTTTAAAAAATGTAGTAAATCAGTATCAAAAAAATAAATATAACAATTAATACATTTAAAAATTGTCATTTACAAAACCTTTGAAATTCACTGAAAAAACCATAGGTTTTAGGGGCGTTATAGTTAGAAATTAGCATTTAAAAAACCTTTTGAAATTCACTGAAAAAACCATAGGTTTCAGGCACGTTATAGTTAGAAATTAGCATTTAAAAACCTTTGAAATTCACTGAAAAAACCATAGGTTTCAGACACGTTATAGTTAGAAATTAGCATTTAAAAAACCTTTGAAATTCACTGAAAAAACCATAGGTTTTAGGGACAGTTATAGTTAGTTGGACATTTCACTCGTACAAAACCATAGAAATTCCCCCGTTATAGTTAGTTCAGCTAACTATAACTCGCTGACCCCGCAATGCACTGCTGATGACGTCACATATTACATCACTCATGACATGGTCAGTGACATCACTGATGACATCTCAAATGACATCACTGATGACATCACTGATGACATCATCCACGTGATAATCTGATGCACCTCCTCACACCCTAATATAACCTTTGATACACCCACTCTAAATTACAGACTGCCATTCGCAAAACCATAGACACTTCAACACCAATAACTACATACCCACTCACTGATTCTTAGGTCTACACACACATCCACTCACTCACCCGTACAGTCACTCATACTTACGGTCACTCAGTACAGGACTATCATATGCACTCATACTCCTATATAGACACTCAAACACCGCCACTCATCCATAGAGGTACTCACACACCTAGTCAGTCATGCAAATAATTAAACACACTGCCATTTACTCACCTATACAGTTATACACACACCAGCTCACTTACTCATACAAATACTAGCACATTCTTACGCTCTTATACAATCACTGATACAAGCACACACTCATCCATACAGTCACTCTCACAATCACACACTCTAGCTTATAGCTATTTATATACTCCAACACACATATATACTGCCTTTCACATATGTAGTTACTCACACATGTACCACTGGGACATACATTCACTCACTAACACACTCTTACACACACTTACCCACCCATACAGTCTATCACAGATGCACTCTTGAAACCATCCACCCAGTGAATCACCCACTCACACATCTATGCACAGATCGCACACACCCCACCCACACAAACACTCAGGCACCCATACAGATACTCAGACAACCAATCAATAACTCATATAGACACTCATGTAGCTATTCACAAACCCATGCAGCCACTTACACAGCAACAGACAGACGGATACAGACATTCACCCAGTTTAGTCACTAACCCTTGCATTCAGTAAGATACGTTTAATCACTCACTTATAAAGTCAGTCACGCACCTACTAAATCCTTCATCCACACACTTATACACCCACTCATTCTTCAATACACCTTTCCCTATATATTAAAAATATTTAAACTTTACAGAAACACACAGTCACTGGATGATGTCATCAGTGATGTCATTTGAGATGTCATCAGTGATGTCATCAGTGATGTCACTGACCATGTCATGAGTGATGTAATATGTGACGTCATCAGCAGTGCATTGCGGGGGCGCGAGTTATAGTTAGCTGAACTAACTATAACGGGGGAATTTCTATGGTTTTGTACGAGTGAAATGTCCAACTATCTATAACTGTCCCTAAAACCTATGGTTTTTTCAGTGAATATATATATATATATATATATATATATATATATATATATATATATATATATATATATATACACACATACATATATATATACATAGATATACACACACACATATATATGTGAATATATATAATAATAACATGAAAAGAGGGCATTTTACACAAGTGCAGGATTTGAACTTAAACATTATTATGTGAGTTCATTATTAATTATAAAATAGAAATGAACAAATAAACAATGGGAAATAATTGCACAGCCACTTATCAGGTTAAACTTAAGGTACTCCGAGAATATGGCAATTCGAAATATTGACATACATGCATGGACACAAAGGTGTAGGTAAAAGGTATATGGGAAGATTGAACATCTGCTTCATAGGAGCCTGACTTCCTGCATTTGGCTATCGAACCTGCGGAACAACTTACGCATGCACCAAGTATGTAGCTGACACAGTCACATTTTCCTCCTCCTCTACAAAGGATTCAATCTTAAGAGAAATCAGGGTATCTGAATTAATAACTGTCAAGGACAGTGAGATTTAGCAATGTTAAGATCTTTCACAAAGAGATGACAAATTAAATATCAGTTAGCTTACCCTTTTGATATATGGTTTCGGCTGAACTCCCAATCCCATATGGTATGACTCCTGGATGAGGATCTAAGGATTCTAAAACTCTAAAACTGATGGAGGAGATAGACAAAGGGGCAGATCTGGATACAGCAGAAGCCTTCTAATTCAGGGAGAAGATTGCACCGAACCAAAAGAAGACCGCACAGGGAGAAAAATCATTCAACAACTTGCTGAAAGCTGGTTCATTTATCTTTAGCTATACTTCTCACAGTCCCCAAAGTTTCTGGAAGTAGGATGACAATTGCCCTAATAACTACTCAGTATTTCTCCAGTTTGTAGTATTGGAGTGCTAAGGTTCTATTTAAAAGTTTTTTGTGCGCTAATGGAGGATGAGGGGGTGAGGAGTAACTAACACACCTGTGGTGTTTCTATTCTTTACCCATCAATAGGTCTGATAACCTGGTAATATTTGAGAAATTCCTTTTCTTTGCTGAGGGTTTTAGGTATGGGAGAATGTGGGTGGAGTGGGTTGGATTAAGGATAGACTACTTAGTGAATATGAAGACGACAAGAAAGTGGGTGTTTAAATGGATCCTATGCACTGTGATCTACCCCAGCAGAATTATGCTAAGATTTGGAACATAGAATTTTAGGAGGTTAAACTCCTTGGAGAAAAGCCAGAATATCTCGTGATCCCTGGCAGCTGAATCATTTGATATTATAAGCCAACAGGAAACACACCTAGCCTGAAAAGATACATCCTTGTCACACATATTTTACTCAAACCAATATTTTGCTTCTTTGATTCAAAAGGTCAGTGGGGTTATGATCACTTTGCACAGAGATCTTAACATTAAAATGACAGAAAGGGCAGAGGGACGCTAGACGGCTGTAACATTACCATATTGAACTCCTATGCCCCGAATGTTGACGATCCAGCGTTTTATCAAACTATGCAGGATTTAATAATACAGGAACTGGACGTGCCATTTCTGTGGATGGGGGACTTTAACTGCATTTTGGACCCTAACCTGGCCAGACACCTGCCCAGACAGGGGTCTAAACCCCAGATGACCAAAAAGCTCTGTGCAGTGATGAGGGAAGTGGGCATGCATGACGTATGGCGAGTGAGTCACTCGAAACAGAAGTTATTCACCTGCCACTCATCCACACATAATACTCACAGTCGACTGGACAGGGTCTTAGTAGCTGGCTTGCCAAGAATGTAGGATGTTGTAGTAGCACACTTAGCCTGTTTTCTCTCTGACCATTCCCCAGTCAGTTGCACGATGCAGTGGGGAAGCCCTGTCCAAGTGCCAAGGATGTGGAGAATGCCTGCAGATATCCTAGAGGACCCAGTGGGTAGAGAGGCACTGTCACAAACACTGACGGAATATATGACATTTAGCTGGGAGGTGATATCCCGGAGGGCTACGGAGTGGGAGGCGCTGAAGGTGGTGCTGAGGGGTGTATGTATGGGTCTGACGTGCGGGGTCCGCCGACCGCTCCAGCTGGAGCTAAAAGAGTAGGAGGATATCCTTGCCGCAGTCGAGGCTGAAGACCAGGTACGTAGGACCTCTGCCAACAGAGAACTGTTGGCGCGTAGACGCATCAGCGATATATGGGACAGGCTAGATAAATACACGCTCCGTCAGTACCGACAATGCTTACAGAGGGAGGGGGACAAGTCCAGTCGCCTCCAGGCCTGGATCTTGGAGAGGGAACTAACCCCACCACTGACGATCAGTCTGCGCATGCCTGAGGGCACAACAGTGAGCTCTAGAGCAGCTATACTGGAGGGGTTTCAGTGACACCTACCGTGGGTGTACACCGTGGACCCAGTAGTCCACGTAGACCGCCATGTTCCATTCCTGGAAGGATTGCCCTTGTTGAGTGTAAAGGCACTAGATGCCCAGTCACCATTAGAAGAAGTGTGCGCGTGACTGCAGGCACTTCCCAGAGCGAAGGCCCCGTGGTGGGGGGGCGGGGCGGTAGGGGATTTCCACCAGAGTTCTATAAGGCATTCTCAGCCACTGTGGCGCAATACTTACTTCAGGTTTTTTTTTTTTTCGGAGTTTTATGTAGCTCGAACTTGACCTGAAGGTATCAGGTATTCAGGGAGGCTCTGGATCAGGGTGAGCTTCCCTCTTGAATGAGAGAGAACTGGAGATATGCATTCTCTTAAAACCTGGGGGCGATGCGCTGGACCCGGCAGCTTATCGCCCGCTCACTATCATAAATGCGGATGTCAAGGAGCTGTGTAAGCTGGTGGTCACTTGTTTAGCCCCCGCATATGCCTCACCTGGTTCATGAGGACCAGTGTGGATTTATCCCTGGACGTAACACTGGCATGTAACCTACAGCGGCTATCCCACATACTGCACTGTCGTGTAGTTCCTAGGACTCCCCAGGACCTGCGCGTTTTAGATTACCTAAACTGAGGGCTTGGTGTGCAGACAGACTCTGAACACCCCCACAGGATGAGTCAGACGTTAGACCTGCTAGCTCTTCAGTGCCACTATCACCCCTCTGTATTCTACAGAGCGGTAGGTAGTTTCTGGCAACCACTGAACAGGACAACCCCGATTCCTCAGGTATCATGGAAACAATACGATATCTTTCATTCAGTCACTCGTGCTTGCTTTTCTCAGAATACATAGAATGACAATTGGAACGGTTTCAATAATTATCTATTGGTCAAGCGTCAGTCTAGTATGAAACATGCAAGCTGCGACAATCAAAACACAGGAGCAGACAAATGTAATCGCTAGTACCAATACCGTAAAAAATAGATACATTTCTACCAAAGTGCTAATAAGATGAATAAAAGCATATTACATAAAAAACAATAGCATTGGCGTACTCCTACGATGCGTACTCTACCTAACCGTGCCTAGCCTAGAGGTGTAGGTGAAGCATGTATGTGTAAGTGCTAGGATATGTCCTGATGGAACCTAATGGAACCTAATGGAGCCAAGAATCCCCTGGGGAAGTGCTAACCCCTCACCTGATGGTTCTGAATGAAGGACCCCCTCTCTGCGTCGAGGATGGCAACCCGCAAGGGATGTTCAACACAAATGAGGCCGCTCCCAGTGTAGTGACCGAAGGTGCTCTAAGACTAAATTGTGTGTGTGGACATCTCACAAAAATGAAGGACTGGCCTCACACACCACCAGGTGTCATGCTTCATCATCGGCAGTCCTCGCCCTCTTGAAACTCGGTTTGGTAGAGGGCGGGCATACACCTGACTCACAATTTAGTCTTAGAGCACCTTCGGTCACTACACTGGGAGCGGCCTCATTTGTGTTGAACAGTTTATGTTGGAGGCTGGCCTGCTCCTAGCGCCCGCGCCTCTAGTTCCCTCCTCCAGGATTTTCCCGAGGTTAGTGTGGTTCCACCCCGCAAGGGATGTCAGATCTCTGCTTGTCGAAGGATCAGCTGGCAGAGCCTCGTCTCAGCTTGGAAGGAATTTCTCCTCTGTGTTGGTAAGGAGGAGTGAGAGTCTTTTATACTAAGGTGGTCACTCCGGGGTTTTTCTAGAATCGATATGTTTTGAAAACGTTCGCTAATCCCCTGCAAATCCTTTTCTAAACAAACAAGATCATATACAGCTGGCTGTTGGCCATGAATGAAAAAAGTGGTGACCCTTGTACAGAATAAATCTACCGTGCCTGGGGACATGTTTGTGCACGTCAGGTACAGGGATTAAGATATGGTACCAAGAGCCTGATGTCGGAGAGACAGAAGTAAGCTACTAGGTAAAAAGTCACCTGTATAAGACCGTTATGTCTTGTGGATGGGACACAATGTATGTAATCGGTATGTACATGATGGGACTAACCTAAAGGACATGACACCCACTCCTCATAAAAAGGTCAAGAAGGTCAGCTAAGTAATGATAGTAAATGCTAAAAAAGGAAAAAAAAATTGTTTATATTAAAAGCATACTAAAAAGCACTTAAAAATGTCCATAAAAAGCAAGATCTATAGTGAAGGCATTCTTCCCTAAAAAAGCGTTCATGAAAGGTCCTCTATATTTTGAATATAATGCCATTGTTTTTCTGAGCACCTTGAAAGCCACAATGTTCATATAAAGCGGAGAAGAATAAAAACAAAGTCTGTTCGACCTTCAATTTGGTACATGCTTAAAAATTGTCCAATCGGTTCCCAGCACTGGAAAGGCCAGATTGTTTAAGAATCCTGCGCTGAAGACTCAACATCACTGTACATGGTATCCACAGGAGGCAGTCCCTCCAATACCTCTAGTATGATATCAAGTGAGCAGAGGTGGTCATCGCTGTTTCCCATGGCAGCTGTCGGGGAAGAAGTAGATGCCTGTGTGCCTGAGACTGATGCTTGCACATCAGTTGCAGAGCTGTTCTCCGATCCAACAGGAGCTGAGGCGTCCCGTGGAGGCTCTAGGAACGCCATCATCAACATGGGAATACGCTGTGGACAACTGTGCACATGGGCGAGTAAAGGAGCCAGGAGCATGTCTATGTCCGGCGGCGCAACCGATGGAAGTGTCAGACAGAGGTCCAACACGCGTACGAATCCGCAAAAGAGGCAGCGGAAGACTGGTAGGATGCAGTCAGGCCAGGCCGGTCTGAAAGCAGAAACCAATGCTCACTCAGCTCTTGAAGCCGAGGTAACCCCATTAAGAACACCAATCTCTCAGGACAACGTCGCTCCAGCAGTGCTCTCCCCATGTCTTGAGGGATGCTGACATCCATTGCGAAGCGATAGAAGTAAAATCAGGATGCCCGCTACCGAAAGCAGGACCAAAGGAAGCCCTCCAAAAACGATTCCAAGTACGGAGTGTATGAAAGATGGAATCACTCTGAAAATGGTTTGAAAGGTGGTTAACAGACCTGATCCAATGCTCTTAATTAAGTGTACGATACCACTCATATCATACATGTTAAAGATACGATGGACCATGTCCCCGAAATGGAGAGGGAAGTTCGTACCGACCAACGCGTGTATCTCTGCCGAAGACCTTGCCACTTGGTGATCAAAAGTCTCTCGGGCTGAAGTTAAGGCCACATTATGCTGAAACAGCATGGCTTTCAGTCTGCTTAGAGAATCAAACCCTATGTTGGATACATTCACTAAAGGCCACAGTGGTGCCTCCCTAACTGTGTGAGCTGGGGGAAACAATACTTGCTTACAACAAACAACGCTGGAGTTGACGGTCACTAGATAAGCAATGCTGGGCGTCATACCACAGCAGCCTTGGTCATTCAGCATCAAGTAACTCCTATTTGTAAGTAACTCAAAAAACGGATGAATTACAGCAGCTGGGGAACCCTTAAGGTAGCAGGCTAAGATTGCTATTGACGCATTACATACTCCTTGCAGTGATATTTCCTTCCACACTAAAGACCCACTGAAGGCCTTTTCGCAGTTTGAACCACTCAGAAAAACTTCCTTGTCTTTGTTCCTGCACCTATATGTGTACGGTAACTCCCAGGTTTCTCGTACGTACCCTTCGCCCAACGCTTCATACCTGCCTACTGGGGAATATTTCAGGCAGTATTGGAACTGGAATGTTGTGATTGGCAGTGTGATATAGCCATGGATTAACCAGTCAGTAGACGGTGACTCTGCTACAGTAAAAGATAACCTCTCTAGTTTTTCAATGAGCAGCATGGTGTACTTCGCATCCTTGCGAGCCATGGTCAATTGTGTGTCGGTCAGATTGTAAGCCGAAAACAGATTTGTGTCTTTAATTTATCGCCATGGAACGTGGCCAGAACGCAATGATTGAAGCGTCCAGCTTAGAAGCATAATACCGCGCAGCTGTGATTGCCCATGTTGTAAAATAGACAAATCTTGTTCCATTATATCGATAGCTGAGGACACAATGTTGCCCAGTGAATAAATACGAGACAAGAGTGTGGTCATGCCATTGTCAACCACAGCTAAGGCCTTTTCTTTGTTAATTCTATCGATTTCACGAAGTCTCTCAGCAGCTTCCTGTTGTGAGATTTTCCATAGTTCATTGTAGATGGTATACACGAAGCTTTTCCTACGTGGTTTCTTGGGACCTAACGAGAAATCCCTAAGATCCATGTTTTCTGACAAAAGGGTCAAGTGTTGTTTCACCTGTGATAGTGTTGAGTTCTTTAGCCAATCTAGGCACAACTTCCCAACACTATAGGAAGTCACTACCCCTGGGTCGTCTATGTGTACATAGCGGGGGTCGGGAATATGGATACTAAACCCTTCGGTTGTACCCCTGAATCTTGAGTGACACCTATTCGTGTCTACTGGCCAAACCAACCAACCCTTCCAATCGGGAGATGAGGAATTGTATGTACTTGTACCATGTTTCCCTTCACTTGTAAGTGTGTTATTTGCAATATCCTTGATCGGGGCGTGTGAGAGGATGCTCAGTGTTTTCAGGTCTTTGATTTTTGCAAACCCGTAACATGTGATCTGTTGCACTGTTCTGTTCAGGAAAATCATTTGTAATGGTATTTGGCATGCTCTAAATAATGCCTCAATTCCCTGAACCAGCCACTGTCTTGTCCCCCAGATCGATTTTGTGTCTACAGTGTCTCTCCAGTAGTCGAAACCCTGTATAGACAGTTGGGAGATAAAAGGTGCTGAGTATATCAGCTTAGTATTTGTCAGCATAATGTTCTTCGTTGTTGCATTTGTTATTGCAAGTTTGTAATAAAATGATTCTGGGTCTGATGTGTTGAACACTGAAAAATGTGCGAATTTATGTGCGAATGTGGCAGAGCTACCCTTTGGTGGTGTCGGGCAGTGTTCCCATTGATGGTACACTTGCTCTATGCAAGAAATGATGACCATAATGTTGGTAACAAAACATGGTATCGTAGTCAGTTGTACCTTCATACAATTCCATGTAAGAGAATGCAGCAAATTGTTCTAAATCTGTAAGCATGGTATTTACAGTTTAAATGTCCCAATCATCAGATAGTGTACTGGGGGTAATTAAATCATTTAAAGAGATTTTAAACAAATGTGGAATTTTCAAATGTTCAGTGGGGCCATATACATCATAAGAAACTTTATCCCAAACTATACCATCCGGTATTGGAATTGCTGTAATGTTCACCAGGGACAAGTCTCTTTGTTCACGATGTGATGACGTATGTGGTTTCAGGACCAAGCTCACGGATTGTACTGCACAGCGTTCTGGGAGATAATGTCCGTTCAGAAGCAGAAAAAAGAAAGTCACTATGCCAATCCAAATTAAAAGATATACTACCCCTATTGCGAACCAAATATGCAACCAAGGTGGCACTAAGTAAGTCTTTTTGAGCAAAAGATAGAATTGGCGAAATTTTTCTTTTTTTGAAGTGGGTGGCGTTTGATCAGGTTCACTTGGATCTGAAGAGAAGTCATCGAAGTTAATGAAGTAGCCAGACGTAGTTCGATCTATCTTTGGTAGCTCCACAGGTTTTGTAGAACTGGCAGATGTGTAGTTTGAAGGCCCATTAATGTAGACATCATTGTTGGGCCGAATTACAACTTGCATCGTTGTTTCTTCTTGATGCTTTACAATTTCAACTGGTGTGATTTGTACTCAATTATTCATTGCTCCATCACTCTGTGTTGCGCAGTCTTGAAAGGTTATCAGTCTTTCCATCTGAACTTTCTGTATAGTAGCAAAAGGAGATCTGCAGCTACTCAGGACCCCAGGTGGCCTACTGTTGAGAATTGGCCACATGATGTGGTTTGATCAGATCTATGGAGACAAATCTTTTTTTTTTTTTTTGCCGGCAAGAGGCTGAAGTAGTACTGTTCTTGTTCCCACTACCGCCAGGACAGGTACAGCTGTTCTGTAAGATGGCCCAAACTCTCTTCTGTCCACGATCTTTTCCCTGACCAGGTCCCCAATCATTGGGACCCAGGCAGGTCTTGCCGGAACTGGTTTCACTTCCCCAGTGGCGGTGCGTTTGACTTGCATGTTGCTTTGTAACGCTCAGAATTCATTGAGTTCCTGTAAGACAGCCAAACGGTCATTCAGTTCAAATGGTTTTGCATCCGCCACTGTGCTGGCACAATCGAGATCAGGTACCCACATTCTTGTCCCAAACAGAATTTCTTAAGGGGTACGGCCTCCCAAGGATTTTCTTTGCATGTTGTTAAGTGCCCTGTGGACCCGATCTAGGTGATTGACCCATGTACCACTCGCGCCTAATACCCTTGCTGTTAAGGATTGCTTTAGGTCCCGGTTTTTCCTCTCCACAACCGAATTTCCCTCGGGATGGTAGGGGGAGAAGTACCGCAAGGCCACGCCCATACCTTCCATGGCTTCCTTGTAAGCCCTAGAGCTAAACGCAGGACCACGGTAGGAATGTAACGTGCCAATGCTTATGTCCCAAAGAAGACTCGCAAATACTTTATACCAGTTCGAGCGTCAGCTGAGCGCTGGGGCCAAACCCATAGGAATCTAGCTCATGAATCCACTGTCACCAAGATGTACTTGTAAGCCCCGTCAGAATTTAAGGGGCCGCAGTGGTCCAAATAGACACATGCGAGTGGTCTGTCTGAAAACAGTAATGTTGTTTGTGGTGGCTTGTGAACGGTGGAACCCTTCATCTGCTGGCAAATGTTGCACTTCGTCCTTTGTTTGTCAGCCCCGACCACCAGTAACGCTGCTTCAATAATGAAATTGTTGCAGTGACTCCTGCGTGTGCTGAGCCCAGACCCTCGTGTGCAGCTAGTATTAAACCTAATCTGCGATCTTTGTTTGGTATTACTCTGTCCCCCACTCCTGGAAACAGAGCATACGGTGTGTTATGCGCATCTAACTTGTAAGAGTACTTGAGTGAAAAGCCTTTTGGCAGGACGGGTGAGCTGTTCTTTGAGGCATTGATAGCTACTAGTATATCCCCGTCTATTCTCGTGTGTGAACGAGTGATTGCGGCAACGGTAGCAGTTCGCACTGTCGCCTTGGCGGCTTCATCAGCCAGTGAATTCCCTTCAACGTGTACGCCCACAGGCTGATGACTCAAGGTGTGAATAACTTGAGCCCGTGGCAGGACTGCTTTCAGCTTTGCCACTTGTTCCCATAACAATTTGTGTTTTATCGTGCCACCCTTGGCATCTCTAAACCCATTCTGGCCCCAGTAGTGAAGATATTCATTGTAAGATTGCACACAGTAAAATGAATTGCACACAATCAGTGTGGACGATCCATATACTGTAGTGCTAGTATAAGGGCTTTCAGTTCTGCCAGCTGCGCTGTACAATCTCCTAGAGATTGCGTAGTCGTATTGCTGGGGTGGAACTTACCATCCCGCATCCGACCTTTCACTATAGCGCATGCAGCGCTATACTGCTGTTTACTTCCTATGGCAGGTTGCTCAGAACCGTCAGTATAAATAATGGATTCGTACTGATCTAGAGGCAAGATTTCATTTGGTAGAGGGTATTCTTGTTCGTATTGCAGGAATGCTTGTGTTCCAAGTCTTGGATCGTATCTGTATTCTAAATCTGTTGCAGTGAGAGAATTAGCCCAGTGTATCCAACGTGGATGCAGTGCCTTTGCATTTGGAATGCTGGCTTTAGTTACCGCTTCTAAAGTCGGTATTGGAGTTACAACAATGATGTGTTTTCCTTGTGCTAGTGCTCTTTCTCTCACTACAGCAGTCTGTACTGCTGTCAGAATTTTGTTCTGTTGCTGCAAATCGATTTTCAGCATTTGTGTACAGATGAGATTTGTATGCGATAGGAACTGTCTCATCTTCATTGAACGTGATATAAGTATACCCGTATTACCAGGTTGCGGACGTTTACTCGTGTCTGCAAGTGTTTTGAAGCTATCATGTCAGCCTGAACTGAACGAAGAGTGTCTGTATGTTGTTGAGTCCACTTGTTTGATGAGAAATCTGGTCTGATTAAGTCATAGAAAGGTTTTACTCTTTCTGCGTAGTCTGGAATGTATGTTCTGCCGAAATTTAGAAATCCTTAATATGGATTGTAAACCCTTTGGAGTCTTAGGAGGCTGGATTAGCACGCACTTTTCTAAAAAATTAGCGGCCAGGCTTTTGCCTTCACTTGACAGCTCGTATCCCAAAAATAGGATGCTGAGATGGGCAATTTTTGATTTTTTGAAGTAAAATTTGTAGCCCAAATTGGCAAAACCAACAATTATGTTGTTCACCCTGCACAAGTGATCAGGTAATTCATCGTCCATCAGATAAATATCATCTACTAAGGACACTGCCGAATATAGCATGTTACAACTCATGCTAATACATCGCGTACTATTACAACGCGGTTGTTACAACGGCCGCGTTGTTAGTACGCAATACCTTTACATCACAAGTCATTACAACGACTTGCTGTAGGGGGCGCGCTGGAATTAGGAATAGTATTATTTACTATTCCTACTCCAGCTTACGCAACAGCAGGGAAGGGTTGGATTTTATTTCCGATACCTTTGCGCCCCCTACAGCAAGTCATTGTAATGACTTGCGATGTAAAGGTATTCCGTACTAACAACGCGGTCATTGTAAAAGCATTGCGTTGTTTTAACAGCGTTGTAAACGCTGTTTCCCGACACTGCCTCTTCATCGTAACTTTGTAAGAGCTCTGACACTCTTGCCGAGAATAGCCCAGGGCTGTTCTTATAGCCTTGGGGCAGGCGACAAAACTGACGCTGAGTGCTGAGGGCAGAAAATCCCGTCAAATAACGGCTTTCAGGAGCTATATTTTGGCAGAAGAATCCATTCATGATATCTACTGTTGTTTTGTATTTCTTCCGCACGATGCTATTCATTAATGCGGCGCTGTGTGCATTCTGAACTGCAAATGTTTTTGTGCATGTGCTCAAGTGTCTGTAATCTAAAACCAGGCGATATGTGTTGTCGGGTTTCATGACGGGAAACAAAGGGTTGTTCATTGAGGAGGTGCAAGTTTCAATCACACCTTGGTATTCAAGTTGGTCTAAGATCTCTTTGACCTGTTTCTTCGCTTCATTTTTAATAGAGTACTGTCTCTGTGGAGTTGGAGTATTTTTAAATGGGATTTCGTGGTGTGTGGACTCCACGTTCTACCCTACATGGTTGCGGTATAATGCCGGAGCTAGCGCTTGCGCCCACTCCCGTGCGTATGAGTATTTTAAGGAAACAGGAACGAGGTCGGAGAAAGCAGGAAAAATTACGCTTTCCCCCTTTGGGCAATCCATTACAAATTCAGGCGGCCAATCTTTTTCTGCTAACAGTATATATAAATCCAAATGTCAAATTTTCCCAAAAAGACCTTTAATTTTTCTTGAGATGTCCCCCTCAATTTGGTGATTAATTTCATGTAGTCTGTGAGGGACACTCACTCTTGTATTAGGTGTTTCCACCGTGATGTATTCATTCAATACTGCTGTCACCAGAAATTCCTTCAGGTTCTGGCGAGCTATTGTTACTTCTGCCGCACTGTCTAGCATCGTCAGAGCCCATTCCCCGTTCAGAAGCTGAGTCCTCAGTAATCTGGGCATGTCTTAGTTTCAAGCCAGCTACTTTCTTCTTTTTGAATTGAACCTTTGCCTTAGGTTGCTCTTCTTGTTTGATAATGAAATCTGAAGTGCAATGTGTCTCCCTTTTTTCCTTTGGTCGATCTTCAATTTTTTGTTCTGACCGTCCTTGCCTCTCCGAGCTTTTTGATGAACCCTGAAAGGAACGAAAGGAACGTGTATCAGTATCCTGATACCTGTCAGGTTTCCTAATGTTATCACGATTCCTAAGGTTGTACCTCTTTTCAGAGGACTCCCGTTGGGGAGACCCACCCCTTGATCATGAAGTGTTTCTGTTATTATAATTTTTAGTTTGACTATTATCCCATTTCTTTTAGAAGAAGTGGGTGCTTGCTTTGAGTTCTCTTTTTCAGAACTACTCACCACTAGTGGTTTCCCGAGTTTGGCTCTCAAACTATCTCTGCCTAGTGAAGCATAGGTGTCTTCGATAATTTTTAGTAATACACGCTCCTAATTTGCAGGAGTTCTTTTCCTTAGGCGTTGGCGTATGGCCACTGCTGCTGCTTCCCCCTTGATGTTGCTCAGCATAATTGCCAAGACTTGGTCTATATTACCCATCAGTTTCATCCCCAAGTCCAGGGCAGGTTCTGCCATCTACTCATTCTGTATCTGTTTCAATACCTCAGGAATAACTGATATGGTTGGGGTACCATGTATTTTAATGTATACTGCAGCAAAGATTGT
Source organism: Calotriton arnoldi (assembly GCA_963921515.1). NCBI lineage: Eukaryota > Metazoa > Chordata > Amphibia > Caudata > Salamandridae > Calotriton > Calotriton arnoldi. Next base: position 1,495,286 of record CAWUFW010002546.1, on the reverse strand, counting down.
TCCCCATGTGGTACAATCCTCAATTGAGGGAACCATTCCCATTGGCAAGCAAATTGTTAACGTTCAGTGTTCTTCCTGCGGACACGTACGGGTAAATTCTGCTTCCAGCTGTGCTATTTTTTGAGCAATCCAGAATGGTACTTGATCCCTTCTTGATGGGAACACACCCATTATTGCTTTTAGTGTTTGTGGACTAATTATTGGTGTGAGCTGCGTCTGGACTATTCCAGGTGGAGCAGCACTCGCAGGTTGTAATGTGAGTGTTCGCATGACGAACTGGACAATATGTCTGTATAGCCTGACTACTTCTTTGTAAAGTATATGCACTTCCCCTACTGGGAGTGTGTCTATCCCAGGATGTGGAGTGTAAGCCGCTAAGACTGGCCATGTCGCTCCTTCCTATGCTGAGAGGACCTAGTCTTACGACTGAAGTTGTGTGTTTTAGGGCAGCTTTAAACCAGTTTTTATGTTGCTGGTAAGTTAACAGGACTTCTATGTCCTCGTATGGGATGTATTCTTCTGGTGGATCCACTTCAATGTATTCATGGAATATGTGTGTCTGTGGATCTGCAGGTGGGAATTTTACCCAGGAATAGAATACCTCTGACCCGAGCACCTTGTGTGGCTCAATCAGGAAGGTAACATGGCCACCTGTTGCAGGTAACCCATGTTCTAACAATTTCAGAGTTACTGCCTGTCGGCAATTTTCCGTAATGTTAAGAGCATTAGCACATTCGTCTCCTTCCTCGCTTCCACCGCTGCTTGCGGATTCAGTCATTTTGAAAGGAGAAGACGGTAAGGGTTTTAAGAGTTAGGGTTTAGCACGATAGGGGAACTTTTAGTCCTTACAAGCTTGTCTAAAACCTTCAGCCAATACACAGGGTGTGCCTGCTCAGCTGAGGTGGATTAACCTCCCCACTTCAGACGTCTCTGAAAAATGTGATTAGGATTGTCTGAGAAAGCACAACAGAACTACTCAGATTTTACTGTTAATATAAGAACCGAACCATCGTTAGAGGCGCCATGTCGTGTAGTTCCTAGGACCCCCCAGGATCTGCGCATTTTGGATGACCTAAACTGTGGGCTTGGTGTGCAGACAGACTCTGGACATCCCCACAGGAAGAGTCAGCCGTTAGACCTGCTAGCTCTTCAGTGCCACTATCCCCCCTCTGTATTCTACAGTGCGGTAGGTAGTTTCTGGCAACCACTGAACATGACAACCCCGATTCCTCAGGTATCGTGGAAACAATACAGTATCTTTCGTTCAGTCACTCGTGCTTGCTTTTCTCAGAATACATAGAATGACGATTGGAACGGTTTCAATAATTATTTATTGGTCAAGTGTCAGTCTAGTATGAAACATGTTAGCTGCAATAATCAAAAGACAGGAGAAGACAAATGTAATCGCTAGTACCAATACCGTAAAAAGTTTCTACCATAGTGCTAATAAGATGAATGAAAGCATATCAAATAAAAACAATAGCATTGGCGTACTCCTATGATGCGTACCCTACCTAACCGTGCCTAGCCTAGAGGTGTAGTGAAGCATGTATGTGTAAGTGCTAGGATATGTCCGAATGGAACCTAGTGGAACCTAATGGAGCCTAATGGAGCCAAGAATTCCCCAGGGAAGTGCTAACCCCTCACCTGATGGTTCTGAATGAAGGGCCCGTCTCTGCGTCGAGGATGGCACCCCGCAAGGGATGTCAGATCTCCACTTATCGAAGGATCAGCTGGCAGAGTCTCCTCTCAGCTTGGAAGGAATTTCTCCTCTGTGTTGGTAAGGGGGAGTGAGAGTCTTTTATACTAAAGTGGTCACTCCAGGGTTTTTCTAGAATTGATGTGTTTTGAAAACATTTGCTAATCCCCTGCTAATCCTTTTCTAAACAAACATGATCATATACAGCTGGCTGGTGGCCATGAATCAAAAAAGTGGTGACCCTTGTACAGAATAAATCTACCGTGCCTGGGGACATGTTTGTGTACGTCAGGTATAGGGATTAAGATATGGTACCAAGAGCCTGATGTCGGAGAGACAGAAGTAAGCTACTAGGTAAAAGGTCACCTGTGTAAGACTGTTATGTCGTGTGGATGGGACACAATGTATGTAATCGGTATGTACATGATGGGACTAACCTAAAGGACATGACAACACGAGGTGGAACATAGAGATGAGGAACTAGCCCTGGTATCGACAGACCTGGAAAAGGCCTTCGATACGGTGGATTGGGGTTACTTGCAGGAGGTTCTGAGAGTGGTGGGCGTGAGGCCATGGTTTCGGGGTTGGGTTAAATTTCTCTACACAGCTCCTTATACAAGGATTCGTGTGGGGCGGAGACGCTCAGGAGTGGGGTCACTGGAGCAGGGAACGCGTCAGAGATGTCCGCTTTTGCCATTACTATTTGCCCTGGCCATAGAGCCGTTGGCTGTTTGGGTGCGTCAGGAAATGAGGGGCTGGGGTATTCGGCTGGGAGGGTCCACGCACGTGATATCCTTGTACGCAGATGATGCTTTATTTTACATGTCCTCACCCCAGGTGGCTTTGCCAAACTTGCTGCGGCTCCTTGAGGACTTTGGGGTACTTTTCTGACCTGCGACTTAATCGCCATAAATCCTTAATTTTCCCCAAGGCAACCATGGCGAAATTACCCTTGGAGTTCCTCCCCTGCCTTGGGTTATGTTGGGAACTGGCACATTTCCAATATCTGGGGGTGCACGTGGCACATACGGACGCCCAATTGTTCCACCTAAATTTGGACAGAGTGGTCACTGCCTTGTGAAAATCCATGGCTTTTTGGAATTTGTTGCCGCTCTCGCTAATAGGTATACTGGTGGTGTCTAAGATGGTGGTCCTCCCACGTTGTCTTTATGCACTACAGAACTCTTTGTGTCCTACTACCAAGGCTGTTTTTAAACAATTGAACTCAGTGCTTGTGTCTCTGCTCTGGGTGGCTCGCGGTAGTAGGGTAGCTTTGAGCACCCTGTCTTGACGATATGAGGAAGAGGATTTGGAGACGCTGAGGCTGGACTGGTATTACTATGCAACACACCTACAGCACGCAGCTCGGTGGTTTGATGAGGGAGACAACTGGGAAAGGAGGTTTTGGCGAGATTGACAGATTGTCCGTCGTGCTGATGGAGGGTGCGGGGATCGTGGTCGACATGTCCTACATAGTACGACACACTACGTGTATTTGGCAACTTTATGTGGAGAAGGTCCTGGGGCGTGACCCGTTTCATCAGGAGGTACCCATTTGGACATTCGCTTCAGTGCAACAGATGATGGCCCGCATGTCGCTTCAGTAATGGAGGCAGGGTGGTTGCGAAGTGATGGCTGACTTATACCCCGGTGAAACATTTCTTACATATGAACAGGCATGTGGGGACTTCGCGCTGGAGAAGGGACACTATTTGCACTATGCAGGGTTGGCGGAAGTGTTTAGGGAGACATGGCCCGTTTATCCCGCTATACCACAGATAACACCTGTGCTAGATATAATATTGACATGAGGATCTGGACACCGGCTGATCTTCCTATTTCACAAGGCGATGAGACTGGACCCGGTGGGTACTCCCTCCAGGGCGAGGGCGGCATTGGATGTGGACTTCGGAGCACCCATGAACGATAAGACATGGACTGCCATCAGTGGCCTAACACGTACAGCATCCTGTAATGCACGATTTAAATTAGTGCATTACAATTTTTTGCATCGCCCGGACATGACACCAGCAAAACTTCACCGTATCACCCCTTCTCAAATAGATGCTTGTCCATAATGTGATATGGGTGGAGCAGATTTTTTACACTTAGCCTGGAGGAGCCCTGGGGTACATGCATTCTGGACCCAGGTGAGGGACGATGTATGGAGGGGAATGGGAATCACACTAGAATGCTCACCGTTACGCTACTTACTGGGCCACATACGAAAATCTAAAGGGTGCAATATGGCTTGCAAGTTAATGCAGCTGCTGTTAGTTTAAGCAAAATGAAGGGTAGCCATAACATGGATGGGGTAACGGGCCCCCAATGGTGGACACCTGGCACCGAGATGTGAGTGAGTGGACCCTGGCTGAAGAAGTTCATATGAAGGTGAGCCGTAGTGACGAGAAACTGGTAGAAGACCTCAGGGAAAGGAAGGAGATTTGTGAGCTATTTTTGAATTCTAACCAAGATGGGAGTGAATTGCTGGGATTCGATAATAGGAGCAGTGAGGCTGAAGGTGAAAATGAGCTATGAGGGTTGGAGTGCAAACTCCAGAGCTGCTGCTGGGAAAAGTACCATTCTAGCCGACTTACATGTGAATGTTCAGTTGATTGCTGCCCAATATTTTCCTATTCTGTCTGTTAATCTGCGGCAAAGCTGTTGAAAACGAAAATAAAAGTGTTAAAAAAAAAATAACAGAAAGGGATGGGACACTACTAGTTCCCTAATGTAAATTAAAAGGAGATTCTTAGTTCCACTATTAAATTTGATCAAGAACAATTAATTGGACAGGCGATTTCAACATGATGCATGACTCTTCACTACATAGACACCTACAAACTAGATATACAATTGATGTAATGTCTCACACATTAGCTAAATCCTTTTATGACTTATATGTTGTAGATGTATAACCCACCCCTATGCAATATTTAGACAATAAAGCAATTTCTCACACCTGCGGAACCTAATCCAGAGCAGACCTTATATGATCTTATGTGGTTAAAAGGTGACCGCTATGGCTCAATCACAATGCACATACTCCAATACTGGTTTACAGTGCTATGGAACTCAAATATCTTATTTTTTTCAAATTTATGGAATTTTACAAAATATATTCAAAACTGATACAGAACCTTTACAGAAATAAATGAGATAAAAGCATAATCAAAGGCAAAACAAAAGCGGGACATACATTACTGCCTTGTTTGGATACATATCTAGAATAGTCATGTTGTGAATGGATTATGGCATGCATTATGAACCAACTAATCAAGGTATTGGACTAAGATCAGTTAAAATATAGGGGGGACAATCAGAGTCATGGGGGGGTCTCCTTAGGATCATGTTGCGTACTGCGTTCGCATAGTGCACTCAGAACAGCAAATTAGGTAAGTTCTCTGCAAATACTTGTTTCATTATTTTGGCCTACCGGTTCCTCTGTCTCTCTCCCAATTAGGTATTGCTGATATAGTCCCCAAAAGCCATTGGGACGGTTCTGTGGTGGTAGCAGCTCATTGTATATGTCGGATTGCGTATTACAGTAAAGCATCTCTGCTTTCCAGTCAGCTGTCAGTGGTGTCGGCCCCTTAGACAAGCGCATGGCCACTCTGCACTTTGCAAGAAACAGGCCCATTACCACCAGCAGTGCAAGTAGCGGATTTGGCACCAGATCGTACCCCGTAATCTCACTCAAGACAGAGAAGACCTTACCCCAGCATATTAGAATATCGGGACAATGGCATGCAACATGTAAGAACCCTGCTTCTTTTTCCGCGCCACGATCACAATGAGCAGTTTCATGCAACCCATAATGAAACAGTCTGTCAGGGGTATAATAAACTCTATTTATGTATTTAAAATGTATTAAGCAGTGTCAACCGTTTAAGGATATATGCTTTGTAACTTAACAGCAGTATGTCCAGCATTTATCATCAATGACTGAATCCAAGTCTCTCTGCCAGTCTTGACGGGCCTTGAGAAGTTGTGTTTTCTTGGGCTCTAATGAGAGAGAATAAAGTATAGTTATTAACTTCTTAGGGGTATCTACGCCCATAATATGTGTAAGTGTAAGCATTTCCAGTGGCTCCTGCATATCATCTCCTAGTAGCCCTTGCCATGCGTGCCTAGCTCTGAGATACTGGAATCGGTCAAGTGGTGAATGTGCCGGCCTCTCTCTTGTCAAGTCCTCCCAACTACGCACGACAATGTCGCGAAAGAAATCCCCTATCTTCAGTATGCCCAGTGTTTTCAGTGATCGGAACACATCCTTTTCCATCCCTGTTTGGAACCAAGAGCACAATTCTAATGGAGTTAACAGTGAGTACATGAGGGCACCTGCTTAGTTCTCTAGTAACTTATGCAATGCATGCGTAGTGGAGTTTATGGAGTCTAAGACGCTGTGCCGTCTAACTGGGGGTTTAAATAGGGTCTGTGGTAAAGTGTCAGGGTCTGTTGCATCCCTCTCAATATACAGGTGTGGTAAGTCCCACGGGCCGTGTATCCAGCTGTATGCATATGAGGCTTACGCTACACAATAATATAGCTACAGGTCAGGTGCTCCAAGGCCCCGCGCAGAGTATGGCAAGGTCAATGTTTTCCATTTAACCCTTGGCTGCTAACCGGCCCAAGCTAATTTTATCAACAGTGTTCGTAAGGTGGCAAATATGTGTGGTGGTAGCAACATAAGGATATTTAAAAATAGAAACAAGAATCTAGGTAGGACCACCATTTTCATGATGGAGATGCGTCCTATCAGGGAGAGGGGCAATCTGATCCATCTGGTGATGTCGTCTTCAAGTTTGGAAATGGCTTTCCCATAATTTTCTGCTAGCACTAGATCAGGATCGGTGTGAATTTGTATCCCAAGGTAACGTACAGGATCTGTGGACCATTGCATAGGAAAATCTAGTCTGGTGGGAGTAGTAGCAGGGGATAGTGGGAAAAACACCCATATTGTCCAATTGATTTTGAGGCCCGATAACTGCCCGAATTGTACTACTTCAGAAAGTATATGATTAAGATGTGAACCCAGCTCTCGGACATAAAGCAGTGTATCATCGGCATATGCTGAAATAATTAAGTGGTATCCCGGGAACCGCAATCCTTTGTGGCTATGGTACTCCCGATGGGCACACGCCAAGGGTTCAGCGACAAGGGCGTATAGGAAGGGGGTCAATGGGCAGCCCTGCCGGGTGCCTCTAGAGATAGCGATAGGGGCTGTGACTACTCTGCCCAAATGTATCCTGACTGTAGGAAGAATATGCAGTACTGTAACCAATTTTAGAAAATCTCAACTAAACCAATTCGCCTCAATACTTCCTTCATGAATGCTCACTCAACAGAGTTGAACGCCTTTTCGGCGTCTAAAAATATTGCTGCCGCTTTAACCTCCGGATTAAGTCTTTTAATGGTACCAAAAAAAAATCTTAGATTAAGGGTCTGATGGCGACCTGGAACAAAGCCTGCCTGCTCTGGGCAGACTACTAGAGGTATCAACTGAGCTAAGAAGTTGGCCAAGATTTTGGTGAATATTTTGGTGTCAACGTTCAATAGCGAAAGTGGTCTGTAAGATGAGCAGGCTTCTGGGGGCTCTCCTGGTTTCAACAGCATAATGATCAAGGTCTCTCTCATGGAGGGGGGAATAGTTTCGGATTTAACCATGTCATCATATAGAGATATCAGGTGAGGTACTACTTGGTCTTGGAAAGTCTTGTAGAAGGTAACTGTGAGCCCATCTTTCCCCGGGGCGCTTCTAGCCCGCATAGTTTTAAGTGCTCTCCTGATTTCACTAGGAGTGAGAGGGGCCATAAGGTCTTCTCTATGCGCATTAGTAAGCCATGTCATTTGTATATGTTCCAGGGAGTCTTGAATAGCGTCATCACCTGGGGGTGCCTGCGTTGTGTACAGTTCAGAGTAGTATCTGCTGAACCTTCCTGCAATGTCTGTATGCTCGTGTAGGGGGAGGCCCTCCTCATCTTGTATTTCTATTATCGTGTATGCTTCTCTCTTTGGACGTAGTAGCGCTGCTAACGTGGCCCCAGGACGTTCACCCACCCCGTAGACCCTTGCGGTAGCATATTTACTAAGGTGTTTCACTTCACTATCCGCGGTATCCTTGAAGTCTTCGAGAGCTACCTTTATATCACCCAGGATGTTTTTATCACCAGTTCTCTGGAAAGTTTGTTCTAGGGCTGAAATTTCTTTTTCAAGTTTCGATAATCTGTCCCTCAGAGCCTGAAGTACCCGGCGTGCTTGGAGATAGCTATACCTCTGCTGTAGACTTTAAAAGTCTCCCATATAGTGACAAAACTACCTACTGAGCCAATATTCTTTTCAAAGAATATATCTATTGATGAAGCTATTTCTGCAGCGAACACTGGATCCATCAATGAGTAAGGGGAAAATCTCCAGAGGAATGGCGCAGCTTGTCTGGTGGGTACCTTTATATCTAGTTGTACTGATGAATGATCTGACTAAGTGCGTGAAAGGGGGGCGCATGCAGTAACATTGGGAAGTGAGCTTCTGGAGACCAACCAATAATCAATTCGGGTATGAGTGTCATGGGGCGCAGAATAGCGGGTGAACCCCCCAGCGTCGGGAGAACACTGCCTCCATTCGTCCAGTAGGCCTAATTCTTCCATAAGGTCGATAATAACGCAGGCTTCTGCCGATCGGCAGCGAGTGGGGCCCTTGGAACGGACTCTATCAGGGTCTAAGATGCAATTGAAATCCCCTCCCAGAACCAGTGTCGTGTTCACGTCTTGCATTAGTCGAGAGCCTAACATGTGATAAAATTGCGGGTCATCATAGTTCGATCCGTACACATTTACCAGTTTTAGCGGTAGGTAATCTTTTTGGCATCTCGCTACAATATATTTCCCATTTGGATCTGCCTCGATTTCTAGCAGTGTAATCCCTGACTTTAGGTTAACCCGTATTAAGACACCTCTAGCACGCGAAGTGAACCCTGCTGCACAAATCTTGCCTTGAAAATATTTATGCGTAAGCATATTACTATTAAGAGGCAGGCGCGTCTCCTGAAGCAGAGTGATGTTTATACTATGCCTCTTCACGTATGCTACTATTTTATTAACCTTTCTGTGTTCGTTTAACCCCCTGACATTCCATGTTAGAAATCGCACTCTCCTGTCCATTCTTTGGTCTAGCACAGACTCTGCCATGTCATCTATGGTCTATATATGAGGTGCTGTGTATAGTAAACATGTCCAATCCAGCCACAAATCTACAAGTCCACTTATGTATGCTCCCATCTTCTCAAACAACCTCTCACCCCCACCCACACAATGCCATCCCCAACTGAGCATAGTCGAAGGAATCCCTGCCTCCCCCTGCTTAATACCCTCTAACTAAGAATAAGAATAAGAAAAGCTAATAATAGAGAAGACACAAAAAAAGAACTTTTGACACACCCTTTGTGGTACACACTACAGGGAAGATGTTGCCCTAATTGAAGCTCTCCCCATCCCGGCATTCTTAACAATGTAAATGACAACATAACTTCCATGACCTGTATATTTTCGCACTTATTATGCCTCCCCAATTGCCCACCCAATGCGTATTTTGCCCCCAATGGAGTTCCTGCCAATGCAATGTATAGCTTCTAGCTTGTTTTTTTCCGCTTTTCATGGCGGCCTTGGGGTGATCAATTGACTGTATGGTACTCTGTAATATGGCATACATAATCAAACTACCATACTGAGTAATGCCAATATGGCCTCTACTGTATCGTCACCATCCTAACTATGCGAGAGAGTCTCCAGAGTGAGGGTTAGATCTATTTAACATCCACAGTGACTCTTGTCTGTGTTATTCCGGAGGGCATGTCGGTGGATCCTCATTCTTCTTCTACCAGGGTATCTTTCTTTCCACTTGCCTGAGGACTATTAGAGCCTTTCTTTGAATGAACGCCGTCTCTCTGCTTAAGGTATTGCAGTGCTGCATTGGGTCTGTAAACACATAAAATTTCCCATCGGCATGGATTCTCAACTTGGCAGGATACATCATGTTGTAGTCTATTTGTAGATCTCGAAGCTTTCTCTTAACTGGTGCAAATAGTCGCCGATCGTCTTGCACCTGCTGCGTGAAAACAGGATAGAGGGAGACAGCCAAACTTTCATACTGGAGTTCCTGCAGTTCTCTTGTCCTCCGGAGTGCGCTATCACGATCCCTGTAATTAATAAGCCTCGCTATAATTGGGCGTGGTGGTGCTCCAGTCACAGGTCTAGGGGCCAGCGAGCGATGCGCCCGTTCCCTTACGAATATATTAGAAAAGCAATCTCTCCCCAGCAGTATAGTCAGTAGTTGTTCCACAAAGAGTTCCATGCTGGGGATATTTGTGGATTCTGCAATTCCCACAATTCGTATATAATTCCGCCTTCAGCAGGCTTCCAAGTCCTCTGCTTTTAGCTTGCACACTACGTAGTTGTGTATCCAGGGCGGTTTGGGAGAGCAAAGTAGAGTTTAAAGCATCTTCAGCATCAGAGACCGTTTTTTCCACAGTATCTAGGCATTCAGTATGCTTGTCTAGCCTTTCAGTCATCCTGTCCATGCGAAAGGATAGCGAGACAATTGTCCTGTCTATTTTATTCAAACTACTTTGCATAGTTGCTAGTATTTGTTTGAGGTCTAAGTCAGAAGGAGTATCTCCCACCTCGGAACCAGATTCTGAGGCATTTTTATCCTGCTCAGTCTGTCTGCATGATTTCCGTGGCGTGCATTGCAGTTTTGATTGGGATTTCTCAGTTTTCCCCATGGTGGAGCCCCTTGAGCGTCTCCGAGGATGCAGCAAGCGCTAACGGTGTTACACTGCCAGAAAGCTGCAGCCTCCCATCAATGTCTTGTTGGAGTTGGACAGTCGCAAGGCTCCTACACTGTCCACAGATGCCGGGTTACAAGCCCCCCTCCCAGTGCCTTAATACACTTGGCTTCTTATTCGGAGCACTACGTTCCCTATAAGTGAGGAGAGTAGCGTAATTCTCAGTGCCTAACTGTCCGTGATGCAGCACTCAATGCAAATGGCCCAGCGGGGCTTAGCAGTAATGAAAAGAATGGCTCACCACCTCCGTGGAAAGTTGTCCTCAAGTGAGGGACTGCCGCTGCAGCTAATTTAATGGCAAAAACGCCAGGGTCATTCAGCGCCCGCTCCGGGACTTCCCCACAGATCTCCCGGGGTGCCTGTCGCGAGTCGGCTCCTGCTGCTCACTGCCCTTGTGGCTTACCGTCAGGGGGAGGACCTCAGGCGCTGCAGGCCCAGGCTGCCACAGTCAAAACCGAACCGGTCACAAGGGCCGTCGCCCGGACCACCGTGCGATACGGACACCTCGCCGCCGCCTTCTCTGGAGTGTGAGCTCGAGCAGGGCTCCCAAAGCGAAGGCCCACCCTCGGCGTTTCCTGCGGCAACTGCAGCACAGGCAGGGCCGGGCAGATGTCGCAGCACACAGGATGGCCGGGAGGCACTCGGCGAAGCGGCACCAGCCACAGGGCCCCCAGCCAGAACCGAAAATAAGTTGGGACCTCCCACACAGCGGCCCGATATCTCTCGGTCGGCCACAATCCCTGAGGCCAAGTCAGTCCCCACACCAGGTATGATTTTGCTGGGCCACTGCACACTCTACCAGTAGGCCGCACCTGGGTCTCCGTCTGAGTTCCTCCGACCAGTGTGTCGCAGGCTCTCCGCATCCAATTTTGGGGAAACGTTTCCAGGAGGCAGTTGTCAGGAGACGATAGCGACAGTGTCACAGTGATTTACATACAGCGACAGGTAGGATTCTGATGGATTATGCGCCAGAATGGCGGATAGACTCTAACTTGCTCCCATCTTGAAGCCAGGCAAGCTCCGCCCCAAGAGCTCAAATACTTATGGTTTAGCCACCTAAGAACCCTAGTTTATCAAAAAAAAATAGCAACAAATTAAGTGGAGCATTTAAATATTCTCAATATTACTCCATACAATTTGCACACATATAGCTCCTTACTCTACTGTCCATATTTTTCAACATCATACGTTAGTCCATCTGAATTGTTCCAGAGAGTTTTTTTTTTCCAATGGGACATTCCAAGGGTTACAAAAAGTTCAAGTTCATTCAAGTCTTCAGATCACGCTAATTTTTGTTTCCTGTAATGCCAAGATTAAAAAGGGACGCAAGCCCAGCCAATGAATTTCGTCCAACTCAAGGACTTCCTTAGAGCTTCTTTATTCTTGGCCAAAACAGAAACATACTTTCAATCTGTATGAATCTTTTTTGTATGTTGTCGATTATTACCAGAGTTATATTGGTTAATACACTGACTGCTACCTAGCGCTGCTGTCAAACCCGTTGTGCGGGATCCGCTGATCGATTTGACGGGACTGTGAGCCCCACAAGGCACCTGGGTCACATCATAGGAGGGCCCCTCCCACTTACTGACTGCTACCTAGCACAGCTGTCATATCAGTTGTGCTGGCCCGTATTCACCAGTCATTGTCTGGCAGAGCAGCTTGGTTTCTTGACAGATATTAGGTAGTATTAATCTACCCAAGTATTCATTGTTTCTCTTGGTACAAGAAACGACTAGATATGCTGGAAATGGAGCGTCGCCTTTATGTTGATTTAGTAGAGAGATAGAGAGGGAATGGTCTGATCTTTGCTCCTAGGTCACACTCCCAATTGTTGCTTCTATCACTGGGGCCAATTCGGGGATCTGTATGGAGTTTGTGGCTGCCCCCCTAGCCTTAGATTGGAGGTGTACAGGCTGTGGCAAACCTAACTACTTATTTTACTTTCCAACGCAAGCATGGGCAAGCACAAAATTGAGGGAACCAGCAATCACAATTCTGAACACACAGGTACCACCTAGATTCCTTTGAAGAACAGGTTTTTGGATAAATATCTAAGGAGATCGCTTTGGCTGAGAGATGCCTGTTCATAGAATTGACCTGCTCCACACCGGTCATTACAGACTTATCTGCTGAGAATCTTTGTGCGGAGTAACCCTGTTCTAAGTGTGGAGATGCATGGCGAGGCCACCGCTCTGGACTCTTCACTTTTAGTCGAAACTGGGCCTGTGGCAAAAACTGAAAAAAGGGGGAAACTTGTGCTCTGAAGCCTATAACCAGCATTGTAAATCCTACTGTGGATAATCCTTCTGCGACCCAGGGGCATGGTGGCAATGCAGTTCACTGGAGCATGCTTGAAGTCAAACTAAAAAGTCTGATTAAGACTAGCTTGAATCCACTAACTGAGCGACTGAGTAACATGGAAGGTATTATCACTTGACCTGAAGCATCTGCACAAACCCCAGCTCTCACTTCAGTGGCATGTTAGTTATTTCCCCAACGTTCACAGCAAGGGACGCAGAGCAATTCCTAATGGGCCACATTAATACTCATTGTGAAGGCGAGCCTTCCATTGCCTCAAAATCCACCAATGCCCTTTTGAAAGTGATCAGGGCACAGGAGTAAAATCCCAGGCTGAGGGGAATGGGCCTTGGAGACTGGGCTAAATAGAAGCCCCAGCTTCTTAATCCATTCTCCTCTTTTCAACTTACTTCCTTAAGCCTGCCCCTACAAGGCCATTCTACTAATCATTCAGTATTACCAAGTAAAGCTACAGAGTCCACAACTCAACTGAACAACAAAGTTTGTCATTGGCTTTCTCACCATTCTGATTACAATACTGTACACTATGATGATATCCTACTTGTGAAGAGGATAGCAAGGACAGATCCCATTCCTAAAAGGTATAAGGGGGTTGTATTGTTGCCAATTTTTAAAAGTTTTATTTGCCTAGAAACCTCCTGAAATGGGTAACTCACGGTACGCTGGGTTGATTGCATTTGAATCTTACCTTTGGGATTCTTTTACAGTCACCTGCTGCCTAATACACATTCTCAGATCTGTGGCACGTGTGTTTTGCCTCCTCTGACACCAATAGAGGACTTGGGCCTTAAACCCCCTACATAAACTGATACTTCACTGATTCATAACTGTTTTAGACCTTTATGTGACCTGAATCCTTTAGATTGACAGAAAAGAGGTGAGGGGTTAGCCGACCTGGTGATCTGTTCTCCCATCACAATAGCTGACAATGTCCTGAGCAAGTATAACGAGGCATGTCATTCCCTGCAGGGCGTGAGCATGATACGCTAGGACATATCAGGTATAAACTTAACGTTGAGGGCTGTCCAAACTACATCAAAACCTATGATGTTATTATGCAAGAGCTACAGCTGAAGTAAACTGTAAAGGTTACTCAAGCTATTACCTGGTAGTTTCTTATTTCCTCTTGTGGAAGATCCAAGGGTGATCTTGTTACACTGTTCAGGGTCTCTATAGAGTTTAAGGTAATCCTGATACCTTTTAGCCACGCTGGATTTCAAGTCTTCTGGGTAATTTGTTTCAGGCACTTTAACTTTTTTCTTATCAACATTTACAATGATATCAGACCCAGGGACAATATGGGTAACTTTGGAACCCTATTGCTTGTTCGAGACGAGCTCAGACAGAGATGTACATTACTATTGGACTGTTTTTACATCATGCTAGGGGGTGATATTAATTAAAAACCTGGTCACAGCCCTACTTATTTAGATCCACTCTTAGCCCAGAAAATAGGGCATTCTCTTGCTGTCAGGAGAACTTACTGGTCACAAAATTACATCCATTTATCGGTCCCTAGTAATAAATACGCCGGATTCCTTTTTAGCGTTGACACAAGCATGGGAGCCAGACTAATTTTTTGAACCCAGAGGATCAGTCTATAGTGGACTCTCCTCCCATCTATCCCCAGGTAGGTTTGACTACCAGGAAGTTGAACTGCATTCTCCCAGGGTCCTGCTGGGATAGCCACTGATTTGGATGGCCTTCACAAATCCAAAGTAGACTCCTGGGCACTTTTTAGTGCCACCACCACAATATCAACCTATTGCAGCAAGTTACCAATCTCCAGGCATACAGACATAATAGTTCCTGCATACAAAAAGGGAAATACACAAGATCTCCACTGCTGAAAACCCATCTCACTAGTGTAACCTATAGTGAAGTTGTTGGCCGCATAGTCTTACAAAGAATAACCTTGTGGGCAGTCAACTTAAGCATTCTTCCGGAGGTCCAATATGGTTTAAGGGAAGGACTTGGGACACTGGAGCAATGTCTAAACCTTCATTTGCCCGTGAGCAAATACAATATAGCAAAGGGGGGTCCTTTGTACTTTGCCTTCATGGACATTAGTAGTGTCTTTCTTCGAGTTAACTGGTCAAAGCTTTGTGGTATTTAGACGAGTATGGGCTTGGATCAGGCTCTGGTCGATTTTCTTCAGGTGCAATACATGGCTGTCTCAGCCTCAGTTAGATACGGCAAAACAAGGGCGTGTACTAATTTTTTCCTAGTCAATCAAGGGTTCCAACAAGGATTTGTCCTTGCATCTATCCTGTTTTTATTATACTTTTTTTTTTTTAGCAACAGTGGTTAGGATATGTCTATGTGAATTCTAGTTCCATACCGGCGCTTCTGTATGCAGATAATGCAGTTCTAATGTCTCAGACCCCCCAAAGGCCTCAGGTGACTAATTGATAATGTACTTTTTATAGACAACCTTGACCTTGAGACCAAACTTTCCAAAACCTTTTACATGGCTTGTGGCCCTGAGAACACTAAAGCCAGAGCTATTACAATTAAATGGACAAGCATTGATAAAGTAAATCATTTTTTGTATTTAGGAGTTATCTTTGACTCGTGTAGATCCTGGTCTCACTGCCTTTCCATTAGGTGCCTCTGATGTTGTCAATCTCTCGGTGTCCTGTTTAATTTTGCTCAAAGTGTAGAGATAAACTGGTTCTGGTATATTGGAAATTTATAAATGAATGTGCCGGTAAATTTTAACTTATAAATCTGACATTTGGGGCTATTGCCAAGTACTGCCTACTCGGTCTATCACTCAACACTCCCCATTATTTTATGCAAGAAGAACTGGGTCTAGGCTATGTAGAGGACTTTATTAAATTAGTCCCATGTTATTATAGTTGTCAGTCTGATTCAAAGATCTTGCCAGTCTAAACAGACAGATCAACGAGGTCTGCTTAGCTTGTGATTTTGGATATAAAGCACCATAATAGATGATTTAGTTAGAGCAGATCTGCAGGAGACCCATCATTACCAATGGGCAATGAACTTGGGTAAAAAACAACTTTGGTCTGTATAGGAAATATGCCAGAGGGGCTACCTAGATCAAATGTGCTCACTAATAAAAAAAAAAGATTGAAAACGGAGTTTAGAGAAGAAGAGCCCTACAAGGAAAAGGGTAAAACAGGGTACATAAGCTTACATTTGGAAGGCGACAGCCCTGAGAGGTCAACTCAACCTTTTCACTCTAAGCACTTTAAGAGAACAATCCCATGGTTTAAACAAAATTATATGATGTTGCGTAAACTACAACTTTGGCGTAGTTCTACACGATTTGCTTTTCCACCCATGGGTGACACAAGTAAACTTGGTTCAATACACCAGTGTTGAATGTTAAAGACAGATTATTGAAGCCCTGCAAAATCCCACCTAATACATTACTTAAGTAGAGTTATTGCTGTTGAGTTATAAACGATTCCTATAAAAGGTACTGGGCACCGTGGTAACAGAAACACACCTACTTCGTTATTTACAGTATAACACACTAACACACACACTCTCTCTCTCAAATAAAAAGCATTCCGACTGGAATCACCTGTTTCTCAGTACATCTAAAACAACTACACAGGTTACCATAAAAATGACAAGAAGACATGCTGTAAGCAACAAGAATAGGATGAACAGCTCTAACATGATTAAAATGTCATCTAAAACCTAGCATCCAAAACCTACTTCTAATCGCTACACTAAGAGAGCACGGAAAGTAGGGCAACTTCCAGTCTAGAGTTTATTAGGGAGAAGCGACGCACTATATACCTTGTTGACAGCAAGAGCTGTAACTATCAGTGGAGGCGGGAAGGCAGTTCCCTGCGAACTTGCAAACAAGTGCTGCAGTAGAGGACTTCCTTTGGGACTCAGCTTTATCAGGACTGGGCGAAATGCAGCATCTTTGAAGTGCGCTGGCAATATGTGAGAAGGTCCTCTGGCAGAATCTTGAGAATAATCTGGGCTGAGGACCTGTTCTGACAAGTAGTCAAGTGGTAGTCCTTATATACTAAATCTTATCAGAGATTATATTGGACATAAGTTAAGGAATGTCAGAAATAAATTATGTGCATCAAGGTTTGCGTCCCAGATGTTTCCTTATGAAATATAAGGTAAGAGGACGTCAATTCAGACTACACTATTTTGGCTACATGTCGTACTTGTTCTTATTTGACCTTAACATGGCGATAAGTAGACATGTGTCCCAGACTGATGTTGTATCAGGTGTTATCTAAGTGTTATTAGTCAAATGACATGACACTTTCACAGTTCTTAGAAAGATTCGGTCAGATGAGATCTGCGTCAAATGGCAGCCATGACAATGATTCTGCATAAATTAAGAAAGATGGCGATCTCCATTGTTTAAAGATGGCGACCTCCACTATCTAAAGATGGCGACAGGGCCTACTAAAAAAAGGAGTCAGAGGAGTCGGACCTCCGGGGCCTTATGTCATCCCCGGCTTGTACAACTGAATGTGACATCATAGGGGCTTATCTAACATGGAGGGATTTAGCTAATGCGTAAAGACATCCATGCTCTCAAATTATTAGGATCTAAAAAGCCTTAAAGAAAGATGATAAATACCTAAACACAATATATATATATCACGTTTATAGCATAAAACAAAAGCAATTAATATATCACAAACATATGTAGTGAGCAAAGTGAAACATGAATACTTTTAAGCCTTGTTTTGTTTCAAGAAATTCATGAATATATGTAAAATGCAGTCTGTTTAAAGTGTTTCTAAAGAGGGATGCATGTTGGCGATCAAACATACCAGTGATGATATGGAATAGACCAGATTAAAATTTGCGGCATAAAAATAAGTCAAAAATTTAAAAGAGTATGGTTAAAGAAAAGGTTTTCGTTCATTTATAGGCCATACAGGCTTTCTGGCAAATATGGTGAGTATGTGTTGAGTTCTAATTCCCATTGAAAAAAATGTCGAAGACACTGAGTATAAACGCAGCATACGGATGATCTTTCAGGAAAATATCCAAATCACAGAACACAAGTACATTGTCATTAATCTGCACATTTGATGGATCTGCAATTGGTTGCTCATCTGAGGCACTCAGTGGTTAATTGCAGCTCCTTTTCAAGAGGCTCGAAAGATAACAGCGAATTAAGCCACTCATCAAGAGCTGCTTCTAAAAGTGTCACTGGTGACATTGCTCTGTCTTAAGGAGCATCCTGTAGAAAGGACAGCTGCATTACTCGACATTGCCTCTGCTGTTCATGTAGAGGTTGAACTATTACTTCTATAGCAGGATAAGCCACAGGAGGGCTGTTCCAAATTTAAGTCCAGGATGATTTCAGTCGGACAGTTTATGCACCAGAACACAAGTTTTACTTGTGTAAAGTCCATTTTGCAAAACGTGAGCATCTAGTGCTCACTGAATTCAGATAGCCAAGCATGTCCCATATAACGTGCTAGAGTGTCTCTGCATTTTTGTTCAACTAGATACGCGTACTCCAAGTTTTTGATTTCCTTGTCGTAACAGGAGAAAGATGATGATACCACAGCCGATTAGCAGTATGATAATGGGGTATCCTTCCAAAAGTCTGAAGAATATAGAGTGAAAAAATTATGAAATCAGTCCAAATACTGCTTTAAATCCAGTCACTAGACCCAATGTTCTCAAAAAGATGCACACCACCAGTCATCAAAGACGAGTTAAATATAATTTGTATGATATCAGCAAAGTGTGTCAGGTACTGCGTGTGCAACAGCCTCTGAATTTCTTAAGTAGTTCTGGCTGGCCGCAGATTATAATTTTCAATCGCTGAAGTCAAAGAGACCACCTTTTGTGATAAAATAGACAATAGTTTGTTTAGATCGTCAAAAAGCATGGATTTCATATCTATACTAGGTCAAGGGATTTTCCTGATTATGTTGCGAGGGGCGGGTACAAGGTCTTTCCACAACACTGTATTGTTTCAGAAACTTTTATCCAGTATGGCTGGCCAAGTTCCACCCCACAGCAAGTAACATTTGCTGGAAATAAGTGAAAACCGCTGTTCAGTAGTTTGTGATGTGTGGGAATGGATTCAGTGGGGGAAACAGATAGAACACAACTTAACCCTGGCATCAAAGCACTACACATTCCATGTAACAATATAGTATCATACAGAAGAGAGTGTCCAAAGGGATTTCTGCAATTTGCTGTACTAATATAAACAAGGTCATCTTCATTTTCATTTAAAGAACTGTAGGAAAAAGGAAACTTTAATGAATGAAACAATTGTGGATTGAGCATAGCTTCATACCAGCCAATGGATTTATATTTTTGGTAGTCATGAAAACGAAACGTCCCAATAGGTAAAGAAATGAAACCATATATTAACCAGGTAATAGATGGTGTGTCACTAACTGTATATAAATGGTGCACCTTCAACTTGTTCTACACTCAATAGTGTGTATCTGGATTTATTATTTGCCATTTTTTTCTGAGTAAGTGTTAATTTAATTATGTGATTCAAACATGGCTGTTCACTGGGAAGTTGCCATAGCATGAAACCTGATCTAAGTGTTTGCAATTCCCAATTTAATTGTATAATGGCACATAATTGAGCCTGCCTATGCTGTAGCGAACCCAGATCGCCTTTTAAGAGGTCTAAGGCTGAGGACAGAATATGATTTAATGAGTAGACTCTCTTAGTGTGTGCATTCTATTGTCAATAACTTTAAACACTCTTTGCAAGTTTTCTTGATCTATTTGCCTTTTTCTTTCTGCAGATTCCTTTTCTAAATATTTTTTCAACTCAGTATGGATGCCATATATTCCTGTAGCCAGGAATCTTTTATTGCTTATAGGACGTGGTCGCATAAGAAAGTCAGAAAAATTCATGTTTTCATTCATTAATGAAAAACTTTCTTTTACAGCTGGAAGAGTAGAATGTTCCAGACATCGCTGGCATAGCTTACCTACACTATACGTGGTAACTACTACAGGTATTTGCGTGTTATAAAGTGGGTCAGAAGTGTTGGAGAGGAAACAACAAATACAGGTATCAGAATTAAAAGGTCATAAGGCTAAGACTTCAGTAGGGAATTGGCTAGAATTATAGGTTTCATTTTGTATCATATCGTTTATGTCCGATTCAGATACATGCTTTCAAAATTGCCAATTATCGAACATGGTTAAATTGACTTTTTGTTTACAGGGTTTCTTTACGTCCTTCATTGTTCTCAGATACGTGGTTCCCCAAATACTTTTTTCATCAGCGTTTGATTTCCAATACTTATATCCTTGAATAGCCATATTTTGACTAAACTCAGAAAAGTAAATTAGCTTGGTGGTAGTGATCACATTTTTCGGTATCTGTTGCGGTTTCTGTATGACATAGAAAGCTGGAGGATGTGATCTGTCAACACTCTGAAAGTAAGGGAATTTCTTATGAAATTAGGATAACTATCAGGAAGCAGAGTCTCACAGTGTTCCCACTGTAATTGTGAATTTCTCTAGGATAGCTAGTCCTGTGTATGCAATAATGTGCTTTGTGATGATAACAATACATTTCTTTAAAATGTTGTGAATTCAAATATGGATTTTCATTATTCAAAGTAGCATATGCCTATAAATCTAACATCATTTTCTTTTACCTCTCTCAGTGTCCCAATCAGCTGAAGGAAAACCAGGTATAACTATATCAGTCATTAAAATATTTATCACATATGGCAACTGCATTGTCTTAGTAGGTCCCATAATCTGATATGGAAACGTTTCACATGCTATGCTCTCAGTCACAGGATAAGCTGTGATATTTACAGCTTAAAGAGCTATTAGGACTCTGTGTGATGAATAGTTGGGCTGTAGTTCATGAACTAAAGGGTGAGTCAATTTTTGCTGCAGGGACGAAATGTCCATTGAGTAGCAGTAGCAGTAGAATGACCAGTATCACTAACAGCCACATAATGAAAGGAAAAGCTCCCAAAGCGATGCAGGCACAGAACCACAGAGGAACAAGGTACTTGTCACAAAACCATTGATAAGCATGAAGCAGTCTCTGGCGGTGAGTGACTGAAGAAGGGAGTTGAAATGTCCTCTGTAAAATATCTGGTGTCATTCTCAATATCATCGGTCTCTCGAGGCTCTCGAAAGGGCCCTAGTTCAAATAACGTAGCATCGGAAGTGTAAGTTCATAGTAAACCACTGAACTAATTTGGACAGCTGTCACCCTTGTGCTGGCAGCCTCAGGTGTGTTTGTAGAACTCTGTGTTCTGCATAGAGTGTTGCACTCAAATATCCCAGGCTTGGAACTCGATCTAGTAATGTCACTGCTTTCAGTAGGGAGAGGCTGAGAGGCATTACTCTGAAACTTTCTGCGAGGGCCTGCTGAAGAGGACTGGCCACATCGTGGTTTCTCACAAGGGCGATTGACACTTATCTGTTTCTCCTTCGGGCAGGCAAAGGAGGCAGGGTGACAGTTCTGTTGCCTTGACAGGTGGACTGTAGGATGGTTCAGAAACTTGCTTGTCAAGGATTTTTTTCCACAAACTAGGGCCAGAACCCTGGGAACCCACCCATCCGCAGCAATGATAACCTTCTCTTCACAGGTGGCAGCATCAGAGTGATTCACATTAGGCAGCTCGTCTCTGACTTCTGGGATAATCTGTAAAATATTTAAACATTTCTCCAAGTCAAATTCTTCTTCATCCACCTTGCCAGGATTATCTAAGAAGACAGACAGACAGACAGACAGACAGACAGACAGACAGACAGACAGACAGACAGACAGACAGACAGACAGACAGACAGACAGACAGACAGACAGACAGACAGACAGACAGACACACACACACACACACACACACACACACACAGTTAGGGTAACCCTATGATTGGCAAGACCTTCCCTAGAAGTCCCTAGTACACAACAGGGCAGGGGAATTAAAACTATCTTTCAATCCATAGTATATAATAGGGCATGGCAGTTTAGAGGCCAGCAGCCCTTTCAGCACTTGCATATGTGCACTGCTGAGAGCCTGAGGTCAGTTTAAAAGCAGCCCTGTGTTACAGGTCTGCTGTTAAGTGTATATTGTGCCCAATCTCAACTTTGGTGTTAGGGGTACTCAAAAATTGATAAACTGCAATATTGTGGCATATTAGGTCCCCCAGGGTCTCTCCTAGGTGTCCCAGGGGTGTGGGCAGGTACTTATAAGGGGAACCCTTATAAAAGATGTTTTATATGCTATGGGAATAGAGAAACTGCACATTTCACTTCCCCCATTGCAGCAAAGAGCTTCCCAAAATTGACTTTTGTACTAGGAGCACTGTGGAGTGAGGACCTACATTATCTTTGCATATTCAGAACCCCTCAAGTCTCCCCTAAGTGTCCCAGGGGTGGGGGTGGTGGGGGGTGAGGGGGTAATGTAGCTATAAGCATGGTCCTTTTAAAAGACGTTTTATAGGCCCTGAGTTCTACAAACACACCTGAGGCTGCCAGCACAAGGGTGACTGCTGTCCAAGTTAGTTCCGTGGTTTACTATGAACTTACACTTCCGAAGCTACTTTATTTGAACTACTGCCCTTTCGAGAGCCTTGAGAGACCAATGATATTGAGAATGACTCCAGATATTTTACAGAGGACTTTTCAACTCCCTTCTTCAGCCACATAGGTTAACATTGCAATAGTTTATGAACTCATAAATAACACTAGCAATTACTGAAAAATATCATTCAAAGACTTAGAAGAATGATATTGATAAATCTACCAATATGCTGTTGCTGAATTTATCCTGAAATGTACAGAAAATAAGTTATAAGACTTTCTTGTCTGTAAGCCAAAATTCAGCCTTCCTGTGGTCTGCCCTGATTGGTCAGAGTTAAGTGGCTTAGCCAGGCTGCCTTGATAAGTGGCAACCAGGGAGAAAAGGCTATCTCTTGTAAGAGGATTCTGCTCTACAGGAATGCCAGAGCAGTGGGGAGGGGTGGTAAAACATCAGCTTCAAAGGTAGAGCGAGACAGCCAGGTCCATCTACCCCCTTCAACTCTGAACACAGCCAGATCGGAGGCTTAAGAAAGGAATTTGCAGATGTAGGAGGGAGGGGAGCTGAGGAAATGAGCCGTCCGGGACATTGGTTTAGCTAGCTCTTGCTTCTCTGCTGAGACTTCAGCCATATTGAACTTTGGAAGAATAGTGTTTTGTGAGAGACCATTGTGCACACACTTTGGAGGAAATGGTCATGCTCTGGGGTTTTTCCCTGCACCTCATTGGAATGGAGTGCCCACTTCTCAGATCTGCAGCTTGCAACTAAGAGGGCTTGCCAAGCTGGAAACTTGATTTGCACCATCAGGCCCTGCATTCTGACTGACTGCATCTGCTACATTATCTTGAACCACAGCCCTTTGGATGTACCTTGCTTCAAAAGGATTAAAGAGTGGACTCCCTGCAAGCTACAGGTTAACAGAGCTCACCTGCATCAACTCCACCAAGATTCCCCTGCCTGGGGTGTATCCAGTGGACTTTTAAGGGTGTCGTCCAGGTGCATTGTTGAAATTATGGTCCCAACCTTTCAAGGACAATCTTGGAGATTCCTGACCCTTGGATTGTGTTTTGGAGACTTAGGACCCTTAAGAAGAACTTTAGGACGAAGTTCCAGACATTTAGGAAAGTTTGATGAACTTTTGTGAAAAAGCTCCATAGGGTGACTGGAACGTCACAGAAAGGTAATCCGGTGAACCCTCGCCGAATCTGGCCTGCTGGAGGAGGCTACACGACGTCTGGTGAGAAATTCTCTAGAAAAGTTTTTAAGTGTGAAGGTAAAATCTTGACCGGGGCCTCCCACTTAGTGCATCCGACCACGGCTCCATTGTGGTCGGCCTTAAACTTTGCCTTTGTCCCGGTCAGAGGCGACCAAATGTCCAGAAGTGGCACTATTGGTTTCTAAGCACTAGAAAGTGTATAATCTTTAAAAATTCATATCTCTGGTTCCCTGCATTGGATTTTTTTTTGTTTTGCCGTCATTTTAAAGATAAAAATATTTCCTATTTGTATAGATTGGTGTTGGATTTTTATTGTGTGTTGTGTCTTAACCCTTTCAGTGCCTTGGACGTAACGGTTACGTCCTCAGCTGTGGCGCTCTGGTGCAGAGGACGTAACCGTTACGTCCAAAGCACACCATTCAGAAATCCCTCTGCTGTTCACAGCAGAGGGAGTTCCTTTTTACTTTTTCAGCCTCAGGAGCTGGGAAGAGCTTTCCCAGCTGCTCGAGACATTTTTTTTCAGTGTAAGGGCGATTGGCGCGTCATTACACTGAAAGTGAAATGAGCTGATGGGCCAATTTCACTTTTACTGCCTATGTGCTCGTGGGGCTATCTCAGCCCCCGAGTACGTAAGCAGGCGGGAGAGGTACCCAAGCAGAAGGTATCCCAAGCAGAAGGGATATCCCCAAGCAGGGATCCACCACTAGACACCCGGGAGGGGGGAGCCCCTTGGTCAAGGGCCTTTGCTCCCCCATTATTATATGGCCATATTCAGTCTTTGTGCCTCCTGGGGGACAGATGGGGGCAAAAGCCCCCACCGGGGGAGGGGGGGGCAGAAAGCTCGCTAGACACCAGAGATTTTGTTTGCAAAATATAGGGGTGGGGGCTACCCAAAATGGGCGTGCCAATAACCACACACCCCTGAAACTAAAGGGACATTCTTTCTGCCCCCCTGAGAGGCAGAAAGCCCTCTAGACACCTGGTATTTTTTCATATTATACAGGAGAGATGGGGCTGCACACAATGGGCAAGACCAGGCCCTCACGCCCCCAAAAAACAGTCTTTCTTCCCCCAGGGGGATTTTTTAAAATGTAAATTATGGGGTAGGGGCAGCCCTGAATGGTCATTGTAATGCCCCCACCTCACCAAGAAATAGGCCTAGTCTTTCTGCCCCCCTGGGGGGCAGATGGGAGAAATAGACCCCGATCTGCCCCTCCGGGGGAGCAGAAAGCCCACTAGGAAGCCGGGACTATTTTTTTTTTTTAGCAGCTCAGGGATGGGGGCTGGCCAGAATGGGGATGCCAATGTCCCCCCAAAAATAGCCATAGTATTTCTGCCCCACCTTGGGGCAGATGGGGGCAACAGCCCTTGATTTGCCCATCGGGGGGGGCCAGAAAGCCCAGTAGGCACCAGAGATATGTTTCTGGGCATGTCAGGGACCAGCTTCTTATGCAAGGGCGCTCCCCTTATTTTTATGCGCACACATTTTTGCCGCTTCTGCCCGCAATATTTTTAGGCTCATCTGCCCCCAAGGGGGGCAGAAAACCACTAGACACTAACAAAAGTTTCTGTGTGTGTATGTGTGTGAGAACTGGAGTTTTTCTGAGGGTCTGTGTGCACTGGTGTCTGACTGGCTATGTGTGAACCTGCATTTTGCTGGCAGTGTGTGTGGACTTGGGCTTAGCTGGCAGTGTGTGTGGACTAGCGCTTGGCTGGCAGTGTCCGTGAACTGTCGCTTGGCTAGTGGTCTGCGTGGATGGCACATGTCTGGTGATGTGCGTGGACTGTCGCTTGGCTGGGGGTGTGCGTGGACTGTCGCTTGACTGGAGGTGTGCGTAAATGGCGCTTGGCTGGTGGTGTGCATGGATGGCGCTTGGCTGGTGGTGAGCCTTGCGTGGATTCTTCAGTGTTTTATTACCCAGAATCCCCTGCAAACCTCAAATTTTGCTAAAAAGTCACACTTTCCCTACATTTCTGTGTGGAAAAGTTGTGGGATCACAGCGCCGGCACATATTTCCCACCACCCAGCATTACCCTCGGTCTCCTGATAAAAATGACACCTCACTTGTGTGGGTGTCCAAAGCAGAAAACCGAAAAATGTATAAAATGAAAAACTGAGGATGAACCAAAGTGGGTCCAAAAGGGCAGTTTTTTTTCATAAGTTTTTAGGCTGACTCTGCTTTGGGCACCCACACAAGTGAGGTATCATTTTTATCGGGAGACTGAGGAAAACACTGATTGGTGGGAAACTTGTGCGGTGCTCTCACAACCTTGCCCAATAGAAATGTGAGGAAAATGTGACTTTTTAGCTAAATTTGAGGTCTGCAGTGGATTCTGGGTAAGAAAACTTTGGGGGATCCATGCAAGCCACCCATCCCTGGACTCCCCTGGGTTTCTAGTTTTCAGAAATGTCTGAGATTGGTAGGTTTCCCTAGATGGCCACCGAGCCCAGGACCAAAAATGCAGGTGTCCCCTATCTTTCAAAAAACAATCTGATTTTGCAATGGGGCACCTGCGTTTTTGGTCTGTGGCTCAACAGCAATCTACCAAACCAAGACATTTCTGAAAAGTAGACATCCGGGGGAGTCTAGTGAGGTGTGGCTTGCGTGAATCTGCAAACTTTTTCTTACCCTGAATCCCCAGCAAACCTCAATTTTTCCTATAAACAAATAATCATATTTTCCTCACATTTCTGTGTGGGAAAGTTGTGGAATCACTGGTCCGACACAAATTTCCGACCACCCAGCATTCCCCCAGGTCTCCCAATAAAAATGGTACCTCACTTGTGCGGGTGGGTAAAACGCCTGCTACAGGGAATGGCCCAAAACATATTTTAGAGACATCAAAATTATCTATCACAAAACAACCTGGCTTTGCAAGGGGGCACCTGCGTTTTTGTTCCCAGGTGCGGCAGCCATCTAGGGAAGCCTACCAAACCCAGACAAAGTTTAATGTTTGCAAGGGATTCTGGGTAACAGAACCTGGTGAGAGCCACACAAGTCATCCCATCCTGGATTACCCTGGGTGTCTAGTTTTTAAAGATGTACAGGTTTGCTAGGTTTCTCTAGGTGCGGGCTACGCTAGGGCTCAAAATCCACAGCTGGCACATTGCAAAAAAGGGGTCAGTATTCAGTGGAAAAATGTGATGTGTCCAAGTAGCGTTTTGACCAGTTTCCTGTCACGGGCACTAGGACTACCCACACAAGTGAGGTACAATTTTTATCAGGAGACTTAGGGAACACAGAATGGTAGAACAAGAGTTATCACCAGTTGTCTTTCTATGCATTTCTGCCTTCCAAATGTAAGACAGTGTGTGAAATAGAAGACATTTTGAAAAATGCCTTCTAATTCACATGCTAGTATGGGTACCCACAAATTCAGAGATGTGCAAATAACCACGGCTTCTAAACTCCATATCTAGTTCCCATGTCAGAAATACATAGGATTCCTTGATACCTATTTTTCACTCTTTATATTTTACTAAATGAATTGCTGTACACCCGGTACACAAAGAAAAACGATTGCAAGGTGCAGCTCAGTTATTGGTGAACCTACAAGCCCTATGTATCCCCGCAACCAGAAGAGTCCCGCGGACGTAACTGTATATTGCTTTCAAAAATCTGCCATAGTTAGAAGTTACAGGTGTCAGTCAGTCAGTCAAAGATCTTTATTCGGCTGAATAACAGCCATAAAAGAACACATAAAACATTGTTTCACAAAAATTAGCATAATAAAATTTAACCGACATAATCAATACACAAAAAATTATTTTCTAACAATATTACGGAGCCGAACTGCAGAGGAGATATACCTATAAATCATTAAGCAAGTGAATTCATCATTTAAAAGGAGTAGATGGCATAATGCAGGTTGACACTTTCTTATATTTAAAAATCTTAACAATGGTTTTAAAAAGATACGTCTCGGGTTAAGATAAAGTTTACAAAAAAACAAAATGTAAAGTGCTCTGTGCGGAGATTGAGTCACATGGACACAATTCTAATTTAGCATCGCAATATGCATCACGTGGATACGACACCAGAAGATGAGCAATACCCATCCTAAATCTAATCAAGTAAAACATTTTGGCTTGATTAAAATAAAAAGAGAGGTAGGATTCAATTCTTGGGGAGCTGACTAGCAATGAGTGCTCTACAACCCTTTTTTAACCATCTCTTGGCTATCTCTTACTTGCTTCAGATAAAAGAGAAAATCTCTTTTCAGCTTGACTTTTGGGATTGCGGATATGTTTCCAGGTGTATTAAAACAATCCTGCAGTCCCAACTTCTCCAGTTGTTCTTGTATATAAGAAAGCCAGGGAATTTTTTTTGCACAGTCCAGTTTCAAGCAATCTAAACTTATATCGCGATTCAAGACTGGTTCCTCTTTTATCCAAATGTTATGCCAGAGCATCAGAGGTGCTAATTGCGTGCGAAAAGATAATGGTGTTACACCTAATTCGTTATGACACATAGTGGCAGGAGTGAATTTAGGTAGTGTCAACACACGTTTAAGCATCATGTTTTCTGCTCTCTGGAGGCCCAAAGTTTTAGTGCAACCCCAGACTCCAGCACCATACAAAGTGACGGCGCATGTTCGTGCTTTGTAAATGTCTATGATGGCTCTTATGAGGCAAGAGCCTAGTTTTTTTGTAAATCTAAAAATGGCCTCCACATTTTTGTTGAAGGTTCCAATCCTTGCATCAACTAGGTGGGACCAAGAATTTTTTCCATTAAAAAGGATGCCTAAATAAGAGAAGGTTGGTACCTGGCACAATATTTCATTCTTTATATAAAAGGTTTTTGTTTTTGATGGGGATTTGCCTGTTACCATAACGTGATTTTGCAACATTAGTGTTTAGCCCAAGGTCACTCATAAATTCATTAAAACTAGTTAAAAGCCTTTGTAGACCCACCCCAGTTCTCGACATTAAGACACAATCATCAGGGTATAGCAAAGCTGGTAAAGACCTGCGGCCTACTGTGGGTGCGTCTACATTTCCAATTCTGATGTGGCTTTCTAGGTCATTTATATATAGACAGAATAGAAAAGGAGCGAGTACACATCCCTGACGAACCCCACAGGCCATCTTTATTAGTGGGGTAAGATCGCCTGCTGCTCCGTATCGTACTCTCCCTGTGACTCCCTGATGCATTGCTGCTAGATAATGAACAATAGGATCAATGCCCATAAGCAGCATTTTCTCCCAGAGTCTCCCCCTCTGCACGCAGTCAAAGGCAGAAGTCAGGTCCATAAATCCAAGGTATAAGGACCCTGACTTTGCCATAGTGTATTTGCCAATGACCAGGAGCAGATTGAGGCACTGTTCTACAGTGCCCAGGCCTTTCCTAAAGCCATATTGGACATTAGAAAATGTCCCGTTTTCCGTTATCCAAGTCTCCAATCTCTCCAGTATTACTCGTCCCATGATCTTACAGGAGCAATCAATTAGAGAGATTGGTCGATAACATTCAGGGTCTGACCTGTCTCCCTTTTTATATATAGAGACTATTATAACCGATCTCCAGGAATCTGGAGGACCCTGGGCCGCATAGCATCTTAATATATTTGTTAACAGCGGTAGCCACAGGGTGATGTTTGCTAAAAATAGATCCGCGGGTATACCGTCCGGCCCAGGGGCCTTATTCTTTACAGTCTGAGAAAGCGCCCTATTTACCTCATCTAAAGTCGGGGGTTCCAAAGGAGATACCACATATTGAAAATCAATACCACAGTGTGACTCAGTGCTATTACCATAAAGACCAGCAAAGTGTTTCACCCACATTTCAGGCATGATTGTTACATCAATATTACTATTTTTTGTGTCGCTAAAATACTCTTCATTGACTATTTGCCAGAAGAGTCTGGAGTCTTTACTCTGCGACGCCAGATGTAATTGGCCCCATGCGTCTTTCCTAATCTCCATCTTATGATTCTCCAGTACGCGTTTGTAGTCTATGCGCGTCTGTCTCACTACCACCATGTCACGTGATTTAATTTTTAAAATCTTGATTAGTTTATTATGTAACTGAGAACATTCACTGTTAAACCACCTTTTATTTTTCTGTATTCTATCAGGCTAGTTCTTAGTTAAAAGTACCTTGATTGTCTCGGATATTGCTTTATACGATTTAGTCATAGCTGGAACGTTTAAATTATCTTCCAGACAATCCAAAACTTGCCCAAGGTTACTCTTTATGATCTCCTCCAGAACAAAGTCTGGATTGGCAGTGGACCACTTCCTGATTAACCCCTTGTTTTTAGTATAAGACAAAGGTAATACTCTATCTGGCGTGATTAACTCATCAGATTGAACCACCAGTTTTAATATTAGTGGATAATGGTCACTAAAATGTACTTTAGGTATGTTAAAAATCACTGATTGTGAGTTAAAATAATCAGACAAAATAATAAAATCAATCAGAGTGCCTTGGCCTCTACCCACGTATGTTACCACGTCAGTTTTTGACAGCTCTATAAGATCTAAAGTTAAAAATAGTGAGAATTTCACCCCAAAAAATTAAAAGTGTTCCCACAAGGACTATGTTTAAAATGATAGCCACCCACCATGTCCCTTGCTAGACGGTGGCATGCCCCACGTTTGGACAGGGAGCATAATTTACAGTTAAAATCACCCCCCCAAAGTACTACAAAATCAGTTTTTATCTCCTCTATATGCTTCATTAATGCAGTTTCCAGTTCCTGTGCAATAATAATATGTGTTATTAAAATTATTATGGTGGAAATTAACAACCACAAGCATCAAATTTTTTCTAAACAATATATTAATAATCTGAAAATGCGGAGACTCCAGCTGCATTTCCCAAACTCTGCCATTTAGTGTTGTTGAAATCAGAGTTAATAATCCTCCTTTGTTATGACCACCTGCGGAGACTCTAGCTGGTGTGTGTATAGAATAAAAGCCATTTATATGAGCTATGTCGCGCATCCAAGTTTCCTGTAAACAGACTATGCTATACTTACTAACAAGTTCTACCCAATCTTTCATTTCCAATTTATTTGACAGTCCTGCTATATTCCAAAAAAGACTGCTGTGTGTAATTACACTAGTCTGAGTGGAATGCTCGCTCTCTGAGCAGCAATTAGCTGCAACACCGCCTTCTACCATCAGCGTGTCTATCAGCACGTTAGAGTTCCGAGCACCAGCTGATAATACATCAGAACGTGCTGGCAAAAACTCTGATATGCCATCATAAAAAGGATTAACAGTATCAGGCGCTATGGGATGTATCGAATCTGGCGAACCATCCAGGTTGGGGTGGCCAGTTTCGCTTAAAAGTTTAGTATTAGGAAGTGATGATGGAATTACTGTTGGCGCATAATAGCTAGCTCTCTCTATTTCTACGAAAACACATGGTGAGGTTAGATTTTCAGCACCAAGCTCCCTCAGCGACTGATAGTTCAGTCATTCCACTTGATCTAAAGGAGAAAAATAATTAAAAGTTGGGATGGTAAACGCGGAGAACATTTTAGTTTGTGAGGAGGCGCGACCAGTACCTATATTTGACAACGGCTTATAGAAATATCCTAGTGGTACAGCTTCAATAAGGCCCCCCACACTATTACTCCAAGGGAGTCTATCCATGAGCCAATGTGAAAAGCTCCTGTCCCTAAAGTTTACCACAATGCAATCTCCTGTTTCAGTTTTTGCCTGTGAACCCACCCATGACACACGTTCAACATTATTTATGTTATCATGTAGAATGTCACATCCTGACCAGTCCAAAGTCTTCGCCAGCCAATGCACTGTTTTATTTTTAAGCTGTTTCCAGTCTTCTTCTTTACTGAGAGGCAAGGGTGGGACTTTTTTAAGAACAATGACATAAGGGGTAACTTCTGGGGGGTAAATGAAGTGTTCTCAAGTTGCTTTTCCGGGTGCCAACTAAAAGCTTATTATGTTTTTTACCAGTGAGATTAGTCTCACTATTTTCCCCAGTGACTGTTAAAAGACCCGGCCGTTCTTTTTCTAATTGATTTGATAGCTCCATTGCAGTCTCAGTGTTATTAGTAACACCACCCGCAGGAGTCGGTATCAAGGGGGGTGGAGGAGCCTGAAAGATAGCCAAATTTACATTCGGGATAGAATTAGTCGAAGTCTCCAGGCCTGAGGTTGCCTTTGAGATACTGGAGCCAATTAATATTTTTAGCGAAACATCAATGCTATTTAATACCCCTACAAGAGGGTCAATAATTGACTTAATAATGACCTCCACCGAGCTTGCAAAGTGTTTGATTAACGCACTGTCCCCCAGTGGCTCAGTATTCATGGGGTCCGTAGCAATGACCGTTGCACGAGTCTTTGTTACTGGCTTTCGGGGTGGGGCCGTGGTTTTCTTACGTGTCGCCATGGGTAATATGTCTTTCTTAGCTTTCCCACAAGCCTTAGGTTTTTTGGATGGCGGTGGGCAGAGAGTGTGTCCATGAATCCCCCCCTCCTGAGTAATGCCAGTGCTAACTTCATCTCTACTTGCATCCAAGCTAGTAGATGCAATATCTTCCGAAGTTTTATCATGCTCGTGTGCAATCTCCGTTAAAGTGCCATTTTGCAATGCTCTTTGGGTTTCCCCCAGTCTTTCTTCCACTGACTCTATTTCGCTTGTTATTGCCCCCATCGCCGTTGTTAAAAAGTTGGTGATCGATGAAGTTAACGGCCTGGCCTTAGCAGTGGTCATTACTGTTTTACGTTTCCCCATCTCCTTACCTTGTGTATTACCTTCCCCAGTGCGCTAGCTATGCCAGGGGGCTTTTTCCAGACGCTCCTCTCTCCGTGTTAAACAGCCAAGTGCCCTGGCCCAGCCCAGCCTCGTCCAGACGCGGACGGGCGCAGACGGGCCTGCCCTTGGCCCGGGCGCGGCCCGGGCACGCCCGCGCCGCGGGAGCCCGCGGCTGCTTAAGAGTGCCGCCTGACGCACCCAATGCGCGTTGGCGCCTCCTGGCGCAGGGCCTGCTGGGTAGTGTAGTTCAATCCGGCCCTGATGGCGGCGTACCGGTAAAGTGCTCTGTGCTTGCCCCAAATGCTACCGGTAAAGTGCTGAGTGCTAGCGCCAAATGCTGCCGAAGGTAAAAGAGTCTCCCGCCTCACAGGAGCCCGCGGCCGCTTAAAAGCGCTGCCTGACGCACCCAATGCGCGTTGGCGCCTTCTGGCGCAGGGCCTGCTGGGTAGTGTAGTTCAATCCGGCCCTGATGGCGGTGTGCCGGTAAAGTGCTCTGTACTTGCCCCAAATGCTGCCGGTAAAGTGCTGAGTGCTAGCGCCAAATGCTGCCAAAGGTAAAAGAGTCTCCCGCCTCACAGGAGCCCGCGGCCGCTTAAAAGCACCGCCTGACGCACCCAATGCGCGTTGGCGCCTCCTGGCGCAGGGCCTGCTGGGTAGTGTAGTTCAATCCGGCCCTGATGGCGGCGTGCCGGTAAAGTGCTCTGTGCTTGCCCCAAATGCTGCCAGTAAAGTGCTGAGTGCTAGCGCCAAATGCTGCCAAAGGTAAAAGAGTCTCCCGCCTCACAGGAGCCTGCGGCCGCTTAAAAGCGCCGCCTGACGCACCCAATGCGCATTGGCGCCTCCTGGCGCAGGGCCTGCTGGGTAGTGTAGTTCAATCCGGCCCTGATGGCGGCGTGCCGGTAAAGTGCTCTGTGCTTGCCCCAAATGCTGCCGGTAAAGTGCTGATTGCTTGCGCCAAATGCTGCCAAAGGTAAAAGAGTCTCCCGACTCACAAAAGGCCGCGGCCGCTTAAAAGCGCCGCCTGACGCACCCAATGCGCGTTGGCGCCTCCTGGCGCAGGGCCTGCTGGGTAGTGTAGTTCAATCCGGCCCTGATGGCGGCGTACCGGTAAAGTGCTCTGTGCTTGCCCAAATGCTGCCGGTAAAGTGCTGAGTGCTAGCGCCAAATGCTGCCAAAGGTAAAAGAGTCTCCCGCCTCACAGGAGCCCGCGGCCGCTTAAAAGCGCCGCCTGACGCACCCAATGCGCGTTGGCGCCTCCTGGCGCAGGGCCTGCTGGGTAGTGTAGTTCAATCCGGCCCTGATGGCGGCGTGCCGGTAAAGTGCTCTGTGCTTGCCCCAAATGCTGCCGGTAAAGTGCTGAGTGCTAGCGCCAAATGCTGCCAAAGGTAAAAGAGTCTACAGGTGAAAATGTAGGCACAAATGGCAGTTTTTTTCAACTCAATTTGAATATTTTACAATTTCAACTGTTACTTTCTAAGGGAAAACTTTGAAGGATCCACACAAATGACCCCTTGCTGATTTCAGAATTATATAAAAAATGTATAGCTTTCCAGGATCCATTATTGGTTTCACACCTATTTCTACAACTAACTGGAATGAGGTTGAAAGCACAAAAAATAGGAAAAATAGACCAAGTCCCAGTTAAGGCCCGGTAACGAAGAAGTTAATTTTTTTACTGATTTGGTGTTTGTAAATACTTTACAGGAGCCAGAGCAGCAAGGACGGAGTAGTGGTCTTGCTGTGAGGGATGCCCTGCCACCGTGAGTCATGACGCCTTGCCTGCCTCTGCGTCTGCCACCGGGGAACACCCTAGGAAAGTGTTGCGGGGCGTAGCTGTGTGCTGGAGTGGCCCTGTCACGTGGTGAGCGGGGGCCGGCTGCTGCCTTGTGTTGCTCCCTGGGCCTCACTGACTGTAGAGAGCTGGACCGGGAGCCAGAGTGGAAGAGGCAGAGAAGCAGTCTTGCTGCGGGGGCTGCCAAGTCCCTGAGAATCGAGAAGCCTTACTTACTCCTGGGCAAGTTGAGGCATCCGATCGGCGGTGTCATCGTTTGGGTGGGCCTGGGCTGATCCTGGACCTGTCCAGCTGCTGTGCCTCCTCCCAGCTGAGACTGTGACCTGAGTGGCGGGAATACGCTGCGGCCTGTGCTGGTGTGCCTAGACTCAAAGCCTCAGACTGTACAGGCCCTTGCCGCATCACAAGAAACGCGACAGGAGGTGCATTCAATTGCCGGTCATCGCCCGGAAGAGGCTGGGCTGGGCCATCTCTCTTGGTTTTCCCTACGGAATACCATTTACCATTTCGCCTGTGTTTTGGTGAGTAGTGTGCCATTTTTCTAAAACTGTGTTTTAAGTAACTAAATTGACCATGGGGAAACGTAAACTTGTATCAGGAAAGGATCTTGCCTCCCTAATCTTGGAACTGCCCGTACTGGAACCACACTGGACTCCTTTTTAGTTAGAGCAGTCAGTGTGGTATCTAAAGAAATTGAGTTGGCAGAAAGACGCTTATCACTAGATAAAGGGGAAGGGTCTATTGTCCTTCAGACACACAGGACTCCAGCCCACCCAGTGACCTCAGTGGAAACAGCAGAGACTGGCTTTAATATAACATAAAATCTGGAGTTGGACGGAGAAGCTATTGTCGAATTACATGCAGAGGGGGAGAGGAGGACCCCTTTTAGATACTAGGTCATCAACAGCAATTCCAACTAATCTTTCAGGATTTAGAAAAGAATGTGGACCTTCGGAAAAAAAGGAAAATCAATGCTTCAACAAAGTCTAATTCAGAACTGACGAATAAAGCCACTCATAATAGGAATTCTAACATGTCACAAATACCTGAGACGGTTTGTCCCTTACTTTTCCAAGAAACCAGACGCGAATAAAGAGGATTCCAATTTTTCCTTGGGAAGGGGTTAATTCCTTGCTGTCCACTCCTATAGCTTCTGCCGTTGCCCCTCTTACTGAAAAGATTGATTCCCTTGAAAAGGTTATTAAAGATCTGTCATCCAAGATAACTATTCAGCCACCACCAACGACATGCTTCCCAATTTGAAAGCAGGCCATTCCTACAACCCTTGAAAACAACAGATCTGAGATTTCAGGGAGAAGACCACCAGGTGTAAACAGTCCCGAGCCTTGCTCCCGGGGAAGGAAGGGCTGAGAAAAGAAGAATCATCAGACAGCCCCCGACAAAGGGGGTCGTACAGTATTTGTAAGCCCTCCAACCATTTAAAATCCCACCAAATCTTGAATTTACTACCTGAATGCACACCAAACATGGCAATTTTGACTGGGGTCCCCCAGTTTCAAGCCCTAAAAGAGGAATCACATTTAGAACTTAAAAACAAAGAGTGTCACTGGCTCGTGCAAAATACTGCATTCACATTAAAGGAGTATGATGACATCTTATTGGTGAGGAGAGTCAAATGCATTGGGTCTTTAGAAAAATCCACTGAGGGAGATTGCATAGTGATAAATTGTAGGCACCCTGACCTAGCCCATAGTCTGATAAGGGCTAGTAGGAGGCCCCCAAGCAAGGACGCGCAAACTACACTACGTGTAGTGCCGTTGGGTTTTTCTATCGCCCATGCTTAATTAACACACAGGGCCTGGAGACAAGGGGCGGTTTTCCTCGAAGCTGGATAGCTACACAGAGTGCACCTCTGATTCCAACGTACAACCTATTTCTCCCGTTATCAGGTTTGGACTCATTCATCCCACAGATCAAGAGAAGAACATTGATCAAACACCATCAAGGGCTACATGCAGCTTTATGGTACAAGCTGAAAGAACACTAAACAAGAAGGATGAAGAGTCAACACAGGGGGCCAGTCTTGTCTGATCCCCAATTCATGTGGCCCAACTCTCAGCGGATAGGAGTGGTATACACATAAATTCAATGCAAGTACACAGAAAATAGACTACCTCGAAGACAACTTAGTTGGGTCGACTCTCCCAAGTGTACTGCGGCATCATAGATGGGAAGGGAGAGCACACTGGGCACTTTAGGCATTCAGCCTAGAGAGAAGCCTTGACAGGCTTAATCCTAACATATAGGCTGGTATTTACTTCCAAGGTAAATAAAGAACATAGTGAGGCGGTCCCCACCTTTATTGGTAGGGGAAAGGTAGTACGATAGATCACATCCTTTTGTCTAAGGATTTATTTCCCTTTTTAAACAAACATGAGGTGTGCCCCTCTCCTTTTAGCGACGATTATCCACTAACTGCCAGTTTTGTTCTTCCACTAGAGCAAGATCCCCCATCTATTAAGTCAAAACCCTTAGGGGAATACGAAGGAAGTAGAATCATGTTAATCCTGATGTAGTATTTAGGGATTTTTATATTAACCACCAGGCAGAGATTCTGTGTTGTCTTGCAGATGACGCTGATCCAGTAGAAATATGAAGTAGTTTTAGTAAGATATGCAGATC
The DNA here is from genome assembly GCA_963921515.1 of Calotriton arnoldi. Classification (NCBI taxonomy): domain Eukaryota; kingdom Metazoa; phylum Chordata; class Amphibia; order Caudata; family Salamandridae; genus Calotriton; species Calotriton arnoldi. Next base: position 1,458,534 of record CAWUFW010002546.1, on the reverse strand, counting down.
GGTTGTGGAAGCCCTCACCACATATAAACCTCCATTGAATCCCGAGTGCAATCTTGGGTTAACCACAAATGTATAAACGCTTATAAAGCACTAAAGCAAGTTACTAATAAAGTCCCACTGGATTGGACAGTGATTAACCAGGCCAGAGAGAATGACAAACAAGCGATAGAAAAGAGGAAAACTGAGTTAAGAAATAGAGCCTGGGAGGATTTTGAAAGGGCAGCCCACCGTAAAGATAATGGGGCTCTCTGGGAGATTGTAAACTGCCCTTTCCTTTCTGGAAAGTCATCCACACGCATTGAATGCCACATATTAGAGACAGAATGGGTAAAACATTTCTCGCGTATTTTTAGCCCAAATAATGAGGACATCAATCCCTTAGCTGTAACTGAACCCTGTGTTTCACTCCCAGAGCTTCTAAAATTTAGTGAGACCATTTCGATAGGCGATGTTCGCAAAGCAACTTTAAGTTCTGCAACTGGGAAGGCACCAAGTCCGGACCGGGTCCCAGCAGAGTTTTTTAAACATACCCTTGACATCTGGGCCCCGTTGCTAACAAACGTTTTAGAAACGTTGTTAAAAAAGGAGATATAGAGACCTGAAAGGTATCTATCACCGTTCCCATTTTTAAGAAAGAAGATAGAAACTCCCCTACAAACTACAGACCCATCTCATTATTGGATATCTCAGTTGAAATTTGTGGTAGTGTAATTTTAGCAAAATTAAAGGAGTGGGCGAAAGAGAATTCTTTCTTCACCGAAGTGCAATATTGTTTTTGCCCAGGCTTGGGGACCACCGAGCAAGCTCTGAACCTAACTTTGATCTTAGGTAAATAAGCTAAGGCCAGGAGAGGGGCCATACTGAAGGCCTTCATGGACCTCTCGTGTGCCATTGACTTTGTGGAGAGGGCCATTTTATGGGGAATCTTGGATCATGCAGGGATTGACCCTACATTAGTTCATGTTTTAAAAACTTTACATCAAGACACCCATATGAGCGTCCGCTATACACAACAAGGAGACTATACGTCCCCTATTCAAGTCAAGCGTGGAGTCAGATAGGGCTGTATGTGGCCCTTTTTAATTTTTAGCGTATATAAATGCCTTGGAGACATTTTTAATTTCTTGCACCTATGACGTCTTCAAAATTGGTACCTGCTTAGTCCCTGTGCTATTGTGCGCTGACGACGTGGGTTTAATTGCGCGCACAGCAAATGGGTTGCAATCACTTTTAAATGGTTTTAATCATTTTATGCAAGATCTGAAACTGAAGTTGAATTTAAATAAATCTTATGTAATGACCTGTGGCACAAAGAATAACCGGTCAAAAAATATTTTTATTGGGGGGGACTGAAGTCCAAAAAACAAAAGCTTTTAGTTATCTAGGTCTGATGTTTAATGAGAACATGAACTGGGAAAGGTTAATAATTCAGAGAAGACAGGGGATGGAGGCAGTTTCTGAATCAATTTTCAGTTTTGCAAAGAACTCAGAACAAAAACCCCTCCCAGAAATGATTATGCTTTATAACAGTAAAGCTCTTATTATGGGCACATACAGGGCTGGGGGTATGGGGTTATTCTATTCCTAAGGCCCTACAAGGAGCAGAAAATATTTTTTTTAATAGATTATTAAGGACCCCAAAGACCACCCCAAGTTTTATTACCCATAAGGAGCTGGGCTTGGGGTTTTTGGAAGATAAGGTAGGCATGGCCCCCATTCCACTGCGGTGCAAAATTTGGAACACACAGAAACTGGGCTTCACCCGTAATATAATTAAAGATTGCCTTGGGCAGAGTAATATGATTGCAATACAGTGGATCAAGTAGATTAAGAACACTTTTCGTGACCTGGGACTGAGTGACTTTTTGTAGAACCAGATAAAATACCCCTAAATGCAAAGAATTTAATAAACAAAAAATATATTGCATATAGTGAGGAAGCTAGGCTCATGAAGGTACTAGACCTGGTCACGGTTCAATCACACCTGCCACTTTCTACATCTAAAGGTATGGAGCCCTATTTGACCAGGGTAAATGAACTCGAGCTAAGGTTCTACCTGACTAGATTACGTAGGAATAAGATTCACTTTTTGGCGGCTTTCCCATTGCCAGGTACTTGGTTTCCATCATTACCTTACTGTCCGTGTGATGGGAAATCACATTAATCTACAAAGCACTTTATGCTCTTTTGTAAGCTATATTCTTCTCTCAAGTTACGGTTTCAGTGCCCAATTTTAAGAGGGTGATTTTTTAATAATCACCAGGAGGGTTTGTGTTTCCTCCAGCGCTTGGAGTCCAAAACTATATGCTGCTCAGTCTTAAATTTTAATATCCAAGCACTGAAACTGAGATGCAGATTGCACTTTAGCTCAAGGTTATGAGTTTGTAAGGACTTTTATATGTGAGCACAAAAAGCTATCATGAAATTTTGTAACTCTTGGGATTTTAAAATATTTATTTAAGTACTCTTATGGGGACAGTTGATATTTGCATGATTTTATTGTGACTTGATGGTTTTAAACTGTGTTTTTTTGTGCTTTTATGGTCTTTGTGGCCAAATAAAGCTTGATAATGAAGAAATGCTTTACATACCTGTCTCTGAAGTTAAGCCTGCCTGCTCGCAGTCAAGCTACCAAGCGTTGAGCATGGATATTATTTTCTTAGACCTATTCTGAGCCATAGGGCTGAGTTAGTGGCCTTATTGCCAGTGGTAGATGCATATTTACCACTACTAACAATCCACTTTCCATCATTTGGTGTTCAGCGGTGTGGATGAGGGCTTGTGTTTAAAAGTACACCTCTCAGTGCAGTGAATTAAGATTGTAAAAATCCTCTAAATTGTCTTAGAACTAAACTTTTGAGTGTTGAATTTTTGGAATTTGGACTAAACTGATTTTTAATCCATTGTTTTGATTTTTCCAAAATTGTTCAAAGTCTAATTGCTAGTTGTTGTGACCCAAAACTAGGGATACCATGGAGCTGGATCTGGCTAAACGGACTAAACTCAGAGTGGCTGAGCTTAGGGTTTTGTGTAAGGCTAGGGGTTTACCTGCTGCTCACAAGATTTGGAAGGCAGAGTTGGTTATGTCCCTAAAAGCCTGGGCCAGGCCAGCCCGAGAGAATGAAGGGCTGGGGAAGCTGACCCCCACAATGTCACCCAGGAGGAGGGTAAGGATGATGCCTTCTCCATTGTTTCCAGTTTTAGCTATGTAATTCTAGATAGTGGGAGGAGGGCTGGATCCCCTACTCATGAACCACTGCTGTCCCTTGCAGAGAGGCAGCTTGAGGCCCATTAGGAATTATTAGCTTTGGAGCAGAGGGACCTGGAACGAGCTAAGGAACAGTGGGAGGAGAAGAAGGCAAAAAGAAGTAGTGGCAGCAACAATGAAGAAGATATTGAGATGTCCAAGCGTGGTGGGTTTAACCACAAGCTTCCCAAGGGTATAGTGCCCAAGTACACAGAGGGGGATGACATTGATAAAAGGCTGACTGTATTTGAAAGGGCCCTAGAGATGTGTGGTTCCGCCCCAAGCATTGGGGGTTCACTTTTGTGGGAACTTATTCCAGCAGCTGGGAGGGATAGGCTCCTAACCCTGAAGGGGGATGAGGCAAAATCCTACTCTCACATGAGGAAATGCTTAGTCAAAAAGTTTGGTCCGACTCCAGAGCAGTAAAGGGTAAAGTTCAGACACCCAGAAAATGAGCATACAGTCCTGGGCGGACTTTGTGGACATTTCAGCGAAGGTCCTGGAAGGCTGAATTGTTGGTAACAAATTAGAGAAATATGAGGGATTGTGTAATTTGTTTTTGAAAGAACACATTTTGACTCATTGCACTAAAGAGAAGTTACGCCAGTACCTAGTGAACTCTAAGCTGACGGACCCCTGAGAGCTGGGTGAAGCAGCTGATGAGTGGGCGAGAACCCAGGTTTCTAATCACCACCAGGGGGTGACCAGAAGAAAAGAAGACAATTCCCTCAGGAAAGCCCAAGGAAAAGGTGGTCAAAAACAGAAGGAGTCCTCCAAAGATCCACAAAAACCTGAATGGGGGTGGGGAGGGGGTGAGCCAACCCAAATTCAAAGGGAGAAGGTATCAGGAAAAGAATGGTAGGTTCTTTGATCCATCAAAGGTGAGTAAGTGCTTTGACTGTAATCAGCCAGGGCATAAGAAGGGAGATGCTGTCTGCACCAAGAAGCCCCCCACTAGTAGGCCATCCCCAGGGATTGCTAGTTTAAGTGTTGGGGTGGAGGGTGCCCCAGAGAGGGGAAGGCAAGTGGTAGAGGCAACCTTAGTGTCCCTGGGTGGGATGAATATTGCAACCCTGGCCGCCTTACATCCAAACATGGATAAGTACAGGCAGAGGCAACAAGTGAATGGGACGGAGGTTGAGGCTATCAGAGACACAGGGGCTAGTGTGACTATGGTCCTGGATACACTGGTGCCTCAAGAGAGATTGCTACCTGGTGAGTTTCACCAGGTGACCTACGGCGATTTGGAATGGGGAGGTGTGACAGGCCCTATGAAAGTAGCTGTGTCTCCTCTTCTCTCAGTCCAGTATTTACTGAGTGATGATCTCGAAGCATCTGAGTAGTAAGAGGTGGACAGAGAGCTCCATATGAAAATATTGGTGCTCCCTGAGTGGGTATGTGCTGTGACCAGGTCACAGACTATCCAGAAGGGAAGGGCTGGGTGCCTTGACCCTGTAACAAGGGGCCAAGCATCCCAGGACAAGGGCACTGGGTCTGGTGAGCCAGCCGAGGAAACTCCAGAAGGGCAGGAGGATCTGACCCCTGAGGAAGGGATTCCATCCCTGCCAGATCTGTCAGACTTGGCAGAACTGACAAGAGGAGGTGGACTCTCCAGTGAGGAGTTCCTGAGAGTTCATCCTGACCTTGGGTCATGATATCCTCTTGGCAGCACATTTGGAACAGACAAAGGCTTAGAACTGGTTGGTGAACCATTTCTACTGGGCCCCATATGTCTGAAAAGGTTAATGAGTTTTGCAGCTCCTGTGTCACCTGTCAGGTCAGTGGCAAGGCAGGGGGGAAGTCAAAGGCTCCCTTGATGTCACTGCCAGGGGTTGGGACTCCTTTTGAGAGGGTGTGGATGGACATTGTTGGTCCCCTGGACCCACCTACTGCATCAGGGAATAGGTATATTTTGGTGGTAGTGGACCATGCCACAAGATACCCTGAGGCAATATCTCTCAGGACAAAAGCTGCTCCTGCAGTTGCTAGGACACTGCTTGGTGTGTTCACCAGGGTGGGTTTTCCAAAAGAGGTTGTTTCAGATAGGGGCACAAACTTCCTGTCCAGCTATCTGAGAGCGATGTGGGATGAATGTGGTGTTACCTACAAGTTCACCACCCCATATCACACTCAGGCCAATGGTCTGGTGGAGAGGTTCAACAAGACCCTGAAGGGCATGATCAAAGGGTTGTCTGACAAACTCAGGAGGAGATGGGATGTTCTCCTCCCATGCCTATTGTTTGCCTACAGAGAAGTTCCACAAAAAAGGGTTGGGTTAAGTCCCTTTAAGCTGTTGTTTGGACACCCTGTGAAAGGGCCATTGTTCCTGCTTAGAGAGTCTTCGGAGAAGCCGCTCAAAGAAGCAAAGGACAATGTGCTTGATTATGTGCAAGGCCTGAGTTCAAGAATGGCAGACTACATGTACAAGGCAGGTAGGAAACTAGAGACCAGCCAGGAGCTCATGAAGCACTGGTATGATCTGAAGGCTACTATGCTAGAGTACACCCCAGGACAGTTGGTGTGGATGTTGAAGCTTGTGGCTCCCAGGGCCCTCCATGACAAGTGGAGTGGGCCCTATCCAATCATTGAAAAGAAGGAGGCGGTTACCCACCTGGTCAACCTTGGCACCCCCAGGACCCTCATAGGGTCCTGCATGTGAATAGATTGAAACCCCACCATGACAGGGAAGGTATGAACATGTTACTGGTCACAGATGAGGGAGTGGAGGAAGAGATTGGGCCTGTGCCCGACCTCCTCTCCAACAATGAGCATGATGGGTCAGCGGAGGGAGGTGTACTCTCTCCCACATTGACATACCAGCAGCACAGAGACTGCAAGCAAGTACTGAAGCAGTTTGCTGGCCTGTTCTCTTTGACCCTAGGCATCACTGAGGGATGTGTGCACCACATTGACACTGGTGACAGCCCACCTGTCAAAAATAAACTGTACATGTTGTCTGACCATTTCAGAGACAGCATTAAGGCTAATTTAGCTAAGATGCAGGGGTTGGGGATAATTGAGCCTTCTGACAGTCCATGGGGCTGGTGCCCAAACCTAATCCCCAGGGGTGACCGAATGAGTTAAGGTTCTGTGTGGACTACAGAGGACTTAATGCAGTCACAAATACTGATGCTAAGCCTATACCTAGAGCTGATGAGCTCATTGAGAGGTTAGGAGCTGCTAAGTACCTGAGTACATTTGACTTGACTTCAGGCTACTGGCAGATTGCCCTCACAGATCGAGCAAAGGAGAGGTCAGCATTCTCCACACCAGAGAGACATTATCAGTTCATGGTAATACCCTTTGGCTCAAAGAATACACCTGCCACTTTTCAGAGGTTGGTGAACAGGGTCTTGTCTGGGTTACTGCAGTTCAGTGCAGCTTATCTGGATGATATAGCTGTATACAGTTCTACCTGGGGGGGGGGGTCATTTAAGCCACCTGAGAGAAGTGCTTCAGGCCATGCAGCAGGCAGGCCGGACTATTAAGGCAAGTAAGTGCCATATATGGCAGAGTTCTGTGGTGTACCTGGGCCACCTGGTAGGTGGAGGCCATGTACAGCCTCTCCAAGCCAAAATTCAAAGCTCCTGTTACCCAGACTCAGATAAAGGCATTCTTTTGACTAACTGGGTATTATAGAACGATAGCGGTAGGACCTGAGTGGCTTACTTTTTTAATTTACTGGTTTTAACTGCACCAGCCACTTTTTAGCCTGTTATTAACTTTGTAGACTCCTAATTTGCTGCTTACTTGTACCTTGCACTGTTTCTCGCCGCCCCTGCACTCTGTTTGCAGTCCTGGTCCGCCGATGCTGATTAACGCCGATTGAGCGGAGGGCTGACCTTTTCACTTTCTTCTTCGGGCGCCTCACGTCCGCCCTGCATTTGCCACTCTCTCTGCGGCGTCAGCGGTCTAGTTTTGCTTGGTCTATAAAACAGATGCAAACTGACGCGCGCAGACGATAGCGGTAGGACCAGAGGGGCTTACTTTTTTAATTTACTGGTTTTAACTGCACCAGCCATTTTTTAACCTGTTATTAACTTTGTAGACTCCTAATTTGCTGCTTACTTGTACTTTGCACTGTTTCTCGCCGCCCCTGCACTCTGTTTGCAGTCCTGGTCCGCCGCGGCTGATTAACGCCGATTGAGCGGAGGGCTGACCTTTTCACTTTCTTCTTCGGGCGCCTCACTTCCGCCCTGCAGTTTCCGCTCTCTCTGCGGCGTCAGCGGTCTATAAAACAGATGCAAACTGACGCGCGCCGCTGGCGCGCCGAACGCACGCCTAAGGCAAGCCCGTCTGCGCCCGTCAGCGTCCCGGAGGCGTCCGTCGCTGGACATGCTGCCCAATCTTCCACTGGTGAGCTTTCTCCTATTTGTTACAATAGAGACTCTCTATTTAATCTTACGTTACTATCACCTTGCCATAGCGGCGTTGCCGACCTGAGTTTAGGGGCAGATTTCCATTGTAACAAGTGCAACTGGTCTCTTCTTCAGACCAGGGAACTTGTACCCAAGTACCCTCCGGGTGATAAGAAGGGCAAAAATAAAAGTAAACCCTTGGGCCTTAAGGCTGTCTTGGTTAACTGTCGCTCCACGCAAAAGCATGCTTTACACATCTATGGCTTACTTTCTGATGAACAACCTGATCTGCTATTCCTTACAGAGACATGGTTATCAGACGTCTCTAACCCTACTATCACCTTCGCCATTCCTATGGGCTACAAAATACTCAGGAAGGATAGATGTAGGGGGAAGGGTGGCGGTGTCGCCATAATATACAAGGACAATTTAGAGTGCTCCCTTATCCCGACAGAAGTTATAGAGTGCACACAGTCTTTAGGATTCCGGTGCATTTTATCCCCTCATCAAAGCATCGCGGGGTTTTTAATTTACAAACCCCCCCCCCCGGTGCTATTAGCAATTTTATTACTTCGCTTAACTCAGCTATATCCTCTCTTGCCCTAAAATATAATAATTGCCTCATTTTGGGAGATTTTAATATACATATGGACAATGAGAATGATCCTCACTCTACACTTTTGCTGGATGCAGACCTTTAAGATGCTTACATCTATCTCCTCTGCCACTCATGAAAAGGGTCAGACCCTGGACCAAATCTTCCATAATTTTGACCTTTTGGCTAGCTCGCCCTTTCCCATTACCTGGTCCGATCACTTCTTGATAAAATTTGATATTCCTTATTGTGCCTCTGTCACTCCGGCGAACACAGGGCAAATGGCTTCAAATGGCAGGGCTTTCCACAAAATAGACATCCCTAAGCTAGCTGATGCCCTTGACCGCTCTACTCCAGAGCTGTCTAGAAATGCGGAGTTGGACGCACTTTGAATAGATTTCTGGCTCCGTACCAACATTGAGGCAGCGGCCCCTGTTGTTACCCGTGCTTCCAAGAGGTCAGTCCTTTCGGCTCCCTGGTTTACTGATCACCTCAGAGATAGTAAAAGAAACTGTAGGAAAAAGGAGCGGAAATGGCGCAAATCCTTCCTCCCTGAGGGCAGGAAGGTTTATAAAGACCACCTAAAAATTTACCATACTCTAGTGAAAAGAGCTAAAATAAACTTCTTCCAAACCAAGATCGAAAGCGCCCAAAATAAGAGCAAGGAAATATTTAGGATAGCTAAATCCTTCACCTCGCCAATAGCCAGCTCCAATGTGGGGCCACGTACAGAAGAATGGTCTAAGCAGATCGCTCAATTTTTATGAAAAAATCCTTTTGATTCAACAAACTTTCTCTAACATCTCAGAAGCCGAGCTTAACCTATATCATAGGGTAAACAGCAAATTTCTTATCTTGGAGCCCCCACCCTTACACGCTTTTCCGGAGCTTCAATTGGAAGACTCTTTATTCCTTCTCCAAAGTATTAAGTCAGGTTCCCCTCCAGATCCCTGTCCAGCTAATATTCTGTCCCTAGTAGCCTCTACGATTAACCCGACTGTAAACCAGCTCTTTAATACCTCTCTTTCTACAGGCAATATGCCCAAACTTTGGAAGCACGCTAAGATTCTTCCATTGTTTAAAAAGACCAACGCTGATCCAATGAACCCTGCCAATTATAGGCCGATCTCCCTGCTTCCGGCCCTCTCCAAAGCTTTAGAGAAGCATGTAAATAAAGCCCTGCAAAAACATATTGAAGAGGGGAAGCTCCTTCATGAATCTCAGTCCGGCTTTAGGGCAAATTTCAGCACGGAATCCGCTCTGCTGGAAGTAACAGAGTTCATTAGGGGCTAGTTAGAAGAGGGAGGCAAGGCCGTTCTGATACTTCTTGATCTGTCAGCGGCCTTCGATACAGTCCCACATGAGAGGCTCTTAAACAGACTTAAAAACATCGGCCTGGGTGGGACTGCCCTCACCTGGATATCCTCCTATTGGGGGAATAGATCCCAGGACATCTGGCTCCCACTGTTCTCTTCTTCGGTTCCGGCCATCAATATTGGTGTCCCTCAGGGTTCCATTCTCAGCCCTACCCTCTTTAATATCTATCTTTCTCCCCTGGCATCCATGGTTGAGGATGAGGGCGCCAAAATTGTCTCTTACGCTGACGACACTCAGCTTATCTTCTCTTGTGATAAAGGCTCTGTTGGACTTGGCCCTTTTTGCAGGTTCATCCCTAAACTTTTGCCTTTCTCCTAGCCTTTTCTCTGACATGGTGTTGGTGGTTTTAGGCCTCTGGGCACTTTAGCACTGCTGTCCAGTGTAAAGTGCGTGCGCTCTCTGTGTACATTTGGTAAGATTGGTCTACACCTGTTTGGCCTATTTAATTTACCTGTCAGTCCCTTGTAAAGTGGTATCTCATATACCCAGGGCGGGTAAATTGAATGCTACTGGTGGGCTTGCAGCGCTGATTGCGCCACCCACCAAAGTAGCCTTTCAAACCTATCTCAGGCCTCTGCCATTGCAGGGCCTGTGCGCGCAGTGTTACTGCCGCTGTGACGTGGCACCTAAAGTGTGTGCCATGTCCGTGACCCCCCTTTTACTGCATGTCAGTCACCACTAAGGTAGGCCCTAGCTAGCCCTATGGGCAGGGTGCATTGTAGGTAAAAGATAGGACATGTACCTTAAGTGTGTGACATGTCCTGGTAGTGACAAACAGCCATTTTGGGTTCTCACTACTGTGGGGCTCCCCTCCCATAGGAATGCATTGGGGATCCCCTGATAAGTGTTTCAGTGGTAATTCCTGATATGGGAGGAGCAGCGTGGTCAAGTTTAGTATATTTGGAATGGTCATAATAAATGCTGCGCAATGGTGTGCACAGATTTATTATAACTATTTTCGAAACACCACTTTTAGAAGTTGGCATTTCTGTGTGCTATGTGTCTGCCTGCCTGATGTGAATTGCATGTCTGGCTTTTTGAGTGACATGGGCGGGGAGGTGTGTGTGGCTCCAGGAGGGGCAGGGTGAGTCAGCACTAGGCTGAATGGGACCACTGCACTGGGAGTAGTGGGAGGAGTAATCCCCTGAATAGGTCTGTGCCTAGCCTGTACAATGCTGGCTCCGCCCCCTGTGGTGTGTCTGATCACTGAGCCCCCACCTGACAAAGTGGAAGAGGAGCTTGGAAAACAAAGTGCTCCAATTCCCCCCTGAACCAGTTGCATTTGGTTCCCCCAAGCCCTGTCCTGCAGACAAAGATTTGGTGTATAAATGTAGGGGCTGTGACCCCCATGTGTTCTGTTCTGTGCTGGTGTGCTGTTCCTGACTTGCTGGGGGCTTGCTGCTGCTGGGGCCCAGGAGGAACCGCCATGGGGACTTACCTCCCTGCTGGAGGGCCCTGTGTGCTGGCCTCCCTGGTCCCAGCTATGCCCCCTGGACCTAGAAGAACTTTTTGGCTTGGACCCTTTGTTTCTCTTTAGATATAGGACTTTGGCTGCATCTAGCACCTCGTGAGCGCTGTGCTTTATTTCTTTATTTGCCCCAAGAAGGAGGAAGAGCGGGGGCTGCGCAGCGCTGAGCTGCCGCCCTTTGAGAGGGAATCCCCATCGTAGGGATTCCCCCGTGATGCTGAAAATCGCGGGTGTGCAGCCCGCATTGACGATTTTATTTTGGAGAGCGGGTGCCCACCCTGCTCTCATGTTATTTTAAATGCGGGTGCCCACCCCGCTTATGCTGCTATTTTCGCGGGTGCCCACCCCGCATCTGTGCTGTTTTGATTGCGGGTGCCTACCCCGCGTTGTTTGCCTTCTATTGAAAGTCACCGCCGCGGCCTGAGCTGCCGAAGAAATTCTCTCCGGGCCGCTATCAGGGCGACCCGGAAGCCAGGCGGCCTTGCCTGGTTGTGGGCGGGGCCTACGACCCCTACGCATGTCCGGAGATCCGTCCGGAGCCTCGCAGGCTCCACGTTGAAGTTCAGGGACCCAGGAGGGGGCCCGGGTGAAGTGAGGAGAGGCCCGGTGCCCCAGAAGGAGCTGGAAACCGGCAGGACTTGAGGCGTGGCTCTCATGAGCAGAGAGAGCCCCGCGTGTGACTGCACCTGCCCCAGAGTCCCAACAGAGCCCAGGAGTCCTGCAAGAGAGCCTGCAGACTCGGTGAGTGGGGGCTCATTTGGCACAGTATACAGTGCCCATTTCCTGAGCGGCCCCGCCTGATAGAGGGCCGCTCCAACGATGGGGGCAATTCCTTCTTAGAGTCCCTGATGGGAGGTGCGCGTCGGGGCACATTGTCGGTGCCCGCCCTCCGTGGCCACTCTGAGGGCCCAGTGAGCGCCCATGTGGCTTTCCCAGCTGCCTCACCTGCTAGAGGGCAGGTGCAACGATGGGGGCATTGTTGATAGAGTTCCAGTGGGGGCTGGAAAGGCACAATGGTGCCAGGCCCTTATTTTCTGCAACGTGTTGGGCATATTTGTTTTATAGAGTCCCAGTCGGGCTCTCAGGGCACAGTCGGTGCCAGTGCCTAATTTTCTTCTTCACAGCTGCACGGCAATTAGCGTCAGCTGCAACGTTTAGGTCTGCGCAATTGCGCACTGGTGAATTCTGCTGCATTGGCAGCCCAAGCCCTGACTTTATGGACATAGGGCATTTGAGCCCTCTGAGAAGGCCAGTTGGCCAGGGGGACTGTTAGGTTGATAGGGCGCCAGGCCCTAATGTGATTTATGTGGTGCGCAGGAAATGTGATTCATGTACTGTTTTTCATGCACCGTGATTTATGCCTCTAATGTGGTTTATGTTTATGAGGTTATTTGCATACTGTGGTTTATGCTTGGGAGGTTGTTCTCTACTGTAATTTATGCCTCTGATGTGATTCGTGATTAGGAGGTTATGGTCTAATATGTTTAGGCTTATGAGGTTGGCGCATAATGTGTTTTACGCCTAAAGTGATGATGATTGCATAATATGATTTATGTTGCAGGATAATGCTGAGTACAGTGTTTGCCAGTAATTACTGGTTGTGTTCTACGTTTATGATTTGGTTCTACATTTACTATCTTTACTTGGTGATGGTTCTGACAGTGGCCCAATTGGCCCTGTCGTGTGTATATAATCCCCTGTAAATATTGCCTAGTGCCAGTTGGCACAGTGTATATTGTGTGATTACTATTCTAATGTGTTTATGATAATACAAAGGCTATTTTTATATATAACCTTGTGTGGGGTTCCTTTTGTGGTGTGCCTAGTATGTTGTTGCTGTGTGTGTGTTGCGCAAACGCTTTACACATGGCCTCTGGGATAAGCCTGACTGCTCGTGCCAAGCTACCAAGGGGGTGAGCAGGGGTTATCTTCAGCGTGTAACTCCCTTGCCCTGACTAGAGTGGTGGTCTCTGCCCGGCTTTGGCGCAAGCCTTAGCCAACCAGAGATCCCATTTCTAACAGGCTCTGACTTTGATGGGCCTAAGATCAAGTCCTGCCTCCCGAAAGTTTTCAATTGGCTTAAGGTCAATCAGCTCAAGTGTAATCCGGACAAAACGGAAGTTGTTTTCTTTGGAAAACCGGAAACACTCGACTGGAGTTCCTGGTGGCCCAAGGATCTGCCGTCCCCGCCTAAAGAAAAAGAGAAAGCAAAAAATGTAGGAATTGTCACGGACAACACACTCTCGATGCGCTCTCAGATCTTAAATCTCACTGGAGCTGGCTTCAGTACTCTCCAAATGTTGAAGAAATGTTTGTCACTACTACCTCTGGAGAGTAGAAAGATAGTGGTGCAGGCTTTAGTGACATCAAAACTTGACTACGTCAACTGCCTGTACATCGGTCTCCCTAAATCCTTGACCCAGCGCCTACAAGTCGTTCAAAACGCGGCAGCCAGAGCCATCCTAAGATCTAAACCCAGATCTAGCATGACTCCGATTCTCAAATCTCTTCACTGGCTCCGCATTAAAGAGAGAATAAATTTCAAAGCTATGACCATCTTCTTTAAAGCGTTCCACAAGGGTGGAGCCGGCTACCTAATCAAACGAGTGAACCATTATTCTACTTCAAGACCCCTACGCTCTTCCAACGTGAACCTGGCTATTGTGCCCAAAATATGCCTTGTCCGCTCTGGAGGTAGATCCTTTGGTTTCTTGGGCGCTAAACTATGGAATAGCCTTCCGGAGTCCTTGAGGCTTAAAACTGACCTACTTTCATTTAGAAAGAATCTAAAAACGTGGCTTTTCAATCAATAACTGACTCCTCTCCCTCCGCTGTCTATGCGCCAGGACACTCTAGTTTGAGTAGCTGTGCGCTTTATTAAATACGGTATTTCATTTCATTTCATTTCATAGAAGGTTTGTTCAAAATGATGGGACCATTGAGGTTACCCTGACAGAGCTAACTTCTAAGAAGAGACCCAAGAAAGTGGATTGGACCCCAGAGTGTCGGAAGGCTTTTGACACTCTGAGAGCTGCTATGCGTTCAGCACCAGTGTTACTGGCCCCTGACTACACAAAGGAATTTGTGGTTCAGACAGATGTTTCAGAAGAAGAGATTGGGGTAGTGTTGTCACAGGTGAATGAGAAGGGCCTTGACTAGCCATTTGCCTTCATTAGCACGTGACTTCTTCTCAGAGAGCAGATGTGGAGTGCCATTGAGAGGCTTCTGCTGTGGTTTGGCCCGTGAAAAAGCTGAGACCATATTTGTTTGGGACTCACTTTCATGTTCAAACTGACCACAGGCCTCTACGGTGGCTCATGCAGATGAGAGAGGAGAATCCCAAGCTATTGAGGTGGTCCATTTCCCTACAGGGAATGGACTTTACAGTGGAACATAGACCTGGGGTTGCCCATGCCAATGCTAATGGTCTTTCCAGGTTTTTCCACTTAGCTGATGAGGACTATCAGGGTGTAGATAGTTACTCATCACCTTTCATTTTTTTAGGGAGGGAGCTATGTTGCAAAGTCATCCTGTGCCCTGGGCACCCCCATTTTTTTGCTGACTGGTACTGGTGGTAACTAACTGACTGTCCCTGGGCTCTGCTTAACCAGGGCCAGTGCTATGGTGAAACACAGTGAACACACACACATAGATTAGGGTTCTCTATGTGTTAGGGTGCTCCTGTGATTGGCATAACCTACCCTATAAGTCCCTACGACATAATAGCGCAGGGGGATTAATACTACCTTTAAGTCCCTAGCATATAATAAAGCATGGCAGTTTAGAGGCCAGCAGCCCTTTCTTCACTTGTATGTGTGCACTGCTGAGAGCCTGAGGTCAGTTTAAAGGCAGCCCTGTGTTACAGGACTGCTTTTAAGTGTAAATTGTGCCCAAACTCTACTTTGGTGTTAGGAGCACTTAGAAATTGATAAACTGCCATGTTTTGGCATATTAGGTAACCCCAGGGGAGGGGGGCAGGTACTTATAAGGAGAACCCTTGTAAAAGATGTTCTATCGGCCCTGGTGTGGGAGAAATTGGACATTTAATTTTCCCCATTGTAGATCCCCATCCACATAGGTTAACATTGCAAAAGTTTATGAACTCATAACTAACACTAGCGATTACCGAAAAATATCATTCAAGGACTTAGGAGAATGGTATTGATAAACTCAACAATATGCTATTGTTGAACTTATCCTCAAATGTACAGAAAATAAGTTATAAGACTTTCTTGTCTGTAAGCAAAAAATTCAGCCTTCCGGTGGTCTGCCCTGATTGGTCAGAGTTGAGTGGATTAGCCAGGCTGCTATGATGAGGTGCTAAGTGGCACCCAGTGAGAAAAGGCTATCTCTTGTAAGAGAAACCTGCTCCACAGGAATGCCAGAGAAGGGGGAGGGGTCGAAAAGCATCAGGGGTCCCCATTGCTTATAAATCGCATTTATATTCCCCTGCCGAAATGCATTTTGCTTCTACTACTTAAAAATTCTGTCTGCTGTACAGATGGCCACCCTCAAAGAATGGCCCCTTGCTCAAGGTAAACACATTATTGTTGTTTTTCCTGGGCTTGTCTTAGAGGATGTCACAAAAGCTAGCGACCCTAACGCAAAAGCTCCTCCACCCTTGAAATGAAATGAAAATGAAATTTGTACTTGTAAAGCGCACCCATACCCCCAAAGGGGTGTCCAGGCGCTGTACGCATACCGCTGTGGAACCCTTCCTGGCTTTTCCCTGTGAAATATCCACTCCTGGGCACCCCCAGGGTGAAGCCAGGCATCCCAGCGCTGTTGGGGCCGTTGTGGAGATTAAGCAAGCTATTGCCCAGAGTTGCAGAGTGGGACCCATGATTAGAATAGGCACCGAGGCGAGAATTATCAGGTCCGAGGAAATTGAGCCCAAGACCCGCCGAGGCGGGAATTGAACCCTGGTCCCGGGCCAGATCTCTGCATCAGGGTCTGCCGCTCTAACCATTGAGCCACACTTCTCCGTTGATCCCTTGATGGATCCAATGGGCTACGTCCTTAACAGCCTAGGATGTAGACTTTGTCTTTGACCCTTCTTTGCAAACACTAGAATTCTTGCAATATGAACATGCTTATCCTTTGCCTTCTTCAATTCTTCCTCTTGATCAATATAAATGTATAATTTATACTGATGGTTCCGTGCAACCTGCTATATGTTCTAAGCAGCAGCATTCTGCAGCATGCGCCATCATTGTAGGCACTATATTGGATGGCGTTTTTCACCCCCAAACTACTTGCAGTCAGTCTCTCAGAGACTGCACTGCGCAACTGGCTGAACTAAGCTTTAATTCTTGCACTTCAAAATACGGATCCTGAATTCCCTACACTCATAGTGTGTGATTCATATTATTGTGTACAATCCTTTAATAGTAATTTGTATTTTTGCAACAAAATGAAATGAATTCAAAGATTCCAAGGGTAGCACAATCAAGCATAAACTGCTTTGGGTTAAAGTGGTAGATCTTAAGGATAGGTTGCCACATACTCACGTTATACATACACTGAGTCATCAACGTGTGGGAGCACATGCTGTAGGGAATTCTCTAGCTGGTGAGCAAGCCAAATCTGCATTAGCACACCTAAAACAGCAGCAGTTACACTCTCTAAAATTCATATGGACAATGATATCTTGGCTGTCGTGAATGCTTTTAATAATGGCACTCCTTTACCAAAGGGCTTTCCTTCTAAATACTCATCATTTAAATGACCAGAATTTTCCTTTTGTAACTATTCGTGGAGTTGGCGATCAATTGATTCCCAATGACCATCGCAGACACACTTTAATTGTAGCCGCACATGAAGGTGAAGCTTCTGTACATGTTGGGATGGCAGCCACTATTTTGCTCTTACAGCAACGCTATTGGTGGCAAGGTTTATACCAACAAACCAGAAAATATGTTTTGTGTTGTGACATTTGTCAACAGATCAAAAGTTTCACTGTGTCTTGAACCCCCACTGACAGCTCTTTATTTCCAACAAGCCCTTTGGCTATATTTACTTAGACCATTGTGGTTCACTGATTTCAGATACTGCGTTCAAATTTATTTTGGTTGCAGTTGATTCTTGCTCTAGATTCCTTTAGGTTTGGCCACAGCGCTCGGCTGACGCTCGAACTGTTAATAAACACTTGCAGGTCTTCATCAGTACTTATGCCTGCTGTTCATTCCACTCAGACCAAGGTCCGGCTTTCACTTCTAAAATGTACCTTAATACGATGAAGTCCATGGGTGTTTAAGTACATTATTCTCCACCATATATGCAAAAGGGCAATTCTGTTGTGGAAAGACTGAACTGAGACTTAAAGCAGTCCTTAACAGCAAGGGTATTAGGTAGAGGGCATGGTTGGTTGAACCATCTCTATAGGGTCCAACGAGCATTAAATAATCTCCCTAAGAATCTGTGGGTGGGCGGACCCCGTACATAATGCTTTTTTGGCATTCAGATGTATGTTCCAGACATTGACTTTCCAGACATTGTGGCTGTAACCGCATCCTTTGACGTAGATAACCATTGTGATGTCTTACAGGACCAACACAAGTTTCGTGATACTCAGTCTCACGAATATCCGCCTGCATCTCTCTCTTCGAGTACTGATGATCAACTTCTTGTTTCCGACTGGCTTCCAAAAAGATTGAAGACCTGGTTCGGGAAAAATCAACAATCAAAAAGGATTTGGACCCTACATACTGTGCTCCTGTTCCGGTCCTTGGCATCCAAGGCACAAGAACTGTGATCTTGCCACCACTCCCAGGATATAAAGACAAGCGCTTTGTCTTCAGTGAACATGTCAGACTACAACATGAGTAGTCGTTCTTTTACACATGACTTTCCTTTACAGCCTGTGAGCACCACCGATGCTGATACTCCAAGTCTGGTGCTGCGGGGTCGAGAGGCTGAGTCCTCTGCCAATAACTTTACTAATACTATACCTGTTTCTGCTATTACGTCTCCTACAATGGATGTCATTTATACTAATCCACCTTTTGCGAATTCTTTGAAGTAGGATTTTTCAAGCCCTACTGCTGAGTCACAGCCTCCTGTTTTTCAGCCGAGTACCTCTGGGTACTATATGGATTAAGATGACTTTTTTTCATACAGTTCTTCTGTTTTGCATCTGCCTCCATCATGGATTTGAGTTCTGATTTCATGGTTGAAATATAGTCCCTCCTTGGATACATGTCTGGATCATACTCTCCTTGGTTTTTCTATTCATGTGGATTGGATTTTTGACAGTTTTATTCCTGCTATTTAACGGCCATTATCTCCTGGAACGTTCATCTACAGAACTGGTCGATGAGGTGCTGGCCCCCATTCTTTATCGCATAAACTGAAAAGAGATTTGTCCCTTGTCAACATTTCAGCCGTTCCAGTGACTGAAAGAATTGTTTGAAGTAAGGTTCCTTTCGACATATTCAGTCCTATGGAGATCCTTCAGATACCATATGTGTTCAAAGTTTTGATGGGTGATATAATAGTTCTGGGATTACATTGAGATTATTGGGATGTTGACACTGTATATTCTATGCTTTCTGAACTAGAGTTGTATACTCCTTTTGAATTAGATGATCTATATCTTAATTCTGCTAATTATGCTGATATGTTCTGTTATGATGGACATCATTTTCTGCACAGAACCAGTGGAAAGTATCCCCATTTTAATTATACACAGTGGAAACATTGTCCAACTCCCCCAAGAAGGAGTTTCAAAAAGCAAAAAAGAAAAGTTCACATATTTTACAGGATAGGACACTTCAGACCCAACGTCATATTATTTCAAATTGGTTCCAACCACACCCAAAAAAATATATGCTTACTCAGACTAAACTCATCTGTACAGTTTTATATGTCAACCAGTTAGCCCTCAAAGGTTATGATTACTGGAAAGGCAACATCACTTTAAAATCATTTTGGGGTACGAAGTCCTCGCTGGGTCAGGGCACGAAAACCATATTTCGAGCCTGTTTAATTCAAACACAAATGCTTTTCTTGAATGAAATGATCCAACAGGCTACCTGTCTGGGATTGGCAAAAATTAAAGAAATAAATGCCCGACCATTCCCTCTGTTGCCTGCTTTGATAATTGGCAGAGTTTGACAAACTACACTGAAGACCAATTAAATAGTATGGTGCAGAATGGTACATTTAATTCTTCATTTTCAAGTCCTGGTGGGTGGTTGTGGTGGCCAATGGACACAAATGATTGTCAAGCTTGTTTTCCTAATTCCAAACCGGGTTTAAATCAAGCAAACCTGATCCTTGATACTCACAGTCAACACATTTTGATATTATTACCACCTATTCAGTAGGAAAGTTATATCAACAATGGTTGGAACATTCCACATTATCTGCAGGAAAACAACATCTTTCTCTTCTGTCAGAAGACATGAATTTATCATATTTTTTTTAGGTGCTGTTAGAAATAGGGTTCTCTAGTTGGCAGAGGTAGGTACCTTTGACCAAGTAGGGGCCCTTGCCTTCTAGTCAGGGTAAGGGGGCTACACTCCTAAAATAACCCCTGCTCACCCCCTTGGTAGCTTGGCACGAGCAGGCAGGCTTATCTCAGAGGCAGTGTGTAAAGCATTTGTGAACACATACAGTAATAATAATAATAATAATAATAATAAATGAGCTTGTATAGCGCCTGGTTACACTAACTAGTGTGTCCCGCGCTGCAGGCTACTCGGACCCCTCTGTGCAAAAAGTGTGGAGGATGATCTACACTTGGAAGAGCCATGTTTTTAATTTTTTTCGGAAGGAGAATTCTAATGGTTCTGTACGAAGCTCTAGGGGAAGGGTATTCCAGTTCTTAGCAGCTAGATAGCAAAAAGACCTGCCACCCATTCTTGCTCTTTTAATTACTGGGATTCTAACCCGTCCCATCCCCAAGGACCGCAGGGCCCTGGTCGGAGTGTAGGGAAGTATCAGATTATGTAAGTAGCTAGGTCCTTTTCCCTGCAGGATCCGCTGACTTACACACATGGCCTTAAAGAGGATTCTTTTCCTCACCGGGAGCCAGTGTAGAGTGTCCAGAGCATTTCTGGAAGAGGCTCTCCTGGGGAGCATCAGAACAAGGCGGGCCGCCGCGTTCTGTATACATTGTAATCGCTGCACACTCCCACCACTGGCACCCAGGTAAAGGACGTTCCCATAGTCCAGGCGGGAGGTCACCAAGGCATGGGTTAAAGTTTTCCTGGCGGCTACGGGGAGCACGTCCAAGACCTTCCGAAGGCTTTTCATTATTCCGAAACATTTTCCGGCCACCGCTCTCATGTGGTGATCAAACGAAAGCTTAGAATCCAGCCATATCCCCAGGTTCTTCACCTGGTTACTGGGGGTGGGAATAGTGCCCAGATTCTGCGGCCACCACCTCGATGACCATATTGAGGGAGCCTTCCCTACAATTAGGACCTCCGTCTTACTACCGTTAAGTTTTAGACAATTATTTGACATCCACTCTTCCAACTCCTGTAAACAGTGAAAACACTACAAATGGACACCACACCAGTTTAGAAAAATAAGTAATCTTTATCTAGACTTAACACAAGACCAAACGACAAAATTCCACAATACAGTATTCAAAAATATGACTTTTAGATGGTAGAAATACCTTAGTTCAATGTAGATGGTAAATGCAACACTTTACTCTCAAAGTACCTTGGATGCGTAACGCAATATAAACAAAAGGGTCGCAGGGAAGGCGATGCATCAGTTTCTTGCTTCGGGGGAGGCGGCGTACCTGTTCCTTACTGTAGCGCAGGGGAGGCGATGAGTCTGTTCCTTACCGGAGAGGAGGCGAAGCGTCTGTTTCTTACTGTGATCCGGTGCGATGCGACAAAATGGCGTCTTTGATGCGATGCGATAACTTGGATGCGATGCGTGCACGCCCGGCGGCCGTGCGGCGAACTCAATGAACTTTGGAGCCGCGACAGGCCCGGCGACACGCTTCTCCGGTGATGCGATGGTGACCTCTGCGGCAGCGGCACGCTTCTCCGGTGATGCGACGCGCTTCGTCGGTGATGCGACGGCAAACTGCTGCGGCGGCGACACGCTTCTTCGGCGATGCGACGGCAACAGCTGCGGTGGCGAAACGCTTCTTCCTCGTTGCGTCGCGCTCCCAGCGACACGCAGTCTCTAGAGGGCCCAAACCAACAGCAGGCATCTCTCTGCAGGCAGAATTCCCAGCAAGGAAATTCAGGGGGAGCTGGGGGTGAAGTCTTTGTATCCCTGAGACTTCAGAACAGGAGGCAAGCTCAGCTTCAAGCCCTTGGAGATCTTCCTCAAGATTTTAAAAGTACACACAAAGTTCCTTTTTCTCCTTTCCTTGGCAAAGAGTAACCGCTGCAGGCCAACCCCCAAACAGCAAACAGCACAGGGGCAGTCTCCTCCTTCAGCTTCCTTGGTTTCTCTCCTTGGCAAAGGGTTCGTCTTGATTCCCAGAAGTGATCTAAAGTTCTGGGGTCTGGGCCCCAATATTTATACTCCAAAATCCTTTGTTCTCTGAAGGCAATGAGTGTCTGTACCTAGTCAAAAACAGTTTTGTCCTCCCTGGTGCAGCTTCCTGGCAGGAGGTGGAGACTGCATTGTTGAAAGCAGACCTGGCCCAGGTAGCTGAAAGGAAAACTCCTCCCCCTACTCTCTATTCAATGTGGGCTCTATTCAGCCCAGCCCTGACCCATCAGACTGCTGGAGCCAAGGCCCTCTCAAGCCCCCTGTCACTCACAAACCAGACATGGAATACACAAACCTAGCAGAGGCATACTGGATGGTTAGGCAAGAAAATACCTACTTTCTAAAAGTGGTATTTTCAAACACAGAATGTAAAAATCACCCACACTAAAAGATGTATTTTAACATTCTGAGTTCAGGCATACTAAACTTTATTTTCCTATTTTGTTCCTTGGGTCAGTTATGTTTATAAGATGTCATAATATGGGAAAATAATAAACAACAAAAGAACAGATCACACTCCAGGGGAAGGTCTCCTCAGCAGGAGCCCCCAGAAAGGAGATATAATCTTAGGAATAGAGATAACATTAAAAAACCTGACAGGTATCAGGATACGGATACTCGTTCCTCTCGTTCCTTTCAGGGCCCATTGAAAAACTCTGAGAGGGAAGGACGGTCAGAACAAAGACAAAAAGAGCGTACAAAGCCCAGAGACAAGCAACACACTTCAGACTACGCGTCAAAGAAAGAAGAGAAACCTAAAGCAAAACCTCAATTTAAAAAGAAGAAGGTAGCAGGTCTCAAAGTTAGACATGCCCAGAATTCTGAGGACTCAGCTACTGAACGGGGAATGGGCTCTGACGATGCTAGACAGCGTGGCAGAGGTAACCATAGCTTGCCGGAACCTGATGGAATTTCTGGTGACAGGGGAGTTGAGTGAGTTTATCATGGTGGAAACACCTGATACTAGGGTGAGTGTCCCACACAAGTTACATGAAATTACACTCCAAAAGGAGGGGGACAAGCCGAGACAAGTTAAGGGTCTCTTTTGGGAGAACCTGACTTTGGGCTATGACATCCTATTAGCGGAAAAAGATTAGCCACCTACTATTGTTATGGAATGCCCAAAGGGGGAAACTGTAATTTTTCCAGCTTTCTCCGACCTAGTCCCCGCACACCTAAGACACACATATGCACAGGAGTGGGCGGTAGCCCTTGCCCCAGCATTATACCGCAACCACGTAGGGTGGGATGAAGCGTCACCCCACCACGTAATTCCAATAAAAACAAACCCAACTCCACAAAGACAATATCCCATAAAACAGGAAGCTAAAAAACAGGTCAGGGAGATCTTAGATCAACTTGAATACCAAGGTGTAATTGAACCATGCACCTCCTCAATGAATAATCCTTTGTTTCCTGTAATGAAACCTGACAATTCATATTGTCTAGTTTTAGACTATAGACACCTGAACTCATGTACAAAAACATTTGCGGTTCAGAATGCACACAGTGCCGCATTAATGAATAACATTGTGCAGAAGAAATACAAAACAACATTAGATATCTCAAATGGATTTTTCTGCAAAACATAGCGCCTGAAAGCAGATATTTGACAGCATTCTCAGCGCTAGGGTCCCGGCGTCAATTTTGTTGACTCCCCCAAGGGTATAAGAATAGCCCGGGGTTATTCTCAAGGAGGGTAACAGAGTTACTACAGAATTTGGATGAAGAAGCATTATCCTATGTAGATGAGATTTATCTGACGGATGATGACTTAGGGGAACACTTGACCAGGGTGAGCACCATAATTTTGGGTTTCGCCTCTGAGGGATACAAATTTAATTAAATAAAATCAAAAATAGCCCAACTCAATGTCCTATTTTTGGGATATGAGCTTTCAAGTGAAGGCAAAAGCCTGGCAGCCCACTTTTAGAAAAGTGCGCACTGCTACAACCTACAAAATCATTAAAAAATTTACAGTCCATACTGGGATTTTTGAATTTTGGCAGAACATACATTTTGGATTACGCAGAGAGAGTAAAACCTTTCTACGACCTAATAAGACCTGAGTTTTCAGTTAGACAATGGACACAGGAACACACGAATATCCTTCGTTCCCTACAAGCAGATATATCATCAAAACACTTACAGACATGCGTAAATGTACACAACCTGGTGATCTGCGTAGTCGCAGGTCAATCTGGGTACACTTACTTAACCTTTAATGAAGGTGAAACAGTATCAATTGCGTATAAATCACATTTGTACACCAACGCTGAAATGCGTTTTGCTCATACAGAAAAAATTCTGACAGCAGTACAGACTGCTGTACTGAGAGAAAGAGCACTAGCTCAAGGGAAACGAATAATTGTTGTGACCCCGGCACAGGCCTTAGAGGCTGCCACAAAGGCAAGCGTCCCAAATGCAAAAGCGTTACATCCAAGATGGATACAATGGGCTAATTCTCTCACTGCAACTGATGTCGAATACAGATATGACCCTAGTTTAAAAACACAAGCATTCCTGCAATATGAACAAGAATATCCTCTACCAAATGAAATAATGCCTCTAGATCGTTATGAATACATTATTTATACTGACGGATCTGCTCAACCGGCCATAGGGAGTAAGCAACAATCCAGTGCAGTATGCGCTATTGTAAAAGGTAAGATGCAGGACGACAAGTTCCGTCCAAGCTGTACAAAAACGCAGTCTATAGGAGACTGCACGGCTCAGTTAGCAGAATTAAAAGCACTACTACTGGCACTGATAAATACGGATCCCGAATTCCCCACACTAATAGTGTGTGATTCCTTTTACTGTGTCCAGTCGTACAACAAATATCTCCACTATTGGGGACAGAATTGTTACAGAGATGCAAAAGTTGGCACATTTAAACATAGGAAACTATGGGAACAGGTAGCAGAGTTGAAGAACGGACTACCAAGGGCTCACGTGATACACACACAGAGTCATCAACGTAATGGCGTTCACGTTGAAGGGAATTCATTGGCTGAGGAAGCCGCGAAGGGGGCAGTACGCACTGCGTCCGTAGCTGCAATCACCCGTTCAAAAACGAGGGTAGACGGTAGCACAATGGTAGCTGCGATTGCTTCATGCAACAACAGTAAAGCACTACCTAAAGGTTTTCCACTCAAGTACTCCTACAAGTTAAATGCAAACAATGTTCCATTTGCTCAGATTCCTGGAGTGGGGGATAGAGTAATACCAAACATGGATCACAGGTTAGGTTTAATCTTGGCTGCACATGAGGGTCTGGGTTCTGCGCACGCCGGAGTTACGGCAACAGTTTCTTTACTGAAACAACTCTATTGGTGGCCAGGGTTAACAAAGCAGACCAAAGACTTCGTCTTAAAGTGCGATATCTGTCAACAGATAAATGGGGCCACCGTAGCTTGCCCAGCGCAGTTCCCATTGTTAGACAGCATCAGACTGACCGTTTGCGTGCATTTACCTGAACCACTGCAGCCCCTGAAAATGTGATGGGGCTTACAAGTATATCATGGTTGCAGTGGATTCCTGTTCAAGATTCTTATGGGTATGGCCTCAGCGCTCGGCTGACGCACGAACTGTTATAAAAGATTTGCAAGTCTTTATAGGGACATACGCAGTTGGCACATTACATTCTGACTGTGGCCCCGCGTTCAGCTCTAGGGCTTACAAGGAAGCCATGGGAGGTTTGGGTGTAGCATTGCGGTACTCCTCTCCGTACCATCCCGAGGGAAATTCGGTTGTGGAGAGGAAAAACCGTGACTTAAAGCAATCTTTAACAGCTAGGGTATTAGGCTCGGGTGGTAGTTGGGTCAATCACCTATTTGGGGTCCAGCGGGCCCTTAATAACCAGCCAAGAAGCTCTCTGGGAGGTGCAACTCCTTACGAGGTCCTGCTTGGGACAAGAATGTGGGTACCTGATCTCGATTGTGAAGGCACAAGTGGCGGATGAAAAACCGTTTTACATCAATAAACGTTTGGCTGTTTTACAGGATCTGAATGAATCCAGAGCCTCCTTAAGTAACGTCGAGACAAAGAAAACCGCCACTGGGGAAGTCAAGTCAGCCACGGCAGGACCTGCCTGGATCCCTAAAGTTGAGGATCTGGTCAGAGAAAAGATTGTGGACAAGAAAGAATTCGGGCCATCCTATCGAAAGCCTGTACCTGTCCTGGCCGTTGAAGGATCAAGAACTGTACTTCTACCGCCTCTTGCCGGAGAAGAAAAGAGATTCGTCTCAATCGATCTGATCAAACCACACTATGTGGCCGATACTAAATAGTAGGCCTCGGGGGCTCCTGATTAGCCAACGTCCTCCTCTCGCTACAATACAGGAAGTTCAAACAGAAAGACTCATACCATTTGAAGAACCTACAAAGCAACGGAATCAATAACAATGCAATGGAACTAGTTCCCCTTGACACGAACTCTCAAAATCAAAGTGAAAGACAAATTTCAATTCAACCTAATAAGGATATCTATGTCAACATGCCTCTTCAAGAGCAATCTACAAGTTCAACAAAACCTGCTGAGCTATTTCATCGACTTCGATACCTTCTCATTGGATCCAAGTGAACCTGAAACGACGCCAGCCCAAATTTCTCGCAAACAACGCATCAAAGACTTTTTTTAACATTCTTAAGAGAACTTATTTAGTATCACCTTGGCTAGAACTTTGGATAATCACCGGTATCTTATTTTTTCTCTTCTGGTTAGGATTAGTAATAACTTTCCACTTGCTCATCAATGGAACTTATCTTCAACAGAGCTCTGCAACGTCAAAAGTAAACTTAATTTTAAAACCTCATGTTTCATCTCATCATGAACAAAGAGACTTGTCCTTCGTGAACATTTCAGCAGTTCCTATACCGGATGGTATAGTATGGGACAAAATAAATTTTGATATATTTGGACTGACCGAGCTTTTAAAAATTCCACATTTGTTTAAAATTTCATTGAACGATATCATTACCTCCAGTACATTTTCTGATGATTGGGATTTTGAAACTGTTAATAACTTATTGTCTTATTTGGAACAATCTGCTGCATTTTCGAGCACTGAAATGTTAGAGGATAGATCAGATTTTGACAAAATGTATTGCTACCAACATTATGGTCATCATTTCTTGCATAAATCTAGCAAACCAAGAAATGTTTTCACATACCACCAGTGGGAACATTGCCCAACACCACCGAAAGGTAGTTCAAAAACATTTGCATAGAAATTCTCATATTTTTCAGGGTTTAACACTTCTGACCCAACCTCGTACTACTATAACGTTGCACCAATATCTGCACAAAGAAATATGTTAACAAACACCAAACAGATTTACTCTGCTTCCTTTATCACCCAGCTGTCTGAACAGGGTTTTGACTTATGGTTGGACACTGTAGACTTAAAAATCAACCTGGGGTTCTAGGGACTGGCAAGTCCAGGGGACAGAAGCACTGCTTAGAGCATGCCTCATTCCTCAGCAGATGATCTTCCTGAATGACACTGTGCAACAGTCTTCCTGTCTTGGAACAGCCAAGAATAAGGACTTGAACACGCCTCAAATTCCTACACCTTTGAACACCGAGGGGAATTTTACATCAGAAAGAGGGGCTAAGTTGGATAACATACTGCAAAACAATAGATTAGACCCCAGTTGGAAGGGATGGTTGGTTTGGCCTACTGACACAAACCGATGTCAGGAAAGATTCAGGGGTGCCACCGAAGGGTTTAGTATCCATAGCCCAGACCCACGTTATGTACAACGAGAACATCCGGGGGTAGTGACTTCATACAGTGTTGGGAAGTTGTGCCCTGATTGGCTAAAGACCTCAACACTATCCCAGGTGAAGCAACACTTGCCCTTACTCTCAGAGGATGTGTACCTAAGGGATTTTTTATTAGGGCCCAGGAAACCACGTCAGAAGCGCTTTTTGTATGCTGTCTATAACGAACTCTGGAAAATCTCTCAACAAGAAGCTGCAGAGAGATTAAGAGAAATAGATAGAGTTAACCTAGAAAAGGCGTTAGCCGTAGTTGACAATGGTATGACTACTTTAACAACCAGGATATATTCACTGGGCAACATTGTATCTTCTGCTATCGATGTAATAGAACAGGATTTGTCCGTATTGCAACACGGACAGTCGCAGTTACTTTCTATTATTCTGTTAAGCTGGATGCTGCAGTCATTGCGCGCCGGTTATGTGCCTTGGCGTTTTATCAACATCACGTCATTATTTTCTGCATACAACCTAACAGAAAAACAGATGAAAACGGCAGAGAGAGGAGCAAAATATACAATACTGCGTATTGAGAAACTGGATAGGTTACCCTTTACGGTAGCAGAGTCACCGTCCACAGAATGGTTAGTCCACGGCCATATAACATTACCGGTCGCAACTTTCCAGTTTCAATATTGCCTAGAACAACAACAGGCAGGCAGATATGAAAAGATGGGTAAGGAATTCATCAGGGAATCCTGGGATTTACCATACAGATTTCGATGCAGGAGTGGGGATCTGGAAGTGTTTCTAAGCGGAACTAACTGCGAGAACACTTTAAGTGGATCTCTCATATGTCAGGATATTATGCTACACGGAGCTTGTAATGGGTCTGTGGTGAACTTGTCCTGTCACTTGAGGGGTACCCCGGCAGCTGTGATTAATCCGGTATTCAGGCTTCTCTCGAATGGGAGTTACTTCATGCTGAATGCTCAAGGTTGTTGTGGGATGCCTCCGGCATCGCATATCTAGTCACCGTGAGCTCCAGGGTTACTTGCTGTATGCAAGTATTATTTCCACCAACACATACAGTCAGGGAGGCACCGTTATGGGCTTCGCTAAATGTTTCCATATACGGTTTGATACTCTGAGCAGAATGAAAGCCATGCTTTTACAACGAACCGTGCCCTTAACCTCCGCCCGGGAGACTTTTGATGAGATACAGGCACTTATACGTACGAACTGCCCTTTCCATTTCACAGAATTGGTAAGTCGCATCTTTAACATGTCCGATACGACGGTTATTGTACACCTATTTAAGACCATAGGTTCCGGACTGTTAAGCACCTTTCAGACGGTCCTCGGAGTTATACCAAACTTTATACACTCTGTCTTTGGAAGCATTTTCGGAGGGCTTCCGCTGATCCTGTTTCTAATAGCAGGAATCCTGATTGTTACCTTTCTGCTGTGCAATGGATGTCCCAGCCACCAAGGAAGTAGCAACAGCTCTCCTGGAGCGTAAATACCGTGATCGCATGGTACAACATCTGGGCACACCTCGCCTACGAGAACTGAGCGCCTCGTGGTTCCTGTCATTTAGAACAGTCTGGTTGGACCGTGTCCAACCTGTTCTCCGATGCCTGTTCTGTTGGACCTCTGTCTGACACTTCCAACTGCTGCGGCACCAGACATTGATGCTTTACTGGACCCGATAACGACCCATGTTCTGCAGTGTCCTCAGCGCATTCCCATGTTGTTGGCAGCATTCTTAGAGCCACCACAGGTAGTTTCTGCTCCTGTTGGTATGGACACCGGCTGCTCCAACACTCAGGCCTTGGATGTGGCACAGACTGCCCCATCACCTGCTGCATGCAGTACGGAAGATCATCTGTGCTCAATTGACATTCTTTGTGAGGTGTTACAGGGATCGTCAGCTGCGTATGCAGACAGCAGCGATGTTTAAACATTTGGCATGTCGCACACTGGGAAGATTTGGCTTTTAATTTTTTTGAAATTCTAAACTGAACTCTTTTTGACCTGCATGGCTATCAAATGCTTGTAGTTGTTCGGACTATATAAACGGACACTTTTAGAGCCACTACTTGAATGATTTTTGTAGAACACTTTTTAGAGGGTTTTTTAAGGCTTTTTAACTTCTCTTAATGTTTTTATTAATTGTTGCGTACAAACCTCTAGACGCCTTGGTAATACGGTAGAATTTAGTAATGTCGTCCATTTGGATGAGGAGTGGGTGTTATATTTCATATAGGTACCCCGATATAGGTGTAGGTAACATCATAACCCTTCACCTACATTCTCTCCTATTCTACATACATAACGGATTTGAAGGACTGACCTTTTACCCAGTTACAATACTACACACAAGTACGTAGGGTTTTCCCCTGGACACTGGCCTCATAAATTATGCATGAGGATTCTTAGTTTCTTGGAATCACAGCAGGACCATCATCTCTTGCATAATAACTGTGTATAAAGTTCATTCCCGACATCATCCTAAGTCCGACACTGGCACAGCAAGGTAGAACCCCCTGGGGATCCCTTAGGGTATATAAACACCACATCTTGCTGAGATAGGGAGAGGAGATCACGACTTCCATGCCGACACACTGACGAAAGACGCTGAGGTTCCTGCATGCAGATACTCCAGCTCGCAGTGGTCTGCCATCCCTCGCGGGGTGTTCAGCTCGAGACCAGAACGGGGTCCCGGAGTCTCACATCAGGTAATGGGCTTGGCTTTTTCCTAGAGGGATTCTTGGCTTTACACCTACTCACATGCTAGGTACACTTAGGTACATCTAGTTAGGGTGCATCGTAGGAGTACGCATTTTTATTGCCATGTATTTTATATACTCGCCTATATTTAGGATTTTAGCAAAATGATAGAAACCTACCATCTGTTTACTTTCCTAGTGCTGCTACTCATTTATACATGCTACTGTCTACTGGTGATTTCAGTACACTTATTTTACGCTAGAATAACGACTGTTCAATAAATACTTATTGAAAACGTCCCAACAGTTTATTCTGTGCATCTCTCTGAGAACAAGTGAGCACGAGTGACTGAGCGAAAAGTAAGTTACTGTTTCCACGGTCCTGAGGGATCAGGGTGATCATGTTCGATAGTTGCCAAGAACTATTCTCTCCTTGGTAAGAGGAGGTTATAGTGGCATTGCGAGCTAGCTGGCACATAGGCCAACATACCCGGTGGGGGTGTCTGGAATCAGTCTGGACACCAGTCCCAAAGTGTATGTTGTCTAAACGTGCAGATCCTATAAAGGTCTTATAGGAACTACACTCCAATCCAAATAACTGACTAACATATCCACCACTCAAATTACTTTCATATTTCACTATACTAATTCAACACTAATCCTTTAATGGGTTCTGGAGTAGCGTGCTACTCGCCAAAAAAGTGCTTCAACACCCCATCGGGGGTAACAAGCACTATATGAATGCAAACCTTTTTCCCTCTTCTATCCCTCCACTATCCTTCTCAATCCAAATAACTGATTAATATCCACTACTCAAATTACTTTAATATTTTACTATACTAATTCAACACTAATCCTTGGGTTCCAGAGAAGCGTGCTACTCGCCGAAAAAGAACTTCAACGCCTCGTCAGGGGTAGTAAGCGCTATATAAATGCAATTACAATACAATACAATAATCAAACTGCCCATTCTGGCCTATGGGAACAGATAGCCTTGCAATAGTGAAAAACGAAATTGGCAGTATTTCACTATCAGGACATGCCACACACACCAGGGCATGTCCTACCTCTCACATACAATGCATCCTGCCCACAGGGGTACCTTGGGCCTACCTTAGGGGTGACTGACCTGTAGAAAAGGGAAGGTTTAGGGACTGGCAAGTGTGTGCACTTGCCAAGTCGACATGGCTGTCTCAGACTGAACACAGGCTCTGCAATGGCAGTCCTGAGCCACATTTTACAAGCTGCTTCTGTGGGTGGCACAACCAGTGCTGCAAGCTCACCAGCAGCATTTGATTTACAGGCTCTGGGCACACATGGTGCACTGTACTAGGGTCTGACAAGTAAATCAAATAAGCCAATCATGGAGTCACTAATCCATTACATCAATTTATAAAGAGAGCATATGCACTTTAGCACTGATCAGCAGTGGTAAAGTGCCCAGAAGTCATAAAACCACCAACACAGGTCAGAAAAAAATACAGGAGGAAGGCAAAAGTTCAGGGATGACCCTGCAAAAAGGGCCAAGTCCAACACAACCCCTTCCAGCCAAAACGCAGGGTAGACCAATCACTACCTTGATGGGCTTCCCTGCTTTGGGCGATAGAACATGGACCCTGGCCCGCAACTGCAGGGGCTACTCCAGTTCTACGCCAATCTGAACCCATTTGGATCCCTCTGTCCATACTCTCAGGGCCCGCTAAGCTAACCCATGGGGAACACTTCTCCTCACCTGTGGACACCATCTGTGCAGCACCTAACCTTAGCTTGCTCACAGGTGTGTCCCAACAGACAGACAGTACCCCCATGGCCAACACAGAGGTGTGGCCCCATCCACCCCCGGGGTGTGACTCTGGTCCCCCTCCCAGAGCCAACTCTGTCCACCAGGACAGCAAGCCATAGTGGCCACTGACAGCTGTCAGTGATGTGAACCAGGTCCCAGGCCTTCCATGGTTCTCCAACCTCTGTGGCGTCAGAGAGCGGGGGGCAGTAGCCCCAGGTGCCTGGCACCCCTGGTCCACTCTCCCTCCTGTCAGGTCAGGTATGACATCCTGACACTGACCCACCAACCCCGGGCCTGTACCCGGTGGCTGGACAGGAGACTGGGGTGGGCTTTCCCACACCCGGTCCTCCTCCTTGGGGCTCTGCACCCTCCCACCTGGAGCGGTACTCCCTTCCAGAATTGTCAGGGCACCTGTGGCAGGTGTCCTGCACACTCGCCCACCAGTTCAGGGGTTCTATCCTGCAACTGGGACCCCAGCTTAGGGTCTGTACCCTTAGACTGGGCAGAGGTCAGGGGTGAAGCTGCCCTCTCCCTGCCCCCCTTACTGGGGTCCTGCACCCTCCCACCTGGAATGGTGCCCCCAGAAGACAAACCAGTAGGGACACTGATCACAGCTGTCCTTCCCTCCAGGCCAGGCAACACCTGCACCCGGCTTCCCAACCCAGGGACTACCCCCTGCGGCTGAGCACCTGCCTGGTGCACCAGGACTTCCTGGGGAGCACTCATGCCCCCCCGAGGGTAACACATAACTCATGTGTTGTGTGACAGTCTGCCTGGCGCAGATCTCCCGACCCCTGTCCATCTGACAGTGCGCGAAGATCCCCCAGGACAGAAGTGGTGTCACCGTGGTCACTCCTAGGAGACTCAGCCCCTCTGGCTGGCCCCTGACCCACTGGTTCTTCCACTGGGGACTCTCTCCCCCTCTCACCCCTCAATCTGGACTTCTGCACCCTCCACTTAGGAGTGGTACTGCCAGACACCAGAACTGATGGAGGTCTGCTTACAGACACTCCACGTTCTCCAGACACTAGGAGATCCCCCTCAAATGGACCACTAGTACAGCGCAGGCTCCCTACCTGGTGTTCCCTTAAGGAACCATCCAGGCCCTGAGACTGAGGTTGGGCACTTTCGGGACACATCCCGGTCTCACTCCTTCTCCTAGGAGACAGGACGTGAGGCCCTACAACCTTCCCACTACAACGGGACCTAGCTGGGCTACTCTGAATCTCTCCCACCACTCTGGGCTGGAAGATACCTGAGCCACTCCTCTTAGGGTCACTCCCCATTGCCTCTTCAGACCCTTTGGAATCCACCAAAAGGTCTGCCTTCCGGGTGAGCTCCCTGGGGTCAGAGAACTCACACTCCAACAGGTGTTGGCATAGCTCTGGAAAACAGGGACTTACAAAATGCTCTCCCATAATTGAATCACACAGCCCCACACAGGTGTTAACCAAACTATCCTTTACCTCACCATCCAGTGCCTCGCACACGTACCCCACACCACTCTCCTGAGATTGGCAAGACAGTATCTGACTGTCTCTGTCACTCAACCCACACTCTTCTGGGCGGTCTTCACACTCACACACCAGGACTTCAACCATGGGGGAACCCCTCTCCCTGCACCTCTCATCTAGAGTCAGTAGAGTGTCCCTCCCACCACTAAGACTATGAACCCCTGTGCCAGTTGCCCAATCCACCTCAGGGACACTGCGCACCACTGGAGCTACATCATATCCTTGAACCCCCTGGTGAATGTTAACCCCCTCCTTCAAGTCAGGCGCCACATCTCTGGGTGTGTGTACTGCTCCCTCAGCACTGGATAACTGAATTTTGCTGCCACCATCTGAGCTGGACTCCACCTCCAACTCAGCCAAGCTCACTTCCTGAGCTTCATACATTTCTTTTTCAGCTAAGGCTCGCTCTATCTCCTCGCACTCCCGGTCTAGCTGCCTCAGCCTCTGGTCACGAGCACGAATCCGATTCCTCTCTTCACGAGCCAATCTTTCCCAAAATGTTTCCTCTGCCCTCTTGGTATTCTGGCTGGGGATCCTCCCCCTCAGATTCCTCCTCAGAGTCATCTGCTAGTGTTGCTTCCCAGCGTAGCACCTCATAGCTATGCAGGGCTGCCTCAAGATCCTGCCTTGTGGATCTCCTCTGCACAGGTAGCCCCCTCTCCTTGCAAAATACTTTTAGTTCCCTTATCTTGTAGATATTCAGGTGCCACAAGTTGACTTCCATTTTGACAAGGCCCAACAGGTGCAACTACTAACGAGCGTTCCAACAACCAAATTCCAAAGGAAACAGGGAAAAATAGTATGTGGTTGCGTAATGGTCTGCACTCACTAGTAGTGTACACCAATCACTGTATATGAGTCACAAATGCAAGTCCAGAATCCTCACCGCTGCCACCAATGTTAGAAATGGGGGTCTCTAGTTGGCAGAGGTAGGTACCTTTGACCAAGTAGGGGCCCTTGCTTCTAGTCAGGGTAAGGGGGCTACACTCCTAAAATACCCCTGCTCACCCCCTTGGTGCTTGGCACGAGCAGGCAGGCTTATCTCAGAGGCAGTGTGTAAAGCATTTGTGAACCCATACAGTAATACAGTGAAAACACTACAAATGGACACCACACCAGTTTAGAAAAATAAGTAATCTTTATCTAGACTTAACACAAGACCAAACGATAAAAATCCACAATACAGTATTCAAAAATATGACTTTCAGATGGTAGAAATAGCTTAGTTCAATGTAGATGGTAAATGCGACACTTTACTCTCAAAGTACCTTGGATGCGTAACGCAATATAAACAAAAGGGTCGCAGGGAAGGCGATGCGTCAGTTCCTTGCTTCGGGGAGGTGGCGCACCTGTTCCTTACTGCAGCGCAGGGGAGGCGATGCGTCTGTTCCTTACCGGAGAGGAGGCGAAGCGTCTGTTTCTTACTGTGAAACGGGGCGATGCGACAAGATGGCGCCTCGATGCGATGCGACGATCCGGTGCGATGCGACAAAATGGCGTCTTTGATGCGATGCGATAACTTGGATGCGATGCGTGCACGCCCGGCGGCCGTGCGGCGAACTCAATGAACTTTGGAGCCGCGACAGGCCCGGCGACACGCTTCTCCGGTGATGCGACGGCGACCTCTGCGGCAGCGGCACGCTTCTCCGGTGATGCGACGCGCTTCGTCGGTGATGCGACGGAAAACTGCTGCGGCGGCGACACGCTTCTTCGGCGATGCGACGGCAACAGCTGCGGCGGCGACACGCTTCTTCCTCGTTGCGTCGCGCTCCCAGCGACACGCAGTCTCTAGAGGGCCCAAACCAACAGCAGGCACCTCTCTGCAGGCAGAATTCCCAGCAAGGAAATTCAGGGGGAGCTGGGGGTGAAGTCTTTGTATCTCTGAGACTTCAGAACAGGAGGCAAGCTCAGCTTCAAGCCCTTGGAGATCTTCCTCAAGATAGTAAAAGTACACACAAAGTTCCTTTTTCTCCTTTCCTTGGCAATGAGTAACCGCTGCAGGCCAACCCCCAAACAGCACAGGGGCAGTCTCCTCCTTGGGCTTCTTTGGTTTCTCTCCTTGGCAAAGGGTTCGTCTTGATTCCCAGAAGTGATCTAAAGTTCTGGGGTCTGGGCCCCAATATTTATACTCCAAAATCCTTTGTTCTCTGAAGGCAGAGAGTGTCTGTACCTAGTCAAAACCAGTTTTGTCCTCCCTGGTGCAGCTTCCTGGCAGGAGGTGGAGACAGCATTGTTGAAAGCAGACCTGGCCCAGGTAGCTGAAAGGAAAACTCCTCCCCCTACTCTCTATTCTATGAAGGCTCAGGCAAGTGAAAGGAAATCTCCTCCCCCTACTCTCTATTCAATGTGGGCTCTATTCAGCCCAGCCCTGACCCATCAGACTGCTGGAGCCAAGGCCCTCTCCAGCCCCCTGTCACTCACAAACCAGACATGGAATACCAAACCTAGCAGAGGCATACTAGACGGTTATGCAAGAAAATACCTACTTTCTAAAAGTGGTATTTTCAAACACAGAATGTAAAAATCACCCACACTAAAAGATGTATTTTAACATTCTGAGTTCAGGCATACTAAACTTTATTTTCCTATTTTGTTACTTGGGTCAGTTATGTTTATAAGATGTCATAATCAAACTTCCCATTCTGGCATATGGGAACAGATAGCCTTGCAATAGTGAAAAACGAAATTGGCAGTATTTCACTATCAGGACATGCCACACACACCAGGGCATGTACTACCTTTCACATACAATGCACCCTGCCCACATGGGTACCTTGGGCCTACCTTAGGGGTGACTGAAATGTAGAAAAGGGAAGGTTTAGGGACTGGCAAGTGTGTGCACTTGCCAAGTCGACATGGCAGTCTCAGACTGCACACAGGCTCTGCAATGGCAGGCCTGAGCCACATTTTACAAGCTGCTTCTGTGGGTGGCACAACCAGTGCTGCAAGCCCACCAGCAGCATTTGATTTACAGGCCCTGGGCACACATGGTGCACTGTACTAGGGTCTGACAAGTAAATCAAATAAGCCAATCATGGAGTCACTAATCCATTACATCAATTTATAAAGAGAGCATATGCACTTTAGCACTGATCAGCAGTGGTAAAGTGCCCAGAGTCATAAAACCACCAACACAGGTCAGAAAAAAAATACAGGAGGAAGGCAAAAAGTTCAGGGATGACCCTGCAAAAAGAGCCAAGTCCAACAGGTGCTAAATAACCATGTTCTAAAAGATTTATATATGCTATTTATAATGAAATTTGGAAAAGTCCCAAATGGAAGCTGCTGCACGTTTAAGACAAATTGACCAAGATAATTTAGAGAAAATGCTTGCTGTTGTCGACAATAGTATCAATACGTTATCATCTCATATTTACAATTCAAACAACAATGTGTCGTCTGTTATTGATATTGTGCAGAGTGACATGTCAACGTTGTATCATGGGCAAAGTCAGCTTAGATCTATTATGCAGTTTAGCTGGACGCTTCAAACACTCAAACATGGGCATGTTCCTTGGCATTACTCAATTGCAGCCATTTATTTCTGCCTTTTAATTTAACACACAAACAGCAATCGATGGCCATGAAAGACGTGACCTATACAATGCTGCATTTAGAGAAATTAGAACAACTTCATTCACTATAGCTAAAACGCCTTCGGCGGTGTGGTTAATACACAGTGCTATTTCATTGCCTATTTCGACATTTCCATTCACAGCTTCATGAAACATTTCCCTGTATGTAGATATGAACCCCTTAGAAGCAGCTACATACATGAATTATGGTCACTTCCCTTTACTTATTGTTGTGAACATACTAATAAAGACGTTTTTATTACTGGAGAAGAATGTTACTCTACTGTCGGACATTCACCTGTTTGCAAACACATTAAGATCCACAGCGCATATAATACTTCAGCGCCCAATTTAGCTGGTTATTTAAAAGGAAATTTGGTTCCCGCAATTCTCCCTTTCATTATGGTACTTTCTAATGGAAGTTATCCCATACTTAGCGATCAAGACGCGGAATGCAGGCTGGAGTCCTGTATATTGTACCAGTTTCTCAGTTAGTTACTTGTTGCAACAACGTCTTGTTTTCCCATCTGCATGGGTTGTAGATAGCTCATTGTAGCCTTCCATTCCACTCTGAAGGCAGATTTCAACAAGTTAAGCAGATTCAAAGCATTATTGTTTCAACAAGAAGTAGCTCTGACATCTGCTTGTGAGACCTCCGGATTGCAGGTGGCTAGAACTTCTAGTGAAATACAGTCATTATTAAATACAAACCTTTCCTTGCATTTCGAAGAATTCCTGCATCAAACCTTTAATGCTTCTAGTACGGCCGGCCTCTGCCACATGTTTTAAAGTTGTAGGCTCCAACATTTTTAGTTCGTTCCAAACCATCTTTGGAGAAATCCCATCTTTTATCCATTCCATTTTCTCTAGTGTATTCGGACGATTCCCGTTACTGTTGTTCCTCATGTGCGGCATTCTCATTCTGTTCCTGCTTCTCCGTAACGGATGCTCCTTTTGCGGCCCACTGGAACTGGCACTGCTCCAACACTACCGTGAATGTATGCTTGAGATCTTTGGAATGCTTCTGCTGCAGGAGTTGGATCTTGATTGGTCCTGCCTGGTTTACCTGCGTGCAACCCGTGTTCCACTGTATCTGGTGCGCCTTCGAATGGGCTCTGGACATTTGCCTGGCTTCGCAGACACTCGCTGCCTTGGACATTGGACTGCTAATGAGTCCCTTAACGACCCATTTTCAGGACTGTCCTCTGGGTTTGCGACTTCTTCACAACACGAGGTTTGAGCCACTGGCCTACGAGGAAACATGTGCATCAGCACATGGATCACAGAATAAAGGCTTCACTAACACGGATGCAGGTTGCCCGATAGCTGTCTCAGCATCGGCTGAGACCAGAGATCATGTTTGTGCTTTGGAGCTCGTGACTTGGGCTTTCGACCAAACATTATATGTGGAGTCAGACTTCTTCATGGAGTCCTTAGCCCCTGCGATGGCGAGTAACATAATGGTTTCCTCTGAAGCACCATAATTTGATCATCTTTCCAAATTGACATTTTCTTCTATAAGTTTTCAGTAAATGCCATTTTTTTATTATGCTTTAAGTATGTTCATCTTCTGATTACATTTACTATTTTTAGTACCCTTTTTACTGCTACTATCCTGACCAAAGAGAGGGTGCCATATGTTTCCTGCTTGGCCCACTGTAGTTTTCCCTATATTAGCCTAACTGTGCACATTGTAGGCTGCATTTTCCTTTGCACATATTACATTATAAACAGGCTTGCCTTTGTGCCACATTGTACTTTCACACAGAACCTGCATATTTCGTGTTCTGTTCTTTTTCTGGGATTTAGTCTGAACACCACAGACAAGGTCAAACAACAATGTCCCTTGTTATTCCTTCTGGTCAGACACTAGCATCTAGACATAACACAAGAACGCAGCTGTTGTTTACGAGCACACATGTCTTTTCACATAGATGAGCAGAGGAGTAAAAAAAAAAACATGGAGCGAGAATTCTGAGGCGAGATCACTCGTCAGCTGAGATGTAGAACGCCCATTTGTGTATGCGAAGGTACAGGGACCACCCCTAATCCCAGAGATCTTTGATATATAATCATTTAGCTTCAGTAGAAGGGGTTTTAGACAACTCTATCTTATAACATGACAAGGCTTTTCATGGTACACGGTTTATTATCCATGCTAACAGTATTTTTGGAATGCATTTGTTTTCGAACTGTGGCACGAATACTGCATTTTAGAGCACGATAGTTTAAATAAATAATCTAAACTTCCCTTTGTGTCTCTTGTTTATCTTATTGTGGACAAGTATGAGTGAAAGAGTATATCCTGTTACAGCGATCCCTGAGAGGGTCAGGAGTGTTGTGTTCTGGGGTGTCAATTCACTTGTCTCTTTGGTAAGGTTAGGAGGGCAAGCGAGGCACTATAGCTAGTCGGACTCTGGCTCATAGATACTGAGGAGGTATGGTGACTCACTCCCTACCTACCAATGGTCTATGATCCCAGGCATAGTTTTGTTTCTGAGCAGAATCCCTGCAACATTAAGGCTTGTTTAATCATGCCGTTGGGACATTCGACAACACCGTTCGATTCAGTTGTGAATGGGTTGCTAAATTACAGAGAAACTTTCAGAGCAGACATTGAATCCCTGTAATCCTTGGAGGAGAACACAGGATCGTTATCTGAATGAAATGACCAAAATGCCCTAATCGCTACCAGCCATTGTAAATCCTTTACTAATCCTCAAGCACTTGGATTTTTTTGTGGCCACACCCAATGGAATTGAGAACATGAATAGATTACCACCAATATGTACTTATGTCGGTTGGGGGAGTGAAGGGGACCAATGTGACCCAAATAAACCACCCAAAAGGGGAGGATGGAGATTGTGAGGGGAGTTGGTGAGGGTCTTTTGACAGTGGGGGGGTAGTCTGGTGATAAATATCACACTGCTTAACATAATCCCATGTCTGTTTATATAAAGCACGCCACCAGTAGCGCTGCTGTAGCATTGCTACAGTAGCGTTGACCCCTGCATGTGCCGATGCCAATCCCTCATTGGCTTCTTTGATTAAGTCTAATCTGGACAGATTATTAGGTATTATCCTGTCTCTCACCCCTGGTAGTGGTGACTACAGGACTATTGTCTGAATTAAGGATATAGGAATATTTAGGAAGAATGCCAGCAGGAGTCTTTCCATCTTGTATGGTTGCATTTATGACTGTTAATCCCTTAATCTTCCCCACCCAGTGCTGAGCCCTTTTTTGGCTATTTGGGGTAGTTCATATTTAAGGCTCCCGGTTTTCCGTTTAAACGGAATTTTACATATAAATACAGACGGAAAACTATTTTTCCATTGTCTGTATTTATAAGTTAAAAACGGGAAAATACTAACAAACTGTGCGCCGCAGCCCCACTCCTGCCCAGGTTTACCTCGGCAAGCTCCTCTTAGTAATCTACACCACTACGGCCCCTTTAAGAGAACTGCTAAGGTACACAAGGCAGCAGATGGCAGCAGGTGTGCACGTTAAGGGGGAGGGGTCGCAGTAAGAAGTGCGAGTATTTACGGTTTAAAACAACACTGTGTCCATCATAGAATGCCTAATTGCCGAACACGAGGTGCTAATATGTGCATTAGCAGGCCGGCTCACTGATAGAAAGCTTTAGGCATCATCTGGCGGGGCCTGCTGGGGTCCGTGCCAATAAGGTAGCCTGTGAATGGCAATCATTGGCGCAAGGCAGAGACCTGTTAGCACTGCAGGTAGTTGCATTCTCGGTTGCAACTGGCAGGCATCGAGGAATTTAAAACAAATTACATACCGCTAGAGTACAAACATGATTGTGACCCCGTTTCAAGAAAACATGAAATTCTTTCTCAACCCCCCTTTTTTTTTTTTTTTTTACTGTTTGCATGTGTAATGCCAGCGGTTTCTGTGCAACTAGCCCTCTCCAGCGAGATGTGTGGATCGCAGTCTCCTTCCTTTAATGTTGCCTTAGCAGAAGTAATTTCCCTTTAGCTTTCATGCCTTCATTCCTTTTCTAATCTTCCTCAACAACGCTGCGCTTGCTCTTTGCATCACGAAGGGTTAGAACGGGTTGCAGGTAACTTTCAAGAGAGATTTTGTAACACAGTTTGATGCCATCCCAATAACAAAAATTTCAAACATTGCCAAAAGAGAGGCTCCATCCCCCATCACTCCCTCTTCGAACACGGTGCTTAACGTTACTTTGCTTAATGTTCCTGGAATTCTGTACATTAAATGCACACTTTTTGTTTGAAATAGAATGTTCTGCCTTTCAGTGTTTTGTAACTTTCTAAGTGCGTGCAGTCGTTACAATCTCTCCATAGTCCCTCTCTCGCATAAATAAGAAAAATACTAGCTGCAGAATCTTCTTTGCTTGTGACAAAAATAAATGTGGATAAATACAGATAAAATGACAAAAAAATAAATATGGATAAATACAGACGGAAATGGTAAAGAAATAAATACCATAAAACCGGGAGCCCGATTCATATTTAGGGCTGCATATCTTTTTTCACATAAGGTATCCATTGCAAATTTGTATCCTTATTTCCAACATCCTGGGAATTCTAAAGGTACTCAGGGTTTGTGGATTCCCCTAGAGGGAACCCAGAAAGTATGCAAATTAGAGCTACATTTTTAGTTTTGGGGGGAAAATAGGAAAAAAGTGCTCCGGATAAAAGCATGGGCGTTTTTCCCCCAAAAGTGTCATCAACAAACTGTTTGCTGTGCTAAAGCCACCATCTTCCCAGCTTTCAGGAACATGCAGAGCTGAGAAAACCCAAATATTTTATCACAGTTTAAGCATCTTTGAAAGAGGTAGCCCATTTTCCCTATTTCTTGTGCTCTCAACATACTTCCAGTTTGTGGGGGAAACCGGTGTAAAACCCATGGGTGATCAAGAAAAGCTATAGATTTTTGAAAAGTAGACATCATTTTTAAAAAAAGCAAAGGGTCATATGTCTCGATCTCTCAAGGGTTTCCCAAAGAAACTAACTGTTGAAATAAATATTGAAAATTAATAGGAAAAAACTGCCATTTGTAACGTTTTCATCGGTAATTTTTTGTCACGATGGCTGATTTACAAAAGTAATACACCATTACGTCCACTAGACCCTTCCGGTTGCAGGAATATATAGGGTTTGTAGGTTCTCCAAGAACCCAAGGTACTCGAGCCAACAACTGAGCTGCACCGTACAATGGTTTTTCATTGTATACAAAGTATAGACGAATTCATAAGTGAAATATGTAGAGTGAAAAATGGGTATGAAGGAAACTTTTGTATTTCAAAATGGGTACAAGATATGGAGTTTAGGAGCAGTGGCTCTATGCACATCTCTGAACTTGGGGGTCCCCGAACTAACATATGATTTAGAGACTACTTTTCAAAATGTCTTCTTTCTTACACATTGGCTTACATTTAGAAGGCTCAAATTCTGCAAAATCCAATTGGTAATAACAAATGTTCTATTATTCTATGCTCCCAGATGTCTTTCTATAAAAATGGTACCTCACTTGTGTGGATAGGCATAGTGATTGCGGAAGGAAACAGCCCAAGATGCAACATGGATATATCCCATTTTCCCACTTAAAATTGACCCTTTCTTTGTAAAGTGGGTAGCTGTGCATTTTTGGCATAGCTCAGTCACATTTCTGTGATGGAAAGTTGTGGAATCTGCAGG
Organism: Calotriton arnoldi; assembly: GCA_963921515.1. Classification (NCBI taxonomy): domain Eukaryota; kingdom Metazoa; phylum Chordata; class Amphibia; order Caudata; family Salamandridae; genus Calotriton; species Calotriton arnoldi. Next base: position 1,416,008 of record CAWUFW010002546.1, on the reverse strand, counting down.
GAGCCGCATATATACTACCAACCCGAGTTCCAACTTGTCCCGCGATAAGAACGGTACACTACTCGTGTGGGTTGGCTACAAGGCCACGACACAAAAGCTTCTAAAGTGCTACATTGAGTGATAAGTAATCAAGGTGGCCTTGGTATTTGGTGACGTGCTGTGGCGCTACCCAATCCCTGGTGTCAGGTGGACTTTCTACCCTCCCGGGAGGCATATTTGGGGCTACTTTCTCAATAGGAACAAGCCTCCTACCTGCCCCACGAGGGCAGAAAGACACTATGCCCCTTCTGGGGCTGGGGGCATGGCTTGTTGTCAAGGTAGGCCATGCCCTCCTTTTGTTTGTTTTGTCTGTTGCCTGGTGTTTAGTGGGCTTTTTGCCACACCAGAGGGTTGAGGGGTCAAATTGGGGTAATTGCCCCAATCGGTTCCCCAGGGGGCAGAAAGACTGCATCTTTTGGGGTGTGGGCATGGCCATGCCTATGGTGGGCAGTCCCCACCCCTATGTTCTTTTTTCCTTGTATCTATTGGGCTTTCTGCCCAACTGGGTGACCAACGTGGGGGAAAAGCATTTCTGAATCAGACCTTGTGTCTTTTTCCCCCAGAGGTGATGTAATCCAACAATGTGTCCCCTAAGTGATTAACATTTTCTGCAGGTTTTAGCGTGGGGTAGTATATTTTTGCAAGCACAGCTCAACTGTGTGTGTAGTTCTTTCTGCTCATGAAGTAGACTGTATTTGCAGATGTCACTGCTCTGTTTATGACCCTCCCAGTGCTTCCTGCTATCGTTTCTGGCATCTCACTTATGGGTGACAACTTGCCCAGAGCCGCCTTTCCAGTGCTCGGTTTCCCTGCCAACCTCAGCAATAACACCCCAGGAATTCATTAGGACGGTTAGTCGCAGGATGGGACTTGGGGTGGGGCAAGCAAGGATGCAGAGCGGGGGTTGCGTACTATAAACACATGCACTATTATGCAGTGCAACCAGTGGTAGAAGTGGAGGGGATCTGAAGGGCACAACGTGCCCATGCTTTTTTAATTAAAAAACAAACAGTTCCCCTGCTTTGTGTGAAAAGATGACTGTCTCTGGATAGTTAATTTGGACAGTGGAAATGCTTCCGCCTAGTGTTAAGGCATGCAGTCTCCTGTGCTGTGAAACCGAGGGAGGCGCATACAGCTAAACAAGCCAAGCTGTGACACCGAAGGAGGCACATACAGCTAAACAAGCCATTTTGTAAGGGTGCCTGCTTCCCTGAAAGAAATGTAAATGTGCGCAACTGGTCAATCTGCAAATCTAAAAGATGCTCAGAAGCCAGTATTAGCTTCAGTTGATGGAATCCCTTCCTGATGACACGTTTATTCTATTTGAGAGCTATTGTAAGGGAGCTACCAGCTAAGGTGTGAAGTGTGTACTTTTAAAAGACAGTTATAAAAAAACTTTGCACTATGCACAGTATGAGTTTTACTAAAATCTGGATTTTGAAAGCACTTTTTTTTACCTTAAACCTTTTTGAGTGTATTGTAGCAGCCTATCTTATATTGTGAGTAATGCAAGTTTAAAATAATGAGTTATATGTTCCCAGTGCTTTCTGTCACAGACCAGACTGGGATGTTGAAGCACTAGACATGCAAAAGTCACTACTGGAGCAATGTAATTTGGCTTCACCCTTTCATGTTTGACCAAGCCATACATATCTATATTATTTTACACAAGGCCTCATGTACTCGTGTGATGTAGCATTATTAATGTGATGTGGTGCTCTGAAGCTATAGAAAGTGCATTCACTGTGTAATCTCGACATATATGTGTGTGCATAAGTAACGTTTCATTACAGTAACATCAAATTGCAGTTCCTATATATATCTGCATTTGTATGGTTTGAATAATGTTGTTAACTCATAAAATCATGTATTCATTTGAATAGTTCTCTGCATCTATATTTTACTATATACGTATCTATCATCATGCATTTAAACATGTATTGAGATGCTTGAAACATTAATTGACCAAAGGCCCAAAACATTTGGATTTCTTAAAATGTAACCTTCAACATGAACGTTTGCTTTGCATGCAATGTTTTTCTCTCCTCTGCAGGTGCAGTTGTGTGATCGCTTGAATAGAAAAAGGCGCACAGTGCAACAGAGATAGTGAGGCATGAAAAGAGAATCTTTTGGCAAGGAAGAGAAGCCTTAATGAACAGAGTGAGGACTACTGTTTGTACGGAATTGGGAGACAGAAGGAATCCAAGGACGTTCTGATGTGCGGACCAAAGGAAAGGAGTTTCAAGTTAAGTTGCCAAGTTTTACTGTTTGAAGGTGGAATATAATGAGACGTCATATGGAGTTCTCGAAGGTTCTTTTAGAGGGGTGTAATTGGTGATTACACTTCAGCTAGATTCTGATTCTCTTTAGACTTTGAGAGGTACAGACCTCTTAGAGACATCTCTGTTGGGTGGCTTCATGCTATATAATATTCATTTCCTTTAGAAAACTTCTACAGAGGTTCTGCAATGCGGACACCTTTCTCCTTTAATTAATCTAATTAGGGTTTCCTCATCCAGTATTATTTGGAGTAGCTTTAGATTAGGAGATTTAGATTTTCTTTATGCATAGGAGGCAAGAGGATTGCAAATCATATACAGATCAAATTATTTTTCTTATATTTTGCATTGCCATCACTGACTTTCTTGTATGCTTCATGTTAACGAGACTAAATTTTGTCAGACAATTCCATCTGCCAAGTTATTTTGTATTTTTACAATATATTCTTCAGACTTGTGTACATCAGTATGGCTTTGAATTTGTAATAAATACATAATTAATCCCATCTTCCGACTCAGAGGTTTACTATGTGGCCAAACGGGTTACACTGTAGTTGTTAAATTGTAGTTGATCCAAACTCATTTTATTCCTCATGCACATAGAAAGTTCCATTGCAGGGAGCAAGGAAGAAAGAGCCCTAATACTATGCATTAGTAGATGGTAGCAGAGGATGGGTAGGTCCTGAGATAGGGGAGGAAGGAGATTTTATATGAGAATAGTTAAGTTCCTATTCCCAGTCCAAGTCCCAGACCCTAGGTTTCGATTTGAAGGATCAGCGGAGTTCCAGGGATTTGTGGTGGAGTGGTAACAGCGGAGGAGTGAGTATCAATAAGGTTGCACCCATACGGCTTACGCTTAGCTAGCAGTGTTGTAGCAATTGTGTGATGTTTGGCGGAGGTATTTTGAATGTTGTGTGAATGTAGTTTTTAAAGTGTTTAAGCTGACGCTGTTGACAGGTCCAACATGGCCTAAGAACCAGGGATGATGTGCAATTGTCTGCTTAGGTTTTGTGGTGTCGGTCGTGAGACGTTGTTGACAGCCCAATTGAGATAGGGACATTTATCTTAATGAGTGAAAGTGAAGTATTATTAGTGTGGTGGACCTTTTGCGCAAATAGAAAATGTACTGATCGAGGTCTTTCCCCGCAGGTCGAGGTTTCACTCGAATGTATGTCAGTAGATCAGAAAGCGTTGTTCCAAATTATCACTTGAGTGATTGTATTCTGTCAATTTCTTTAGCGAAGCAGACAATTGTAATTTGTTGCTTTTGGGTTGTATTTGTTTTCATGTGTATTGCTGAAAAGAGTGCGTTTGTGAAAATTGTAAAGGATGGTGAACCACTGCAAGAAGTGAGACTGACGTCACAGTGTGCCACGCTGGGATTGGTCGATTGGTGTAAAGCCACGCTGCTATTGGTTGTCTACGTCACAGAGTGCCGCTCTGTTATTGGTTGTTGATTTAGAACGAGAATTGTGAGTAAATTATTGGTTCCTGTTTTGAAACAATCAATTCTAATTGTGATAATTGAAGTACTTATTTGAAAATTAAATGTTTGATTGATTTGGGGAGATCTGACGATACCTGGTAGGGAGGGAGAAGAGGCACCACCCGAAGATATCGCCTGTCATTATATGGCGATAAATGTAGGGCTACACACTTGTATTTGGATTAAACAATGGCACAAGATTATGCTATGGTACATTTAATGTAAGACTCATTGAAAATTTGAGGAGGATTTTATATGAGATGAAACCACATCCTAGACCTGCACAGTTTGAAGCACTCAATGATTGGGAGCATGCGTCTCATGCCAGAGAGAAAAGGATATCAGGGAAGAGCTAGAAAGGCAGTGCACACTTATGCTGATGTGAGGCAGGCTGCAGAACAGAGGAGTTGGGGAACTGATATGATAGAAGGTGCGAAATTATATCCAGCATTAATAAGCAATGAAGTGAAGAAAGGGAATGAGAGGAGAAGGAAAGGGAATAGGGATAGGATAAAAGAAACAGAAGGGCAAGATGAAAACTGTGATATTATTATTAGCCATTTGCAAAGCACACAGCTACCCATCTTGCTTCCTGGGGCTAAGCACTGCAAGGAGCTCCTGAAGACACTATCTTTAGAAGAGCCATGTTTTTAAAAGTTTGCGAAACTGCATTAGAGAAGTGCAGTTTCTAATATACTGAGGCAGGGCGTTCCACAGTTTTGGCCCTAAATAAGCAAAAGAACGTCCGCCCGATTGTACTCGGTGGACTCTGGGCACACAGTATCGAACCTGGTTGGCAGATTTTAAATCTCAGGAATTAATATAAGGAGAGACCAGCTCTTGTATATATTTCCGGCCAAGTCCTGCTTTAGCTTTAAACATAAAGTAGAGGGCTTTGAATTGCACTCTTTTTCCAATCAGTAGCCAGTGCAGCTCTCGAAGTATGGGGAAGGCCGCAGTCCTACACAAAAGTCGAGTAAGAAGCATAGCCGCTGAATTTTGCACCACCTGAAGACAACAGGTAGCTGCCTTGTCCGCACCCAAGTAAAGAACATTCCCGTAATCCAGTCTTGAAAGAATAAGGACCTGAATAAGCGTTCTCAGTGCTGAGTGAGGAATAATCCAAATCATTTTCCTCCCCCATTTCATAACTGCAAAGTAGGTGGATACTACCATGGCAGCTTAAGGATGCATAGACAAAGCTTCATCTAGCCAGAAGCCCAGGCTTTTCACTTTGGTAGAGGGAGTGGGGACAGAGCCTAAAGAAGCAGGCCAGTGCTCCGGGACCCACAATTGAAGATTTCTACTGATCAAAGCCTGGGTTTTGTCACCGTCCAATTTAAGCAGATTACCATCCATCCAGATGGCAATCCGTTCAAGACCATGATTAATTATCTCAGCATGGTGCTTCTGAGGGGATGACAGTGAGAAAATAATTTGGGTGTCATCCGCATATGGGAATAGTGTTTGACCGCAGCTCTCCACCAAGTGTGCTAAAAGACGCACATAAAGATTAAATAACAAGGGACTCAGTGCAGAACCTTGAGGTACTCCTGAGAATAGTGTACAGGACTCTGACCGAGAATCTGCCAAAAATGGTTGGAACGATCTTGCTTTCAGAAATGTCATCAACCACGCAAGGGCGGTGCTCTCCAAGCCAATTACTCTCAGTCTGTCCGTCAGGATAGAGTGGGACACTGTGTCAAAGGCGCTCTCAAATCCAGCAGTATTACTCTCATCCAGAAGATGTGTTAGGTGCTCTGTGGCCCCTAATAAGGCGGTCTCTGTGCTATAACCCCTTCTGAAACCCGATTGAGATGGGTGAAGGAGTTGGTGGGCTTCGGTATAGGTGGTAAGACTTGCATTTATATGTTTTTATAAAAAGTTTGGCAAAGGGGCAGCAAAGAAATGGGTCTATTGTTTGTCCATATGGTAGGATCAGGAATTGTTTGGTTTTTTTTTAAGCGGGAGAACCATAGCATGTTTCCATGCTTGTGGAATGTAGCCTTCTTTAATCAAGCAATTGAGCAGATCTATAATCAGTTGTAGCAGATCCATGTCAAGGAGCTCCAATTTGGCCGGGGGAAGCAGATCAAGAGATCCTGATTTAATAGACCGTAAGATAGACAGAAAGCCATCATAGTCCAGTAATGGCCAAGACACCATTTTTTGAGCCATGCAAGGCATAGCAGGGGAAGAAGGTGGGTTCTGAGTGGAAATTGGTTGGAGAGTATATCCAATTCCTCACTAAAAACACCAGACTTCAAACTAGCCTCTAATTGAGTTTGAATGGTGGTCACCCTATTTATGAAAAATTGTGCTAAATCTGAGCATTGGGACTGAGACAGAAGAGCAACAGGGGACCGTTTATAAGGGTCAGACAATTCTTTAACGACATCAAAAAGAGTTTTAGAACAGTTCTGGGCCTTTGTGATTTTATCTGAATACTAGGAAGCTTTTGCAGCTCTACAGAGGGCATGATATTTCTTAATCGCAGTTTTGTAATTAGCTATAGCTTCCAACTCATAAGTTTTCCTCCAAAGGGTTTCCAAACCTTTGCTTTTTTCCTCTCTAGATAAAGCGTGTCATTAAACCAAGGAGCCAGCGGATGTATTCTATTTGTAGTTTTACCAGTCGAAGGAAGAGAAGACTCTAAGGCCTCCCTAATCTAGCTATCCACTAAGAGATGGTCGTCAGTGCATTGTGCTAGATTAGGTTTAGAGTTATGAAGTATGATGTTAAAAGCTGGGGCATCTAGTTTGCACCAGTTCCTAAACTTGACTTTAAATTTTGAAGAGCCAGTAGTGATTTGACGAGATTTCCTAATAAAAAAAACAGGAACGGGCAAATGGTCAGACTAAATGAGTGGAAGCGGAGCTGTTGTGGAAAGACCATCCACGTTGGAAAAGATGTGATCCAACAGGTGCCCCGCCTCATGCGTGGGAGTGAAGTCGCAGAGAACTAAATTAAGAGCATTCAAATCTTCAATAAGAGTGGAGCCAAGCACGCAAGGGGGGTCTTCCAAATGAATATTTAAATCACCCAGCAGGGTGAAAATAGCACATCTAAGAAAAAAAAGGGAAAGATGATCCATGATATTAGCACACCAAGTGCCAGCATGTCCTGGAGGGCGGTAGATCAATGCTCCTGACATCGTAAAGTTGTATGTTAGGGATAGCGAAAAGAAGCAAGCTTCGCAATCTTCGATTATTTTTAAAAATAATTGCAATGCCACCACCCATCTTATGCTGTCTGTCCCTTCTTACCATCAAATAACAAGGGGGAAGGGCCGCAATTATATCTGGTATTGAAGATTCATTTAACCATGTCTCTGTGAGAAACAGAGCATCTGGAGACTTTTCTTCCAGAAATTCAAACAGATCCTGTTGATGTCTAGGTAGAGAACAACAGTTAATACTGTAAAAATGAAAGGAGTCCCTGATGTTCTCTTTAACCCTGTCGTCCATGAGGCTTGGGTGAGGGTGAGCACATGTTCCATAAGGATCTTGTGGTAGAAGCATAAATGAACATTAATTGCAGCACATAGAGTCTGCCATTGGGTCTATTTCTGTTATACAACCTTCCAAACTACCTGAGCGGAGTGACAATAGTTGATAAGAATCATACCTTAAAACATTCCGCTGCAGAGAGGCAGAGTTCCTGGGCCCTGGGCATGGTTGGGCACGGACGGGGGCAGACGGGCTTGCCAAGGCGCACCAGCGCCACAGCCGTGTTAAATAGGGCCGGCGTAAGATGGCTAGACTGCTAACCACCACAGAGTAACGGCAACTCAATAGTGATAGTGACACTAGTGATAGTATTTTAGATGTATTGTTGTCAGAACCACCTCCGTATAATGAGACTCAAACTGTGTGAGGTGGAAATGTTATTGCAAGTGCAAATACTGGGTTGGCTACTGCACCAATAAATGTTAACCCTAATGGGGTGGGGTTTTCTCCTGTGAATAAGGACTAGAATGTGACGGGAGGAAGTTCAGAGATTTGTGCCCCTGGCACCATCGCGGCTCCTAATGCCCCAGATGGGCTTACTGTCCCAGATACTATTGGAATAGTGGGTTCTACATACAACCCTAATTCTGCATGAAAAGGAACACACAGTTTGGCTGTCCCTGCGCAGCAACGTGCTTCAAAAAACGCCCCCACAAGTTTGAGGGCCGGAGGATTTGTTCCTTTAATCCCAATTAATGCGAGTTCCCCTTGTGGTGCGAGTGCAGATCAAACCGCGAATTAGACTGGATTTGGACCTTTGAGGTCATTTAAGGGGTTGCCAGATTTGAGTTCCCTCACATGGGAGTAACTTCTGAATGCGCATAGTAGCACACCCAGAGCGAAGGCAGTATCCAAAGCTTCTGAGGTGCAGTCTAATCTTAATGTTCAGGAATTAGATAAGTGGTTCAGAGCTCTTAATGCTACCTCGAATGGGAGTTGGAGTACAGAATTGAGTCAAGGAACAATTCATTCAGTCTTTTGAAGGTAAACCTGGTGGATGTGGGAAAATTTCAATTAGAATTGGATGAAATGATAAGTGCGAATCTTGAATTGGCTCGAATAGATACTTAGCAACAAAATGAACTTTTGTTTATGAGCAAGGATGTTACTAGGAGAGCGAGACAAGCTTATGATAAATTGTCTGAAATAGCTCAGAAATATTAAATCAATTTGGAGTGGACAAAGGCTCTACAGAAGAGCCACCAACTCTGCTTTTGCGATCAGGAAATAGAGAATATGAGAATACTGGGGATGAAGATGCAGATTCGCAAATTAATTCAAAGCATCCGGATTTGGAGTTAGCAGGATAAGTGGGAAGTTAGATGGTCAAAAGCAAAACTCTCAAAAGATCGATGGTGGAACAGCCTCCTTCAGGAGAGGGGGAGCGGGAGCTACAAGTTTTCCTTTACAAGAGGTACCCAGTGGAAGTTATGATCATGTGCCTTGGAGTAGGAGTGATCTTGCATCATTCACTAATGATTTCCCTAGGTTAAGGGAGAAGTCTGTGGAATGGTACAAACAAATTGAGTGATTTATGAAAATCGAGAAAGTTTTATGGACTGATTTGAATACTTTGTTTGTTATTTTTGTCCCAAGTGATTTATGGACAGCCTGTAAGATAGCTACGGAGTGGCCTGAGAAGGAACCAGCAAGGGATCCTTTGACTAATGTTCCATACCAATAGTAATGAGAAAGTACCACCACGTGATGACGTGGCTGAAGTCTAAAGTGTCGCCCCAGGATATTGACTGGGTCAAGACTGATCGAATGACCAAGGAACCTAAAGAGACACTTCATGCACATTATGAGAGGCTGTTGCAGGTATTTAAACAGAGTGGAATGGAAACGCTGGAGCCTAAGGACATGGGACACTTTGTGTCTAGGTTTGTGACAGGATCGATTCCCGAGATTATCATGATGATTCAACAGCATTTGATTTGTTGGAAGAATAAGTCTGTTAATGAGACCTTGTGATATGCCAAGTATTGCAATGACAAAACTGACATGAGGCAGAAGAAATTGAAAGAGAAACTTATGGTGGCACATATGAAAGCTGCCCAGAGGGGACGGGGGTGGTCAAAGTCAGCAGTTCATAGGGAATGCCCCTTCAATGCAAGGACTGTATCAACAGGTAGCCACAGCGATGCAAGTTGTAGGAGGATTTCACTTACAGGATAGAGGTCAGGGTGTCCCTACTGATCAGAGTATTTGGATCAATGTAGCTACATTAAAAAAATCTAACCTGTGCCACTACTTTAATAGGTTGGGGCATTGGTAGCAAGAATGTTGTCCTAATCCTGCAAATCAAGGCCAAAATCTGTGGTTTGCCCAGTCTCAGAATAAGAATTCCATGCAGCCACAGAATGTACCGAGACCAAGGTCTCATAATTTTAATCTACCACAAGCCTCAGAGATGCAGGTTCCACAAAACCCAATGCCAGACAAGCTGCTGATGGTCCTAGATTTGCTTCAAACCAGGTACCGAATGTGAACCAGAATGCTTTCCAGAATAACAATCCTTTCCACCAGTACCCAATGTCTGAGACAGTTGACCCATATGGCTCTGATCAGTCCTCCTGACGGTGCCTGAGAAGGGAGGAAGATTGCGTGCTTGCCGTTGTCTTGGAGGTAGACCAGAGTGGCCCATTTGTAGATGGTGAGGTAAATGACCATACCATACCATTTTTGGTTGATACAGGTGATACTCTAGTTCTACCGTGAAAACAGTGGAAGTTCCAGACCTACCCTCTTGAGAAGAAGTATCCAAGTTGCTGGAGTTGCTAATAAACAAATGAGGAATTCCCATTACTGAGGATGTCCCTGTAAAAATAGGAAATTTTGAGGATAATCACCAATTCGTAGTTTGTGATTCGAGCCCTGTGAGTTTGTTAGGATGTGACTTGTTATGCAGCCTCAATTGCACCATTTACTGCACACGAGAGGTGTGGCGTTTCAGACCCACGACGAGGATGTTGCCTTCAAATTGGTTAATCAAATTCCAGCTCTTGCACTGTACCCTATGATTACAAATGAAGAATTACCACTGGATTTTAGAGATGCTGTAAGGTCAGAAGTTTGGGAATTTTCAGGAAAGGACATTGGACTCAAAGGAGTTGAGCTTCTCCGTATGCAGATAAAACCAAATGTTGAGTACCCCCAGAACCCCGCAGTAGAATTTAACCCCCGAAACGGTTGCTGGGAAAACCCCAGTAATAGAGCAATGATACAACAAGTTATTCTGAAGGAGATTATGGGGAGTCCATGTTACTCACCCAATATGGGGCTTGCAGAAGCCTAGTGGTAAGTACAGCATAGTGCAGGACCTCTGAAAGATAAACGTCAAATACTCAGGAAGCTTGTAAGACCAACACTATTGCTCTGCTGAACCACTTGGCTGTGCATTGGCATAAGGTGACCCCCAATGACTTGCAGTACTGTTTGAAGGAAGTTTTGTATCTTGGTCACCACATTGAGAAAGGAGTCAGGAAGGTGTCACACGAAAGGATTTCAGTGATTCTGCATATGGAACTATTTAACAACACAGAAAGAAGTCAGAATGTTTTTGGGAATGGTGGGCTACTGTCGCCAGAGGATACCCGTCTTTTCCTTAGTGGCCAAGCCTTTACAGAGGCTGACATACATGGATGTGTTGGATCCGGGGCTCTGGGACAATGATGGTTTGGTTGCCTTCCTAGAATTGAGTGAAAGCATCTGCGCACCCCGGCACTAAGCATGCCTGATTACAAAAAAGAGTTTTTGCAGTGAGAGGGAGAGCTGTGCTCTCTGAGTGCTTACACGGACTCATGGAAGTGTTCGTAGGCCTCCCCCCGATTTCTCTGCTACCCTTGATCTAGTAGCTGTGGTGTATCCTAGACGCTTTAAATCTGTGGCCGCTGTGGGTGCCTCACTCTGTGGAAATATTGTTGACGCGTACTCGCACTCAACACATAACGAACAGTTGCCTGACCTGGTATGAACAGATCATATTGGCGGCTGGGAATGTAACCTTGAAAAGATGTTCTGTTTTGGACCCTGCCACCCTGTTGCCACTTTTGGAGAGTGACAATGATGAAAATGAAGTGGCACATGGCTGTCTCGATGTTACTGAACTGGGCACCAAGCCAAGACCATATATACAAGATGAGCCACTGCCTGAATCGGATTTTCTTTGTTTGTGGATGGCTTGTGTTTGCAAGACCATGAAGGAAATTTCCGAGCTGCCTATGCATTATCTACAGCCTCAGGAGTAGTTGAAGCCTTGTGGCTCCAAGGAGTGTTTTCTGCGCAAGTGGCTGAACTGATTGTGCTTACTAGAGCATGCTGTGTCTTTGACCAGCTAAGGGTGATCATTTTCACTGACAATCATTATGGTTTTAGTGTCATTCATGATTTCAGACAGTTATGGTTCCAAAGGGGGTTTATGAAGAGGACAATTATGTGGTGGCTCAAAGGGACCACACATAAGATATGTGAGGACAAGTGAGGACAAGATTCAAGTCCCACTGGGGCATTACGAAAGGAGGAGGAGGAAAGAGATGAGTAATGCCTTTCAGAAATCTGTTAACAATCGGGGTCTTGAAAAGAGAAGGCTGATCAGGAAGGCGAAGAAAGGCCGAAATGGCCGAAAGATAGCCCTTAAGAGTGCCTAGAGCAGAGCCCTGCTGGGCCAAAGAAAGAATGAAGAGGACAACCTCTGAAAGAGGAGCAGAAAGGGGATCCACAGCCTTTGCTGTGCACCATGCCACAAATTTGTTCCATGTACAGGTGTATACCGTTTTAGTGGAGGGACGCCTGGCTGTCAAGATGACATTACAGACTTCGGGAGGAAGGTCGAAAGCGGTCAACTGTCGCTGCTCAATCTGCACGCAAGGAGGTGGAGGCTGGACAGGTTTGGGTGGAGGACCGTTACCTGCTGCTGCCTGCCAGATGTTAAACCACCAGGGACATGCCTTGCTGTTCCAGCCTTGTCAAAAGGTGAAGAGCCTCTTGACAAAGGGTCCACGACCCCACCCCGCCTTGTTTGTTGCAATACCACATGGCGGTGGTGTTGTCCGTGAACACCTGCACTACTCTTCCTTTGACAGAAGGAAGAAATGCCTTCAGTGCAAGACAGATTGCCCGGAGCTCCAGGAGGTTGATGTGGAGCCCAAACTCCGCCGGAGACCAGAGGCCTCTGATCTCCGCCTCTCCCATGTGGCTGCCCCATCCCAAGAGTGACGCATCTGTCACCACTGTGAACTCTGGTTGGGGAAGGGAGAGGGATCTGCCGTTGACCCAATCCTGGTTCATGAGCCACCACTGCAACTGATGTGCAGTCCCTTCCGAGATCTGTACAACATCGGAAAGATTCCCCTGATGCTGCGCCCACTGAAACTTCAGGTCCCACTGCAGAGCCCGCATATGCCACCTGGCATGATCCACTAGCAGGATGCAGGAGGCCATGAGGCCCAGCAGCCTCAGTCATTCTCACCGAAATCCGGGATAGAGGCTGAAACATCGGTATCATAGCCCGAATATCCCGGACTCGCTGCTCGGGAGGATAGACCCAAAACGGCACTGTGTCCAAAACCGCTCCGATGAAAAGCAGCTTTGGGAGGAAATTAGGTGCGCCTTCAGCATATTGACTGTGAACCTCAGCGAATGCAGGAGGTCCACCGTAGTCTGGAGGTGGGAGACAACAGCCTTGGGCGAACCCGCCTTCAACAGCCAGTCATCGAGATAGGGGAAGACTGGAACCCCTGATCTGCACAGATGAGCTGCGACCACCGCCATCACTTTCATGAACACCCGAGGGGCACTGGTAAGGCCAACGGGGAGCACGGTAAACTGAAAATGCTCGTGGCCTACTGTGAACCGCAGGTAACGCCCGTGGGCAGGCAAGACGGGAATGTGAAAGTAAGCGTCCTGCAAGTCCAGCGCTACCATCCAGTCTCCAGGGTCAAGGGCAGACAAGACCTCAGCCAAGGCTAACATCTTGTACTTCTTCCAGAGCAAGCGGTTGACGTCCCTGAGGTCTAAGATAGGACGCAGGCCTTTGTCCTTCTTGGGCACCAAGAAGTAGTGGGAGTAGCAACCACGACCTACTTCTGGCACAGGGACACGTTCGATAGCTCTCTTGGCCAAGAGAGCGGTAACTTCCTGGCAGAGAAGGGCCAAATGATCCTCCGACATGCGATGGAGTGTTGGTGGCATGGAGGGATGGAGGGATGGGGTAGCCTCGAAGGGGAGGGAGTAGCCCCTTCGGACCATCTGCAAAACCCACCTGTCTGACGTGATGTTGTGCCAGTAGGGGAGGTGATGACAGATCCTGCCGCCCACTGGTAACTGGTGGCCCTGGAAGGTCGGACTAGGAAGGTTTAGAGGCTGCTGCAGGGGGGGCTTTGGTAGACTGGCCCACCCGCTGGCCCCAAGACCCACGATGGTGGGTCCAATGTCCCAGACCACGCAGAGGCTGGGTAGCTTGCGCAGCTCCATGCGGAACGTGGTGGGGCACCCCTCCCATAGCCACGAAAGGGGCAAAAGGCAGACTGCATGGGGCGAGAAGTTGCTGCCATGGCCCTAGAGTCCTTGAAGCACTCGAGGGTGTTGTCCGCCTTATCACCAAACAGGCGATGGCCATCAAAGGGCATGTCCAAAAGGGTAGATCGGATATCCCCAGAGAAACCAGACGTTCTCAGCCAGGCGTGGCACCTCAGAGCTACCAACGTAGAAACCGTTCTACCCAGCGAGTCGGCGGTATCCAGCCCACACCGGATGGTGAACTTTGCTGTGTCTCGACCCTCAGCAACGGCGCGGGTGAGCACGGCCCGGGCCTCCTCCGGGCACTGTGGCAGCACTTGCGCAACCTTATCCCACACTGTGTGTGTGTAACGGCCCAATAGACCTGCAGTGTTCACCGACCAAAGTCCTAAGCTGGCAGAAGAAAACATCTTCTTCCCAAGATGGTCCAGCTTCTTGGATTCCCTATCTGGGGGAGCAGTAGGGAATGTGCCCTTAGAGGATGAGGCTTGGACCACCAAGCTCTCAGGGGTAGGGTGTTGGGAGAGGAAAAGTGGGTTGCCCGGGGCCGGGCGGTAGTGTCGGGCAATCATCCTGTCCACAGGAGCCCCTGTGCTGGGCTTGGACCAAGCGCCCAGAAGGATGTCAGTGAGGGCCTCATTAAAAGGCAGCAGGGGCTCCAAAGAGGCTGCTGCCGGCTGAAGCACCTTAGTTAGGAGGTTGGTCCTGACAGCCACCGTAGGAATCTCAAGGCCCAAGGCCTCAGTCGCCCTACGCAACACCACAACGTAGGAAGCTCCCTCCTCCGTAGCCACGGTAGGGGGGAAAGAACACCAAGGTCTGGGGAAGTATCTAGACCACTGGCATCACCCAACTCCTCTCGCCAGTCCGGCTCTTCAAGTTGGTCTGCTAGAGGGTCAATAGACCCCTTCCAGTCCTCCTCACCCTCCTCTGGCTGCCACTCAGGGTGGTAGGGAATGCCAGGGATGAACAGCAGTACAAAAGTACCCCCCGGTGCCCGTACCGGCATCGAGCGACGTTGGTCCGGCTCCGTGTCCACGTCGGGGGTGAGGCTGGGGTTGACGCCGGTTGGGGGCACTACTGACGTTGGGGCCGTCGCCACTGGAATCGGCGCCGGGGAAGGTACCAGTGGTCGACCGGCACCGATTCGGATCCAGGCCTGGAACCTTGGGGACCGTGCGGGGCCGGAGCTGGCGGCATCGAAGGCCTAGGGCCCCGAACTCTGTGGGTCCCGAAGGAGCGCCTGCGGAGTTGGTCTGCCCACAGATGCTGTGCAGCGCTTCGTAAAATTGACGAAGCTGGGCAGGGGACGCTCAGGCTCTGGGAAAGAGAGGGAAGCACAGAGCAGTCCTAGCGGGCTCCGAGGAAGGAGCCGGGGAGCGACGATGCTCCGGGTCCCGCGTTGCATCAGCCGACGGACGGGGAGAAGGCGAAGAGTGATGATCCTTCTTTGCCTTCTTTTTGTGCTTTGACTTACCGGAGGAGTGTGAAGACTTTGAAGAGGAATGGGGATGACTCCTCGACCGGTTCCGCAACCTTCCTCTCAACGGTGACCTCGAGCGGCGTGGAGCGGACTGCCGGGCCTCCAAAAGGTTTCGGGACTGCTCCCGCAAAGACTTCGGGTTCATGGCCCAGCAGTCGGAGTACGACTTCGGATCGTGGTCGCGCTCCAGGCACCAAAGGCACACAAGTGCAGATCGGTGACCGACATCAACTTGTGACAGGAGTCACAAGGCTTGAAGCCGTTCCGACGATGGGACATCCCTCGTGCTAACAGGAGTTCGAAGACTCAAAAAAGAGGTCGACAAAAGTAAAAAAAAATGTAGTCAAAAACTGACTAAGGGGCACGCTCTCTCCGGATCTGCGCTAGCTGGCGCGGAAAAAGAAAGAACTGACGTCAGAGCGCAGGGGCGGCGTCTAAGTAGATACCGCAACGTCATCCCGGCGACCACGACGCCAACGACGGACGCGGAGTCGACCGACACCACCTACCAACGCGCAGGGGTACTGCTAAGAAAAAAATTCTCCAGATCCGGTTTGGCGCCTGGGGGTAATTCTAAGGTAAGGAATCTATAACTAATGGTCTCTTTCAGATACAACCTGTTGTTAACGACAGCTGATGCTTGGGAGGAAGTCAAGAGGTTACAGGAAGAAGTGCCAAAGGCAGAACAGCAGAGTTGGGTTAATGCAGTTTGTGTTAAGAGAGACGAGGATGTGATCTGGGTTTCGATAGATGGCAGACCTGTGCTGCCAAATAGTCTGCTGCCACCAATGGCTAGGCGTTATCATGGTCCGACTCATGTAGGGAGAGATGCCATGGTCAGGTTGTTCAGGCAGACTTAGCCTAATCCAAGGTTCAGGTTGATGGCTAAAGCGCTGTGCCACAGATGTGTTGTGTGTCAATAGAACAATGTATGGGAAAAAACTGTGGTGACATTGGGCCACATGGGTGGTCAGATGGTCCCTTTAATAGTATGCAGTTGGATTTCATTGAGATACCTGTGTGCAATGGATTGATGTATGTGTTGGTTGTTGTGTGTACCTTTTCATGATGATTGAAGGCACACCCCACAAGAAGGAACGATAGTCTTACAGTAGCAAAGTTGTTGTTGAGGGAGTTAATACTCAGGTTTGGCTTCCTGACTTCTTTGCAATCAGACAGAGGCACACACTTTAACAATGAAATCCTAAGAATGCTGTATGCCACTTTACAGGTTGAACAGGGACTGCATTGTAGCTACAGACCTGAGGCTTCGGGTCTGGTGGAGCAGGTCAATAGGACTTTGAAATCCAGATTTGCCAAAGTCAGTGCCTCCACATCTTGAAACGGCCTGATGTTTTGCCACTTGTGTTGATGAGTCTATGCAGCGTACCTGATATTAGGACAGGATTGTCCCCCCATGAAATC
Source organism: Calotriton arnoldi (assembly GCA_963921515.1). Lineage (NCBI taxonomy): Eukaryota > Metazoa > Chordata > Amphibia > Caudata > Salamandridae > Calotriton > Calotriton arnoldi. The sequence goes on along the minus strand of CAWUFW010002546.1, from coordinate 1,399,268 downwards.
ATCATGGGCAGGGCAATGAAGTTGCCAGCCATACCTGCAAATGCGCTTGTGAACATTACTGCTGATCTGATACTTGATTACTGCAAAGGACTGGCTGATGTGGTGCATACTGTCTCATCAGTTTGAAGCTGCCACAGCCCCGCCTCATCAGGGGCCATGCCAAGATCTTAGTCACCGAGACTGGGTCTTGGTGAAGAAACATGTCCAAAAGAATTATCTGGAGCCTTGCTGGCGTGTGCCTTTCCTGGGGATCCAGGCCACCACGATTGCTGTGAAGTGCGAAGGTCTTCCCAACTGGATACATGCTGCACATACTCGCCGAGTTCCGTGTCCCCTTTATGATATAACAGCACCTCTCCCAGAAGTGCTAGCAGTGGTCAGGAGATCACAGGAGCAGGTTGTCAAACTGTAGGGGACCAGCAAGAACCCAAAACAGCACTTATTCGGCCTGAAGTGGGTCCTGGAGAGCTTGTTGTTGAAACTGAGGAGAGAGAGGCTAGTCCTGAGGTTGAGACTGAGCCAGACTATGACCCCAACGAAGGGCCTAGTGCTGTGTTACTACGAGGGGCTGCAGGAGAACGTTGACGAGAAAAGCAGGAGATGGGGAGACTGGTCCTGCAGGGAGAAGGTGGCCTCCCAGTCATCCTGGAGGATACTGAGGATTCGGAACTGAGTGACAGAAGAGGAGAGCAAACTACACTCAAAGCGAGCAAGAGTGTCCTGTCGGAGGTACTCTTCAGCTGAATGGACTTTCTTCCTTACAAATGATGGAGAGAACAAGTCGTTGGAATTTTGGGATCACTGTGAAAGTTCAATTGAAACTTCAGGAACTTGATCTTCAGTTCGTTCTTACTTTGGAAATTCCTCTGCTAGTGAGATTGAGTGCATTGAGACATCCTATTCTGGATATGGCCGACTTTTCTTTCTTGGATGCGAATGTGTTCCCAGTGCTAGCTGATGAACTGAAACACTTCATTCTGGAACTGACTGAACTTGAACCGTTTCTTATTAGAGACATTTGAATAGACTTTGTAGGGAAGACAGAAAAGTACAGAGGCCGGAGGCCGCTGAAGGTGCCTGAGGTGGTCCGTTAGAACAGCATAGAGTAGGCCTAAGGAAGACTCAAGAAGACCTTTGTACATATTTGTGTTGCCTATCATTTGAACTTTGATTTTGCTGCTTGCACAGGTGGAAACTGACAGAGAAGACTCTGCAGCTGCTACCTTCCACCCAAAGGTTTAGGTTCCAACGAAGAAATGGAAGCCAATTCTAATACTAATAGGTGTAGATACACATAGCAGGCACACTAATAGTTTTAGTACTAATTGTATTGCTTACAGGGTTATATTCAGCTACATATATAGGTCAGTGCAGATCAAGCCTACTGTTGCTCCTACTACACCAGATCCTGCTGATAGTAACCTACAGTTGTTGGGGGTTACGAAAGATCTATCAACGGGAGATATTTCTTCAAACACTTATTTTAGATTGCTTTATGAATATATTGACACTATGAATGCAAGGGATTGTTATGTTTGTACCCAGTTTCCTGCTTCTGTTTCAGAGGGTGTTAGAAAGTCACCCTTTTTGCCTGTTCACCCCCCATTTTTTGTGCTGACTGACACTGGTGGTAACTGGCTCTGACTGTGCCCTGGGATCTACTAGCCAGGCCCAGGGCCAGTGCTATGTTGAACACAAACATTGAGGTACCCTTCTAATTGGCATTACCTACCCTATAAATCCCTAGTAGATAATAGCACAAGGGGATAAAAACTACCTATAAGTCCCTAGTATATAATAGGGCATGGTAGTTTGGGGGCAAGCAGCCTTTGTTGTACTTGCATGTGTGCGCTGCTGAGGTCATTTTAAAAGCAGCCCTGTGTTATAGCACTGCTTTTAAAAGTAAAATTCACTGCAAACTCAACTTTGGTGGTATAGGAGCTTTAAAAGCGATCATTGACTTTATTTTTACATTATGGGCACCCCCAAGGTTTCCACTAGGTGTTCCAGTGGGTTGGGGGGTCACGTAACTATAAGCAGAGTCCCTATAAAAGATATTTTATAATCACTGGTGAGTGAAAGCTGCCCATTTTGTTTTCCCCAGTGTAGGAAATTCACTACAAAGTCAACTTTGGTGCTGTGGGCACTGGGAAGTCATAACCAAAATTGTTTGTGCATATTCGGAACCTCCCAGGTCTCCCCTATGTGTTCCAAGGGTGGGGGTGCTTAAATAAAGAGGTTTTATAAACCCTGGTGAGGAAGAAATTGCACATTCCATTTTCCCCATTGAAGATAGTTGGCCTCATTGGCTAAAATGGCATTATTTTATGGACGCATAACTATTGCTAGGAAAATATGTAAATATTCAAAGACTGAACAGGATGGTATTGATAATTCCAGCAACTTGGCATTATTGAACTAATAATAACTTGTACAGAAAAGACATTATAAGACTTTCTTTTCTGTAAGCCATAATCCAGCCTCTAGCACTTTTCTCCGATTGGTCAGCCCTGAGGGGATTAGTCAAGTTGCCTTGATTAGGTGATAAGTGGCCTGGCCAGGCAGAGGCTATCTGATGGAGGGAGCTCTGTGGGGCACAGAAATGCCAGAGCAGGGGATTGGGCCATAAAGCATCAGCTTAAAAGGAAGAACAGGTCAAGCAAGCCTGTAAGCCAGGGCCACCCCCTCTCCCTGCGAGATAGGAGGCTTAAGGAAGGCATTCACAGATGTGAGTGGGGGGAGTTCATGGAAATAAGCCATACTCTGAGTTTGGTTAAGTCAGCTCTCGCGGCTCTGTTGGAATTTCAGCCATGCTGGATTTTGAGAGAACAGTGCTTTCTGGGACAAGACTATGCCACATTTTGGAGGAAGTGGTCATGCTCTGGGGTGTTGCCCTGCACCTCATTGGACAGGGGTGCTCCCCTACTTGTCGCCAGAGAAAACTAGATAAATATGTGAGAGGAGCAGGGCCCCTCAGTTCTGCTGCCTGAAAGTACAAGAAGTAGAAAGATTGTCTTGCTGGAATCCTGAACTGCACCCAAGGGCCTGCCTGGTAAAGAGTGAGCCTGCTGCACTATCTTGGACTTCAGCTCTGAGGACTTTACCTTGCTTCAAGAAGGAGTAAGGAGTGGACTCCCTACAGTTACAGGTTAACAGAGCTTAACTGACCCTTCTACAGCCAGAGTCCCCTTCCTGGAGTGCGTCCAGTGCAGCTTTAAGGGGTAGACCAAGTGCATTGTGGGAATCGAAGTCCAGGCCTGCCAAGGGCCATCTAGGAGATTCTAGACCCTTGGATGTGTGTTTAGGACACTTGGAACCCACCAGTAGACCTTCTGGAAGGACTTCCAGAAGTTTGGGAAACTTTGGGAAACTTTTTGGCAAAAGCTCCAGGAGGGGACCGACCCGACCGCAAGAGCCAAGCCTGCCACCTTCAACCACGACCCGGTCGGATTTCAGGTTTGTCCCACTGAAGAGCTTCGGAGCCCCAACTTCCAAAGTCTGACCGGGACCTCCCTGAAGGTCAAGCCGGCGATTCCTCACCAAATCCAGAATGGTGGAGAGTCCCGAGGGCCCTCAGCGGAAAAAGCTCCCAAAAGGTTTTTAAGTCCAAAGTTAACATTTTGACCAAGGCCTACTGCGTGGGGTATCCGAGCAGGGCTCCATCGCTGTCGGCCTCAAACTTTGACTTTGTTATGGTCAAGTGCGACCAGATGCCCAGAAGAGGTGCTATTGGTTTCTAAGCACTAGAAAGTGTTCATTCTTTAAAAATTCATACCTCCTGTTCCTTAGTTTGGATTTTCATGATTGTGGTGTCATTTTAAAGATACAAATACTTCCTATTTTTATAAATTGGTGTGGTATTTTTATTGTGTGTTGTGTCTTACTTATTTACTGTAATGCTGTTTTTAAATGCTTTATATTCCTGTCTCCTAAGTTAAGCCTTATTGTTTGGTGTCAGCTATCAAGGGTTGAGCAAGGGACTAATTTATAGAGACCCTATTTAGGACCCAGTATTGTGTTGGTGGCCTTATTACTGGTGTTAGGTGTCTACCTATCACTCCAAACAACCCACCTTCCAACAGAGGGTATTACCTACCACCACATTCCTTTGGCAAACGGAATTTCTTGTAGCCTTTCAATAAGCCTATTTCTATAGACAGAGTAGTTTTTAATATTACTTCTCCAATTTTGATTTAGTCCTTTCAGAAGTTCTCATATTAAAACATTTGGACAAGAATCCTTATTTAAAGGTGCAGAAACTGCAGGCAAATATTTTGCATCTCTTAAGCCACTGGACACTGCATATGCACACAGATATAATTTGACATATCCAATGTCAGATGTGGAGGAGAAATTCTTGGATCTAGTGGAAGATAGAAGGAGAGATATAGAGTCCAAATCTGAAACTGATAAAGATCTTAAGCGACACCACAGGTAGAGTAGTGAAGAAATTGAATATCAGGTAAAGGGATATTTACGGGCCTTGACCATAGATTGGCACATAAGGGAAAGCTGTGTTTACACCCTGGTGACAGGTATATAAACCTGTTATTTATAGAGAAGAGTGAATGTGAACATGTATTCAAGGTGAGAGGGAAGAATGACCTTTTCTTGGAGGGTCAGGATCCTGTGATTCCTAGAGTGTACTTTATTTGTGGACAGTATGCATATTTTAAATTGCCCAAGGGATGGCATGGTACATGTTATCTTAGTATAGTTTTCTCGAAGATTTACCAAGTGGAACATTTTAATGATCCTGTATGGGAAACGAGACCTAGAACTAGACGAGGTGTTAGTGCAGCGGAAGTAGTAGAATATATTTTTGGTGCTATAATCCCATCTGTAGGTGTAATTCTGAATGTTATGAAAATTAGAAAGCTGTCTACCATAGTGAATAAATTGACTACTAGTACAGCAAATCCTTTATTACTTGTAAATACTGATATGGTTGCGATTAGGTCTATGATTGTGCAAAACAGAGTTGAACTAGTCCTTTTACTCGCAAAAGAGGGCTGAGTCTGCAAGACGTCAAAAGTTCAGCAATGCTGTACTTACATCATAGACAAAAGTAAGGATTTGGAGAAATATATTCGGAATATATCTGAGTTGACAAAAGATTTGAAAGAGTTAGAAGCAACTGGTAACTTGGGAAGCTATTGAAAGAGGATTTGCTTCAATAGGTCTTTGGAAGCTTGGGAAGTGGAATTCTGGGTGCCATTTTGAAACTTCTTTTGAGAATTGCCCTTTGTGCAATATTCCTACTTATGATCTTTAAGGAATACAAATATGCATATGTTAGACGGGAAGTGAAGAGGAAGCGAGCAGATGTAGAGTTAGAGGAGAGTTGGAGTAGGTATTTTGATGACATGAAACGCCTGGAAAGAGTCTAGACCATGGGTACTCACAAACTCCCTCTCGGGGCCAAACTTACAGTGTTGTTTGGGGCCGAGGGCCGCACCAGTGGGGGGCCAGGGCAGTGGGGGCAGGGCTAGAGTAATAAAAAAAATCACCACCTTTTAAAAAAATTACTAGACAAAGCTGTAATTTCAAAAGCAGATGTAACTACAAAGCTACAAGGAGGACATTTTGATAATACATTTTTATTATCAAACAATAGCAATCTCAAGACGCATTGCATTGCAATTCTCATTACCTGGATATGCAGCACAGGCTCAATGCAGCACAGGTTTAACTTAGTCGAAAAATAGGTAAGTTAAAGACAGATCTACTAGGAACTTATTTTACATTTCATGTTTCCCATTAGTATCTGTAATCTGGTACTGTCTAAAACAGCAAGCCTTAAGAGCTGATTGAGATGCAAGTCTGTAAACTTATTTCTGAGTTTACTCTTCAACAGTCCCATTGTCGAAAACAAACTTTCACAAACATAGGTTGACCCAAACATACAAATTACTTTCTGGGCCACGGTAAAAGGGGGAGGAAATTTGTCAGAAGGCACACTTTTCCAGAATTCTTCTGGTGCCTACTCCAAAAAAGATGCTTTTTCAGGGCTGAATTGTGCTGCATGTCTATCAGCTCTATTTCTGCTTGCGCCCTTTTCATGCCAATAAGTTCAATAGCGTCAGGATTTCGTGCACTCACCATCCAGGAGTTTTCAACCAGCCTGAACAGAGGGGTGAGGGCTCTGAATTGAGAAAATCGTCTTTTGAACTCCACAGAACTTCTTCAAGACATGCACCAAACTCTAGCTTTGACAGAATTTCTTGTGCATCTGGAAACCTCTGCATCACAGCCAACAGTTTTGGGAAGGGTCATCATCCAGTTGTTCTTTGAATAACACAAGCTTACTTTCAAATTAGTAAATACCATTCATCATGGATCACACAAGCTGTTGTTTGCCTTGCAGCGTCAAATTGAGAGCATTGAAATGTGTGAACAGATATGAAAGAAAATGGAGCACTGTAAGCCATTTCACATCCTGTAGTTCTGGGAATGACTGACCTCTACTGTTTACAAAGAGTTACATTTCAGGAAGCAATGCGATGAACCGCTCCAAAACTTTCCCTTTGCTTAGCCATAGCATGTCAGTGTGCATCATGAGGTCTGTATATTCAGCTTCAGAATCCTGCAGCAATGCTTTATAAAGTATATGGTTAAGGGCTTTGGCACAAATAAAATTAACAATTTTCACTGCAACTTTTAGGACGTTATTCAATTCTCCGTGCTTTAACTTTGTGCATAAAACTTCTTGGTGAATAATGCAGAGGTAATCTATCACAGTCTGCCCGGTGAACTTCTTTTTAAGCAGAGATACAAAGCCTCTGTCATGGCAGGAGCCCCATCTGTTGTGATGCTGACAAGAGTGTTCAATGGTATGTGATGTGTTTGAAAGAAGTTGCACATGCTGTCCAGTATATCTTCTCCTCTTCTGTACCCTTGAAGTGGTAAAAGGCACAGGAGCTCTTCTTTGGGATAAAGCGATTGGTCCAAATACCTCACCCAAACTAATATCTGGGCCACATCGCCTATATCTGTGGACACACCCATGGCAATGCCGAAGAACAGTGATTCTGACTGCTTTGATCACCTACTCCTGGACGTTTTCACCCATTGCCTTTATTCTGCGTGCACACGTGGAATCCAATAGCTGTAATGCGCCGATTTCCTTTAAAATGCTGGCTTCATTAATGTCATTTTCAAATAAAATTTCAGCTGCTGAAAGGAAACATTACTTCACCAGCTCTGCCTCTGTGAATGGTTTCTTATGTTTGGCAAGCAAGTAGCATATTTTGAATGATGCTTCTGTAACAGCCTCAAATTCCTTCATCTGACAAAGAAAGATCTTCTGCTGGGAAAGAAGCGATTGCTTTAACAATGCCACTTTTGCAGAACGCAGTTTTGAGTTCAATGGGAAGTTCTCAGTGTATTCGGAGTGTTGCGTTTTGTAATGCCATTCCAGGTTATACCTCTTAAGAACATTTACTTTCTCTTTGCAAAGCAAACAGGTGGCTTTCTCTTTTGGGCATTCAACAAACAAGTTCTCTTCTTCCCATGCTGCCTGGAATGCCCTGTGTTCACTCTGTATTGATCTGGGTCCTTTGCAAGGTTTGGTAACTGGACTGTAGGCCGTTGCGGAGCTCTCCAGCTGGTTTGTTACTGTGCAATAAGTAACAAGGACCAGGAATCCGATGTTCTGCCTGATGACCAATGGACCAACACCGCCTGACTACCTATGGACCAACACCGCCTGACGACCGATGGACCGACACCGCCTCATAACAGATGGACCGACACCGCCTCATGACAGATGGACCGACATCGCATCTCGCTACACACCTCTGTGAGCAGCACCAAAGTAATGTTTTGATTAAACATTCAAAGTAATGTGTAAAAAGTGAGGCATTTACGTTGCGATTAAAGATTCAATTCATACCACACATATTGGCATTGTCTAGATACCCAGATTTCAAACCCAAAAAGTGGGGCATGTAATGAACATGGAAATAGTACTAGAAGTTGGTAGCAACCACCGACATTGGAAGGCTGCAAAGAATAGCAGCAGAGCAAACATAAAAAGCAATGGACAAGAGAAAAACTGGTGCTTCAGGGGTTGTATACTTTGCATTATTTCAGTAAGTTTTCACCAGCTCAGTGAAAGAACAATAATAATTTCTTCGAGCTAGGCATTTAACATGATACTGATAAAGGGGGCTGAAAACAGATATTCCTAACACTGATGGGGTGATGTGGCGCTACATTTAATTATTTTGCGGAGATCTCAATGGAAAAACTACTATAAACCCATGTTGTACTACTTTGTACACTACAAAAAGAAGTAATGCTATATATAGCAGCAGTTACACATTATAGAAACATTTAATAGTTGGGCTGGGAAACATATACCTTTGGATTTGAGAAGTGGGAAATATTTTAGCTTTGACATGACAGGGTATTGAGGTTGGACGAGATCTGAAACGACAAATAAGGGAAACGGTCACCATGGAATGGAGAAGCGTAAAATAGAAATGAAAAACTATTTTCAAAGGGAAACTTGTTGTTTGTGCACCGTTGTGTGGAAAGTCGTTATAGAGGTCATATCTGAATTATGCAGCACAATTAACCAAGGTATGGTAAAAAAACTAATTAAGATCAACACTGTAGACAACTATAGATAGGGAGAGGATGTAGCCTTACGGCTAGAGCGGTCGACTTTGAAGCTGGGGAACCGGGTTCCGAGTCTCGGCAACGACCCTAACATCCTGTGATTCTGGGCAAATCACTTAATCTCCCCGTGCCTAACAAAAATTAATGTGTCCTTCTGTAACGAAACTGGTGCTCATGTAAAGCGCTCTGATACCCGATGTCTCGGGTCTAGTTCGCGCTATATAAAACTCTAAAAAAATAAAATAATAGATACAGACCAAACACAGTCATGACACAGCTCAATGAAAAATACTGGATTGGGAAGTAAAGGGAAATACAATCTGCTAAGTATGCAATGCAGCTATACAAATATGCAGCAATATGGGCGCAATACAAACGAAAAACAGGAGGCTTTTCTAAAGCCAGTGGTTTATGCAGAAAATGTGACACTGAAATAGGATTCAAATGGCATGCATAAGGTCTGAGCTGGCTTGAGTCGCAAAACTGTTTTGCTGTCCATTGTAGTTTTAATGGGCTATGGAAAAATTACAATAAGAAAATTGTACAAAAACTTGACTAAACTGCAATTTGAAATGTGGCTCTTTCAATAAGATAGTGACATGCACTAAGAAAACATGTTTAGAAAACATCACTAGTCGGCACATCCTAGCAATACGAATGTATTAGGCAATCAATTGACACCTATGTACAAAAGGGCCCAAACTCCTGACTCTGCATTGTCAGGTATATATTTTTCTCAATGGTAGTTGACTTGAACTACGGACTATCTCAGTGCTCTGGTTGTGCTCTGAATGTATGCTGGTTTGCAAACGAGTTCCTCCCTGCCCTCACCCAAACATCCCCCATCTGCTAAAATGCTCCCAAATGCATGGCACCCTGGCCTCTAAATGCCAGGTATCCGCATTTGGACATGTTGTATTTAAGCATATATAGCATTTTTGAGTAACAAACCTCTGGAAGGCTAATCACGTTAGTCTAGTTACCAGTGGGAATCAGGACTAGCAGCATGGGAGAGGAGGAGAAACAGCAGTGGCTTTGATCAAAGGAGGTAGGAGGCAGATGCATTCCTAAACTTTGTCCTCACTGCCTTCTTGACAAGACAAATGTGGCCCTTTCACTAAGATAGTGACGTACTCAGAAAATGGGATAGAAGGAAGGAGAAAGCAGTGAAAAGGGAGGGAGAAGCAAAGAAAGAACTCAGAAAACAGGAAGGAAGGAAAGAAGGAAGGAAGGAAGGAGAAAATAGTGAAAAAAAGAAGAAAAAACAAGTAGAAAGCACTCTGCGAACCTACCTTAAATGGACCACTAAGCTGTTCTGCGGGCAGCGAGGAGGGAAGCAGGTTGGCCCATCCAGGGAGGCCCCCTGCTGCATTCCTAATGGCGTCGGAGAGTGCAGGCGCATCAGAAAAGCACCAAACCGTTCTGCGGGCGGCGAGGAGGGAAGCAGGCCAGCCCGATCCAGAGCGGTCCCCTGCTGCAGTCCTAATGGCATCAGAGTGTGCAGGCGAGATCAGACAGCATCAGAGCTGTGGGCAGAGACGTCGTCGACAGCAAAGAAAGCAGGAAGCTTCCCAAAAGGCCCCCTAAAAATCAGCTGTGAAAGTGCAACAGAGCAACAGCTGACTTGTAAAGGCCTTTGCTTCCCGTAAGTGCCATGATTGACATCACAGAGGTGGTCAGAAAACAAAGAAGAGGGCTGCTGGAGCATACATAGTGAATCTTCTATTGCGCATGCTCCAGCAGCCCTCTTTAGTGTTTGCTGACACTTTTTTTTAAAACACCGGTACACTGCCTGTAAGGTCCGAGGGCCGCCAAGGAAGGCCTGTCGAGCCGCTGGTGGCCCGTGGGCCGTACTATGAGTACCGCTGCTCTAGAAGAAAGATGCTCAAGACCACAAGGTTTTAGATGCTCCATCTGATATTATCTGATTGTAATATGTGATGGCTTGATTTGCCATCAGAGGGGGACTGGAGCAGCTTAATTTGGATTCTCCCTTTCATGTTTGACCAGGCCATACATATATCTATATTTTCTTACACATGGCCTCATGTACTCGTGTGAGGTAGCATTGTTAATGTGATGTGGTACACTGAACAGCTACAGAAAGTGCATTCACTGTGTAATCGACATATATATTGTGTGTGCAAAACGAAAGTTTTCATTACAGTAAGATCGAATTGCAGTTCCTATATATCTGCAGTTGTGTGGTTGGAATAATGTTGCTAACTCATACAATATCATGTATTCATTTGAATAGTAGTCTGCATCTATATTTTACTGAATACAAAACTATCATCATGCATTTTATACATGAATTGAAATGCTTGCTGCATTAAATTGACCAAAGGCACTAAGCATTTGAATTTCTTAATGTTTAACCTTCAGTGTGAACGTCTGCTTTGCATGCAAACTCTTTTCTTTCCTCTGTAGGTGCAGTAATGTGATCTTATGAATAGAAAAAGGCACATTGAGCAACAGAGATAGTGAGGCTCAAAAAGAGTATCTTTTGGCAAGGACGAGAACCCCTAATGAACAGAGGGAGGACTTCTGTTTGTACGGAATTGGGAGACGGAAAGAATCCAAGAACGTTCTGATGTGCGGACCAAAGGAAAGGAGTTTCAAGAGTAGTTGGCAAGTTTTACTGTTGGAAGGTGGGAAATAATGAGACGTGCTATGGAGTTCTCGAAGGTTCTTTTGGGGGTTTTAATTGGTGATCACACTTCAGCTAGATTCTGATTGCCTTTAGACTTTGAGAGGTACAGACCGCTTTGCAACATCTCTGTTGTGTGGCTTCATGGTATACAATATTCCTTTCCTTTAGAGAACTTCTACAGAGGCACTGCTATGCTGACACCTTTCTCCTTTAATGGATCCAATTAGGGTTTCCTCATCCAGTATTATTTAGAGTAGATTTAGATTAGGAGATTTAGATTTTCCTCATGCATAGCAGGCAAGAGGACTGCAAATCATATACAGATCATTACATTCTTTTTCTTATATTTTGCATTGCCATCACTGAATTTCTGGTATGCTTCACGTTAATGAGACTAAAGTTTGTCAGACGATTCCGTCTGCCAGCAGTTATTCTGTATTTTTACAACATATTCTTGAGACTTGTGTATATCAGTCTGGCTTTGAATTTATAATAAATTCATACTTAATCCCATCTTCAGACTTACAGTTTTAATGTGTGGCCAAATGGGTTACATTGTAATTGTTAAATTGTAGTTGATCCTAACTCCTTTTATTCCTCAGGCACCTAGAAAGTTCCATTGCAGGGAGCAAGGAAGAAAGAGCCCAAATATTATGTGCTAACAGATGGTAGCAGAAGACGGTTAGGTCCTGAGATAGGGGAGTCAGGAGATTTTATATGAGAATAGTTAAGTTCCTAGTCCCAGACCTAGCCCCAGAGCCTATGTTTCGATTCAGGGGATCGGCGGAGTTCCAGTGGTTTGTGGTAGAGTGGTAACAGCGGAGGAGTGAGTATCAACAGGATTGAGCCTGTACGGCTTATGCTTAGCTTGTGGTGGTATAGCAATTGTGTGATGTTTGGCGGCGGTATTTTGAATGTTGTGTGAATGTAGTGTTTAAAGTGTATAGGTTGACGTTGTTAACTGGTCCTACTTGGCCTAAGATCCCTGGATGATGTTAAAAAGTATAGAAGACACTAATGTAATTGTTTGCTAAGGTGTTCTGGTGTCTGACATGAGACGTTGTTAACAGCCCCATTGAGATAGGGACATTTATCTTTATGAGTGAAAGTGAGGTGTGATTAGTGTGGTGGACCTTTTGCACAAAGGGAAACTGTACTGATCGAGGTGATACCATGCAGGTCGAGGTTTCACTTGAATGTATGTCAGAGTAGATCAGAAAGCATTGTTCCAAATAATTTCTTCCGTGATTGAATTCTGTCAATTTCGTTAGCGAAGCAGACAATTGCAATTTGTTATCTTTGCATTGTATTTGTTTGCATGTGTACTGCGGAAGAGAATGGATTTTTGAAAATTGTAAAGGAGGGTGAACCGCTGCAAGCAGTAAGACTAACATCACAGTGTGCCACGCTGGGATTGGTCGGTTGGTGTAAAGCCGCACTGCTATTGGTTGTCTACACCACGGAGTGCCGTGCTGTTATTGGTTGTTGATTTGGAATGAGAATTGTGAATAAATTATTGGGTCCTGCTTTGAAACAAACAACTCTAATTGTGATAAGTGACATACTTATTCGAAAATGAAATGTTTTAGTCATATGAGATTGGATTCGGGGAGATGTGACGATACCAGTTAGAGAGGGAGAAGAGGCCCCACCCAAAGATACCACAGGTCATAATATGGCGATAAATGTAGGACTACACACTTGTATTTGGCTTAAACAATGGCACAAGGTCACGCTATGGTACATTTAATGTGAGAATCATTGAAAACTTGAGGAGGATTTTATAGGAGATGAAACCGCATCCTAGAGCTACACAGTTTGAAGCGCTCAATGATTGGGAGCATGCGGCTCATGCCAGAGAGAAAGAGATATCAGGGAAAAGCTAGAAAGGCAGTGCACACTTATGCTGATGCGAGGTGGGGCGCAGAACAGAGGAGGTGGAGAACTGATATAATAGAAGGTGCAAAATTATATCCAGCATTAATAAGTGATGAAGTGGAGAAGGCGAATGAGAGTTCCTTAAGAAGAATCTGGAGCAGGCAAGAGGACCGCAAATCTTATACAGATCATCACATTCTTTTTTTTATATTTTGCATAGCCATCACCGAATTTCTGGTATGCTTTATGTTAATGAGACTAAATTTTGTCAGACGATTCCATCTGCCAGTAGTTATTCTGTATTTTTACAATCTATTCTTGAGACTTGTGCATTTCAGTCTGGCTTTGAATTTGTAATAAATGCATACTTAATCCCATCTTCCGACTCATAATGTGTGGCCAAATAGGTTACACTGTAATTGTTACATTGCAATTTAGCCTAGCTCCTTTTATTCCTCAGGCACCTAGAAAGTTCCACTGCAGGGAGCAAGGAAGAAGGAGCCTAAATACTATGCGTTAGCACGATTCTCCACTGCACTAACCTGGATTCAATTCTGTGGCTCTCTGGCGCAGTGCATTAACTAATAGGGGTTTAATAATGTCTGCATTTCCCACCGATTAACATAACTTGCATTTCATTTTCATTTAAGCTATTCGTTAATATATATGTAGTTACCTGGCGGTGAAAGACCGAAAAAAGTTACAGAATATTTTGTTTTTTTGCTTGCTCAATGACCCGCAGGGCTTCCCTCCCTCCTTGCCCAGTAGTAACCTTTGCCCAGTGGTCGTGGGCTGCTGAAAGTGTCCTTGTGTAAAGTATCTGGTGCTCATGTAAAGCGCTCCAATACCTTCGGGAGGTGCTTGCACTTTTTAAAAATGCCCATTGCTTTGGCAAACCTTTATCGTTAGGGAAGCCGCTGGGCTCTGGACATTATACAAAGAACTGCATAAAAACAAAAATATTTTTGGGTAAAAAAAAAACCCATTGCTATGGCAGTCTCTGGAATTAAGCGAAATACCTAGAGAGTGTTTGTGCTCCTTATGAAAGAGCAGAAAGTCATCATTCACGGGAAAGTTAGCTAATGGCTGAAGGGGGTTGCCACATGCTGTATACTGACCCAGAGACAGAGCAGTAGGCACAATTACAAACACGTACACACACTGACCCAGAGATAGAGGACTAGACACAGATACAAACCATACACCCACACTGACCCAGAGACAGAGGAGTATACACGCCTGTAAGTCTCGACAAAGGTAACAGTAAAACACCAGCATAAGTGAAAAAAAAGAGGTATAGTGGACCTCCCAACGACCAAATTAAAAAGTACAAGAAACACAGTAAGATAGCAAATGGAATTACATGTGAGTGCCTTGAGATGGCATATGTTAATTGTGCGCTATTTAAGTGCAGTCACCAGCTCATTCTTTAAGCTGGAGAAGGAAGATCATCAGTAAAGACAGGGTGTAGAAGAGAAAATGAGAGGGCAAGGATTTATATAATAATAATAATGAACAGTGCGGTGTAGTCAATCGAGTCTTCTGGCAAACATGGATCCTGTCACTGAACTGATGACATATACCGCCCAAGTGTGTATGAAACATTTCCTTCTCTGCTAGCATAAACTCAATATGGGACCCAAGCCCAAAGACTTTGCGGTAGCTTTCCCAGCCGACGTCCAGCAGAGATGTAGATGACGAGCAGCTCCGTAGAATAAATGGTCCTTCATGCAGTCATGGTCTGAACACTCAAAAGATGGACGGGTATGCCAGGAAAGCACTAGCACAAGCCAGTAGACAAAACGATAACTTATGTGAATGCAAGCTTGGGACGTGAGCCAAGAGCCAGAGTTTCTTGACTTAGTCTTTTGTTACTGAAGCAACATGCTCTTGGAAAGGTTTATCGATGTAAGGGGGAAAAGAGGGGTTTTACATCAGGTGGCTACAAGCATTGTTTACCAAATTTCAGCTCACTGTGTGTGCAGCAGTGCAACCTCACTAGTGGGAGAATGCCAACAAGATTTACTCCTGGGTGGAATGGGTGAAGATGGAAATAACCGTGCATTGAACTCACAGGTGGTGTCCAGAGTTCATCGAGTAGGGTGGTTGCTCTTGCCACGCGAAAGTTGTTATACAGAATGATTGGCCATTGCTGCATGGACTATAGGATAGCTGCTTTAATAGCACTTTAATAGTGTGGCTGGCAAGTGAAGCAGGGAACAAGGGAGAGCTGCTGCAACAGCACTCCTACATGATTAATGGCCTCTTGAGTAGGAAATGATTAAATGAGGACAGTTACTGCCTTGGGTATATGAAATGTCGCTAATTTGGCTACTCTGCCTTGGCACTACCAATGCATTTTTTTTATTTCTTATCCCCGACGATTCATACCCACCCTTAACGTGTTCGGTCAAACAAGGAGATGTCAAGCGCTACAATACTTTAGGGAGGTGTTCGCTATTTAAAGGGGTAAAGAAAGGATAATGTTACTTACCCAGTAAGCATCTGTTCTTGGCATGTAGAGCTGCAGATTCAAATGCTTTGAATACTCCTGCCATCTAGTGTTGGGTCTGGATGTTTGCAAGTTGTTTTTCTTCAAAGAAGTCTTTCCAGTCACAAGGTAAGGTGCCTCCTCCTTTCGGTGATAATGTGCATGGGCATCAACTCCATTGTTAGATTTTTTCCCCGCAGAGGGTGAGAATGGAGTTAGTAAGTGTAGAATATAGATGTCCATGCGTATGTATGTAAAGTAAGAAACTGCAACAACTATAGGTACCCGGGGAGGCGGGTGGGCGCATGTGAATCTACAGTTCTACATGCCAAGAACAGATGCTTACTGGGTAAGTAACATTATCCGTTTGAGGCATGTGAGCTGTAGATCACATGCTTTGCATAGACTATATAACAGTATACTCCCAAAGCGGTGGCTAACCTGTAGCTGTTGCAGTTGTTTGAAGAAGTGTTTTAAGTACTGCCTGGCCTATATTAGCTTGTTGCCTCACTAACACATCTACACAATGATGCTTGGTGAATGTGTGCGGTGTAGACCATGTTGCTGCCTTACAGATGTCAGCTAGGGGAATATTCCCTAAGAAGGCCATAGTATCAGAATTCTTTTCGCTTTCACATAACGTGTTTGGATACATTTCACGATCCACCTTGCTATACCTGATTTAGATATGGGATTGCCTTTGTGTGGTGGTGAAAAAGCAACAAAAAGCTGTTTTGTCTTGCGAAATTCTTTTGTTCTTTCTACATAATATAGTAGAGCTCTAACATCTAGTGTGTGTAGAACTCGTTTCTGCTACAGAATCAGGTTGAGGAAAGAACAAAGGTAACTCAACTGATTGTTTGATATGAAAAGCAGAAACTACTTTAGGAAGAAATGTGGGATTGGTTCGAAGAACCACTTTGTCTTTGTGAAGGTGAAAGAAAGGCTCTTGAATGGTTAATGCCTGAAGTTAACCAACTCTCCTTAGTGAAGTGATTGCAATGAGAAAAGCAACCTTCCATAAGAGGAACTGTAATTGACACCTGTGCATTGGTTAAAAAGGTGGGCCCGTTAGCCTAGTAAGGACTATGTTTAAGTTCCATACTGGTGCAGGTGGGACTCTTTGTGGTGTCACTCTTTTTAATCCCTCCATAAAGGCTTTAATCACTGGTACTCTGAATAGAGATAAGTGTTGTCTGTTTTGTAAGTATGCAGCTACTGCTGCTAGATGCAAGCGAATAGATGTATAGGCTAGTTCAGATTGCTGTACATGTAAGAGATAATAGATGATGTTTTGCACTGAAGCATCAAGAAGATTGATATTGTTATTGTTGCAATAGATAACAAACCGTTTCTATTTTGCTGCATAACATGCCCTAGTGGTAGGCTTTCTAGCCTCTTTTAGGATATTGATACAGTCTGGTGGTAATTGTAAATAACCAAACTATGACTTCAGGAGCCAAATCGCAAGGTTGAGTTCTTTGGGATTTGGATGGCTGATTTCTCCATGGCTCTGAGTGAGGAGACTGGAGTTGAGATGCAGCTTTTGGTGTGGAACTAGTGAGAGCTTCAGCAGAGTGGTGAACCAAAGCTGACGTGCCCATGTGGGAGCTATGAGAATCAGTTTGAGGGATGTTTGTCTGAGCTTCCGAACTACCAACGGAATGAGTGGGAGAAGCGGAAAAGCGTAAGCAAATATCCCTGACCAGTTCATCCATAGGGCATTGCCTTTGGAGAGCGGGTGTGGGAACCTGTAGGCGAAGCTTGGGCATTTTGCGTTTTGAGCTGTGGCGAACAGGTCTATATGAGGAAATCCCCATTCCTGAAAGTAAGGGAGGAGAATTTGGGGATGAAACCCACTCGTGGATTTGCTGTCTCTGTCTGCTGAGAAGGTCTGCAATCTGATTGTTTATTCCTGGAAGATGTTCGGCCAGGAGATAAATTTTGTGGTGCATAGCCCATTTCCAAATGTCTTGTGCTAGGCGTGACAGTTGGAGAGAGTGTGTCCCGCCCTGTTTCTGTATATAGTACATAGCGGTCATGTCCGTGCGGACTAGGACTGCTTTGCCTATAAGGTGAGTTTGAAAAGCTTAGAGCACTAGAAACAATGCTAGTAGCTCTAGGTGATTTATATGGAGACTCTTGTACTTTAGACTCCATAACACTTGGATTGTGTGATTTTGTAGGTGAGCACCCCAACCAGTGAGCGATGCGTCTGCTGTTAGCACTGTCTGTGGAACAGGGTCGAGAAAGGGCCGCCCTTTGGATACATTTTGTGGATTCTACCACTGCAGCCATCTACCAACACTAGATCGTCAACTGACCCTGCGACTGATTCCACTGACTTGCTAAGCATTCTTAATGGGGACGAATGGGAAGTCTTGCGTGGGGACCTATGTGGCTTCCACCTCACTCCTATGTCTCCCCAGCGCCCTGACACCTCGGCAATCTAGCGCGTTATAAAACTCTTACTTACTTACTTACTGGGAACAACTACAATGCAAGACGCCATCATTCCTAGCAGTTGCATGAATACTCTTGCTAGTAATAATTGGTTGGGCTGAAACTGAGTGAGAAGGGACTGAATACTGTGAATTCTGGTTGTATTGGGAGAGGCTAGAGCTTTTTGAGCATTTATCGTGGCTCCCAGATAGGTTTGTGTGTTGGAAGGCTGTAGGTGAGACTTCAACGCGTTCACTGTAAATCCTAGTTGGTGAAGTAAATGAATAGTGGTTTGAGTGTGTTGGAGACACATTTGGTAAGTGCTGGATTTGATGAGCCAGTCGTCCAGGTATGGGAAGACGTGGATGTTCCGTCTTCTCAGATGGGCTGCGACTACTGCCAGGCATTTGGTAAATACCCTGGGAGCAGTGGTGACTCCAAACGGTAGTACTTTGAATTGGTAATGGTGACCTGCTATCATGAATCTGAGATATTTGCGATGAGCGGGATGAATTGGAATGTGGAAATATGCATTTTTTTAAGTCTAGAGTAGACATAAAGTCGCCCTACTGTAGAAGTGGGAGCACTTGTTGAAGTGTCACCATGTGGAAATGCTCTGACAGTATGTAGTGGTTTCATTCTCTGAGGTTTAGAATAGGTCTCAAGGAGCCGTCCTTTTTGGGAATTAGAAAATATAGGGAGTACACGCCTGACCCTTGATATTGTAATGGTACAGGCTCTATGGCTCCTTTTAACAAGAGAGACTGGACTTCGTGTTTGAGTAGGTGTAAATGTTCTGGTGACATTTTGTGAGAGCGTTGTGGAATGTTTGCAGGATTGTTGGTAAGCTCCAGGTAATAACCATGTTAGATAATTCCTAACACCCATTTGTCTGTGGTGATAGATTGCCAAATGGGGAGAAATTGTAGAAGACGTCCCCCGACAGGTGTTAAATGATCGGGGGGAAGTGTAGGAAAGTCACTGCTTGTTAGGAGGAGGGGGAATTATTGTGTGAAACCTTTGTCCCTACCTTTGCCGTTGTTACCTCTGTATCCTCCTCTAAAGAAGCCTCTTGTAGAGGAAGATTGATTGTTGCCTTTGTACGAGGCTGTAGTATTATCTGAGGACAAGGTTTTTGACCCTTCACAATAGAAGGAGCGACGAGAGGAGCCACAATTAGAACGGGGCTGCAGAGCTCCCATAGAATTGGCTACTTCTGTATCTTTTTTCATGTTTCATTTTTTCCAATGACTTATTCACTTCGGACCCGAAGAGATGCTCCTTGTCAAATGGAGTATTTAAAATAGACTGTTGGACTTCAGGTTTGAAACCAGAAATCCTTAACCATGCATGCCTCCTTAATAACACACTAGTGTTGATCCCTCTGCCTGCGGTGTCAGCAGCATCTAAAGCAGATCTAATTGATGAATATGAGATGAGCTTCCCTTCCTGCGCTAAATCTTGAGCTTTTGCTTTGTGCTCATCTGGAAGATATTGGAGCAGTTGCTCCATTTCATCCCAGTGTGCCCTATCATACCTGGCTAGTAGGGCCTGGGTGTTGGCAATGCGCCAATGATTTGCCGCTTGGGCGGCTTACAGTTTTGACTCTTTGTCTGGAGGGGGAGCATTCCCTGTAGTTTGTGAATTGGCCCATGTACGGGCATTAGAAACAACCAAAGAGTCTAGTGGTAACTGCCCTTTAATAAAAGCTGTATCCAAGGGAGCAGGCTTATATTTTTGTCTATTCTGGGGGTGAGAATAAGAGCACGCATGGGGTCTTTAAAAATATCATCAGCATGTCTCATCATACCTTTGAGCATAGGTGGGGTCTGGCTAGCCCTTTGTGTGTTACTGAGTGTTTCAAATAAGAAATCTTCCTCTAGAGATTCCTTGTGCAACTGTACTCCATGATATTGTACAGCTCTAGCAAGTAATTCTAGATATCCCACATTATCGTCAGGAGGGGAAGGCTTTGCGGGGTAAAGATCTGGGTTTTTATCTGTGGGTGAATCAGTGTTGTAATCTTTCCAGGGATCTATTGTTAAAATGTTGTCTCCCTCCCCCGTCTCCATCATCATCATCATCAGGTGATGGTGGTGGTGGAGAGTTAGTTGGTGTAATGAGTAAATGCTCCAATGGTGGGGAACATGGTGCAGGTGAACGTGGTGGAGGAGGAGAGGGGTTAGTGCCTACATTCTTCCTCTTCAAAGGAATATGATAAAGTGTGTCCTCTGATTCAGGTTTGCGCTTCTGAGGCAGTTTAGTAAGGACATGTCGTGTATGTGGATTTATTTAAAGTTCCTTTTGTTTTGGGTCCGTTTTTGGTGGTGGGACGTTGAAAATCAGATCCTGAGGCTTCAGAGGGACATTTTTCAGTTTCAGCACCGAGGACTTCGGTGCCAGGATGGAGTGACTTTTCGGCACGGAAGATTT
Organism: Calotriton arnoldi; assembly: GCA_963921515.1. Classification (NCBI taxonomy): domain Eukaryota; kingdom Metazoa; phylum Chordata; class Amphibia; order Caudata; family Salamandridae; genus Calotriton; species Calotriton arnoldi. The sequence goes on along the minus strand of CAWUFW010002546.1, from coordinate 1,378,746 downwards.
CGGTTCCGAAGCCGTCTTTGATTTCGGTGTCAATGGTTTCGGCTCCAAATCAGTTTTTGGTTTCGAGCCTGAAGGTTTCGGCTCGGTGCCAGGCCAACTTGATCCCGAGCCGGAAGGCTTAGTGATGTGTTTTGGTGCCGACCTGGAAGGCGGGGCGTCAGAAACATCTTCTCGGTATCGACCATGGCCCGGATGCGGGGGTGGAACCGAAGCCTTTTGCTTGGGCTGATTTCAACTTTGGGGCAGGGGGTGTTCGGTACTCACAACAGATTGACCTTGTGGTAAGTCTTCTTCCATACCGGAGTCCGATTCCGGAATAGATGCAAGTTCTTCTTGTTCTTCCTCGGCCCCTTGTGCGCCGAATTCGTGCTCGGATCCTTCACCGAAGATGTCCGGCGTGTATTCAACGTTTTGACTCTGCATTTCGCGACGTCGAGCCGGATGATCACAAGCGTTTTCTGCGATCGAAAAGATCTGCACGCGTCACAGTCCTGTTCGTTGTGCTCCGGATATAAGCACAAGTGCACACTTCGTGTGAGTTAGTGCGTGGATACTTCGTGTGGCACAGAGGACAGAATTTGAATGGAGTCCGTTCCTTCGACTGCGTGGTGGACCGACGTGGTTAGACCGGACGGCCTTCCTGAAGTTTTCCGATCGAAATTGAGGTTTTCCTCGACAGATACGATACGCGGAGAAGTGGGAATGCGTTCGCAATAAAACCGACGCGGGTAGAGTGGCTTGCGCACCGAGGGGAACCCGAAGAACGGTTTTGGAACCGGAGCGCAGCAATATTCCGATGGCAGAAAAAAACAATCCAACAATGGAGTTGATGCCCATGCGTACTATCACTGAAAGGAGGAGTCATCTTACCTTGTGACTGGAAAGACTTCTTCGAAGAAAAACAACTTGCAAACATCCGGATCCAACACTAGACGGCAGGAGTATGCAAAGCATGTGAGCTGTAGATCACATGCCTCGAACATATATATATATATATATATTATCTACTGGCGGTCGCCAGTAGATAGTTATAGTTACAACCTATTATCCATAGGAAATCCGCGACATTCTATTTGAAATAACGTTGGCGCCGGTTGACGAATCTTTTTGAAAGTTTCCAACTTGTTGGGGCGCTCCGCTCCGCTCCTACCCTGAAAGTCTCGGGGTGATACGTGAAGCGGGGGCCGAGAAAAAAGGGGGGTCCCAAAACGCGTTTTCCCCATTCATTTTTCCATAGGAACCTTTAGTCGCAGCTACAGCCCGAACTGCTGAACGGAATTACACCAAATTTGGCAAAGAGGTAGTCCTTGGTTCAGACTGGTGCCTTTTGCTTAAATGGTGTAAATCCGTTCAGTAGTTCCTGAGAAAATCAAAAGTAAAAGTACATATATATCTATGGGCGCGTCGGATACGCGTACCCTCAGCGCACCCTGCGCGCACCGTCCCGATCACGAGCTGCATGCTAATTGGCTGTCAGCTGGCTGTCAACATTCCGATTCAGGAAGTGTTGGCAGCCATTTTGTCCTCGGTAGAACCGAGGGACAGAAACAAGTGCGCAAAGCGCAAAAGGGGCAGGGTAGAAACACCCTGACCCCTAGGTCTGCTCAGGGGGTCCCACAAGGACCCCCTGGGCAGAAAAAAGGTTTATTTTTTTTTAAAAATCGGCGGGATGCGCTTAGGGTGCGCGTATCCCGCCGAGAAAAAAAAAAGAAACAAGTGTGCAAAACGCACAAAGGGGGCAGGGTAGAAACACCCTAACCCCCTAGGCCTGCTCAGGGGTCCCACAAGGACCCCTGGGCAAAAAAAACATTTAAAAAAAAAAAATCGGCAGGATGCGCTCAGGGTGCGCGAATCCTGCCGAGAAAAAATCGAAGCGCGGTCTCCCGCGCTTCGATATCAATGCCCCCGGGTGGGCCAAGTCCCGAGGGCATGCTGGGGGGTTAATTTTATGTGTGGGAGGCCTCTAAGGGCCCCCAAGCCCCGGGGACTGCCACCCCCGGGGCTTTATGCATAATGGTGCGGGAGGGCTCTGAGCCTCCGCAGCCCCGGGACCACCACCTCCCGGGGCTTCTTTTTTATATGAAAAACCTGTGTGGGGGCTCCAGCCCCCCACACGCCCGAGACAGCCACCTCCCCGGGGCACTAAACATTTAAATATGGGGGTCCGTTACAGACCCCCAGAGCCTCGGGGACCACCACCTCCCCGGGGCTGTGCACACGATGGGAGGGGGCCGCGCAGCCCCCTCCTGGAGCCTGTGGTGGCCCTGGGGACCGCCACCCCCAGGGCCGGCTCCTGCAGTGTCCCGGGTGCCTACCCCCGGGACACTGCTGTTTGCAATGACAGGACGGGAGCCTCGCGGCTCCCGTCCTGTCATTGCAAACTTGCTTTGGATATTGGAAGAGAGAGCAGGAAACCTGCTCTCTCTTCCAATATCCAAAGCCGACTGCTTTCCACATGGGGAGCAGCATGTTAGCTGCTCCCATGTGTAGCACATGCCGGCTCCCGTAGGACACGGGGAGCCGGCGGGACTGTGGGGGGTTTGGGGACCCCCCACAGTCCCCAACGAGAGGGCCAGCCCCGGGGGATGGGGTCCCGGGGCAAGTAGTGGCCCGGGAGGGGGCCACGCGACCCCCTCCCCAAAGTTTTGAAAAATAAAAAAATAAAAAAAGGGTATGGCCGGCCCGGGGGATGGGGTCCCCGGGCCTTAAAATGGCCAGAGGAGGGGGCCACGCAGCCCCCTCAAAATATTAAAAATAAAAATAGAGGCCATGCCCCGGGAGATGGGGTCCCCGGGGCCAATACAGGCCCGGGGAAGGGGGGCCACGCGGCCCCCTTCCCGTTTTTTTTTTTTTTTTTTAATTTAAAAAAAGGGGTAAGGTGATGTCATCAGTGATGTCACTGACCATGTCATGAGTGATGTAATATGTGACGTCATCAGCAGTGCATTGCAGGGGCGCGAGTTATAGTTAGCTGAACTAACTATAACGGGGGAATTTCACGGGTTTTGTACGAGTGCAATGTCCAAGTAACTAACACTGTCCCTAAAACCTATGGTTTTTTCAGTGAATATATATATATATATATATATATATATATATATATATTCGCAATTCAGCATGATTTTTACTGTCACCATTCAGCACGAAAATAACATGCAGTTGTTAATGTAGTGCTGAAATCGTTCCCACAGCAGAGGGCTGCGCATCGTTGCATGCTGAACTGAAGCGCTGGCTTTTTTTTGCGTGTGTTAAACTGAGAAAAAAACAAACGATTAATCGTTTAACACACGCTGGGCACTGCTATTCTGCAGTTTTTGTGCAGTGTAACATCCCATATCAGACCCAGAGTCACCCCCAGCCTATTCAAGGAGTTGGGGTGAGTACAAAAAGAACGGCGAGCAGGGGGGATTTAAAAATAACAGATCGGTGGAATGTGGGGGTGGGTTTAAAATGTTGTCAAAACGCCATCTACAGAATAAGGACAAATTGCAGAAGCCAAAGGGGCTTCAGCTCAGGAGCCTTGCAAGCTGCACACCACAGCAAGAAGCTATGTGCCCAAACCTTGCTCTGTGGAATATTGAGTAAATGTAATGGTGTTGTCTGTTACTGGTGCGCAAACTTGTTGTGGTCGAACTAAACACAGATGTACATGGCTGCCAGAATCATTACGGAATGCCAGCGCATCCTTGCAGCTGTAGCCATCGGTAAAGAAGAAATAAACCAGTCAGCAGTGTCTCTTGACTCAATGGAATGTTTCCACTGCCACAGCCTCTTATAAAGCAGTAAAATTTTTTATTTGTTAAGTAGGGGACTTACTTGTAAAAAAGCAGAAGGAGGGTGCTGGAGGTAGGTTTAGGAACTACGGTGATGGGGGGGGGGGCGGCTAGGAAGAGGATTAAAAACAACGCCCGGGGTCGAGAATTAAAGACAATGCCAGGGTTCGAGTCTCAGTGGGAGGGTCAACATCCTGTGGTTCTGGGCAGATGACTTAATCTCTTCTCTCCGTGCCTAAAAATGAATGCGTCCATTTGTAATACAGCTGGCTCATGTACAACGCTCCGATAGCTTCAGAGTACGGGGACAAAAGTTAAAATAATTAACCATCTCGTCTCTTCGTGCCTAAAAATGTATGTGTCCGTGTGCAATGCAGCTAGTTCATGTACAGCATTCCAATACCTTTGGAGTTCGGGGACAAAAGAAAAACAAGCATTGGCATAGCCAATAGGTCTCGCCTCTGGGACCTTATAAGTGATTTGCTAGAGGTGTTTGGAAGTTTGGTAAGAGATGCAATTTAGCATAAAGGGATATGAAAAAGGAAACCAGGAAAGTGTGATGGGGGAGGGAGGGAGAAGCAAAGGGATGAGAGAGAGTGAGATAAAGAAAAAGCAGATGGCGAGAAGAAGCGAGTAGGGGGATAAATATAGAATGGGTTTGGTAAATATAGAAAAACTTTTTAGTGGTCGCAAACCCCTTTATAGATGAGGAAAAGGTAAGGGAGAGGATTGATGTGGGGTTATATCAGTTCAGTTCAAATTGATTTATTCGACAACATATATCATAAAATCATTATTTGACATTTATACAATAAGACAATATCTGTTCAGTAATGAAAAGATCTTAAATACACAAGTTCGTTTAAAAAAATATCTTAACATGACATTATTAACAGCATGTTAAAATACAGAGCATAAAACAGATTTCACTATAAACATTAGTCTAAGAAAAATATGTACATATCACTTTCTACGAGTCCCTTCCACCCCAGGTACTCAATAGTTATAGTAAAAATACAAAAAAGAAAGATAAAAGGGGCATAGTCCATCACAGTGATCAGTACTCAAAGTGCTAGTGCTTTATCCATCATAAGCGATATTCAAAAGTTATAGCGCAACCCAATGTAATCTGTGGTTTTAGCACATATTATGTAACACAACTTCTTTAACTGCCAAAAAAGTCACACTTGCCTAAGTTGGAGTCACACCACGTAGGGCTTTGATTCTAACTAACCAGGCTTGACCTAAAAACTTGGCCACTCCACATGAGAGTAAAACACTGGGGTCAGATTTTAAAATGCGCAGAGCAAACCGTGATCGCGGGTGCCCATGTCACTGCATATTGGTTTTAACCATTTGGTCCTTGCTTTGTTGTAAGCAGGGCAAGCGAACAAGACATGAGCAACACACTCGACCGGGGTGCCACAGCAAGGGCAACTCTCTGTTGTGTTCTCAGCTGCATGCCACTTTGCCATTAGGGTATTGACAGGGAGCGTGCCGAACCTAAACTGAATGTACAGAGTCCTATCTCTTGGGACCTGGATCACGTCTAGATAGGGCTCCAAGCTTCTAGTTTGCTTAAAGATAAGAAACTCCTCTGTCAAGCTCCCCATAATTGGCTTGCTGATCTCTTGGCTATCAATCCAGTCCCAATAATAGCGCTTACTAGGGGAATTTGGGTGTCCCATGATTCCTTAAGGCTAAGTTGCATCATGGTTTTCTTCACGTATGAAATCCACTTGACCCTATGGTCCACATCCAAATTCATTACCTCGGTTAGCGCTGAGGCGTAGTTGGTAAGCTCTTCAGTACGCCTTAGGCGAGCCCAAAAGAGCAGTGGGCGTAGCCTCAGCAATTGCTCTAAACGGTCGCCTACCCATGTCATACATTAAAGGTGTTAATGGGGTGTTACGGGGAAGCATTACCAAATCCCTCAAAAATTTGTGCTCAGACCTGCTTAACTCGTCCACATTTTCAAACCCCCATAGCTCGGCTCCATACAGAGCCGAGCTGACTGCCTTTGCTTCATAAACTACGAGCGCCGGGGCAACTGGCCTACTATACGAGGAGCGATGTTCTTTGCTTAGTGCCCCAATCACGCGTTTATGGTTCAAAAGCATTTTAGCTAAATGGGGCCTCCAGTGCATTTTATCAGAGAGTCGTATGCCAAGATATTCAAAGTTCCCGACTCTCTCCAAGGGGGTACCATTCAGTGTAAAATTATTCCTAAAAGATTTGTGGGGGTTAAAAGCCATGAGCTTTGTCTTTGTGGTATTAATAACTAAGCCCCGTGCATCACAAAAGGATTGATACCTGTTTAATAATTTTTGTAACCCAACAGGAGTCTTTGACATCAACAGGGTGTCATCAGCGAACAGAAGCGTTGGCACTTTGTCGCCCGCCAGGATTGGGGCATCAGCTGGGTCTTCTTGCAGAAACTTCACCACCCCGTTCACATACAAAGAGAACAGGGTGGGAGCCATAACACAGCCCTGGCGGACTCCCTTGCCAACAGGAATCTGCTCCGTCATCTGGCCTTGAGCACCCCATCGCACCTGGGCATAATTTCCCTCGTGAAGACGAATTAATAAATTAAGAATTAACGGTGGAATGCCCATATCTTTTAAAATCTGCCACAATTTAGCCCTGGGTACCAGATCAAACGCTGTTTTTAAGTCGATAAATGCCAGGTAGAGGCTGCCTTTCCCAATTAAAACAACTTTCCAATATATAAGCATTAGTCTAAAAACCTGGTCAATCGTCCCGGTACTGGCCCTAAAGCCCGCCTGATATTGTGAGAGGATGTCCTCCTCTTCAGCCCATACTTGGATTCTCTGTAGGAGGACCCTACCTAACACCTTTTGCATTACATCAGTCAGACTTATGGGCCTGTAGTTTGAGGGGTCTTCCTGGTCACCTTTTGTATAAATAGGAACTACTTCTGCACCTTTCCAGGATTCTGGTACTGGGCATCCTGTAGCTATGGCATTAAGCAATAACTGAAAATAACACGACCACCCTCTAGGATCAAACAAAAATAAATCTCCTGGCAAACCATCAGGTCCTGGGGCTTTAGCGGGGGCTAATTTCGAAATCGCAGACTCTATTTCAGCCCGCGAAAAGGGATCACTAACATTCCCTATAGGCGGGATGTTTGTGGTGCCACATGGTTCCTCAAGACATCCGTCCTCTGAGGTGGAATATAATTTCGCAAAATGATTCTGCCATACATGGCAGGTGATATGGTTGGGCATAATGCCTAGATCCCTATTATTTCCCCGGCTCACTAAGGACCAGAATAGGTTCTTGTTGTTTCCTAGACTTGCATCCTTCAGCTCTTGCCAGTACCGTTCATCCCACTCAATCTTAGCTTTGTGTAAAGCAACCTTATAATCCTTCCTGGCCGTTTTAACCCTAGAGCAGTTTTTAGTTCTAATTGCTAAGGTCAGAGATTGTCTTTTGAGCTTGCAGTCTTTAGTATACCACAGGTGCTGTTTTTTTTTGCGAGCACGCGGAGTGTTATTCTTGCATGGAGCCTGAAAATAGAAACTTAATATCTCTACAGTGCAAGAATGGACGGCAGAAACCATGTCACACTCAGGTGTATCTATGACCACAGCCCAGAGTTCTGCTGTTTTCTCGGACAGGGTCTTACGAATAGCCGATAACTTTGAATCATGCAATGAGACCCTGTCCCACTTTAAGTGCCTTTTACAATTGGAGGGGACGATATTGGTGATACAGGTCGCTGCCCTACTAATCTGAGGGTCTGGTGGAGGAGCCCATGGATTCTTCATGGTCATACATAGAGGGTTGTGATCGCTATCAGTCGTAACACCTACAAACATGTCAGTCGTCACATCCCACAAATTTACATCAAGTAGAATATAATCGATACGTGAGGGACAACTGACTCTGTTGAAGGTGTTAGCCCCCTGTGTATCCGAAGGAGTTCTGCCGTTGGTTGCCCTAAGATCAAACTCTGTGGCTAATGCATTAAGCTGAATAGCTAGATTGGTCCATTTTTTGATGGGGGGTAAATTAAGTGAGGGGACTGCCCATTTGTCATCAGCCCTATCATACTCCAGCATATCGTCTGAACTCAAAGGTACAATTAAAATCGCCTGCAATCATAATACGATTACCAGGCGAACAGCTGGATATAGCCTGCTCTAAGAGCGTAACGGTGGGCGATTGTTTGCCCCCTTGGTTCCTCTAATGTAGACATTAAACAAGTCTAAAATATCCCCACCATTTGGGCCCCTAATAGTCAATCTCATGATATCATGACTTAAGGATGGGTGCATGAAAATTCGACAGCCTGAGGCAATATTCACCCAAACAATCAAACCCCTGAAGAACGCCCTCTCCCCACAGAAGTAGCTGGGATGCAATAGCAGGCATAACCTGTTTTGTGCAATGACGCCAAACTCCATGTCTCCTGGAAGACGCAGATATCAAATCCCTCAATAAGTTCATTCCAGTACGGGAGTAGGAGTTTATTTTGTAAACCTGCTACATTCCATGTTATAATCCTAAACTTAGTGGAAGAGGGAATCACAGCCAGATTATCGTTTACCAATTGAAGCTGGCTTAGCTGCACTTGCAGATCGGGCACTTCAGGGTAAACTAATGGTTTACTTAATCCTGTCCCATATATCCTCTCACCAGTTTCAAGGTGATCACTTAAGCCCCTATTGCCATGATTACCCCATACTATATCTTGTGCATCAGAGTTAGGTAAAGTGATTTGTGGGTTATACAAGGAGCTCAGGATTACAGGGCTTGGGTCCATGTTAGAGCAGTGAGCGGTCTCTAGTCAGTCAACTGCTTCTAAGGATGTCCCTTGCTCCGAAATATCGGTTGTCCCACCCCCATTATAAAAACGTGTGCTCCTAAATTGTATGGATGAAGCAGACGGGGGACAGGTTCTGAATTCTAGGGCGAGCACATTCCCTGCCAGATCGCCGGGACAAAGTGTAAGTTCAATGTAGTCATGTATTTGCGCGGGGTTGAGCATCTGCGTGTGCAAATGATATCCTCACGTATCAACGAGCGACACCCCCTAGTGTGGCGGATCCAGTATATCACTTTGTTTGTTAGGGAATCAGGACTTTCGTAAGCAGCATTAGGATTAAGCTTGGGAACATTAGTCATAAGAATAGTTTGGCCCTGTGACTGGGGAGCAGCGGGTGGGTAATGAGTCTGCTGGTGTGAATTAGCCAGAGTATTTCAAACCGAGGATATACTACTAGAATTTCCTTGGTTCAATCGAGTTCTAGAGGCAGTTTGGTTAGGGCACTCTCTAGGTATGTAGGGCTTTGAGATATTAGAACCTTTTAATGCAGTAGTATTTGTGTAGTTATTTGGTTTCAAGGTTTGGGGATTATAATTTGTAGGGTATAATACACCAGAAATAGCAGCTCCACTTGGTTTGGCCCTTTCAATTGGAGGCATTTTATTTGGCGATTCCTTCTTCCGATTAGGATGAGGCAGATTGTTTGCTTGCTGCTGGCAGGGTGGAACCAGTGGTAATAAAAGTTTAACCATCACAGTGAGATCTTCCATCATCTGTCTTATAGTTGTTATTTCACCCTTAAGTGAATTGATAGTCAGGAAAATATCCTGCGAAACAGAAGACTGTTGATCTTTACTGTCTTGTACATGTGGTTGTACTTGTTCTGTGCTTGTCATCTGAGTATCTATATTTATGCTGGAATCAAGCGTGGCCAGCAAAGCAAACCTATTTGAACAGGGGACTATAGGTTGGGGTACACACTCAACAGTACCGATGGAAGACTCTGGAGTTTTGGTAACTTCGACTTGTCCAACCTGTCCCTGTGCGTGTCCTTTTGCTTGAACAATTGATGTGATACTGCCATTATCGGAATTACCCTTTCCAGACTGTTTCTGGAACATTGTAGGGATAATTACTGGGCGTGTCGGGCTAGCGTGGGTAGGAGAAGAATGACCAATTATACGTGGTGTTGAAGTTTCTGAGGCCAGGATATCTTCACACTCACTGATAAGAGTATCAATTCTATCTATGACACAGTTACCAGCTGAGTGCTTCTGTTTTTTCCTAGCCTTTTTTCCCCTACCTGCCCCATTATTAGAGTTACTACCCGCCTCTGTGCCCTCCATGGTTTTCCGTTTCCCCATGGTTCAACAAGGATGAGTTAAGAAATTCCAAGATAATGGCACTGCCACAAAAATTTTAAAATGTCACCAATGTTAAATGTCAATGATAACAGATACAGATTAAATCCAGGAAGTGGAATTCCAGCGCAAGAGTAAACAGTATGTTCAAAAGACACCACAATCGAGGGATGATTGCACACAGTACCTTTATCCAGATAGAAATTAACCGTGGCAGGTAAGGCTCACACCAGCTGTAAGATATAAGGGGGGTGGCCCTCCCCTTCCCCTTCCTGTCACAGACGGGCAAAGACGGGCCCGCCCTTGGCCCGAGCTTAGCCCGGGCGCGCCTGCGCGCGTCCTGCAAAGCGGGAGCCGTGAGTGCCTTTATGCGCCTCCGGGCGCGCAGTAAAGTGACGGCGCCTCCAGGCGCGAGAAGCAGCAGGGCAGTCTGGGGCGGTGATTTGTGCGGTTCCCGCGAAGCGGGAGCCGCGAGTGCCTTTATGCGCCTCAGGGCGCGCAGGAAAGTGACGGCGCCTCAAGGCGCGAGAAGCAGCAGGGCAGTCTGGGGCGGTGATTTGTGCGGTTCCAGCGACGCGGGAGCCGCGAGTGCCTTTAGGCGCCTCCGGGCGCGCAGGAAAGTGACGGCGCCTCCAGGCGCGAGAAGCAGCAGGGCATTCTGGGGCGGTGATTTGTGCGGTTCCCGCGAAGCGGGAGCCGCGAGTGCCTTTATGCGCCTCCGGGCGCGCTGGAAAGTGACGGCGCCTCCAGGCGCGAGAAGCAGCAGGGCAATCTGGGGCGGTGATTTGTGCGGTTATATCAGAGCTGCTGACTTTGGTACTGGGGAACCAGGATCGAATCTCGGCGTCATCTCAAAAGCCTGTGATTCTGGGCGAATCCCTTAATCTCCCAATGCCTAAAAATAAAAAGTGAATGTGGCCTTGTGTAATGTAACTGGTACTCATGCAAAGTGCTCCAAAACGTTCGGGTCGAGTTCGTGTTTTATAAAGCTACAAAAAACTAGGAAGCTTTAAAAATAAAAAAACGAACTTGTTAATAATTTCCTTCCTGTGACTCTTGCACATTTTCTTACATTGCTACGTTCGTGGAGCTTGTTAGCTCCGTTTCTTTACTGGTGTGAGTGCCTAATAGTGCTTACAAAGAACCACTTCGGGTGGACATGATCCGCGCGGGGGTGGGAAGCCTCAGCAGCGAGGATCCCTGGAGAGCATCTTCTGAGAAGAGAAGGTGTTTGGGTCACAGTAATGTTTGTCACATGCGCTAACATCAAACACGTGAACCCTGCAGATGTGGAGAGGGGGTGTAGGCATCACCTCTGAAAAACATTTTATAAATCACCGCCTATGCGATGCCTGAGCGCTCCCAAACTCCCGCCCTCCCTTTCGGATTCAGAAATTAGAACAAATAAAGGCGCGTGTAAAATCCAGCGGCCTGCCCAGGGTCACAGGGTGCGCAGAGCAGCTGAACAGTTCCTCGTTCTAGTAAAGCAAGCACAAGACACCGGAGCAGACACGAGTCCTGCACAAAGCAAACACCACGGTGCTTGGTGCGGGCCCCATCCGCACGCACAAATCCGTGCCCTCCAGCTAGGGGTGGAGAGGGAGTGATGCACGCACCGATCCGTGCCCTCCAGCTAGGGGTGGAGAGGCGGAGTAATGCACGCACAAATACATGCCCTCCAGCTAGGGGTGGAGAGGCGGGGTGATGCACAAACCCGTGCCCTCCAGCTAGGGGTGGAGAGGCGGAGTGATGCAAGGCCGAGACAACACAGCAAGGGGGAAGTACCGTAACCATCTGCAGACGACAGCTCCACCCAGAGCACCACTGTGGCAGGTGACTGGAGGGCCGGGGAGAGGCGGAGAGAGTCAGATGCAAGGGGGTGGGTAATAAAGAGTGTAAGAAAGGAGAGAAGAGGGGGAGAGAGAGTCAGACGCAAGAGAGCCAGAAATACAGTGTTAGAAAGTAGAGAAGAGGGAACGAGAGAGGGAAAACGTGCGACTGGTAGTGAGAGGATTAAAAGGGGCAAAAGGACGCTGGATAGAGGGAATATGAAGTGAATGTAAAGGAGGAGAGAACCTCAGGAAATATCTATGGAATATCAGGAAAAGATCTGAGGTGAGAGTAATGACATCAGAGAGGGGGGTGAACGGGGAGGTGAGGGAAGAGCTGATGTAAAGGAGGAGAAGGGACTGAAAGAGGAGTCCTGGTGAGTGATGGAGAGAGGTGAATAAGAGGCAGAGGGGTGGGGGCGGGGTAAAGAGGAAGCAGAGGGTGAAAGGGAAACATCCGGGTGAGAAAATAGGAAGCGGGAAGGAAGTTTTCAAACATTGAAAGCTCTAAAGTCTCAGATCTAACTACGTGGCCGAAGTTCAAAGTACGAGGGTTACCGTTTCTAGGGAAGGTGTAAATACAACCATTCACACACAGCAAGATTAACCACCACAAAAGAAAGCGGCTTGTGGGTACAGTCACTGCTGCAAGGCGCTGGATAACACTACACTGGTGGCGCCGAGGTCGGACCTCATCAAAACAAACAGAGTACATAAGGAACCTGGTCACACATCAGCAGCCCAGGGTGAAAACCATCATATACCCGCCCTTCAAGCCTCTGACAAGTCTGAATGATTGAATTAATGCATCAACAATGCTGGTCTTTGCGCGGAAAGCACCCTGGGGAAAAAAACAGATTTTACACCACTTTCTCTTTATCTATGTATTGAAAATATTTGAGGAAGGTGAGGGGGCAAAATAAAGTAGGGTCACGAAAAGAAAACCAAACGAAAAGTAGACAGCCGTAAAAACAAGCGCAGGCACGCAGAGCGTCATTCGCTGGCGAAAGAGTGGCCACTGCTGCGCATGTGCAAGCGTTAATGGCCTATTAGACAAGCGCTGAAATACAAGCGCGGCCCCGAAAGTTAAAGTCCATCTACAGTGTTTACCTTACGGGAGCGAGCAGCGGCGGGCGCGATAATTGCAAACAGATGGCGCCGCTGCTCGCTCCCGCAAGGTAAATGCCGTACATGCACGAGGGCTCATTGGAAACAGTGCAGTACATGCACGAGTTTCCAAAAAAGTACGTTTTAGGCGAGACCTAAAAAACATGCAGTCACCAAACACGCATTAATAACAAAGAAAAAAGTAGTGCCATAAAAGGAGGAGGAAAAGGTCAAAAGGAGTACTTGGTCCAAGCTCCACTGATAAGAAAGCACACAAAGAGAAAGATGAACACAACAGGAAATAGCATGCTGCGACCAACAGAAGACACAGAAAACAGAGTGACAAGCATTCGAACAAATAAAAAGTAAGGTCGGAATGAAAGCACTTTTAAGATTTTTTTCATTACAAAAGATTTCGCAAGCACAGTGCAAGCTAAACCTAAAAATGGCTAAAACCCAAATTAGAATTCGAAAGGGAAGCTCAATAACTCAGAGCAGATAAAACAGGCCTTTGGGATTTTTTTTATTATTATTACATTTTATACCAACAGGAACCAACAGAATTAGAACAACTTGATATGTTTTTCACTGACCTTCACCTCGCAATGTTTTATCCACAAAACAGTGTGACACTAGAGAAGCCCACCTCTGATTCAAAAGAAAAAGATATGGGGTTACAACCTAATAAACCTTCAGGGCCAGACGAACTCACCAGTACCTTTCTAAAAACGTTTTGTACTCAATTAGCGCTCAGATGGGCTTGGCTCTATAACTTATTCCTGGAGACCGAAAAGGTATCTCCCTCTGAGAGGTAGACATAATTCGTAGTTTGTGAATTGGCCCATGTACGGGCATTAGAAACAACCAAAGAGTCTAGTGGTAACTGCCCTTTAATAAAAGCTGTATCTAAGGGAGCAGGTTTATATTTTTGTCTATTCTGTGAGAATAAGAGCACGCATGGGGTCTTTAAAAATATCATCAGCATGTCTCATCATACCTTTGAGCATAGGTGGGGTCTGGCTAGCCCTTTGTGTGTTACTGAGTGTTTCAAATAAGAAATCTTCCTCTAGAGATTCCTTGTGCAACTGTACTCCATGATATTGTACAGCTCTAGCAAGTAATTCTAGATATCCCACATTATCGTCAGGAGGGGAAGGCTTTGCGGGGTAAAGATCTGGGTTTTTATCTGTGGGTGAATCAGTGTTGTAATCTTTCCAGGGATCTATTGTTAAAATGTTGTCCCCCCCTCCCCCGTCTCCATCATCATCATCATCAGGTGATGGTGGTGGTGGAGAGTTAGTTGGTGTAATGAGTAAATGCTCCAATGGTGGGGAACATGGTGCAGGTGAACGTGGTGGAGGAGGAGAGGGGTTAGTGCCTACATTCTTCCTCTTCAAAGGAATATGATAAAGTGTGTCCTCTGATTCAGGTTTGCGCTTCTGAGGCAGTTTAGTAAGGACATGTCGTGTATGTGGATTTATTTAAAGTTCCTTTTGTTTTGGGTCCGTTTTTGGTGGTGGGACGTTGAAAATCAGATCCTGAGGCTTCAGAGGGACATTTTTCAGTTTCAGCACCGAGGACTTCGGTGCCAGGATGGAGTGACTTTTCGGCACGGAAGATTTCGGTTCCGAAGCCGTCTTTGATTTCGGTGTCAATGGTTTCGGCTCCAAATCAGTTTTTGGTTTCGAGCCTGAAGGTTTCGGCTCGGTGCCAGGCCAACTTGATCCCGAGCCGGAAGGCTTAGTGATGTGTTTTGGTGCCGACCTGGAAGGCGGGGCGTCAGAAACATCTTCTCGGTATCGACCATGGCCCGGATGCGGGGGTGGAACCGAAGCCTTTTGCTTGGGCTGATTTCAACTTTGGGGCAGGGGTGTTCGGTACTCACAACAGATTGACCTTGTGGTAAGTCTTCTTCCATACCGGAGTCCGATTCCGGAATAGATGCAAGTTCTTCTTGTTCTTCCTCGGCCCCTTGTGCGCCGAATTCGTGCTCGGATCCTTCACCGAAGATGTCCGGCGTGTATTCAACGTTTTGACTCTGCATTTCGCGACGTCGAGCCGGATGATCACGAACGTTTTCTTCGATCGAAAAGATCTGCACGCGTCACAGTCCTGTTCGTTGTGCTACGGATATAAGCACAAGTGCACACTTCATGTGAGTTAGTGCGTGGATACTTCGTGTGGCACAGAGGACAGAATTTGAATGGAGTCCGTTCCTTCGACTGCGTGGTGGACCGACGTGGTTAGACCGGACGGCCTTCCTGAAGTTTTCCGATCGAAATTGAGGTTTTCCTCGACAGATACGATACGCGGAGAAGTGGGAATGCGTTCGAAATAAAACCGACGCGGGTAGAGTGGCTTGCGCACCGAGGGGAACCCGAAGAACGGTTTTGGAACCGGAGCGCAGCAATATTCCGATGGCAGAAAAAAACAATCCAACAATGGAGTTGATGCCCATGCGCACTATCACTGAAAGGAGGAGTCATCTTACCTTGTGACTGGAAAGACTTCTTCGAAGAAAAACAACTTGCAAACATCCGGATCCAACACTAGATGGCAGGAGTATGCAAAGCATGTGAGCTGTAGATCACATGCCTCGAACATATATATATATATATATATATATTCGCAATTCAGCATGATTTTTACTGTCACCATTCGGCACGAAAATAACATGCAGTTGTTAATGTAGTGCTGAAATCGTTCCCACAGCAGAGGGCTGCGCATCGTTGCATGCTGAACTGAAGCGCAGGCTTTTTTTGCGTGTGTTTAACTGAGAATAAACAAACGATTAATCGTTTAACACACGCTGGGCACTGCTATTCTGCAGTTTTTGTGCAGTGTAACATCCCATATCAGACCCAGAGTCACCCCCAGCCTATTCAAGGAGTTGGGGTGGGTACAAAAGAACGGCGAGCAGGGGGATTTAAAAATAACAGATCGGTGGAATGTGGGGGTGGGTTTAAAATGTTGTCAAAACGCCATCTACAGAATAAGGACAAATTGCAGAAGCCAAAGGGGCTTCAGCTCAGGAGCCTTGCAAGCTGCACACCACAGCAAGAAGCTATGTGCCCAAACCTTGCTCTGTGGAATATTGAGTAAATGTAATGGTGTTGTCTGTTACTGGTGCGCAAACTTGTTGTGGTCGAACTAAACACAGATGTACATGGCTGCCAGAATCATTACGGAATGCCAGCGCATCCTTGCAGCTGTAGCCATCGGTAAAGAAGAAATAAACCAGTCAGCAGTGTCTCTTGACTCAATGGAATGTTTCCACTGCCACAGCCTCTTATAAAGCAGTAAAAAATGTTATTTGTTAAGTAGGGGACTTACTTGTAAAAAAGCAGAAGGAGGGTGCTGGAGGTAGGTTTAGGAACTACGGTGATGGGGGGCGGCTAGGAAGAGGATTAAAAACAACGCCCGGGTCGAGAATTAAAGACAATGCCAGGGTTCGAGTCTCAGTGGGAGGGTCAACATCCTGTGGTTCTGGGCAGATGACTTAATCTCTTCTCTCCGTGCCTAAAAATGAATGCGTCCATTTGTAATACAGCTGGCTCATGTACAACGCTCCGATAGCTTCAGAGTACGGGGACAAAAGTTAAAATAATTAACCATCTCGTCTCTTCGTGCCTAAAAATGTATGTGTCCGTGTGCAATGCAGCTAGTTCATGTACAGCATTCCAATACCTTTGGAGTTCGGGGACAAAAGAAAAACAAGCATTGGCATAGCCAATAGGTCTCGCCTCTGGGACCTTATAAGTGATTTGCTAGAGGTGTTTGGAAGTTTGGTAAGAGATGCAATTTAGCATAAAGGGATATGAAAAAGGAAACCAGGAAAGTGTGATGGGGGAGGGAGGGAGAAGCAAAGGGATGAGAGAGAGTGAGATAAAGAAAAAGCAGATGGCGAGAAGAAGCGAGTAGGGGGATAAATATAGAATGGGTTTGGTAAATATAGAAAAACTTTTTAGTGGTCGCAAACCCCTTTATAGATGAGGAAAAGGTAAGGGAGAGGATTGATGTGGGGTTATATCAGTTCAGTTCAGTTCAAATTGATTTATTCGACAACATATATCATAAAATCATTATTTGACATTTATACAATAAGACAATATCTGTTCAGTAATGAAAAGATCTTAAATACACAAGTTCGTTTAAAAAATATCTTAACATGACATTATTAACAGCATGTTAAAATACAGAGCATAAAACAGATTTCACTAAAAACATTAGTCTAAGAAAAATATGTACATATCACTTTCTACGAGTCCCTTCCACCCCAGGTACTCAATAGTTATAGTAAAAATACAAAAAGAAAGATAAAAGGGGCATAGTCCATCACAGTGATCAGTACTCAAAGTGCTAGTGCTATATCCATCATAAGCGTATATTCAAAAGTTATAGCGCAACCCAATGTAATCTGTGGTTTTAGCACATATTATGTAACACAACTTCTTTAACTGCCAAAAAGTCACACTTGCCTAAGTTGGAGTCACACCACGTAGGGCTTTGATTCTAACTAACCAGGCTTGACCTAAAAACTTGGCCACTCCACATGAGAATAAAACACTGGGGTCAGATTTTAAAATGCGCAGAGCAAACCGGTGATCGCGGGTGCCCATGTCACTGCATATTGGTTTTAACCATTTGGTACTTGCTTTGTTGTAAGCAGGGCAAGCGAACAAGACATGAGCAACACACTCGACCGGGGTGCCACAGCAAGGGCAACTCTCTGTTGTGTTCTCAGCTGCATGCCACTTTGCCATTAGGGTATTGACAGGGAGCGTGCCGAACCTAAACTGAATGTACAGAGTCCTATCTCTTGGGACCTGGATCACGTCTAGATAGGGCTCCAAGCTTCTAGTTTGCTTAAAGATAAGAAACTCCTCTGTCAAGCTCCCCATAATTGGCTTGCTGATCTCTTGGCTATCAATCCAGTCCCAATAATAGCGCTTACTAGGGGAATTTGGGTGTCCCATGATTCCTTAAGGCTAAGTTGCATCATGGTTTTCTTCACGTATGAAATCCACTTGACCCTATGGTCCACATCCAAATTCATTACCTCGGTTAGCGCTGAGGCGTAGTTGGTAAGCTCTTCAGTACGCCTTAGGCGAGCCCAAAAGAGCAGTGGGCGTAGCCTAGCAATTGCTCTAAACGGTCGCCTACCCATGTCATACATTAAAGGTGTTAATGGGGTGTTACGGGGAAGCATTACCAAATCCCTTAAAAATTTGTGCTCAGACCTGCTTAACTCGTCCACATTTTCAAACCCCCATAGCTCGGCTCCATACAGAGCCGAGCTGACTGCCTTGCTTCATAAACTACGAGCGCCGGGGCAACTGGCCTACTATACGAGGAGCGATGTTCTTTGCTTAGTGCCCCAATCACGCGTTTATGGTTCAAAAGCATTTTAGCTAAATGGGGCCTCCAGTGCATTTTATCAGAGAGTCGTATGCCAAGATATTCAAAGTTCCCGACTCTCTCCAAGGGGGTACCATTCAGTGTAAAATTATTCCTAAAAGATTTGTGGGGGTTAAAAGCCATGAGCTTTGTCTTTGTGGTATTAATAACTAAGCCCCGTGCATCACAAAAGGATTGATACCTGTTCAATAATTTTTGTAACCCAACAGGAGTCTTTGACATCAACAGGGTGTCATCAGCGAACAGAAGCGTTGGCACTTTGTCGCCCGCCAGGATTGGGGCATCAGCTGGGTCTTCTTGCAGAAACTTCACCACCCCGTTCACATACAAAGAGAACAGGGTGGGAGCCATAACACAGCCCTGGCGGACTCCCTTGCCAACAGGAATCTGCTCCGTCATCTGGCCTTGAGCACCCCATCGCACCTGGGCATAATTTCCCTCGTGAAGACGAATTAATAAATTAAGAATTAACTGTGGAATGCCCATATCTTTTAAAATCTGCCACAATTTAGCCCTGGGTACCAGATCAAACGCTGTTTTTAAGTCGATAAATGCCAGGTAGAGGCTGCCTTTCCCAATTAAAACAACTTTCCAATATATAAGCATTAGTCTAAAAACCTGGTCAATCGTCCCGGTACTGGCCCTAAAGCCCGCCTGATATTGTGAGAGGATGTCCTCCTCTTCAGCCCATACTTGGATTCTCTGTAGGAGGACCCTACCTAACACCTTTTGCATTACATCAGTCAGACTTATGGGCCTGTAGTTTGAGGGGTCTTCCTTGTCACCTTTTGTATAAATAGGAACTACTTCTGCACCTTTCCAGGATTCTGGTACTGGGCATCCTGTAGCTATGGCATTAAACAATAACTGAAAATAACACGACCACCCTCTAGGATCAAACAAAAATAAATCTCCTGGCAAACCATCAGGTCCTGGGGCTTTAGCGGGGGCTAATTTCGAAATCGCAGACTCTATTTCAGCCCGCGAAAAGGGATCACTAACATTCCCTATAGGCGGGATGTTTGTGGTGCCACATGGTTCCTCCAGACATCCGTCCTCTGAGGTGGAATATAATTTCGCAAAATGATTCTGCCATACATGGCAGGTGATATGGTTGGGCATAATGCCTAGATCCCTATTATTTCCCCGGCTCACTAAGGACCAGAATAGGTTCTTGTTGTTTCCTAGACTTGCATCCTTCAGCTCTTGCCAGTACCGTTCATCCCACTCAATCTTAGCTTTGTGTAAAGCAACCTTATAATCCTTCCTGGCCGTTTTAACCCTAGAGCAGTTTTTAGTTCTAATTGCTAAGGTCAGAGATTGTCTTTTGAGCTTGCAGTCTTTAGTATACCACAGGTGCTGTTTTTTTTGCGAGCACGCGGAGTGTTATTCTTGCATGGAGCCTGAAAATAGAAACTTAATATCTCTACAGTGCAAGAATGGACGGCAGAAACCATGTCACACTCAGGTGTATCTATGACCACAGCCCAGAGTTCTGCTGTTTTCTCGGACAGGGTCTTACGAATAGCCGATAACTTTGAATCATGCAATGAGACCCTGTCCCACTTTAAGTGCCTTTTACAATTGGAGGGGACGATATTGGTGATACAGGTCGCTGCCCTACTAATCTGAGGGTCTGGTGGAGGAGCCCATGGATTCCTCATGGTCATACATAGAGGGTTGTGATCGCTATCAGTCGTAACACCTACAAACATGTCAGTCGTCACATCCCACAAATTTACATCAAGTAGAATATAATCGATACGTGAGGGACAACTGACTCTGTTGAAGGTGTTAGCCCCCTGTGTATCCGAAGGAGTTCTGCCGTTGGTTGCCCTAAGATCAAACTCTGTGGCTAATGCATTAAGCTGAATAGCTAGATTGGTCCATTTTTTGATGGGGGGTAAATTAAGTGAGGGGACTGCCCATTTGTCATCAGCCCTATCATACTCCAGCATATCGTCTGAACTCAAAGGTACAATTAAAATCGCCTGCAATCATAATACGATTACCAGGCGAACAGCTGGATATAGCCTGCTCTAAGAGCGTAACGGTGGGCGATTGTTTGCCCCCTTGGTTCCTCTAATGTAGACATTAAACAAGTCTAAAATATCCCCACCATTTGGGCCCCTAATAGTCAATCTCATGATATCATGACTTAAGGATGGGTGCATGAAAATTCGACAGCCTGAGGCAATATTCACCCAAACAATCAAACCCCCTGAAGAACGCCCTCTCCCCACAGAAGTAGCTGGGATGCAATAGCAGGCATAACCTGTTTTGTGCAATGACGCCAAACTCCATGTCTCCTGGAAGACGCAGATATCAAATCCCTCAATAAGTTCATTCCAGTACGGGAGTAGGAGTTTATTTTGTAAACCTGCTACATTCCATGTTATAATCCTAAACTTAGTGGAAGAGGGAATCACAGCCAGATTATCGTTTACCAATTGAAGCTGGCTTAGCTGCACTTGCAGATCGGGCACTTCAGGGTAAACTAATGGTTTACTTAATCCTGTCCCATATATCCTCTCACCAGTTTCAAGGTGATCACTTAAGCCCCTATTGCCATGATTACCCCATACTATATCTTGTGCATCAGAGTTAGGTAAAGTGATTTGTGGGTTATACAAGGAGCTCAGGATTACAGGGCTTGGGTCCATGTTAGAGCAGTGAGCGGTCTCTAGTCAGTCAACTGCTTCTAAGGATGTCCCTTGCTCCGAAATATCGGTTGTCCCACCCCCATTATAAAAACGTGTGCTCCTAAATTGTATGGATGAAGCAGACGGGGGACAGGTTCTGAATTCTAGGGCGAGCACATTCCCTGCCAGATCGCCGGGACAAAGTGTAAGTTCAATGTAGTCATGTATTTGCGCGGGGTTGAGCATCTGCGTGTGCAAATGATATCCTCACGTATCAACGAGCGACACCCCCTAGTGTGGCGGATCCAGTATATCACTTTGTTTGTTAGGGAATCAGGACTTTCGTAAGCAGCATTAGGATTAAGCTTGGGAACATTAGTCATAAGAATAGTTTGGCCCTGTGACTGGGGAACAGCGGGTGGGTAATGAGTCTGCTGGTGTGAATTAGCCAGAGTATTTCAAACCGAGGATATACTACTAGAATTTCCTTGGTTCAATCGAGTTCTAGAGGCAGTTTGGTTAGGGCACTCTCTAGGTATGTAGGGCTTTGAGATATTAGAACCTTTTAATGCAGTAGTATTTGTGTAGTTATTTGGTTTCAAGGTTTGGGGATTATAATTTGTAGGGTATAATACACCAGAAATAGCAGCTCCACTTGGTTTGGCCCTTTCAATTGGAGGCATTTTATTTGGCGATTCCTTCTTCCGATTAGGATGAGGCAGATTGTTTGCTTGCTGCTGGCAGGGTGGAACCAGTGGTAATAAAAGTTTAACCATCACAGTGAGATCTTCCATCATCTGTCTTATAGTTGTTATTTCACACTTAAGTGAATTGATAGTCAGGAAAATATCCTACTGAAACAGAAGACTGTTGATCTTTACTGTCTTGTACATGTGGTTGTACTTGTTCTGTGCTTGTCATCGGAGTATCTATATTTATGCTGGAATCAAGCGTGGCCAGCAAAGCAAACCTATTTGAACAGGGGACTATAGGTTGGGGTACACACTCAACAGTACCGATGGAAGACTCTGGAGTTTTGGTAACCTCGACTTGTCCAACCTGTCCCTGTGCGTGTCCTTTTGCTTGAACAATTGATGTGATACTGCCATTATCGGAATTACCCTTTCCAGACTGTTTCTGGAACATTGTAGGGATAATTACTGGGCGTGTCGGGCTAGCGTGGGTAGGAGAAGAATGACCAATTATACGTGGTGTTGAAGTTTCTGAGGCCAGGATATCTTCACACTCACTGATAAGAGTATCAATTCTATCTATGACACAGTTACCAGCTGAGTGCTTCTGTTT
Source organism: Calotriton arnoldi (assembly GCA_963921515.1). Classification (NCBI taxonomy): domain Eukaryota; kingdom Metazoa; phylum Chordata; class Amphibia; order Caudata; family Salamandridae; genus Calotriton; species Calotriton arnoldi. The sequence continues at coordinate 1,356,513 of CAWUFW010002546.1, read as the reverse complement.
TTCCTAGCCTTTTTCCCCTACCTGCCCCATTATTAGAGTTACTACCCGCCTCTGTGCCCTCCATGGTTTTCCGTTTCCCCATGGTTCAACAAGGATGAGTTAAGAAATTCCAAGATAATGGTACTGCCACAAAAATTTTAAAATGTCACCAATGTTAAATGTCAATGATAACAGATACAGATTAAATCCAGGAAGTGGAATTCCAGCGCAAGAGTAAACAGTTACAGTATGTTCAAAAGACACCACAATCGAGGGATGATTGCACACAGTACCTTTATCCAGATAGAAATTAACCGTGGCAGGTAAGGCTCACACCAGCTGTCAGATGTAAGGGGGGTGGCCCTGCCCTTCCCCTTCCTGTCACAGACGGGCAAAGACGGGCCCGCCCTTGGCCCGAGCTTAGCCTGGGCGCGCCCGCGCGCGTCCTGCAAAGCGGGAGCCGTGATTGCCTTTATGCGCCTCCGGGCGCGCAGGAAAGTGACGGCGCCTCCAGGCGCGAGAAGCAGCAGGGCAGTCTGGGGCGGTGATTTGTGCGGTTCCCGCGAAGCGGGAGCCGCGAGTGCCTTTATGCGCCTCAGGGCGTGCAGGAAAGTGACGGCGCCTCAAGGCGCGAGAAGCAGCAGGGCAGTCTGGGGCGGTGATTTGTGCGGTTCCCGCGAAGCGGGAGCCGCGAGTGCCTTTATGCGCCTCCGGGCGCGCTGGAAAGTGACGGCGCCTCCAGGCGCGAGAAGCAGCAGGGCAATCTGGGGCGGTGATTTGTGCGGTTATATCAGAGCTGCTGACTTTGGTACTGGGGAACCAGGATCGAATCTCGGCGTCATCTCAAAAGCCTGTGATTCTGGGCGAATCCCTTAATCTCCCAATGCCTAAAAATAAAAAGTGAATGTGGCCTTGTGTAATGTAACTGGTACTCATGCAAAGTGCTCCAAAACGTTCGGGTCGAGTTCGTGTTTTATAAAGCTACAAAAAACTAGGAAGCTTTAAAAATAAAAAAACGAACTTGTTAATAATTTCCTTCCTGTGACTCTTGCACATTTTCTTACATTGCTACGTTCGTGGAGCTTGTTAGCTCCGTTTCTTTACTGGTGTGAGTGCCTAATAGTGCTTACAAAGAACCACTTCGGGTGGACATGATCCGCGCAGGGGGTGGGAAGCCTCAGCAGCGAGGATCCCTGGAGAGCATCTTCTGAGAAGAGAAGGTGTTTGGGTCACAGTAATGTTTGTCACATGCGCTAACATCAAACACGTGAACCCTGCAGACGTGGAGAGGGGGTGTAGGCATCACCTCTGAAAAACATTTTATAAATCACCGCCTATGCGATGCCTGAGCGCTCCCAAACTCCCGCCCTCCCTTTCGGATTCAGAAATTAGAACAAATAAAGGCGCGTGTAAAATCCAGCGGCCTGCCCAGGGTCACAGGGTGCGCAGAGCAGCTGAACAGTTCCTCGTTCTAGTAAAGCAAGCACAAGACACCGGAGCAGACACGAGTCCTGCACAAAGCAAACACCGCGGTGCTTGGTGCGGGCCCCACCTGCACGCACAAATCCGTGCCCTCCAGCTAGGGGTGGAGAGGGAGTGATGCACGCACCGATCCGTGCCCTCCAGCTAGGGGTGGAGAGGCGGAGCAATGCACGCACAAATACATGCCCTCCAGCTAGGGGTGGAGAGGCGGGGTGATGCACAAACCCGTGCCCTCCAGCTAGGGGTGGAGAGGCAGAGTGATGCAAGGCCGAGACAACACAGCAAGGGGAAGTACCGGAACCATCTGCAGACGACAGCTCCACCCAGAGCACCACTGTGGCAGGTGACTGGAGGGCCGGGAGAGGCGGAGAGAGTCAGATGCAAGGGGTGGGTAATAAAGAGTGTAAGAAAGGAGAGAAGAGGGGAGAGAGAGTCAGACGCAAGAGAGCCAGAAATACAGTGTTAGAAAGTAGAGAAGAGGGAACGAGAGAGGGAAAACGTGCGACTGGTAGTGAGAGGATTAAAAGGGGCAAAAGGACGCTGGATAGAGGGAATATGAAGTGAATGTAAAGGAGGAGAGAACCTCAGGAAATATCTATGGAATATCAGGAAAAGATCTGAGGTGAGAGTAATGACATCAGAGAGGGGGTGAACGGGGAGGTGAGGGAAGAGCTGATGTAAAGGAGGAGAAGGGACTGAAAGAGGAGTCCTGGTGAGTGATGGAGAGAGGTGAATAAGAGGCAGAGGGGTGGGGGCGGGGTAAAGAGGAAGCAGAGGGTGAAAGGGAAACATCCGGGTGAGAAAATAGGAAGCGGGAAGGAAGTTTTCAAACATTGAAAGCTCTAAAGTCTCAGATCTAACTACGTGGCCGAAGTTCAAAGTACGAGGGTTACCGTTTCTAGGGAAGGTGTAAATACAACCATTCACACACAGCAAGATTAACCACCACAAAAGAAAGCGGCTTGTGGGTACAGTCACTGCTGCAAGGCGCTGGATAACACTACACTGGTGGCGCCGAGGTCGGACCTCATCAAAACAAACAGAGTACATAAGGAACCTGGTCACACATCAGCAGCCCAGGGTGAAAACCATCATATACCCGCCCTTCAAGCCTCTGACAAGTCTGAATGATTGAATTAATGCATCAACAATGCTGGTCTTTGCGCGGAAAGCACCCTGGGGAAAAAAACAGATTTTACACCACTTTCTCTTTATCTATGTATTGAAAATATTTGAGGAAGGTGAGGGGGCAAAATAAAGTAGGGTCACGAAAAGAAAACCAAACGAAAAGTAGACAGCCGTAAAAACAAGCGCAGGCACGCAGAGCGTCATTCGCTGGCGAAAGAGTGGCCACTGCTGCGCATGTGCAAGCGTTAATGGCCTATTAGACAAGCGCTGAAATACAAGCGCGGCCCCGAAAGTTAAAGTCCATCTACAGTGTTTACCTTACGGGAGCGAGCAGCGGCGGGCGCGATAATTGCAAACAGATGGCGCCGCTGCTCGCTCCCGCAAGGTAAATGCCGTACATGCACGAGGGCTCATTGGAAACAGTGCAGTACATGCACGAGTTTCCAAAAAAGTACGTTTTAGGCGAGACCTAAAAACATGCAGTCACCAAACACGCATTAATAACAAAGAAAAAAGTAGTGCCATAAAAGGAGGAGGAAAAGGTCAAAAGGAGTACTTGGTCCAAGCTCCACTGATAAGAAAGCACACAAAGAGAAAGATGAACACAACAGGAAATAGCATGCTGCGACCAACAGAAGACACAGAAAACAGAGTGACAAGCATTCGAACAAATAAAAAGTAAGGTCGGAATGAAAGCACTTTTAAGATTTTTTTTTCATTACAAAAGATTTCGCAAGCACAGTGCAAGCTAAACCTAAAAATGGCTAAAACCCAAATTAGAATTCGAAAGGGAAGCTCAATAACTCAGAGCAGATAAAACAGGCCTTTGGGATTTTTTTTATTATTATTACATTTTATACCAACAGGAACCAACAGAATTAGAACAACTTGATATGTTTTTCACTGACCTTCACCTCGCAATGTTTTATCCACAAAACAGTGTGACACTAGAGAAGCCCACCTCTGATTCAAAAGAAAAAGATATGGGGTTACAACCTAATAAACCTTCAGGGCCAGACGAACTCACCAGTACCTTTCTAAAAACGTTTTGTACTCAATTAGCGCTCAGATGGGCTTGGCTCTATAACTTATTCCTGGAGACCGAAAAGGTATCTCCCTCTGAGAGGTAGACATAATTCGTAGTTTGTGAATTGGCCCATGTACGGGCATTAGAAACAACCAAAGAGTCTAGTGGTAACTGCCCTTTAATAAAAGCTGTATCTAAGGGAGCAGGTTTATATTTTTGTCTATTCTGTGAGAATAAGAGCACGCATGGGGTCTTTAAAAATATCATCAGCATGTCTCATCATACCTTTGAGCATAGGTGGGGTCTGGCTAGCCCTTTGTGTGTTACTGAGTGTTTCAAATAAGAAATCTTCCTCTAGAGATTCCTTGTGCAACTGTACTCCATGATATTGTACAGCTCTAGCAAGTAATTCTAGATATCCCACATTATCGTCAGGAGGGGAAGGCTTTGCGGGGTAAAGATCTGGGTTTTTATCTGTGGGTGAATCAGTGTTGTAATCTTTCCAGGGATCTATTGTTAAAATGTTGTCCCCCCTCCCCGTCTCCATCATCATCATCATCAGGTGATGGTGGTGGTGGAGAGTTAGTTGGTGTAATGAGTAAATGCTCCAATGGTGGGGAACATGGTGCAGGTGAACGTGGTGGAGGAGGAGAGGGGTTAGTGCCTACATTCTTCCTCTTCAAAGGAATATGATAAAGTGTGTCCTCTGATTCAGGTTTGCGCTTCTGAGGCAGTTTAGTAAGGACATGTCGTGTATGTGGATTTATTTAAAGTTCCTTTTGTTTTGGGTCCGTTTTGGTGGTGGGACGTTGAAAATCAGATCCTGAGGCTTCAGAGGGACATTTTTCAGTTTCAGCACCGAGGACTTCGGTGCCAGGATGGAGTGACTTTTCGGCACGGAAGATTTCGGTTCCGAAGCCGTCTTTGATTTCGGTGTCAATGGTTTCGGCTCCAAATCAGTTTTTGGTTTCGAGCCTGAAGGTTTCGGCTCGGTGCCAGGCCAACTTGATCCCGAGCCGGAAGGCTTAGTGATGTGTTTTGGTGCCGACCTGGAAGGCGGGCGTCAGAAACATCTTCTCGGTATCGACCATGGCCCGGATGCGGGGGTGGAACCGAAGCCTTTTGCTTGGGCTGATTTCAACTTTGGGGCAGGGGTGTTCGGTACTCACAACAGATTGACCTTGTGGTAAGTCTTCTTCCATACCGGAGTCCGATTCCGGAATAGATGCAAGTTCTTCTTGTTCTTCCTCGGCCCCTTGTGCGCCGAATCGTGCTCGGATCCTTCACCGAAGATGTCCGGCGTGTATTCAACGTTTTGACTCTGCATTTCGCGACGTCGAGCCGGATGATCACGAACGTTTTCTTCGATCGAAAAAGATCTGCACGCGTCACAGTCCTGTTCGTTGTGCTACGGATATAAGCACAAGTGCACACTTCATGTGAGTTAGTGCGTGGATACTTCGTGTGGCACAGAGGACAGAATTTGAATGGAGTCCGTTCCTTCGACTGCGTGGTGGACCGACGTGGTTAGACCGGACGGCCTTCCTGAAGTTTTCCGATCGAAATTGAGGTTTTCCTCGACAGATACGATACGCGGAGAAGTGGGAATGCGTTCGAAATAAAACCGACGCGGGTAGAGTGGCTTGCGCACCGAGGGGAACCCGAAGAACGGTTTTGGAACCGGAGCGCAGCAATATTCCGATGGCAGAAAAAAACAATCCAACAATGGAGTTGATGCCCATGCGCACTATCACTGAAAGGAGGAGTCATCTTACCTTGTGACTGGAAAGACTTCTTCGAAGAAAAACAACTTGCAAACATCCGGATCCAACACTAGATGGCAGGAGTATGCAAAGCATGTGAGCTGTAGATCACATGCCTCGAACATATATATATATATATATATATATTCGCAATTCAGCATGATTTTTACTGTCACCATTCGGCACGAAAATAACATGCAGTTGTTAATGTAGTGCTGAAATCGTTCCCACAGCAGAGGGCTGCGCATCGTTGCATGCTGAACTGAAGCGCAGGCTTTTTTTGCGTGTGTTTAACTGAGAATAAACAAACGATTAATCGTTTAACACACGCTGGGCACTGCTATTCTGCAGTTTTTGTGCAGTGTAACATCCCATATCAGACCCAGAGTCACCCCCAGCCTATTCAAGGAGTTGGGGTGGGTACAAAAGAACGGCGAGCAGGGGGATTTAAAAATAACAGATCGGTGGAATGTGGGGGTGGGTTTAAAATGTTGTCAAAACGCCATCTACAGAATAAGGACAAATTGCAGAAGCCAAAGGGGCTTCAGCTCAGGAGCCTTGCAAGCTGCACACCACAGCAAGAAGCTATGTGCCCAAACCTTGCTCTGTGGAATATTGAGTAAATGTAATGGTGTTGTCTGTTACTGGTGCGCAAACTTGTTGTGGTCGAACTAAACACAGATGTACATGGCTGCCAGAATCATTACGGAATGCCAGCGCATCCTTGCAGCTGTAGCCATCGGTAAAGAAGAAATAAACCAGTCAGCAGTGTCTCTTGACTCAATGGAATGTTTCCACTGCCACAGCCTCTTATAAAGCAGTAAAAAATGTTATTTGTTAAGTAGGGGACTTACTTGTAAAAAAGCAGAAGGAGGGTGCTGGAGGTAGGTTTAGGAACTACGGTGATGGGGGGCGGCTAGGAAGAGGATTAAAAACAACGCCCGGGTCGAGAATTAAAGACAATGCCAGGGTTCGAGTCTCAGTGGGAGGGTCAACATCCTGTGGTTCTGGGCAGATGACTTAATCTCTTCTCTCCGTGCCTAAAAATGAATGCGTCCATTTGTAATACAGCTGGCTCATGTACAACGCTCCGATAGCTTCAGAGTACGGGGACAAAAGTTAAAATAATTAACCATCTCGTCTCTTCGTGCCTAAAAATGTATGTGTCCGTGTGCAATGCAGCTAGTTCATGTACAGCATTCCAATACCTTTGGAGTTCGGGGACAAAAGAAAAACAAGCATTGGCATAGCCAATAGGTCTCGCCTCTGGGACCTTATAAGTGATTTGCTAGAGGTGTTTGGAAGTTTGGTAAGAGATGCAATTTAGCATAAAGGGATATGAAAAAGGAAACCAGGAAAGTGTGATGGGGGAGGGAGGGAGAAGCAAAGGGATGAGAGAGAGTGAGATAAAGAAAAAGCAGATGGCGAGAAGAAGCGAGTAGGGGGATAAATATAGAATGGGTTTGGTAAATATAGAAAAACTTTTTAGTGGTCGCAAACCCCTTTATAGATGAGGAAAAGGTAAGGGAGAGGATTGATGTGGGGTTATATCAGTTCAGTTCAGTTCAAATTGATTTATTCGACAACATATATCATAAAATCATTATTTGACATTTATACAATAAGACAATATCTGTTCAGTAATGAAAAGATCTTAAATACACAAGTTCGTTTAAAAAATATCTTAACATGACATTATTAACAGCATGTTAAAATACAGAGCATAAAACAGATTTCACTAAAAACATTAGTCTAAGAAAAATATGTACATATCACTTTCTACGAGTCCCTTCCACCCCAGGTACTCAATAGTTATAGTAAAAATACAAAAAGAAAGATAAAAGGGGCATAGTCCATCACAGTGATCAGTACTCAAAGTGCTAGTGCTATATCCATCATAAGCGTATATTCAAAAGTTATAGCGCAACCCAATGTAATCTGTGGTTTTAGCACATATTATGTAACACAACTTCTTTAACTGCCAAAAAAGTCACACTTGCCTAAGTTGGAGTCACACCACGTAGGGCTTTGATTCTAACTAACCAGGCTTGACCTAAAAACTTGGCCACTCCACATGAGAATAAAACACTGGGGTCAGATTTTAAAATGCGCAGAGCAAACCGGTGATCGCGGGTGCCCATGTCACTGCATATTGGTTTTAACCATTTGGTACTTGCTTTGTTGTAAGCAGGGCAAGCGAACAAGACATGAGCAACACACTCGACCGGGGTGCCACAGCAAGGGCAACTCTCTGTTGTGTTCTCAGCTGCATGCCACTTTGCCATTAGGGTATTGACAGGGAGCGTGCCGAACCTAAACTGAATGTACAGAGTCCTATCTCTTGGGACCTGGATCACGTCTAGATAGGGCTCCAAGCTTCTAGTTTGCTTAAAGATAAGAAACTCCTCTGTCAAGCTCCCCATAATTGGCTTGCTGATCTCTTGGCTATCAATCCAGTCCCAATAATAGCGCTTACTAGGGGAATTTGGGTGTCCCATGATTCCTTAAGGCTAAGTTGCATCATGGTTTTCTTCACGTATGAAATCCACTTGACCCTATGGTCCACATCCAAATTCATTACCTCGGTTAGCGCTGAGGCGTAGTTGGTAAGCTCTTCAGTACGCCTTAGGCGAGCCCAAAAGAGCAGTGGGCGTAGCCTAGCAATTGCTCTAAACGGTCGCCTACCCATGTCATACATTAAAGGTGTTAATGGGGTGTTACGGGGAAGCATTACCAAATCCCTTAAAAATTTGTGCTCAGACCTGCTTAACTCGTCCACATTTTCAAACCCCCATAGCTCGGCTCCATACAGAGCCGAGCTGACTGCTCTTGCTTCATAAACTACGAGCGCCGGGGCAACTGGCCTACTATACGAGGAGCGATGTTCTTTGCTTAGTGCCCCAATCACGCGTTTATGGTTCAAAAGCATTTTAGCTAAATGGGGCCTCCAGTGCATTTTATCAGAGAGTCGTATGCCAAGATATTCAAAGTTCCCGACTCTCTCCAAGGGGGTACCATTCAGTGTAAAATTATTCCTAAAAGATTTGTGGGGGTTAAAAGCCATGAGCTTTGTCTTTGTGGTATTAATAACTAAGCCCCGTGCATCACAAAAGGATTGATACCTGTTCAATAATTTTTGTAACCCAACAGGAGTCTTTGACATCAACAGGGTGTCATCAGCGAACAGAAGCGTTGGCACTTTGTCGCCCGCCAGGATTGGGGCATCAGCTGGGTCTTCTTGCAGAAACTTCACCACCCCGTTCACATACAAAGAGAACAGGGTGGGAGCCATAACACAGCCCTGGCGGACTCCCTTGCCAACAGGAATCTGCTCCGTCATCTGGCCTTGAGCACCCCATCGCACCTGGGCATAATTTCCCTCGTGAAGACGAATTAATAAATTAAGAATTAACTGTGGAATGCCCATATCTTTTAAAATCTGCCACAATTTAGCCCTGGGTACCAGATCAAACGCTGTTTTTAAGTCGATAAATGCCAGGTAGAGGCTGCCTTTCCCAATTAAAACAACTTTCCAATATATAAGCATTAGTCTAAAAACCTGGTCAATCGTCCCGGTACTGGCCCTAAAGCCCGCCTGATATTGTGAGAGGATGTCCTCCTCTTCAGCCCATACTTGGATTCTCTGTAGGAGGACCCTACCTAACACCTTTTGCATTACATCAGTCAGACTTATGGGCCTGTAGTTTGAGGGGTCTTCCTTGTCACCTTTTGTATAAATAGGAACTACTTCTGCACCTTTCCAGGATTCTGGTACTGGGCATCCTGTAGCTATGGCATTAAACAATAACTGAAAATAACACGACCACCCTCTAGGATCAAACAAAAATAAATCTCCTGGCAAACCATCAGGTCCTGGGGCTTTAGCGGGGGCTAATTTCGAAATCGCAGACTCTATTTCAGCCCGCGAAAAGGGATCACTAACATTCCCTATAGGCGGGATGTTTGTGGTGCCACATGGTTCCTCCAGACATCCGTCCTCTGAGGTGGAATATAATTTCGCAAAATGATTCTGCCATACATGGCAGGTGATATGGTTGGGCATAATGCCTAGATCCCTATTATTTCCCGGCTCACTAAGGACCAGAATAGGTTCTTGTTGTTTCCTAGACTTGCATCCTTCAGCTCTTGCCAGTACCGTTCATCCCACTCAATCTTAGCTTTGTGTAAAGCAACCTTATAATCCTTCCTGGCCGTTTTAACCCTAGAGCAGTTTTTAGTTCTAATTGCTAAGGTCAGAGATTGTCTTTTGAGCTTGCAGTCTTTAGTATACCACAGGTGCTGTTTTTTTTGCGAGCACGCGGAGTGTTATTCTTGCATGGAGCCTGAAAATAGAAACTTAATATCTCTACAGTGCAAGAATGGACGGCAGAAACCATGTCACACTCAGGTGTATCTATGACCACAGCCCAGAGTTCTGCTGTTTTCTCGGACAGGGTCTTACGAATAGCCGATAACTTTGAATCATGCAATGAGACCCTGTCCCACTTTAAGTGCCTTTTACAATTGGAGGGGACGATATTGGTGATACAGGTCGCTGCCCTACTAATCTGAGGGTCTGGTGGAGGAGCCCATGGATTCCTCATGGTCATACATAGAGGGTTGTGATCGCTATCAGTCGTAACACCTACAAACATGTCAGTCGTCACATCCCACAAATTTACATCAAGTAGAATATAATCGATACGTGAGGGACAACTGACTCTGTTGAAGGTGTTAGCCCCCTGTGTATCCGAAGGAGTTCTGCCGTTGGTTGCCCTAAGATCAAACTCTGTGGCTAATGCATTAAGCTGAATAGCTAGATTGGTCCATTTTTTGATGGGGGGTAAATTAAGTGAGGGGACTGCCCATTTGTCATCAGCCCTATCATACTCCAGCATATCGTCTGAACTCAAAGGTACAATTAAAATCGCCTGCAATCATAATACGATTACCAGGCGAACAGCTGGATATAGCCTGCTCTAAGAGCGTAACGGTGGGCGATTGTTTGCCCCCTTGGTTCCTCTAATGTAGACATTAAACAAGTCTAAAATATCCCCACCATTTGGGCCCCTAATAGTCAATCTCATGATATCATGACTTAAGGATGGGTGCATGAAAATTCGACAGCCTGAGGCAATATTCACCCAAACAATCAAACCCCCTGAAGAACGCCCTCTCCCCACAGAAGTAGCTGGGATGCAATAGCAGGCATAACCTGTTTTGTGCAATGACGCCAAACTCCATGTCTCCTGGAAGACGCAGATATCAAATCCCTCAATAAGTTCATTCCAGTACGGGAGTAGGAGTTTATTTTGTAAACCTGCTACATTCCATGTTATAATCCTAAACTTAGTGGAAGAGGGAATCACAGCCAGATTATCGTTTACCAATTGAAGCTGGCTTAGCTGCACTTGCAGATCGGGCACTTCAGGGTAAACTAATGGTTTACTTAATCCTGTCCCATATATCCTCTCACCAGTTTCAAGGTGATCACTTAAGCCCCTATTGCCATGATTACCCCATACTATATCTTGTGCATCAGAGTTAGGTAAAGTGATTTGTGGGTTATACAAGGAGCTCAGGATTACAGGGCTTGGGTCCATGTTAGAGCAGTGAGCGGTCTCTAGTCAGTCAACTGCTTCTAAGGATGTCCCTTGCTCCGAAATATCGGTTGTCCCACCCCCATTATAAAAACGTGTGCTCCTAAATTGTATGGATGAAGCAGACGGGGGACAGGTTCTGAATTCTAGGGCGAGCACATTCCCTGCCAGATCGCCGGGACAAAGTGTAAGTTCAATGTAGTCATGTATTTGCGCGGGGTTGAGCATCTGCGTGTGCAAATGATATCCTCACGTATCAACGAGCGACACCCCCTAGTGTGGCGGATCCAGTATATCACTTTGTTTGTTAGGGAATCAGGACTTTCGTAAGCAGCATTAGGATTAAGCTTGGGAACATTAGTCATAAGAATAGTTTGGCCCTGTGACTGGGGAACAGCGGGTGGGTAATGAGTCTGCTGGTGTGAATTAGCCAGAGTATTTCAAACCGAGGATATACTACTAGAATTTCCTTGGTTCAATCGAGTTCTAGAGGCAGTTTGGTTAGGGCACTCTCTAGGTATGTAGGGCTTTGAGATATTAGAACCTTTTAATGCAGTAGTATTTGTGTAGTTATTTGGTTTCAAGGTTTGGGGATTATAATTTGTAGGGTATAATACACCAGAAATAGCAGCTCCACTTGGTTTGGCCCTTTCAATTGGAGGCATTTTATTTGGCGATTCCTTCTTCCGATTAGGATGAGGCAGATTGTTTGCTTGCTGCTGGCAGGGTGGAACCAGTGGTAATAAAAGTTTAACCATCACAGTGAGATCTTCCATCATCTGTCTTATAGTTGTTATTTCACACTTAAGTGAATTGATAGTCAGGAAAATATCCTACGAAACAGAAGACTGTTGATCTTTACTGTCTTGTACATGTGGTTGTACTTGTTCTGTGCTTGTCATCGGAGTATCTATATTTATGCTGGAATCAAGCGTGGCCAGCAAAGCAAACCTATTTGAACAGGGGACTATAGGTTGGGGTACACACTCAACAGTACCGATGGAAGACTCTGGAGTTTTGGTAACCTCGACTTGTCCAACCTGTCCCTGTGCGTGTCCTTTTGCTTGAACAATTGATGTGATACTGCCATTATCGGAATTACCCTTTCCAGACTGTTTCTGGAACATTGTAGGGATAATTACTGGGCGTGTCGGGCTAGCGTGGGTAGGAGAAGAATGACCAATTATACGTGGTGTTGAAGTTTCTGAGGCCAGGATATCTTCACACTCACTGATAAGAGTATCAATTCTATCTATGACACAGTTACCAGCTGAGTGCTTCTGTTTTTCCTAGCCTTTTTCCCCTACCTGCCCCATTATTAGAGTTACTACCCGCCTCTGTGCCCTCCATGGTTTTCCGTTTCCCCATGGTTCAACAAGGATGAGTTAAGAAATTCCAAGATAATGGTACTGCCACAAAAATTTTAAAATGTCACCAATGTTAAATGTCAATGATAACAGATACAGATTAAATCCAGGAAGTGGAATTCCAGCGCAAGAGTAAACAGTTACAGTATGTTCAAAAGACACCACAATCGAGGGATGATTGCACACAGTACCTTTATCCAGATAGAAATTAACCGTGGCAGGTAAGGCTCACACCAGCTGTCAGATGTAAGGGGGGTGGCCCTGCCCTTCCCCTTCCTGTCACAGACGGGCAAAGACGGGCCCGCCCTTGGCCCGAGCTTAGCCTGGGCGCGCCCGCGCGCGTCCTGCAAAGCGGGAGCCGTGATTGCCTTTATGCGCCTCCGGGCGCGCAGGAAAGTGACGGCGCCTCCAGGCGCGAGAAGCAGCAGGGCAGTCTGGGGCGGTGATTTGTGCGGTTCCCGCGAAGCGGGAGCCGCGAGTGCCTTTATGCGCCTCAGGGCGTGCAGGAAAGTGACGGCGCCTCAAGGCGCGAGAAGCAGCAGGGCAGTCTGGGGCGGTGATTTGTGCGGTTCCCGCGAAGCGGAGCCGCGAGTGCCTATGCGCCTCCGGGCGCGCTGGAAAGTGACGGCGCCTCCAGGCGCGAGAAGCAGCAGGGCAATCTGGGGCGGTGATTTGTGCGGTTATATCAGAGCTGCTGACTTTGGTACTGGGGAACCAGGATCGAATCTCGGCGTCATCTCAAAAGCCTGTGATTCTGGGCGAATCCCTTAATCTCCCAATGCCTAAAAATAAAAAGTGAATGTGGCCTTGTGTAATGTAACTGGTACTCATGCAAAGTGCTCCAAAACGTTCGGGTCGAGTTCGTGTTTTATAAAGCTACAAAAAACTAGGAAGCTTTAAAAATAAAAAAACGAACTTGTTAATAATTTCCTTCCTGTGACTCTTGCACATTTTCTTACATTGCTACGTTCGTGGAGCTTGTTAGCTCCGTTTCTTTACTGGTGTGAGTGCCTAATAGTGCTTACAAAGAACCACTTCGGGTGGACATGATCCGCGCAGGGGGTGGGAAGCCTCAGCAGCGAGGATCCCTGGAGAGCATCTTCTGAGAAGAGAAGGTGTTTGGGTCACAGTAATGTTTGTCACATGCGCTAACATCAAACACGTGAACCCTGCAGACGTGGAGAGGGGGTGTAGGCATCACCTCTGAAAAACATTTTATAAATCACCGCCTATGCGATGCCTGAGCGCTCCCAAACTCCCGCCCTCCCTTTCGGATTCAGAAATTAGAACAAATAAAGGCGCGTGTAAAATCCAGCGGCCTGCCCAGGGTCACAGGGTGCGCAGAGCAGCTGAACAGTTCCTCGTTCTAGTAAAGCAAGCACAAGACACCGGAGCAGACACGAGTCCTGCACAAAGCAAACACCGCGGTGCTTGGTGCGGGCCCCACCTGCACGCACAAATCCGTGCCCTCCAGCTAGGGGTGGAGAGGGAGTGATGCACGCACCGATCCGTGCCCTCCAGCTAGGGGTGGAGAGGCGGAGCAATGCACGCACAAATACATGCCCTCCAGCTAGGGGTGGAGAGGCGGGGTGATGCACAAACCCGTGCCCTCCAGCTAGGGGTGGAGAGGCAGAGTGATGCAAGGCCGAGACAACACAGCAAGGGGGAAGTACCGGAACCATCTGCAGACGACAGCTCCACCCAGAGCACCACTGTGGCAGGTGACTGGAGGGCCGGGGAGAGGCGGAGAGAGTCAGATGCAAGGGGGTGGGTAATAAAGAGTGTAAGAAAGGAGAGAAGAGGGGGAGAGAGAGTCAGACGCAAGAGAACCAGAAATACAGTGTTAGAAAGTAGAGAAGAGGGAACGAGAGAGGGAAAACGTGCGACTGGTAGTGAGAGGATTAAAAGGGGCAAAAGGACGCTGGATAGAGGGAATATGAAGTGAATGTAAAGGAGGAGAGAACCTCAGGAAATATCTATGGAATATCAGGAAAAGATCTGAGGTGAGAGTAATGACATCAGAGAGGGGGGTGAACGGGGAGGTGAGGGAAGAGCTGATGTAAAGGAGGAGAAGGGACTGAAAGAGGAGTCCTGGTGAGTGATGGAGGGAGGTGAATAAGAGGCAGAGGGGTGGGGGCGGGGTAAAGAGGAAGCAGAGGGTGAAAGGGAAACATCCGGGTGAGAAAATAGGAAGCGGGAAGGAAGTTTTCAAACATTGAAAGCTCTAAAGTCTCAGATCTAACTACGTGGCCGAAGTTCAAAGTACGAGGGTTACCGTTTCTAGGGAAGGTGTAAATACAACCATTCACACACAGCAAGATTAACCACCACAAAAGAAAGCAGCTTGTGGGTACAGTCACTGCTGCAAGGCGCTGGATAACACTACACTGGTGGCGCCGAGGTCGGACCTCATCAAAACAAACAGAGTACATAAGGAACCTGGTCACACATCAGCAGCCCAGGGTGAAAACCATCATATACCCGCCCTTCAAGCCTCTGACAAGTCTGAATGATTGAATTAATGCATCAACAATGCTGGTCTTTGCGCGGAAAGCACCCTGGGGAAAAAAACAGATTTTACACCACTTTCTCTTTCTTTATCTATGTATTGAAAATATTTGAGGAAGGTGAGGGGGCAAAATAAAGTAGGGTCACGAAAAGAAAACCAAACAAAAAGTAGACAGCCGTAAAAAACAATCGCAGGCACGCAGAGCGTCATTCGCTGGCGAAAGAGTGGCCACTGCTGCGCATGTGCAAGCGTTAATGGCCTATTAGACAAGCGCTGAAATACAGCGCGGCCCCGAAAGTTAAAGTCCATCTACAGTGTTTACCTTACGGGAGCGAGCAGCGGCGGGCGCGATAATTGCAAACAGATGGCGCCGCTGCTGCGCTCCCGCAAGGTAAATGCCGTACATGCACGAGGGCTCATTGGAAACAGTGCAGTACATGCACGAGTTTCCAAAAAGTACGTTTTAGGCGAGACCTAAAAACATGCAGTCACCAAACACGCATTAATAACAAAGAAAAAAGTAGTGCCATAAAAGGAGGAGGAAAAGGTCAAAAGGAGTACTTGGTCCAAGCTCCACTGATAAGAAAGCACACAAAGAGAAAGATGAACACAACAGGAAATAGCATGCTGCGACCAACAGAAGACACAGAAAACAGAGTGACAAGCATTCGAACAAATAAAAAGTAAGGTCGGAATGAAAGCACTTTTAAGATTTTTTTCATTACAAAAGATTTCGCAAGCACAGTGCAAGCTAAACCTAAAAATGGCTAAAACCCAAATTAGAATTCGAAAGGGAAGCTCAATAACTCAGAGCAGATAAAACAGGCCTTTGGGATTTTTTTTTATTATTATTACATTTTATACCAACAGGAACCAACAGAATTAGAACAACTTGATATGTTTTTCACTGACCTTCACCTCGCAATGTTTTATCCACAAAACAGTGTGACACTAGAGAAGCCCACCTCTGATTCAAAAGAAAAAGATATGGGGTTACAACCTAATAAACCTTCAGGGCCAGACGAACTCACCAGTACCTTTCTAAAAACGTTTTGTACTCAATTAGCGCTCAGATGGGCTTGGCTCTATAACTTATTCCTGGAGACCGAAAAGGTATCTCCCTCTGAGAGGTAGACATAATGCGTATTCATAAGCTGGGCATACCAGCTCAATTTTGCTCATCAAATTGGGATTTATCCCTGTTAAATGCTGTTCTCAAGCTATATACTAAAATGTTGGCTTCCAGTATTGAGAATTATAGGCCTTTCCAATTTACCCAGATGAATCAGTGTTCATAAAACAAACTTTTGACAATGTCTGTTGAGCTGTCGAGAAATCAAATAGAAGGAAAATTACAATGGCCATCGTATCCCTTGATATTGAAAATGCATTTGACATTGGTCATTCCTGGGTTATGTTCTTGGCAAAATGTGACTATGTCTACATATATAAAAATATATTTGGGCAAAATACTGCTCACTATGACGGACCTCTGTGACTCCACCATAGACATCTTAGACATCCTGGCGTGCTACAGTGTGATCTCAGGATTTGAAGGGAACTTTGATAAATCTGAATTAATGGGCAACAGTGTAAATGCTCATATGAAGGACTGTCTTAGGCCTCTCCATTATGAAAGACTAAGAACAAAATTAAATATTTGGGAAATTATACAACTCCAATGTTGCAATAACTATATTAAGCCATTTACATTTTTCCACCAACTACTGACTGCCATCAAACAAGATCTCCTTCACTAACCCTGCCGATTGATTTTTCAGCTAAGAAGAATATTGACATTGAAAATTAATATAATCTCATTCAAGTTATAAAAGTTACCAGCGACTTTTATAAAACATGATATGCTCTTTCTAAAAATCAGCATGCAATGTATTGTCCGTCAGGGGTGGGGGCAAAAAGCCCAGATTATCTAGGAAACTCATGCAGGCTGGCAAAGGGGTGGGTGGACTGTGATTTCCCAATATTAAAAACTAGTACCTAATGGCCCAATTGAGAGTATCCTTCGATAGATCCTTACATGAAACTGAATAGCATTAGTTACACATGGAGAGATCACTGACAAGACCGCTTGGGGACCTTTTTATGGTTGCAGAGCCATAGTAGACCTACTGTAGCTTATGTTTCAGACATAATCAGACCAATCATTGAAGCATGGTGTTATCAAAAACCCCAACATCACCACATTTCCTTCCCCATTCACATCTGTACACTATAACCCAGAATTTACAGAATCATTTACAGATGGCCACTTTAGGAAGTGGAGAGTGTTCTACCTTGGGGGATCTATTTTGTTTAGTGAAAATTAAATAATTTGATACATGCAAAGACATTTTGATATTGATGAGAACGGAAAGACTACATTATATTCTATTGGAACACTGGGCTCTCTTCCCCACTAATAAGGAAGCAGGGGTGAGAGATGGAACTCCAATTGAACAGCCCTTTAAAAAGCTTTATATACCAAAATGAGTTGTTTCTAATATTTATGTAGTGTTAGAAAAAAGGTATAATCCATTAAAATTACAACATATGTCTAGATGTGAGCGAACACTGTGAATGAAAACTTTGCAAGAACAAATGGTAGACGTTATGGAGGAACCCAATGAAAACATTTAGAAGTGTCTAGAAACAAGAAACTTTACATATGATAATGTTTAGTTGGCACCTCAACATGCATGTGACAAGCTACCAGTGATGGATGTTGGAGACCATGTAGAGGTGAGCGTGATGACCTGCGTGACTGTCCTGCACACAAATCCCAAAAAGCTTAGCCATGTCCCAAAAAACTTATGGGTACACTTTTCCAGGTGATCCTGCTATTGCATTATTAGGTTTGAGACTCATAACTATAAGAAATGTAACAAATCATGACTGGATGCTACTCATGAACATGGTGGCTGCCAAATAAGCCACTGCAGCCAACTGACTGAAAATCTGTAAACCTTCATAACTGGTTAGTCCAATCATCTACAGACAATCATGGCGATTAAAAGGTTGTCATATGATTTGAAACAGAGAGTACATTTATAACTATCTGGATACCACTGATTGATCACCTACAACAGGACTCGTTATTGGTGACATGCCCTAAGACATTGAACATACTGACAGCTTGGCCTTAGACAAAGCACTCACTGCCGGTGTCCGTATGCTTCACGCAGCTTCCTCCTCCTATCCTACAGCCCAGCACAAGCACACTCAGGTTCACTATAGCGTGTGCATGCAACACTTCCTCCGATCTCCGGCAGACATCCTCAACCTGACAAGTGTGAGTGAAGTGGAAGTTGGTTTTATATGCAGCACCTCCAACAGGACACCTAGCTGAAAATTTGCCAGAAACGTCAGTCACAGGAGTAATTTTGCTATACTAATGGGTCTATGGAGTGGGCAGAACAAATAATGTTGGTTGGAGTACAGGTGATTAATGGCTACCGGTTGGGAGCTCAGTCACCCTGAGGCCACTGTGTCCACATCCAGCCACATCTCCGAACTTTTGCTTCAGTTCAACAGGATAGCTTAACCACCCGCAACTGTAAAACAAGATTATTCAAGTGTACTCTTGAGTGTGCGGATATGAAAACAATAGTTGTAAACCAATTATTAAGCAATAACATTACTTAAACATTAATTAAACAGACAGATACTTGTCACTTGTGGACAACGGTAACACAATCATACATATCAATGAATGTATAAACTACTGATGAGCTAAATCAAACTGTCAGAAACTAAGCCTCCGACGGTGATGAAATCCCCAAGACCAAGAAAAAGATTAATTGGACTCCTAAAGTGTTGCAAAACAATATTAATGGTAAAACAGTGTAATACAAATATCTGTACCATGACTTGATACTATTAAAGTTGTTGACTTTGAACTGAATTTCAAAAGTCTCATGCAAACTTGTTTTTAGATATTTTAGATCTTGCAAGATAAATACCATATCTACAGCTTAAAAATGTTCTTGCCAACAGTTAAGTCACCATTGCAGCAGGTCCTTACTTACATTCCTGATGCTTTCACCTGAAGTCTCCAGACCACACTCTAAATGAGGGAGGTTTTCCTGGACTACCCAACAATTCACAGATGAGCAAGAAGAGGGAAATGGGGAATACTGTATTTCTAGAATCCAGCACATTAACACCACCACTGGTTCGGACATCATTCTGCTGACAAGTTACATCATTTGCTGAGACCAATGTCACATTGAATGTAACCAAACACTGCCAGAACGTCTGTTGCCTTTTCATTCAACAATTACAGAATTGAGACTGAGATTGTAAAACATAAAAGCACACATGTAAAGGTAGAGAAAATTGCACACAAATGATCGATTATCGGCATTCATGAAGTCAGCACCCGAAAGTTGCATCTGCATATTGCTATCAAACCATGTTGGGGCCCAGTAAAACCAAGTTAATAAATACTGCTCTAACCTGGAACATACTGTGGAAGCTCCAATGTCCTATTGCCAGTCCAATATTAGAAAACTAACAGGTGACCAAGAGATCAGGGGTAGTTACGTTCCAGTACTGGGTTTACCCTACATGGTAAAGAATTGGGAACTATGGTCACCCCACAACTCTCCTCACACTTGGATAACACAAGTCAACTCAACCACTACAAATCAGACTTCCTAGGTTGCTATGGTAAATACAAGTATTGATCTGACAAAAAAATGGAGCTGCAAACGTCTGAATTTACGGCCTGCTTGTAAGGTTATTTTACTAGACATCACAGCATTATTGCACCAGGAGTGTAGTCAAAGAGAATGGGACAATAGCAGTCCCAGATTGCAAAAAACAGTAAGTGCACTGTACTCTCAACACTGCAGCACCCATTCGGCACAACTTACCCGGGGCAAAATACCTAGCTTGTCCACTTCAAGGTGTTGATTTATCTCAGAGGTGTTCTGTACAGTCTGCCATGAGCTGCCAGACCACCACTTAGCCGAGGCTAAAGAGTTTTGAGGGACAATCTAACTTGATTTACCTCCTGCCTTATAAACGATACTCACCAAGTGAAAATGATCCCTTTCGTATTCAAATCAGAAGCATTTGCATGTGGTGTACATTTGATATCATCTCTTCCTTGACAGTTCTCTTCAACAGCTACAACCATATCTCTTGGGAGACTACAATATCAGCTGCCACACGCAGGTGCATCAAGCCCACCTTCACCTCAACATCAAGAAGTGATCTGGGGCAGTGCTTAACCCGTTGCGTGCGTCCGTCGACCAACGGCCGTCGCGAGCACTACCTCTGTAGTGCTGCGAACGTCCGTTGGCCGACGCGGCCCCGACCACTCCGCTAAACCGCCGCACCGCGGCGGAATTGCCGCCGCGGTTAAGCGGTTAATTTGTAAAATATTAAGTGCCAGGGCTCTGACCAGGAGGCCACTGCAGCTTGCACCACCCATCGCCCCTGTCATCGCTGCCAAAACAACTACTAACCATCTCTCTCGCATGTAAATGCGACAGTTGAGATTATTCCAGGTCCCCACAGCTAAAGGAATGGCTGGGGAGGCAGGTATTAGTAATTGTTTTATGTATATTGTTTTCCTAAACAACTGTTATACTGCTCATCTTTAAATTACATGAGCAGCGCCACCTTGTGGCAGACTGCCCTTAGTGTGGTGTTGACAATTAGGTGCCGGTGCCGAGCACCGGAAACCAATTAAGTGCCGGTGCTCAGCACCGGAAAGCTCAGGCTCAAATTAAGCACTGGGGACTAACACCAAGTCGTGGTCTGACTGAAAACTGTTCAGCATTAGATGCTTTGAAACGGTCTTCCTTAATTGCGAAAAGACAAAAACCCTGCTCAGCCAAGCTCTCATCAAGGCAGACTAATTGAGAAGGGGGCAATAACCGAGAAATACGTGTCCAGAAATGCAAGCACTAGTTGTGCTAACATTGGTGGTAAATACTTTTCCACCTGTGAGGAAGTCAAAAACACTATGAACCTTTGAATGGTCGCCATCGGCTGATACACTTTAAATTTCGTAATCGTGTATATTATACCCCAGTTCGTTTATATGACGATTCCCGATGTCCTCGCTGTGGCGTAGAGGACTCTGGCTTCGCGCCAGCGCATGGTTTTGAGCAGGTGAAACCACTTTTGGACCGCCATATCTAAAATGTTGGGAGAGATCACAGGTAAGGTATTGACCTGCTCACCTCTGTTGGCACTACTGGGGTATTATTGTGTTGTCTCGTGACCCTATCGGAAACTTGTGGCGTTGTGCCTTTTATTAGCGCAGCGTCCAGTTGCAATGCGCTGGATGAAGGGGCCTCTTCCAACAGTAAAAGAGTGGCAAGCTGATATGGCATACTATAACACACACTCCGAAGATTACCATGCCCTTATGCCACCTTGCAGTCGCCCAAAAGTTGTATGGGCCCTGTATCAGGCATATTTGATTTGTATGGGTTCTGACGCTGAGTGAGGGGGGGAGGGGAGTAAGAAAGACGACATACGAGTGTTGCGCTTGCTGAAATTCAATCTTTCCTATCAGGCATTGTGGATGTGTATGGTATTGATCTGTGAATGGAATGGGGACGAATATCGCTTTGTATGTCCCCGGTACGGTATGCCCTGTTGTGGCTGACTGATGTCAATTGATTATTACTGGAATTCTGGTTCAAGATAATTGTACCATTAATGGCAGTTGTCAGTTTGTTTTAAGTGCCTACTCTTTATGTATCTGTCTCACCATCTGGTCATTTCGAGTTTTACACTTCTACATTCACTGCCTATTTGAAGTCATGATATGTATATTTCATTGATTCGACCTATACTCAATTAGAACATTATTTGATGCTGCATTGTTACTGTGTATAAAAGCACAATAAAGTTTTTTTTTTTTAAACACTATTGTTAGACTTGCATCTTTTGGCATGTTTCCCCTGAGTTTTTGCTTTCTGACCTACAGGTTTTGACTCCGTTTTTGCTGGCTTAGTGTCTCTGCGCACTTTATCACTGCTGATCAGTGTTAAAGTGCAAATGCTCCTGTTGTAAATTGTGTTATGGATTGGTGTTTCCATGATTGGCATATTTGATTTATGTGTCAGTCCCTAGTAAAGTGCACTGAGTGTGCCAGGGCCTGTAAATCAAATGCTGTTAGTGGGCTGCAGCACTGGATTGTGCCACCCACACGAACAGCCTGTAAATGTAACTCTGGCCAACCATTGCAGAGTCTGTGTGCAGTCTGGTACTGCCATGTTGACTTGGCAAGTGCACCTACTTGCCAGGCCCTAACCTTCCCTTTTCTTACATATGCGTCACCCCTATGGTAGGCCCAAGGTACCCCTGTGGGCAGGGTGCAGTGTATGTGAAAGGTAGGACATGCCCTGGTGTGTGTGGCATGTCCTGATAGTGAATTACTGCTAAATTCGTTGTTCACTATTGCAAGGCTACCTGTTCCCATAGGACAGAATGGGGAGTTTGTTTATAACATCTTGTAAACATAACTGGCCCTGGGAACTAGGTAGAGAAATGAAGTTTAGTATGCCTTAACTCAGAATCTAAAGATGCATCTTTTAGTGAAAGTCATTTTTACATTCTGTGTTTCAAAATACCACTTTTAGAAAGTAGGTATTTTCTTGCTCAGCCATCCAGTAGGCCTCTGCTGGGTTTGTGGATTGACTGTCTGGGTTTTGGATGACAGGGGCTGGGGAGGAGCAGTGGCTCCAGATAGTCTAGGTGGGTCAGGAAAGGGCTGAATAGACCTGGGCTGCATTTAGAGTAGGGGGAGGAGATTTCCTTTCAACTGAATGGGCCTGGTCTGCCTCTGACAATGCTGTCTCCACCTCCTGCCAGGAAGCCACACGAGAGAGGGCAGAACTGGTTCTGGCTGGGCACAGACACTATCTGCCTGAGAGGACAGAGGATTTTGGGCTATAAAAAGTGGGGCCCAAACCCCTGAACTTTAGAACTCGCTGGAATCAAGGAACCCGCCAAGAAGAAGAGCTGGAAGAGCTGGCAGGAGAAGTACTGCCCCTTTGCTGTGTTGTTGCTTTGTTGGGTTGGCCTGCAGTTGCTGCTTCTGCCTTGGGCAGTGAAAGGACTGGACTGAACTTTCTTTACTTGTGCTGAGTATCTCCAAGGGCCTCAAATCGAGCTGGCTTCCTGTTCTGAAGTCTCAGGGCCTGCAAAGACTTCATCAGCCTGTGGGTACCGCTTCTGGAGCCGCTGTTTCAGTTGCCACAGAGAAGTGAACCGCAACTGACTCCGTCGCTGGCTCTGTGTCCTGACGGCCTCACAGACCGCCCCATTCGCATCTTGCACCGCAACCCTGGGTTCACCGACAACGACAACTGCTGCCGCCACCGAGCCGCTGCTTGCACCGTGACCTGTGGGCACCGCAGTCTGCACCGCCTCGCTCCACTTTGCCATCCTGGTCTCACCGACGCTGTCACTAGTGCTGACTTGACACCCGTGACCGCACCGTGGTTGGGGGCACCGCTCGTAAAGTTTCGCGACGCACCGCCTCGTCCCACACAGCCGTCTGGGCCGACCGAGGCCAGCTCCCGCAAATCGGCTCTGTCGCCTGCACCGCAACCTGCCAGGACCACATCGAGCACCGTCTCATCCTGCACCATAAGCCTTGGTCTCACCGATGCCATCTGGACGATCGTCACCGAGCCGCTGCCTGCACCGCATCGATAGGACACCGCGCCCTGCACCGCTTCCATTTTGCAATGCAACCGCAACGGTTGCCACGACCGGCTCGCACCCCCGTGTAAGCCAGAGCGAAAAAGGTACTGTTACCGAGTCTGTTCATGCTTTTGCTGGCCCGTATCGACGCAGTCAGCTGGAACTGTTAGACTCCGTTGTTTTCAGCCTCGCGGTAGCCCCGGACAGAGCTACCGACTTGTACGAACTGTGTTTTTGAGGTATTTCTGCAGTTTAGAAGACATCTTGCAAAGTATCTATTTTTTCAAGTACTGTATTGTGGATTCTTTATCGTTTTTGGTCTTGTCTTAAGAATATGAAAATATTGGATATTTTTCCAAACTGGAGTGGTGTCCTTTTGTAGTGCTTACACTGTATTACTGTTGGTTAGGTGCAAATGCTTTACACACTGCCTCTAAGATAAGATAAGCCTGACTGCTCATGCCAAGCTACCAAGGGGGTGAGCAGGGGTTATGTTAGGAGTGTAACTCCCTTATCCTAACTAGGAAGAAGGGTCCCTACTTGGACAAAGGTGCAAGCCATTGCCAACTGGTGACCCCCATTTCTAACATTGGTGGCAGCGGTGAGGATAGGATTTGTGTTTGCACTTGACTTACAGTGATTGGTGTGCACTACTACCATATCACAGACCATTACGTAACACATACTGCTTTTTTTTGGTCTACTTTTGCCTTTCCATTGTTCTTGAACTTGAACTTTCCAGTACAATATGCCTGAATCAATTGCATCATCTGCTGCATCCTTGGAAGTGGCCTTTGAGGAGGAGAGGTTAGAAACCTACAATGTTAAGGAATTGAAGGCGATTTGCAAAAACCTCAAAGTCCAAATCAGGGGCCTCACCAGAAAAGAGGAGCTACAAAAGGCGCTGAGGGCCTGGGTAGCAGACAGACATGCTAGTGAGCTGTCTGGGGATCTTGGCATGGAGGTAGAGGAGCCTATTCCAAGGGTGGATGTGCTTTTGGGAGGGAGGGCACCCTCTAAACCAGGCAGCAGTGGCTTGTCCCCAGAGGAGCTGGAGGACAGGCGGGAAGCAAGGAGAGTTGCTATGGAACTAGAGAAGCTTAAGTTAGCCATGGAGGAGAAAGGGATGATGCTAGACCATGAGATCAGGATAAAGGAGCTGGATCAGAGGAGTAGGACCATCTCAGATGGTGGCAGCAAATTGTCAGGGCAGTCAGACAGAATTGTGCACATCCCCAAGAATGTAGGCAAGGAGTACAAGAAGGGTGATGACATACAGAGGTGGTTCCAGGGGTATGAGGCGTCTATTTATATGAATGAGGTCCCTGAGAAGAATTGGGGGGCAGGGTTGTGGCCTCTCTTTCCAGAAGAAGCTAGGGATACTCTGATAGCTTTGGGTAAGGGGCAGAACCTCACCTATACTGATATGAAGGACGCTCTCCTCACCAGGTATGGACTCACTCCTGAAAAGTACAGGGATCAGTTTAGGTCCTGTAAGAAGTCTGATGCCAACACTTGGTTGGAATGAGTGGATTTGTTCTGCAGGTCTCTGGATGGCTGGGTGAAGGGCAGTAATGTAACAGATGAAGGGCAGTAATGTAACAGATTTTCAGGGGCTCTACAATTTGATTGCATGGGAGCACTTTTCTAGTCTATGTTTTGCAGAGCTGCGCCAGCACTTGGTTGATAGAAAGCTAACTGACCCCTGGAAGCTTGCTATGGAGGCGGACCGCTGGGTGAGTACCAGGGTCCACAAGAAAGCGTTTGGGGGAGACTCAGCCAAAGGTGGGCAGAGTCCCCAGCAGAAAAGTGGGGGGACAAGGGTAAAGCACAGGAGTTCTCTAAAGGCCCCAAACTAACACCCAGGGTAAAGGTTCCCATCCCCAGGAGATAAGAAAGCAATGGGTCTCTTCAGGAAAGCCTGCTGAGACCGGCCCACGCAAGTGTTTTGCATGTGACCAGGTGGGTCACTTGAAGGGGACCCCAAGTGTCCCAGAAGGGCACAGCCACCCACTGGTGGGCAGACCAAGGTGTTGGCTAGTGTAGCGCTTGGGGAGTAGGGATGTCCACAGGAGGTTGGGGATCCCGCAGAAATGACCCTTGTCTCACTAGGGGACAGTGAGATGGTCCCAGGAAACCAGGTGCCCCCTAACACAAAGAAATACAGCACCTGGGTGACCATCAATGGGAAAAGGGTAGAGGCTCTCAGAGATACTGGAGCCAGTGTGACCTCAGTCCGGTGTCACCTGGTCTCTGAAGAGCAAGTAGTCCCCGGGGCATTCCACCAAGTAGTTGCTGTAGACAACTCGGAGCGCCAGT
Source organism: Calotriton arnoldi (assembly GCA_963921515.1). Taxonomy (NCBI): domain Eukaryota; kingdom Metazoa; phylum Chordata; class Amphibia; order Caudata; family Salamandridae; genus Calotriton; species Calotriton arnoldi. Next base: position 1,330,666 of record CAWUFW010002546.1, on the reverse strand, counting down.
GTATGGTGGCGCAGGTTCCCTTTGAATGGGGGGTCTCAGGTCCTTGAGGGTGGTTGTGAGCCCTACCATGCCTGTAGATTGTCTGCTAGGTAATGACCTGGAGCAGTCCTTGTGGAAGGATGTTGAGCTCAGGTCTCACTTGGAGATGCTTGGTTTGCCAGAGTGAGCATGCATGTCTACTCGGTCAATGGAGGCCAGAAAGGGTGATCAGAAGGACCTGGAGCCTGAAACAGTGGCCCAGGTCCCTACCAAGAGAAAGGGCAAGGGGCGTGGGAAACCGGCCCCTGAGGTTCCCACGGACTGGGAGGAGGCGGACCTTGAGGGGGACGCCCCGGTGCCTACAGGGGAACAGGTAGCTGACTGGGGGACATCTCTGAGCTGACCCATTGGCAGCAAGAAGGGGGTCCCGCCAGGGAGGAATTCTGCAGGGAGCAGAAAGAGTGCCCTTCTCTGGAGGGTCTGCGGTGGCAGGCTGCAGACCAGGCAGCTGGTGATCAGTCTGGATCACATTGGATCTACTGTGAGAATGGTCTCCTATATAGTGAGCCTAAGGTCGCTGAGCCTGGGTCAGCCCGTGTGCTGGTGGTACCCCAGCACTTCAGGACCTTCCTATTGGGTCTGGCTCATGACGTGCCTTTGGCAGGACATTTGGGACAGGACAAGACCTTTGACAGGCTTGTCACCCACTTCTTCTGGCCCCAAATGCGAAGGCAGTCGGATGGACATTGTAGGTCTTGCCAAACTTGCCAGGCAAGTGGTAAGAGTGGGAGGAAGGCCAAAGCTCCTCTCCAACCTTTTCTAGTTGTTGGAACACGCTTTGAAAGGGTAGGGATGGACATTGTGGGGCCACTGGATCCCAAGACAGCCATGGGCAACAGGTACATCCTGGTCTTGGTGGACCATGCCACCCGGTACCAGGAAGCAATCCCTCTCAGGACAACGATGGCGCCAGTGGTGGACCGGGCGTTAATGGGGATCTTTTCCCACGTGGGGTTCCCCAGAGAGGTGGCTTCTGACAGGGGGACCAATTTCATATCCAAGTATATGACATCCCTGTGGAAGGAGAGTGGCGTCACCTGCAAGTTCACCACTCCTTACCACCCACAAGGTAACGGTCTGGTGGAGAGATCCAACCAGACCCTGAAGGGCATGATTAAGGGTCTAACAGAACCCATGAGGCGTAAGTGGGATGTCCTCTTGCCATGCCTTCTCTTTGCATACAGGGAGGTACCACAGAAGTCTCTTGGGTTCAATCCCTTTGAGCTTCTGTATGGTCACCCTGTGAGAGGACCTCTGAGTTTGGTGAAGGAGGGCTGGGAGGCAGCTCCCAGGAAAACTCCCCAGGATGTGTTTAGTTACATGCTGGCCTTCAGAAACCAAACTGCCCGCTTCAGGAAACTCGTTGAGGCGAACCTGGAAGCAAGCCAGGAAGAAATGAATAAGTGGTATGACCAGAATGCCACGCCGGCCGAATTTCAACCTGGGCAAAAAGTGGGGGTCATGGCCCCAGTGGAACCTTGAGCTTTGCAGAACAAGTGGACTGGGCCATTTGAGGTGGTGGAGCGCAAAAGTGATGTCACCTATCTGGTGGATTTGCGGACACCAAGGAACCCTTTGAGGGTCCTGCACGTGAACTTCCTCAAGCCCCACTTCGAGAGGTCTGAAGTGAGCATGCTCCTGGCGACAGATGATGGGGTGGAAGAGGAGAATGAACCTCTCCCTGACCTCATGTCTACCAAGGAGCACGATGGGTCAGTGGAAGGTGTGATCCTCTCCCCTACACTGACCCCAGAGTGTTGTATTCCGCTTTAGGTGTCCGTATATAGGTTTTCCTGAATCATGTCCTTATATAGGCACAATTCGCATTGCCCTTATATAGGCATAGAATCCCTGTCCTTATTTAGGCATTAACCGTGCGCTCCAAATACAGGCATGGTCACCGACATCCGTCCACCCTAACGTCACAACGAGTTCTTAGAAACCAGACCATTAAGCTTCGGGAGTTCCCCTAGCACAGGACTATTGATTTCTCCAAGAACTCATCTATTATGTATGAACCGTTATACCTTAAGGGTTCATTCCTGACGTCTTCCTCTGTCCGACTTCACGTCAATGCTAACATTCCTAGACACCTACCAGGTATAAATATACCTTCCCTTGCCCAAGCAAGTTAGAGGAGACCTCGACTTCAGAGGAGCCCGTATCCCGGCCTGACGCACTGAGAAGACGCTGCCATTCCTGCACGCAGACGAATCCAGCTTCCAGTGTTCTGACTCCCTTCGCGGGGTGTTAGAGTTCCAGATCCGGCAGGAGATTCCCACCTCTCTCATTCTCAAGGTCTGGAGCTGACTAGATCCTAGAGGGACTCTTGGCATACTAGACTGAACATACTCTTAGTATACCATACTAGAGAATACTCCACCTACTTCTACCTTTCCCTACACCTAGACTAGGTTAGGGTACATTGGGGTAGAACTAGCTTAGAGACGCATCTTATGAGTACTCGCATTCTTAGCTCATGTTATTTATGTACGTGAATATATGCTAAAAGATAATGCTAGCGCAGTATTATTTATTTCTACTGCTTACGCTGTACATTATTTATCTTGCATACTGTCTTGTGATCATAACAGCACATATCTCTTACACGAGAAACAAGACTGTTCAATAAAACCCTTTTTATTGAAACGCCCGTCTTTCCTTTCTGTGTAACTGTAGAAACTAAGCATGCACGATTGAATGAGTGAAACTGTTATCTATTGTTTCCACGATTCTGAGACATGTTCCGATTCTAAAGGGAAACAAAGTAGTCACGTTTTTCGGTTGCCAGAAACTACTCCCTTCTTGTTCTCAAGGAGTTTCTAGTGGCCGCTGAGCTAGCTGGCACAAGTAATTAAGTTTAATATACTCGATAGGGACATACTGACCTTAGTCCTATGTCAAACCTATAGGTTATATTATTCCAATGTGCAGAGCCTATTAGGGAATTAGGAACTACACTACATGGCGCCTAACGTTTGGTAAGGCAGTAATTTAACGCTAGATACTGAGTAACTCATTCGTGCTTTTCTCAGAGACCCCTACTCACATACTCCATAAGACGTCTGGAGTGGGTAGGGTTAAATATCTGCCATAACTAAATAGGGAAGCACCCTATATATTAGTTGTTTGGTTTGTTTAACGTTGAAGGATACAGTGTTCCAAAATATTGTGCACCTTATCTTTTGTTTCCTTGAAACTTGTTCTACATTTTCAAAAACAAAATGCCTGACCTCCGACAACGATGAAGTTGCGGGTCACCCAGCATTAACAGCTTATAATATCAGAGGTTTAGAAGGAACCGAGGAGGGTGTCATAGACATCAATCCAAACTTAAGAAGAGCCATCACTCTAAAACTTATAAAACATGGCCTACCACCCAGAGGCGGTAGAGCAGTTTTCGTGATAGAGGCACACGAATCCTTTCAGACAGAGGTATTCTATTCATGGGTAATATTTCCTGAATCAAATTCAGTAACAAGAATGTTTCACTTCTACAAAGAAGATGAACCACCAGAGGAATATATTCCTTTCGAGGATATTGAAATTCCACTAACATACCAGGAGCATCAGCTCTGGTTTAAAGGCGCCCTAAAACATCACAAAAACATTACCAGGCTCGGTCCACTAGGTAGACCAGGAGCAACATGGCCGATTCTAGCAGGCTACACACCTCATCCTGACATCGAAATAATGTCAGACGAGGAATTACTCACTCAACTTACAGAGTTGATAAAAATCTACAGGCAATTAGTCCGATATGTCATGCGGACTTTCACAGTCCAACCACCATTAACCATTCCAAATCAAACTCCTCAACAGGGGAATACACTAAAAATTACACCACTGACTCTATACGCAGTCATGGGAAAGATGCACACAAAACGTGAGCAAATTCCATTCTGGATAGCTCAAAAAATTACTCAAATCGAAGCAGTATTTCCAAATACTAGCCCGTATGAGAAACACAGAATCCTAACAATCTGTTTACCAATGGGGATCACACCACAACTGGAAGACTGCACCACTTGGGGCTCAGTCTTTGCTGCCATCTATACTAAAACACATGGTATTCCATCAATTGCGGTAATACCAGATGTCCTGAAACAAATTCAAAACGAATACGGGGCAGAGCCTGCTATGAATTTAGGTATGAAATTACTGAAAAATTTCGACCAGGTCTCAACAATATTATTATCTAATATTAACCCCTTCGCTGCTAGGCCTTTTCCCTCCTGTGCTAAGCCTTTTTTGGCTATTTGGGGTAGTGCGCGCTTAGGCCCCTGTAACTTTTTGACCACATAAGGTATCCATGCCAAATTTGCGTCCTTTTTTTCTAACATCATGGGGATTGTAAAGGTACCCAGGGTTTGTGGATTCCCCTGGAGGGGACCCAGAAATTAGTCAAAATACAGCTAAATTTTGTTTTTTTGGGGAAAAATGCGAAAAAAGGGCTACAGATGAAAGCGTCTTGATTTTTCCCTGCAAATGGCATCAAAAAAGGGGTTGTGGGGATGAAATCACCATTTTCCCAGCTTTCAGGGACAAGCAGACTTTTGTCAGAAAACCAACTTTTTTTACACAGTTTTGGCATTTTTCTGGGACATAGCCTATTTTTGCTATTTTTTGTGCTTTCAACCTCCTTCCAGTTAATGGTAGAAATGGGTATGAAACCAATAATGGATCCTGGAAAGCCATACATTTCTGAAAAGTAGACAAAATTCTGAATTCAGCAAGGGGTCATTTGTGTAGATCCTTAAAGTTTTCCTTATAGAAACTAACAGTTAAATAAAGGAAAAATTGAAAATTAGTTGAAAAAAACAGCCATTTGTGTCAACGTTTTCACCTGTAACTTCTTCTAATTATGACAGCTATTTGAAGGCAATATACCGTTATATCCGCTGGACCTTTCTGGTTGTGGGGATATATAGGACTTGTAGGTTCACCAAGAACCCGACGAACCCAGAGCCAATAATTGAGCAGCATCTTGCAATGGTTTTTTATTATGTACCGGGTATATAGCAATTATTTTGGGAAAATGTATACATGGAAAAATTGTTATGAAAGACACCTATGTATTTCTGAAATGGGAACAAAATGTAGATTTTAGAAACAGTAGATATTTGCACATTTCCGAAATTGGGAGTACCCATACTAGCATGAGAATTATAGGTCATTTTTCAAAATGACTTATTTTTTACACATTGTCTTTCATTTGGAAGGCAGAAATGCATCGAAAGTCAATAGGTAATAACAGTTGCTCTACAATTCTGTGTTACCCTAAGTCTCCCGATAAAAATGGTACCTCACTTGTGTGGGTAGCCCTTGTGCCCACAACAGGAAATGGCTCAAAATGCAACGTGGACGTACCACATTTTCACAATGAAAAATTACCCTTTTTTTGCAAAGTGCCTAGGTGTAGTTTTTGAACCCTAGCTCTGCCGGCACCTAGGGAAACCTAGCAAACCTATACATTTTTGAAAACTAGACACCCAGGGGAATCCAGGATGGGGTGACTTGACTGCCTCCCACCAGGTTCTGTTACCCAGAATCCCTTGCAAACATAAAAAATTGTCAAAAAAAACACATTTTCCCCACATTTCTGTGGTGGAAAGTTCTGGAATCTGCATGGATCCACAAATTTCCACCCACCCCGCGTTCCCCAAAGTCTTACGAGAAAAATGGTACCTCACTTGTGTGGGTCGTCCTAGTGCCTGCGACAGGAAACTGTGCAAAACGCAACGTGGTCACACCTCAATTTCGCAGTGAAAAATGACCCTTTTTTGGCAAAGTGCCTAGCTGTAGTTTTTGAACCCTAGCTCTGCCGGCACCTAGGGAAACCTAGCAAACCTATACATTTTTGAAAACTAGACACCCAGGGGAATCCAGGATGGGGTGACTGGACTGCCTCCCACCAGGTTCTGTTACCCAGAATCCCTTGCAAACCTAAAAAATTATCAAAAAAACCACATTTTCCCCACATTTCTGTGGTGGAAAGTTCTGGAATCTGCGTGGATCCACAAATTTCCACCCACCCCGCGTTCCCCAAAGTCTTCCGAGAAAAATGGTACCTCACTTGTGTGGGTCGGCCTAGTGCCTGCGACAGGAAACGGCGCAAAACGCAACGTGGTCACACCTCAATTTCACAGTGAAAAATGACCCTTTTTTGGCAAAGTGCCTAGCTGTAGTTTTTGAACCCTAGCTCTGCCGGCACCTAGGGAAACCTAGCAAACCTATACATTTTTGAAAACTAGACACCCAGGGGAATCCAGGATGGGGTGACTTGACTTCCTCCCACCAGGTTCTGTTACCCAGAATCCCTTGCAAACCTAAAGAATTGTCAAAAAAACCACATTTTCCCCACATTTCTGTGGTGGAAAGTTTTGGAATCTGCGTGGATCCACAAATTTCCACCCACCCCGCGTTCCCCAAAGTCTTACGAGAAAAATGGTACCTCACTTGTGTGGGTCGGCCTAGTGCCTGCGACAGGAAACGGCGCAAAACGCAACGTGGTCACACCTCAATTTCGCAGTGAAAAATGACCCTTTTTTGGCAAAGTGCCTAGCTGTAGTTTTTTAACCCTAGCTGTGCCGGCACCTAGGGAAATCTAGCAAACCTATACATTTTTGAAAACTAGACACCCAGGGGAATCCAGGATGGGGTGACTTGACTGCCTCCCACCAGGTTCTGTTACCCAGAATCCCTTGCAAACATAAACAATTGTCAAAAAAACCACATTTTCCCCACATTTCTGTGGTGGAAAGTTCTGGAATCTGCGTGGATCCACAAATTTCCACCCACCCCGCGTTCCCCAAAGTCTTCCGAGAAAAATGGTACCTCACTTGTGTGGGTCGGCCTAGTGCCTGCGACAGGAAACGGCGCAAAACGCAACGTGGTCACACCTCAATTTTGCAGTGAAAAATGACCCTTTTTGGGCAAAGTGCCTAGCTGTAGTTTTTGAACCCTAGCTCTGCCGGCACCTAGGGAAACCTAGCAAACCTATACATTTTTGAAAACTAGACACCGAGGGGAATCCAGGATGGGGTGACTTGACTGCCTCCCACCAGGTTCTGTTACCCAGAATCCCTTGCAAACATAAAAAATTGTCAAAAAAACCACATTTTCCCCACATTTCTGTGGTGGAAAGTTCTGGAATCTGCGTGGGTCCACAAATTTCCACCCACCCCGCGTTCCCCAAAGTCTTACGAGAAAAATGGTACCTCACTTGTGTGGGTCGGCCTAGTGCCTGCGACAGGAAACGGCGCAAAACGCAACGTGGTCACACCTCAATTTCGCAGTGAAAAATGACCCTTTTTTGGCAAAGTGCCTAGCTGTAGTTTTTGAACCCTAGCTCTGCCGGCACCTAGGGAAACCTAGCAAACCTATACATTTTTGAAAACTAGACACCCAGGGGAATCCAGGATGGGGTGACTGGACTGCCTCCCACCAGGTTCTGTTACCCAGAATCCCTTGCAAACATAAAAAATTGTCAAAAAAACCACATTTTCCCCACATTTCTGTGGTGGAAAGTTCTGGAATCTGCGTGGATCCACAAATTTCCACCCACCCCGCGTTCCCCAAAGTCTTCCGAGAAAAATGGTACCTCACTTGTGTGGGTCGGCCTAGTGCCTGCGACAGGAAACGGCGCAAAACGCAATGTGGTCACACCTCAATTTCGCAGTGAAAAATGACCCTTTTTTGGCAAAGTGCCTAGCTGTAGTTTTTGAACCCTAGCTCTGCCGGCACCTAGGGAACCCTAGCAAACCTATACATTTTTGAAAACTAGACACCCAGGGGAATCCAGGATGGGGTGAGTGGACTGCCTCCCACCAGGTTCTGTTACCCAGAATCCCTTGCAAACCTAAAAAATTGTCAAAAAAACCACATTTTCCCCACATTTCTGTGGTGGAAAGTTCTGGAATCTGCGTGGATTCACAAATTTCCACCCACCCCGCGTTCCCCAAAGTCTTCTGAGAAAAATGGTACCTCACTTGTGTGGGTCGGCCTAGTGCCCGCGACAGGAAACGGCGCAAAACGCAACGTGGTCTCACCTCAATTTCGCAGTGAAAAATGACCCTTTTTTGGCAAAGTGCCTAGCTGTAGTTTGTGAACCCTAGCTCTGCCGGCACCTAGGGAAACCTACCAAACACACACATTTCTGAAAAGTAGACACCCGGGGGCTTCCAGGGAGGTATGGCTTGCGTGGATCCCCCAACGTTTCCTTACCCAGAATCCCCTGCAAACCTCAATTTTAGCTGAAAAAATCACTTTTTTCACACATTTGTGTGTGGGAAAGTGTGGCATCACTGGCCTCACACAAATTTCCTACCACCCAGCGTTCCCCCAGGTCTCCCGATAAAAATGGTGCCTCACTCGGGTGGGAGGCCCAAGTACCCGCGACAGGCAAGGGCCCACAACGTATTGAGGCGACCTCAAAATGGCCTATCACAAAACTACCTGGTTTTGCAAGGGGGTCCCATGACGTTTTGGCCCGGGGCTCGGCGGCCACCTAGGGAAACCTACCAAACCTACACATTTCTGAAAAGTAGACACCCGGGGGATTCCAGGGAGGTATGGCTTGCGTGGATCCACCAAAGTTTTCTTACCCAGAATCCCCTGCAAACCTGATATTTTGCTCAAAAAATCACTTTTTTCGCACATTGTTGTGTGGTAAAGTTGTGGAATCATGGGGCTGACACAAATTTCCTACCACCCAGCGTTCCCCCAGGTCTCCCGATAAAAATGGTGCCTCACTCGTGTGGGAGGCCCAAGTACCCGCGACAGGCAAGGGCCCACAACGTAGTGAGGCGACCTCAAAATGGCCTTTCACAAAACGACCTGGTTTTGCAAGGGGGTCACCTGGGTTTTTGGCCCCGTGCTCGGTAGCCATCTAGAGAAACCTACCAAACCCACACATTTCTGAAAAGTAGACACCCGGGGGCTTCCAGGGAGGTATGGCTTGCGTGGATCCCCCAACGTTTCCTTACCCAGAATCCCCTGCAAACCTCAATTTTAGCTGAAAAAATCACTTTTTTCACACATTTGTGTGTGGGAAAGTGTGGCATCACTGGCCTCACACAAATTTCCTACCACCCAGCGTTCCCCCAGGTCTCCCGATAAAAATGGTGCCTCACTCGGGTGGGAGGCCCAAGTACCCGCGACAGGCAAGGGCCCACAACGTATTGAGGCGACCTCAAAATGGCCTATCACAAAACTACCTGGTTTTGCAAGGGGGTCCCATGACGTTTTGGCCCGGGGCTCGGCGGCCACCTAGGGAAACCTACCAAACCTACACATTTCTGAAAAGTAGACACCCGGGGGATTCCAGGGAGGTATGGCTTGCGTGGATCCACCAAAGTTTTCTTACCCAGAATCCCCTGCAAACCTGATATTTTGCTCAAAAAATCACTTTTTCGCACATTGTTGTGTGGTAAAGTTGTGGAATCATGGGGCTGACACAAATTTCCTACCACCCAGCGTTCCCCCAGGTCTCCCGATAAAAATGGTGCCTCACTCGTGTGGGAGGCCCAAGTACCCGCGACAGGCAAGGGCCCACAACGTAGTGAGGCGACCTCAAAATGGCCTTTCACAAAACGACCTGGTTTTGCAAGGGGGTCACCTGGGTTTTGGCCCCGTGCTCGGTAGCCATCTAGAGAAACCTACCAAACCCACACATTTCTGAAAAGTAGACACCCGGGGGCTTCCAGGGAGGTATGGCTTGCGTGGATCCCCCAACGTTTCCTTACCCAGAATCCCCTGCAAACCTCAATTTTAGCTGAAAAAATCACTTTTTTCACACATTTGTGTGTGGGAAAGTGTGGCATCACTGGCCTCACACAAATTTCCTACCACCCAGCGTTCCCCCAGGTCTCCCGATAAAAATGGTGCCTCACTCGGGTGGGAGGCCCAAGTACCCGCGACAGGCAAGGGCCCACAACGTATTGAGGCGACCTCAAAATGGCCTATCACAAAACTACCTGGTTTTGCAAGGGGGTCCCATGACGTTTTGGCCCGGGGCTCGGCGGCCACCTAGGGAAACCTACCAAACCTACACATTTCTGAAAAGTAGACACCCGGGGGATTCCAGGGAGGTATGGCTTGCGTGGATCCACCAAAGTTTTCTACCCAGAATCCCTGCAAACCTGATATTTTGCTCAAAAATCACTTTTCGCACATTGTTGTGTGGTAAAGTTGTGGAATCATGGGGCTGACACAAATTTCCTACCACCCAGCGTTCCCCAGGTCTCCCGATAAAATGGTGCCTCACTCGTGTGGGAGGCCCAAGTACCCGCGACAGGCAAGGGCCCACAACGTAGTGAGGCGACCTCAAAATGGCCTTTCACAAAACGACCTGGTTTTGCAAGGGGTCACCTGGGTTTTGGCCCCGTGCTCGGTAGCCATCTAGAGAAACCTACCAAACCCACACATTTCTGAAAAGTAGACACCCGGGGCTTCCAGGGAGGTATGGCTTGCGTGGATCCCCCAACGTTTCCTTACCCAGAATCCCTGCAAACCTCAATTTTAGCTGAAAAAAATCACTTTTTTCACACATTTTTGTGTGGGAAAGTGTGGCATCACTGGCCTCACACAAATTTCCTACCACCCAGCGTTCCCCAGGTCTCCCGATAAAAATGGTGCCTCACTTGTGTGGGAGGCCCAAGTACACGCGACAGGCAAGGGCCCACAACGTATTGAGGCGACATCAAAATTGCCTATCACAAAATGTTTTGGGCCCTTGCCTGTCGCGGGTACTTGGGCCTCCCACCCGAGTGAGGCACCATTTTTATTGGGAGACCTGGGGGAACGCTGGGTGGTAGGAAATTTGTGTCAATCCCATGATTCGACAACTTTACCACACAAAAATGTGCGAAAAAAGTGATTTTTTCAGCAAAATATCAGGTTTGCAGGGGATTCTGGGTAAGAAACGTTGGTGGATCCACGCAAGTCATACCTCCCTGGAATGCCCCGGGTGTCTAGTTTTCAGAAATGTGTAGGTTTGGTAGGTTTCCGTAGGTGGCCGTCGAGCCCCGGGCCAAAACGTCATGGGACCCCCTTGCAAAACCAGGTCGTTTTGTGATAGGCCATTTTGAGGTCGCCTCAATACGTTGTGGGCCCTTGCCTGTCGCGGTACTTGGGCCTCCCACCCGAGTGAGGCACCATTTTATTGGGAGACCTGGGGAACGCTGGGTGGTACGAAATTTGTGTCAATCCCATGATTCCACAACTTTACCACACAAAAATGTGCGAAAAAGTGATTTTTTCAGCAAAATATCAGGTTTGCAGGGGATTCTGGGTAAGAAAACTTTGGTGGATCCACGCAAGCCATACCTCCCGGGAATCCCCGGTGTCTACTTTTCAGAAATGTGTAGGTTTGGTAGGTTTCCTAGGTGGACGCCGAGCCCAGGCCAAAACGTCATGGGACCCCCTTGCAAAAACAGGTAGTTTTGTGATAGGCCATTTTGAGGTCGCCTCAATACGTTGTGGGCCCTTGCCTGTCGCGGGTACTTGGGCCTCCCACCCGAGTGAGGCACCATTTTTATTGGGAGACCTGGGGAACGCTAGGCGGTAGGAAATTTGTGTCAATCCCATGATTCCACAACTTTACCACACAAAAATGTGCGAAAAAGTGATTTTTTCAGCAAAATATCAGGTTTGCAGGGGATTCTGGGTAAGAAAACGTTGGTGGATCCACGCAAGTCATACCTCCCTGGAATGCCCCGGGTGTCTACTTTTCAGAAATGTGTAGGTTTGGTAGGTTTCCATAGGTGGCCGCCGAGCCCCGGGCCAAAACGTCATGGGACCCCCCTTGCAAAACCAGGTCGTTTTGTGATAGGCCATTTTGAGGTCGCCTCAATACGTTGTGGGCCCTTGCCTGTCGCGGGTACTTGGGCCTCCCACCCGAGTGAGGCACCATTTTTATTGGGAGACCTGGGGGAACGCTGGGTGGTAGGAAATTTGTGTCAATCCCATGATTCGACAACTTTACCACACAAAAATGTGCGAAAAAAGTGATTTTTTCAGCAAAATATCAGGTTTGCAGGGGATTCTGGGTAAGAAAACGTTAGTGGATCCACGCAAGTCATACCTCCCTGGAATGCCCCGGGTGTCTACTTTTCAGAAATGTGTAGGTTTGGTAGGTTTCCGTAGGTGGCCGCCGAGCCCCGGGCCAAAATGTCATGGGACCCCCTTGCAAAACCAGGTCGTTTTGTGATAGGCCATTTTGAGGTCGCCTCAATACGTTGTGGGCCCTTGCCTGTCGCGGGTACTTGGGCCTCCCACCCGAGTGAGGCACCATTTTTATCGGGAGACCTGGGGGATTGCTGGGTGGTAGGAAATTTGTGTCAGCCCCATGATTCCACAACTTTACCACACAAAAATGTGCGAAAAAAGTGATTTTTTCAGCAAAATATCAGGTTTGCAGGGGATTCTGGGTAGGAAAACATTGGGGGACCCACGCAAGCCATACCTCGCTGGACTCCCCAGAGTGTCTAGTTTTCAGAAATGTGTGGGTTTGGTAGGTTTCCTAAGATGGCCGCCGAGCCCAGGGCCAAAAACCTCACTGGTGTGGGTGGTTCAAGTACCCGCAACAGGCAAGGGCCCAAAACGTATTGAGGAGACATCAAAATGATCTATCACAAAACAAGCTGGTTTTGCAAGGGGAGTCACCTGGGTTTTTGGCCCCGGGCTCGGCGGCCATCTTGGGAAACCTACCAAACCCACACATTTCTGAAAACTAGACACCCGGGGAGTCCAACGAGGTATGGCTTGCGTGGATCCCCCAACGTTTTCCTACCCAGAATGCCCTGCAAACCTCAAATTTAGCTGGAAAAAATCACTTTTCTCTCAAATTTCTATGTGGGAAAGTTCTGGAATCTATGTGGATCCACAAATTTCCTCCCACCCAGCGTTCCCCAGGTCTCCCGATAAAAATGATACCTCACTTGCGTGGGTGGGTCAAGTACCCGCGACAGAAAAGGGCCCAAAACCTATTGAGGCGACATCAAAATTACTTATCACAAAACAACCTGGTTTTGCAAGGGGGTCCCAGGAGTTTTTGGCCCTGGGCTCGGCGGCCATCTTGGGAAACTACCAAACTCAAACATTTCTGAAAGCTAGACACCCGGGGAGTCCAGCGAGGTATGGCTTGCGTGGGTCCCACAACGTTTTCCTACCCAGAATCCCCTGCAAACCTCAAATTTAGCTGAAAAAATCACTTTTTCCATACATTTTTGCGTGGGATCACCGTGCCGGCACAAATGTCCTACCACCCAGCGTTCCCCTTGTTCTCCCGAGTAAAATGATACCTCACTTGTGTGGGTGGGCCAAAGGCCTGTGACTGGGAAGAGCCCAAAACATAGGGATTTAGGGTATAGCACCGAGAATTCTAAGCGCTATATTTTTTTAAAAATACGTTTTTAGCCAGTTCTGCTTTGGACACCCACACAAGTGAGGTATCATTTTACTCGGGGAACAAGGGCAACGCTGGGTGGTAGGACATTTGTGCCAGCACGGTGATTCCACGCAAAAATATGTGGAAAATATGGTTTTTTCAGCTAAATTTGAGGGTTGCAGGGGATTCTGGGTAGGGAAACGTTGGGGGATCCACGCAAGCCATACCTCATTGGACTCCCCAGGGTGTCTAGTTTTCAGAAATGTGTGGGATTGGTAGGTTTCCCTAGTTGGCGGCGAGCCCGGGGCCAAAAAACCAGGTGCCCCCCCCAAAACCAGGTAGTTTTGTTATAGGTAGTTTTGAAGTCTCCACAATACGATTTGGGCCATTTCCTGTTTCAGCCACTATGCCTACCCACACAAGTGAGGTACCATTTTTATCGGGAGCCCTGGGGGAACGCAGGGTGGTAGGAAATTTGTGGATCCACGCACATTCCAGAACTTTCCACCACAGAAATGTGAGGAAAATGTGTTTTTTGGACATATTTTTAGGTTTGCAAGGGATTCTGGGTAACAGATCCTGGTGAGAGCCAGTCAAGTCACCCCATCCTGGATTCCCCTGGGTGTCTAGTTTTCAAAAATGTATAGGTTTGCTAGGTTTCCCTAGGTGCTGGCAGTGTTAGGGTTCAAAATCTACAGCTAGGCACTTTGCAAAAAAAGGGTCCGTTTTCACTGTGAAAATGTGGTGTGTCCACGTTGCGTTTGGGCCGTTTCCTGTCGCGGGCACTAGGCCTACCCACACATGTGAGGTGCCATTTTTCTCGGAAGACTTTGGGGAACGCGGGATGGGTGGAAATTTGTGGATCCACGCAGATTCCAGAACTTTCCACCACAGAAAAGTGAGGAAAATTTGTTTTTTTTGACAAATGTTTCGGTTTGCAAGGGATTCTGGGTAACAGAACCTGGTGAGAGCCAGTCAAGTGACCCAATCCTGGATTCCCCTGGGTATCTAGTCTTCAAAAATGTATAGGTTTGCTAGGTTTCCCTAGGTGCCGGCAGAGTTAGGGTTCAAAATCTACAGCTAGGCACTTTGCAAAAAAAGGGTCCGTTTTCACTGTGAAAATGTGGTGTGTCCATGTTGCGTTTTGGGCCGTTTCCTGTCGCGGCCACTAGTCCTACCCACACAAGTGAGGTACCATTTTTCTCGAAAGACTTTGGGGAACGCGGGGTGGGTGGAATTTTGTGGATCCACGCAGATTCCAGAACTTTCCACCACAAAAATGTGAGGAAAATGTGTTTTTTGGGACAAATTTTTAGGTTTGCAAGGGATTCTGGGTAACAGAACCTGGTGAGAGCCAGTCAAGTCAGCCCATCCTGGATTCCCCTGGGTGTCTAGTTTTAAAAAATGTATAGGTTTGCTAGGTTTCCCTGGGTGCCGGCAGAGCTAGGAACCAAATTCAACAGGTAGGCACATTCCGAAAAAAAGTCAGTGCCTAGTGGGCTTTCTGCCGCCCTGGGGAGGGGGGAAATCAGGGGCTATTGCCCCGATATGCCCCCGAGGGGGGCAGAAAGACTGTGGCTATTCTTTTGGGGGGGTCGGGGGCATTGGGATGCCTATGCTGGTCAGCCCCCACCCCTCCGTATAAAAAAGCCAGCATAATCGCTGGCACATAGTGGGCTTTCTGCCCCCCCGGGGGGCAGATCAGGGGCTACTGCCCCCATCTGCCTCCTGGGAGGGGCAGAAAGACAGTGACATCTTTTTTGGGGTGGGTGGGGGCATTGGCATGTCCATTCTTGGCAGCCCCCACCCCGAACTTTGTAAAAAAAAAAATCCCTGGTGGCTAGTGGGCTTTCTGCCCCCCGGGGGGCAGATAAGGTGCTATTGCCCCATCTGCCTCCCAGGGGGGCAGAAAGACTGTAGCATTTTTTTTGGGTTGGGGGCATTGACATGCAAATTCTGGGCAGCCCCCACCCCTACCTATATAAAAAAAAAATCCCTGGCGCTTAGTGGGCTTTCTGCCCCCTCCCCGGGGGGGGGCAGTTCAGGGGCTATTGCCCCCATCTGCCTCCTGGGGGGCAGAAAGTTTTTTTTTTTCTTTGGGGGTAGGGTGGGGGCATTTGCATGCCCATTCTGGGCAGCCCCCACCCCGGGCCTATAAAAAAAAATAATCCCTGGCATCTAGGGTATTTCTGAACCCCCGGGTGGGGGCAGATTGGTGGCCGCTGCCACCATCTGCCCCCCGGGGGGCAGAAAGACTGGAATTTCATGGGGAGGGGTGGGGGCATTGGCATGCCCATCTTGGGCAACCCCCACCCCTAAATGTATCGAGGGGAAAAAAAACCTGGTGTCTAGTGGGCTTTCTGCCCTCCCGGGGGGCAGATTGGGGGCTACTGCCCCCATCTGCCCCCCAGGAGGGGCAGAAAGACTGTACCTTTGCGGCGGGGTGGGGTGGGGGCATTGGCATGCCCATATTGGGCAGCCCCCACCCCAAATTATAATTTAAAACAAATCCCTGGTATCTAGTGGGCTTTCTGCCCCCCGGGGGGCAGATTGGGGGCTACTGCCCCCATCTGCCCCCCAGGAGGGGCAGAAAGACTGTACCTTTGCGGCGGGGTGGGGTGGGGGCATTGGCATGCCCATATTGGGCAGCCCCCACCCCTAACTATAATTTTCAAAAAAATCCCTGGTATCTAGTGGGCTTTCTGCCCCCGGGGGGCAGATTGGGGGCTACTGCCCCATCTGCCCCCAGGGGGGCAGAAAGACTAATTTTGTGGCCGGGGGGATGGGGGCATCGGCATGCCCGTTTTGGGCAGCCCCCACCCCTAAATATAATTTAAATAGAAATCCCTGGTGTCTAGTGGGCTTTCTACCCCCCGGGGGGCAGATTGGGGGCTACTGCCCCCATCTACCCCCAGGGGGGCAGAAAGACTAATTATGGCAAAAATTGTATGGGGGAGCAAAGGCCCTTGCCCAAGGGGCCGCTCCCCCTCCCTGGTGCCTAGTGAGTGGATCCCTGCTTGGGGATCGCCCTCCTGGGGCGATCCCCAAGCAGGGATCCACTAGTGAGGGTACCATTGGAAAGGGGAGATTCTCCCTTTCCAACGATACCTCTCCTGAGTTTCTACGTGCTCAGGGGCTGAGATAGCCCCCTGAGCACGTAGAAACTGAAACTGTAATGAGCCTCTTGGCTCATTTCAGTTTCAGTTTCACTGAAATGAGATCAGCGCGACGTGCGCGCCGATCGTCATTTCAGGGAAACCAGGGGGGGCCCCTCGGGAGCTGGGGAAGCTCTTCCCCAGCTCCCGAGGCTTTAGGCGATGAAAGGGAATCCCTCTGGTGCCCGCACCAGAGGGATTTCCTTGACTGGGTTCCATGACGAGCTGGACTCGTCATGAGCACACGAGCACTGTGTGCCATGACGAGTCCAGCTCGTCATGAGCATGGAAGGGGTTAAAGGGGAGGCAGCAGCAGTGGCGATCCGCCAACGATTAAGGGAATTCGATGTTACAGAACATCAAACAGAACTACCCAGAATAATAGAACAATCTTATGCAGAATTAGGCAGAGATAGTTTAGGTGGAAGACCAGTGAAGCCAAAACTATCTGAAAGTCCGGAGAAGGACTATATTAAACAAACTCCTACATCTTCTAAAAGAAGTGGGAAACTAATAAACAAAATTCAAACGAGAAACGTTCTCAATCCCGAGGTAGGTCTCCTCAAAAGGAGCCCTCTGAAAGGAGGTATAACCTCAGGAATAGGGATAATTTAAAAAAACCTGACAGGTATCAAGATACTGATACACGTTCCTCTCGTACCTTTCAGATCTCGTCACAGACATCGGAAAGAAGAGGACGGTCAGAACATAGAGAAGAACGCGTGAAATCGAAAGACGACAAACACGCTCCGAAAAGTAAATCCAAACCTCAATTCTCAAAGAAGAAGGTAGCAGGTCTGAAGGTCAGACATGCCGAGGATACTGAGAACACAACTCAAGAACGGAGAATGGGCTCAGACAATGCTGGACAGTGCAGCAGAAGTCACAATAGCTCGCGAGAACCTGAAGGAACTTCTGGAGATAGTGGACTTGAATGAGTACATTACAGTTGAGACTGTAGACACCAGGGTTAGTACTCCACAAAAGTTATATGAAATAACACTCCGGATGGAGGGAGACATACCTAGACAGGTGAAAGCACTCTTTTGGGGAAAACTTTCAAGGGGCTATGACATACCTCTAGCAGAAAAAGACTGGCCACCACAATTTGTCAGGGAGTGCCCACATGGTGAGGACATTATTATGCCTGCCTTCTCTAACCATATTCCAATTTATCTAAAATATACTTATGCCAGGAAATGGGCAGTTGCCCAGGCCCCAGCATTATACAAAAATCATGTAGGATGGGATGAGGACTCGCCTCACCATAAAATACATCTAAAAAATTAACCAACTGCACAGACGCAGTACCCAATAAAACAAGAAGCTAAAAAACAGGTCAGGGAGATCTTAGATCAACTTGAATACCGAGGGGTGATTGAAACATGCACCTCCTCAATGAACAATCCTTTGTTTCCTGTCTCCAAACCAGACAATACATATCGTCTAGTTTTGGATTACAGACACTTAAACACTTGTTCTAAAACATTTGCAGTGCAAAATGCACATAGTACAGCATTAATGAATAACATTGTGCGTAAAAAATATAAAACCACATTGGATATCTCAAATGGTTTCTTTTGTCAAAACATAGCACCTTGAAGCAGGTACTTAACAGCTTTCTCAATAATGGGGACCCAGCGTCAATTTTGTCGACTCCCACAAGGGTTCAAGAACAGCCCGGGGTTATTCTCAGCGAGGGTAACGGAGTTACTACAAATTTATGATAATGAGGCATTGTCATATGTTGATGACATCTATCTGACAGACGATGACCTGGAAAAACACTTGAACAGGGTGAGCACCATTATACTGGGCTTCGCCTCTGAGGGCTATAAATTCAACTTTAAAAAGTCCAGAATTGCCCATCTCAATGTCCTCTTTTAGGATATGAGCTTTCAAGTGAAGGCAAGAGCTTGGCAGCCAACTTTTAGAAAGGTGTGCGCTGCTCCAACCTCCAAAGACGCTGAAAAATTTACAATCCATCCTGGGTTTCCTAAATTTTGGAAGAACTTACATTCTAAATTACGCAGAAAGGGTTAAACCTCTCTACGCATTAATCAAACCTGATTTTTCAATGAAAAATTGGACACAAGAACACACAGAAATCTTGCGTTCACTCCAAGCTAACATGTTAGCAACAAATCACTTACAAACACGCGTAAGTCAACGCAACTTAGTGATCCGAATAATTTCGGGTCAATGCGGATTCACCTACTTAACATTTAATGAGGGTGAAAAAGTACCAATTGCATACAAATCACATTTGTATACACAAGCAGAAATGCGCTTCACTTCAACAGAAAAATTCTGACAGCAGTTCAAACCGCTGTAGCAAAGAAAGCTCTAGCCCAAGGAAACGCATTATTGTCGTAACCCCAGTACCGGCTCTAGAAGCGGTCACTAAAGCAAGCATTCCAAATGCTAAAGCATTACATCCTAGATGGATACAATGGGTTAATTCTCTTGCTGCAACAGATGTTGAATATGTTTTTGATCCTGATTTAAAAAGACAAGCGTTCCTGCAATATGAACATGAATGTCCTCTGCCCACTGAGATTCTGCCTCTCGATCAGTATGAATTCATAATTTACACTGACGGATCCGCACAACCCGCAACAGGGACTAAGCAAGCTTACAGTGCAGCGTGCGCAATCGTTAAAGGTCGCATGCGCGATGGCAACTTCAGACCTATGGTAACAAAAACCCAGTCTCTAGGAGATTGCACAGCTCAGCGAGCTGAACTACAAGCATTCAAACTGGCACTTGAAAGTACAGATCGAGAATTGTGCGATTCTTTCTACTGTGTGCAGTCGTATAATGAATATATACAAACTTGGCTTGAAAATGGGTTCAAAGATGCAAAAGGTGGCACAATAAAGCATAAAACGCTTTGGGAACAAGTAGTTCAGTTAAAAAGCGAACTACCAAAGGCTCACGTGATCCATACACTGAGTCATCAACGTGATGGCGTTCACGTTGCAGGGAATTCATTGGCTGACGAAGCCGCAAAGGGGGCTGTTCAGACGGCTTCCGTAGCTGCGATCACTCGTTCAAAAACGAGAATAGACAGTGAGATAATGTTGGCTGTCAATGCTACGAGCAAAGGCAGTGGGCGTACCAAAAAAGTTTCCACTCAAGTACTCTTATGTAATTGATGCGAACAACGTTCCTTTTGCTCGAATCCCTGGAGTGGGGGATAGGGTAATTCCAAACAAGGAACGTAGATTAGGACTAATCCTAGCAGCACACAAAGGGATAGCCTCTGCCCATGCAGGCATTTCTGCAACAGTATCTTTACTGAAACAAAGATATTGGTGGCCTGGCATTAGGAAACAGACCAAGAACTATGTTCTGGAATGTGAAATTGGTCAACAGATGAAAGTCTCCACAGTGAAACGTCCTGCGCAGACACCCTTGTTAATTTCAGACAAACCATTAGCTTGTGTTTACCTGGACCACTGCGGTCCCTTGCAAAGGGACGGTAACTATAAATATATCATGGTCGCAGTGGATTCTTGCTCTAGGTTCCTATGGATATGGTCTCAGCGCTCGGCTGACGCTCGAACTGTTATAAAAGATTTGCGAGTCTTTATCGGCACATACGCAATAGGCACGCTACATTCTGACCAGGGCCCTGCGTTTAGCTCTCGAGCTTACAAAGAAGCCATGGACAGTCTGGGTGTTGCATTGCGGTACTCCTCTCCGTTTCATCCTGAGGGAAATTCTGTTGTGGAAAGGAAAAACCGGGACATAAAGCAGTCTATAACAGCTAGGGTATTAGGTTCGGGTGATGGGTGGGTCAAACATCTTTATGGGGTCCAACGCTCATTAAACAATTTGCCAAGAAGTTCTCTAGGGGGTCACTCCATATGCGGTCCTATTTGGGACAAGAATGTGGGTGCCCGATCTGGAATGTAGAGGCACAGTGGTGGAAAATAAACCCTTTGATATCAAAGATCGTTTGGCTGTTTTACAGGACCTAAATGAACTAAGATCGAAACAAAGCAACGTATTCCTGCAGCCAACCACCACTGGGGAAAAACCGGCGGTCCCAGCAAGGCCTGTCTGGATTCCAAAAGTTGGGGATCTAGTCAGAGAGAAAATTGCGGACAAGGAATTTGGACCTTCTTACAGACAACCAGTACCTGTCCTAGCCGTACACGGAACAAGAACAGTACTTCTGCCGCCCCTTGCTGGAAAAAAGGAGAAAAGATTTGTGTCCATCGACCTCATCAAACCACAGTATGTGGCCAATACTAAATAGTAGGCCTCGTGGATTCCGACCTAGTAGCAGACACACTCCTCTCGCTACTATCCAAGAGGTTCAGACTGAAAGACTGATAACCATCGAGAATTCAGCAGTAACAGATGAAGGACTGAGCAACAATGCTATGGAACTCATCCCTCTTGAAACTCAAGTAACAGTTCGTCCAAATACACCTGTCTACACCAATGTAACAAGTGATCAACTGGTTCCAGCGATTTCTACAAATCCTGATGCAATTCCAACAATTGACAGAACTGCTTCTGGCTATTTCATTAACTTTGATACGTTTTCTGAGGATCTGAGTGAGCCCGAGACGTCGCCAGCATCAAAAACTTTTAAACAGCAAGTACAAGACTTTTTACATTTTTTGAAAAAGACTTATCTGGTTTCACCGTGGATTGAACTTTGGGTTATTTCTGGAATATTTTTCTTCCTGCTTTGGCTAGCTTTGGTAATGACTATGAGCGTGCTTATAAATGGGAGATACATCCATTTGGACACTGAAAGAAAAGAAGTGAACTTACTTTTAAAACCTCACAAATCATCCCATCGTGAAACGAGAGACTTGTCTGCAGTGAACATCACAGCCGTTCCTATACAGGATGGTATAGTGTGGGACAAAACAGATTTCGATATTTTTGGCCCGACGGAACATTTGAACATTCCACATTTATTTAAGATCTCACTAAGTGATTTTGTTTCATCCAGTACCTTTTCTGATGATTGGGACTTTGAAACTGTAAATTACATAATGTTTGACCTAGAAAAATCTGCTGCATATTCTAATAATGAATATTTAGAGGGTTCATCAGACTATGAACAGCTGTATTGCTATAACCACTATGGTCATCATTTTTTGCATAAATCTGCAACACCTAGAAATGTGTTTATGTTTAACCAATGGGAGTCCTACACCACCAAAAGGTAGTTCAAAAACATTTGCTGAAAAGATTCCATATTTTTCAGGATACAATACATCTGATCCAGAAACGTTTTACTATAAAAATGTAAACAAAACAGGACTGAAAATTATGTTAACTAATACAAAACAGATTTACTCTGCAGCATTTATTGCCCAAATGTCTAGACAGGGTTTCGACTTGTGGAAAAACGCAATAGACACAAAATCTGTCTGGGGTACTAAAGATTGGCAAGTGCAGGGGATAGAAGCTTTGTTTAGAGCCTGTATCGTCCCTCAACAAATAATGTTTTTGAATGACACTGTGCAACAAACGTCTTGCCTTGGTTTAGCCAAGATCAAAGACATGAAAAATCCTTCTGTACCAACACCTGCAAGTGATAACAATACACAGGCAGCGGTTACAGTTGACACAATACTACAACTCAACAGAACAAATCCTGATTGGAGAAAATGGTTGATCTGGCCCACAGACACAAACAACTGTCAAGAGAGATTCCGGAATAAAACACAGGGGTTTACTATTCATAGGCCAGACCCACGATACGTCCAAAGACAACATCCGGGGGTAGTAACAACATACAGTGTAGGAAAATTATGCCTCGATTGGCTGCAAAAATCTACACTTAAGGATGTGAAACAACACTTATCTTTACTTAAAGAAGACGCAGACCTTAGGGAATTCTTGCTTGGACCAAGAAAACCGCGTCAAAAACGTTTCATATATGCCGGCATTTATGCTGCTTATAATGAAGCATGGAAGGTGTCACAGATAGAGGCCGCAGAACGAATATGTGAACTTGATCGTATTAATTTAGAGAAAACTCTCTCTGTGGTCGACAATGGGTTAACAACTTTGTCCTCCAGAATTTATTCATTGGATAGTATTGTATCCTCTGCTATCGACATACTGGAACAAGATTTAGCCATGGGACAACAAGGCCAGTCTCAGTTACGTTCTATTATGTTATTAAGCTGGACGCTGCAATCTTTGCGTGCGGGCTATGTGCCTTGGCGTTTTATCAACACGACGGCTCTGTTTGCAGAATACAATCTAACTGATAAACAGATCGAACTGGCACAAAGGGGAGCAAAGTATACAGTACTGAGCATTGAAAAACTTGAAAAATTACCATTCACAGTGGCAGACAAACCAGCTACAGAATGGCTTATTCATGGCAAAATTAGTCTACCTGTGACTACTTTTCAGTTTCAGTATTGCCTTAAACAGATGCAAGCAGGCAAATATGAAAGGTTGGGTAAAGAATACATTAAGACATCCTGGAATTTACCTTACACCTATAGATGTTGGAGTGGGGATCGTGAAGTGTTTCTGAGCGGTACACACTGTGAAAGTGCACTAAGCGGTTCACTGATTTGTCAGGACATATCTTTACACTGGGCTTGTAATGGTTCTGTGGCAAATTTGTCCTGCCACCAGCAGGGTACACCAACTGCTGTGATTAATCCAACGTTTGGACAACTTTCTAATGGGAGTTACCTCATGTTGAATGATCAGAGTTGCTGTGGCATGTTGCCAGGCATCCCATATCTAGTAACGGTCAACTCCAGGGTCACTTGCTGTATGCAAGTATTGTTTGCCCCAATAGATACAGTCAGGGAGTCGCCTTTATGGCCTTCGTTGAATGTCTCTTTTATACGATTTGATACTTTAAGCAGAATGAAAGCCATGCTTATACAACAATCAGTGCCTTTGACCTCGGCCAAAGAAACCTATGATCTACAAGTTGCAAGGACTTCGGCTGAGATACAAGCTTTAATTCGTACAAACTGCCCTATACATTTCGTAGAAATGATAGGACGTATCTTTAACATGTCTGATACAAGCGGAATTGTACATGTATTTAAGACCATCTGTTCCGGGCTATTAGCACCTTTCCAGGCTGTCCTCGGAATCATCCCAAACTTCGCACATTCAGTGTTTGGTGGTGTGCCGTTAATTCTAGCACTTGTTGCAGGAATTCTGTTTCTATTCCTCCTACTACACTATGGCAAGCCTCTTCGCCAACATCACTCCGAGCGATGTGGAGAGAGCCCTCCTTGAACGGAAATGCCGTGAGCGAATAGTTCAGCTTTTGGGCATTCCTCGTCTAAGGGAACTTAATACAACGTGGTTCCTGTCATTCAGACCAATCTGGCAAGATTGCATCTTACCTGTTCTACGCTTCCTGTTTTGCGGTGAAGAATGCGTGCTAGACACCTGTCTAACACTCCCATCAGTCATGCCAACGGATATCGATACTCTGCTGGACCCGATAACGGCCCATGCTGTGAGTTGTCCCCAGAGGCTTCCAATCCTGATGGCGGCATTCATTGAGATCTCACAGACGCTTCCGGCTGCTGCTGAGGTACGAGATGGATCGACGGGCACACAGGTAACTACGGACGCGAACATTGCATCTTCTGCTGAAGGCGATGTTTCTCATCTCTGTGCGATTAACCTTCTGAACGAGGTGTTCCAAATGTCACCAACTTCGGTGGACGATATTTTGGCTACGGAAATAGATGATCTAATGTTTACGCCAGACCCATACAATGACTTTGATTCGGCTCACAGTGTACCAGGGCAAAGATGATATTTGGCCTTCATATTTTTCAAACTTGGAACTTTTCCCAGAATTTAACTTTTTCTTTTTAAATTTTTTAAATGACATGGCAAATGAACAATCTGCTTACAGTAGAACTAGTCTTATAAAACGGACTTCTTTGAATACTTCCAGGGACACATTGTCACCTTACTTGTCTAACATTTCATTTAATTCTATGATATGCAATGGCTTTGATTTTAAGAGCTTATCGACCATTTCATCATATGTATATATTACTGTTTCATTCACGTTGCATTTTATTTCCGTTATATGCTTAGAATGAAAACGATGCTTTAAATGTACAGTACCTATTGCATTTCAACAGTTTTGAGCTTCTTTTAAAAAGCTTTTAGAAATGTTTTTAGCAATATGTGGTACTCAATTTTATGTTTAGCATTTAAATGTTTAGCATTTAGTATTATCATTCCGCTTTAAGTGTCCGTATATAGGTTTTCCTGAATCATGTCCTTATATAGGCACAATTCGCATTGCCCTTATATAGGCATAGAATCCCTGTCCTTATTTAGGCATTAACCGTGCGCTCCAAATACAGGCATGGTCACCGACATCCGTCCACCCTAACGTCACAACGAGTTCTTAGAAACCAGACCCTTAAGCTTCGGGAGTTCCCTAGCACAGGACTATTGATTTCTCCAAGAACTCATCTATTATGTATGAACCGTTATACCTTAAGGGTTCATTCCTGACGTCTTCCTCTGTCCGACTTCAAGTCAATGCTAACATTCCTAGACACCTACCAGTTATAAATATACCTTCCCTTGCCCAAGCAAGTTAGAGGAGACCTCGACTTCAGAGGAGCCCGTATCCCGGCCTGACGCACTGAGAAGACGCTGCCATTCCTGCACGCAGACGAATCCAGCTTCCAGTGTTCTGACTCCCTTCGCGGGGTGTTAGAGTTCCAGATCCGGCAGGAGATTCCCACCTCTCTCATTCTCAAGGTATGGAGTTGACTAGATCCTAGAGGGACTCTTGGCATACTAGACTGAACATACTCTTAGTACTTACTAGAGAATACTCCACCTACTTCTACCTTTCCCTACACCTAGACTAGGTTAGGTACATTGGGGTAGAACTAGCTTAGAGACGCATCTTATGAGTACTCGCATTCTTAGCTCATGTTATTTATGTACGTGAATATATGCTAAAAGATAATGCTAGCGCAGTATTATTTATTTCTACTGCTTACGCTGTACATTATTTATCTTGCATACTGTCTTGTGATCATAACAGCACATATCTCTTACACAAGAAACAAGACTGTTCAATAAAACCCTTTTATTGAGACGCCCGTCTTTCCTTTCTGTGTAACTCTGTAGAAACTAAGCATGCACGATTGAATGAGTGAAACTGTTATCTATTGTTTCCACGATTCTGAGACATGTTCCGATTCTAAAGGGAAACAAAGTAGTCATGTTTTTCGGTTGCCAGAAACTACTCCCTTCTTGTTCTCAAGGAGTTTCTAGTGGCCTCTGAGCTAGCTGGCACAAGTAATTAAGTTTAATATACTCGAAAGGGACATACCGAACTTAGTCCTATGTCAAACCTATAGGTTATATTATTCCAATGCGCAGAGCCTATTAGGGAAATAGGAACTACACTACTCTCTGACCCCAGGTGTTACTCACTGGTGTACCCATGACGTGGACACTGGTGACAGCCCTCCTGTAAAACACAAGATTTACCGGTTGACTGACCGGGTCAGGGCCAGCATCAAAGAGGAGGTCTCGAAGATGTTGGCGTTAGGGGTGATCGAGCCCTCCAACAGTCCTTGGGCCAGCCCAGTGGTCTTGGTCCCAAAGGCTGCTGCACCCGGTGCCACTCCAGAACTGCGGTTTTGTGTGGACTACAGTGGGCTCTATGCCGTCACCAGACTGGGTGAATGTATGACATTGTTCTGCATTCTGTCCATCAACTGTCGTTTTTGCATTTGTCACCAGGACTGACGCGGACCCCATCCCCAGAGCTGATGAGCTCATTGATTGGTTGGGAGCTGCCAAGTTCCTCAGCATGTTTGATTTAACGTCTGGGTACTGGCAGATTGCCTTAACCGATGGGGCCAAGGAGAGGTCAGCATTCTCAACCCCAGAAGGACATTACCAGTTCCAGGTTAGGCCCTTTGGGTTGAAGAATGCCCCTGCCACCTTTCAGAGGTTGGTCAACCAGGTGTTGGCTGGACTGGAGGATTTAAGTACTGCATACTGCATGGATGACATTGCGGTGTTCAGTTCCAGCTGGGAAGAACACTTGCAGCACCTCGGTGAAGTGTTGAGGGCTCAGCAGAGGGCAGGCCTCACGATCGAGGCCAGTAAGTCCCAGATCGGGCAGGGTTCTGTGGTGTACTTGGGATACCAGGTAGGAAGCGGCCAGGTGGCGCCCCTACAGCCCAAGATTGACACCATTCTGGCTTGGGAGCCCCCCAAGACCCAGACAGAGGTGAGAGCCTTTTTAGGTCTCACCAGTTACTACAGGAGGTTTGTTAAGGGCTATGGCACCATTGTTGCCCCCTTAACAGAGCTGACTTCCAGGAAGCAGCCCAAGAAGATGATCTGGACTGAGTCCTGCCAGAAGGCTTTTGATGCCCTGAAGGCCGCCAAGTGCACGGCGCCCGTGCTCAAGGCACCCGACTTCTCCAAGGAATTCGTCGCGCAAACCGACGCTTCAGACCATGGTGTGGGAGCGGTGCTTTCACAACTGAACGAAGAGGACCTTAGCAGGAGACTACTCCCCAGGGAACAGAGGTGGAGTGCCATAGAAAGGGAAGCTCTTGCTGTGGTCTGGGCACTTAAGAAGCTGAGGCCCTACCTGTTTGGGACTCACATGTGGGTTCAGACAGACCACAGGCCCCTCAGATGGTTGATGCAAATGAGGGGTGAGAATCCAAAACTGTTGAGGTGGTCCATCTCCCTACAGGGAATGGACTTTACAGTGGAACACCGCCCTGGCACAGAACACACCAACGTAGATGGTCTGTCCAGGTTCTTCTGCCTTAGTGAAGAGAACTCCCAGGAGGTTGGGTAGTTCTCCCTACTTTCAGCTCGAGGGGACATGTGTTAGACTTGGCATCTTTTGGCGTGTTTCCCCTGAGTTTTTACTTTCTGACCTCCAGGTTTTGACTCTGTTTTTGATGGCTTAGTATCTCTGCGCACTTTCTCACTGCTGATCAGTGTTAAAGTGCAAGTGCTCCTGTTGTAAATTGTGTTATGGATTGGTGATTCCATGATTGGCATATTTGATTTATGTGTCAGTCCCTAGTAAAGTGCACTGAGTGTGCCATGACCTGTAAATCAAATGCTGTTAGTGGGCTGCAGCACTGGATTGTGCCACCGACACGAACAGCCTGTAAATGTAACTCTGGCCTGCCATTGCAGAGCCTGTGTGCAGTCTGGTACTACCATGTCGACTTGGCAAGTGCACCCAGTTTCCAGGCCCTAACCTTCCCTTTTCTTACATGTGCATCACCCCTAAGGTAGGCCCAAGGTACCCCTGTGGGCAGGGTGCAGTGTATGTGAAAGGTAGGACATGCCCTGGTGTGTTTGGCATGTCCTGATAGTGAATTACTGCTAAATTCGTTGTTCACTATTGCAAGGCTACCTGTTCCCATAGGACAGAATGGGGAATTTGTTTAGAACATCTTGTAAACATAACTGGCCGTGGGAACTAGGTAGAGAAATGAAGTTTAGTATGCCTGAACTCAGAATCTAAAGATGCATCTTTTAGTGAAGGTTATTTTTACATTCTGTGTTTGAAAATACCACTTTTAGAAAGTAGGTATTTTCTTGCTCAACCATCCAGTAGGCCTCTTCTGGGTTTGTGGATTGACTGTCTGCATTTTGGACGATAGGGGCTGGGGAGGAGCAGTGGCTCCAGATAGTCTAGGTGGGTCAGGAAAGGGCTGAATAGACCTGGGCTGCATTTAGAGTAGGGGGAGGAAATTTCCTTTCACCTGAATGGGCCTGGTCTGCCTCGGACAATGCCGTCTCCACCTCCTGCCAGGAAGTCACACCAGAGAGGGCAGAACTGGTTCTGGCTGGGCACAGACACTCTCTGCGTGAGAGGACAAAGGATTTTGGGATATAAAAAGTGGGGCCCAAACCCCTGAACTTTAGAACTTGCTGCAATCAAGGAACCTGCCAAGAAGAAGAGCTGGAAGAGCTGCCAGGAGGAGTACTGTCCCATTGCTGTGTTGTTGCTTTGTTGGGTTGGCCTGCAGTTGCTGCTTCTGCTTTGGGCATTGAAAGGACTGGACTGAACTTTCTTTACTTGTGCTGAGTATCTCCAAGGGCCTGAAATCGAGCTGGCCTCCTGTTCTGAAGTCTCAGGGACTGCAAAGATTTCACCAACCTCTGGGTACCGCTTCTGGAACAGCTGTTTCAGTTGCCACAGAGGAAGGAACCGCAACCGACTCCATCACCGACTCAGTCGCTGGCTTTGTGTCCTGACGGCACCGCAGACCGCACCGTCCGCATCTCGCACCGCAACCCTGGTCTCACCAATGATGACGACCGACGCCGCCGCCACCACCGAGCCGCTGCTTACACCGTGACCTGTGGGCACAGCAGTCCGCACCACCTCGCTTCACTTCACCATCCTGGTCTCACCGACGCTATCGCTGCTGCTGACTCGACACCCGTGACCACATCGTGGGTGGGGGCACCGCTCGAAGTTTCACGACGCATCGCCTCGTCCCACACAGCTGTCTGGGCCGACCGACGCCAGCTCCCGCAAACCGGCTCTGTCGCCTGCACCACAACCTGCCAGCACAGCATCAAGCACCGTCTCGCCCTGCACCGTAAATCTTGGTCTCACTTACGCCGTCTTGACGATCGTCACTGAGCCGCTGCCTGCACCGCATCGAGAGGACACCGCGCCCTGCACCGCTTCCATTTTGCAACGCAACCGCGACGGTTGCCACGACTGGCTCGCACCCCGTGTAAGCCGCAACGAGAAAGGTACTGTTACCGAGTCTGTTCACGCTTTTGCTGGCCCGTATCGACGCGGTCGGCTGGAACTGTTAGTCTCTGTTGTTTTCAGCATCGAGGTAGCCCCGGAGGGAGCTACCGACTTGTACGAACTGTGTTTTTGAGGTATTTCTGCAGTTTAGAAGACATCTTGCAAAGTATCTATTTTTTCCAAGTACTGTATTGTGGATTTTTTATCGTTTTTGGTCTTGTTTTGAGTATATAAAAATATTGGATATTTTTCTAAACTGGTGTGGTGTCCTTTTGTAGTGCTTTCACTGTGTTACTGTTGGTTATGTGCAAATGCCTCTAAGATAAGCCTGACTGCTCGTGCCAAGCTACCAAGGGGGTGAGCTAGAAGGAAGGGTCCCTACTTGGACAAAGGTGCAAAACCTTGCCAACTAGAGACCCCCATTTCTAACAACTATGAACTGCATCTTCCAGAAAGCAATAGGAGATGTGTTGATTTGTTAGCAGTGTGCTCCCACCACCTCCTTGTTGTGTTCCTCTAGGATTTATGTGGTTGATTGGGCACTGGGGTATGCACTTGAATGTCTTGAAGAGGTACTTCAGCTGATATATTCGAAAAAGCACTTCAAACACTCCCAACCTACTTTTCCCCAAAAACGAGCAAGAACTCAGAAAATACATGACCGGAAATGCAAGCATTTGCTATACAAATGCTGGTGGTAAACACACTTATACTTGAAAGCAATTCAAAAACACGGTGTACTTACACGTTGCGGGTGGGCACTACCTTATTTGGGTCCCCTTAATGTAGTATCATGATTGGGGGATTGATATAGTGGCAATTGTTTTGCTGTCTGTTCAAAGCTATAAAACTAATAAAAAGATTGATAACAAAAAAAAAACACTGTGAGCTGCATCTAACAGAATTCTATCAGGGAACTGATGCGGACTTGCTGAGAATTTGCTTCTTGTCTGCTGCCCCATCCCTTATCACTTGAAGATGCACAGCAAAACCGTATAGACAGCAAAAGTAGTACTGGTCAAGTAAGCATGTCACTGCTGATTGCAAGCAACTGAGCACTGGTAACTCACTTGAAGTGCTGCTTTCAATTTTCCTACTGTCCTGAGAGTCAATACAATAGGTCTCTTCTTCGTCTTTTATGTGGAATGAAACAAACTCGTGCCCTGTTAGAAATAAAGAAAAACATTTAGGTATAATATTGTTATGTATGGCCCTCATAGAGACCCTCTATCATTTATTTCAGTTTCTGAAAGTCATAACTCCTTGCTATGACATCACAACAGTAGATAACAAAACTGGTTACCAACTGTTGTGATGCCATGAAGGCCTTCCAGGCCAGGTGACAGGGCTCTCTGACAGCCTGTCAGCGCAGCTCTGCTTGTCTGCTTATACTGAAAGCAAAAAGCACAGCTGCAGGAGGGGGGAAGGAAGGCAGGGAAGGTAGTGGGTTTTTGTTAAGGATAGCAGATGAGATGGATTATGTTACTTACCCAGTAAGCGTCTGTTCTTGGCATGTAGAGCTATAGATTCACAAGCTTTGCATATCCTGCCAAACTAGTGTTGGGTCCAGATGATTTCAAGTTGTTTTTCTTCGAAGAAGTCTTTCCAGTCACTCGGCAAGGTGACTCCTCCTTTCGGTGATAGTGCACATGGGCATCAACTCCATTGTTAGATTGTTTTCCCGCTAGAGGGTGCGAATGGAGTAAGTGAGTGTAGTAAAGAGATGTCCATGCGTAAATAATGTAAATAATGAGAACAGCAACACGTACCGGTGTGCGGGGAGGTGGGAGGGCGCATGTGAATCTACAGCTCTACATGCCAAGAACAGATGCTTACTGGGTAAGTATCATAATCCATTCGAGGCATGGGTGCTGTAGATACACATCCTTTCATAGACTATATAGCAGTATTCTCCTAAAGAGGTGGCTAACCAGTAGATGTTGCAGTTGTCTGAAAACGTGTCTTTAGCACAGCTTGGCCTACATTTGCCTGTTGGTGTGCTAATATATCCACACAATAGTGTTTGGTAAATATGTGTGGTGTAGACCATGTTGCTGATTTACAGATGTCAGCTATAGGGATGTTACCTAAAAAGGCCATAGATGCCCCTATTTAGCGAGTGGAATGTGCTCTAGGAGGTATAGATAAAGTTTGTTTAGCTTTTGCGTAGCAGGTTTGAATGCACTTAACAATCCATCTTGAAATACCAGATTTCGAAATAGGATTGCCTTTGTGAGGTAATGTAAATGAAACAAACAGTTTTGTTTTACAAAAGTCTTTTGTGCTTTCTATATAGTACAAGAGCTCTTCTGACGTCAAGTGTGTGAAGAGCCCGTTCTGCTACTGAATCAGGTTGAGGAAAGAACACAGGTAACTCAACTGATTAGTTAATATGGAAAGCAGAAACCACCTTGGGAAGGAATCTGGGATTGGTGGGAAGAACAACACTGTCTTTATGGAGTTGAAAGAAGGGTTCTTCTAAGGTTAATGCTTGTAGCTCAACAACTCTCCTTAATTAAGTTATTGCAATGAGAAAGGCAACCTTTCATGAGAGAAACTGTAAAGGACACTTGTGAAGTGGTTCAAAGGGTGGACCCATAAGTCTTGTAAGTACAACATTAATATTCCACACTAGTGCTGGGGGAATGTTTGGTGGTGTAACTCTCTTTAAGCCTTCCATAAAGGCTTTAATGACAGGAACTTTGAACAAAGACAAATGCTGTCTGTTTTGCAAAAACACAGCTACTGCTTCT
Organism: Calotriton arnoldi; assembly: GCA_963921515.1. Taxonomy (NCBI): domain Eukaryota; kingdom Metazoa; phylum Chordata; class Amphibia; order Caudata; family Salamandridae; genus Calotriton; species Calotriton arnoldi. Next base: position 1,298,560 of record CAWUFW010002546.1, on the reverse strand, counting down.
AGATGCAACCAAATTGATGTGTAAGCTAGCCCACATTGTGGTTGGTGAAGAAGGTAACAAACAATGTTCTGAACGGAAGCATCTAGAGGTAGAATTTTGTTATTATAGTAGACAACACATTGTTTACATTTTGCTGCATAGCAAGCTCTGGTAGTAGGTTTTCTTGCTTCCTTTAGAATAGTCATACAGTCTGGTGGCAAATTTAAATATCCAAACTCTATGACTTCAGGAGCCAAATCGCTAAGTTAACCTCCTTGGGATTTGGATGCTTGATCTCTCCATGGTTCTGAGTGAGGAGACTGGAGGTGAGATGTAGCTTTTGATGTGGAACTACTGAGAGTTCTAACAGGGTGGTGTACCACGGTTGACGGGCCCATGTGGGAGCTAGTAGAATCAGTGTGAGGGATGTTTGCCTGAGCCTCCGAACTAGAAATGAAAGAAGAGGGAGAGGCGGAAAAGTGTAGGCAAATATCCCTGACCAATTCATCCATAGGGCATTGCCTTTGGATAGAGGGAGTGGGAACCTGGAGGCGAAGTTTGGGCATTGTGCATTGTCTGCTGTGGCGAACAGATCTATTTGAGGATATTCCCATTGTTGAAAGTATGGAAGGAGAACTTGGGGATGAAGTTCCCGCTCATGTATTTGTTGCCTCCTTCTGCTGAGGTCGGCAATTTGATTGTTCCCTCCTGGGAGGTGTTCTGCCAGAAGGTGAATCTTGTGATGGATTGCCCATTTCCAAATTGTCTGAGATAGTTGGGACAGTTGGAGACGGTGTGTCCCCTCTGTTTTTGTACATAATACATCGCTGTCATGTTGTCCATGCGGACTAGGACAACTTTGTCTGTGAGATGAGACTGAAAAGCTTTCAGCGCTAGAAATACTGCTAGAAGCTCTAGATAGTTGATGTGGAGTCGTTTGTGTTTGTTATCCCATAGGCCCTGAATTGTGTAATGATGAAGATGTGCTCCCCAACCCATGAGAGATGCATCTGCTGTTAGCACGACTTGTGGAACAGGGTCGATGAAAGGCCGCCCTTTTGATAAATTTTGTGGGTTCCACCACTGCAGAGAGCGATGGGTGCAGCTGTCTACCAACATTAGATCTGTTAACTGACCCTGTGACTGATTCCACTGACGTGCTAAGGATTCCTGTAGTGGACCCATGTGTAGTCTTGCATAAGGCACTATTGCAATGCATGACGCCATCATTCCTAGTAGCCGCATGAAAGTCCTGGCTGGCAAGGTTTAGTTGGTTTGGAACTGCAGCAATAGAGTTTGGATATTGGAAATTCTGGCTGCATTGGGGGAGGCTAGAGCGGTGTGAGTGTTGAGAGTGGCTCCTAGATAGGATTGTATCTGGGAAGACTGTAGGTGAGACTTTTGAACATTGACCATGAAACCCAATTTGTGGAGTAGGTGTAGTGTGGTCTGGGTGTGTTGTAAACACTTTTGGTGTGTGCTGGCTTTGATGAGCCAGTCGTCTAGGTAGGGAAACACATGAATTTGCTGTCTCCTGAGATGAGCTGCCACTACTGCTAGACATTTTGTAAAAACTCTGGGAGCAGTAGTTACTCCGAATGGGAGTACTTTGAACTGATAGTGTTTGCCTACTATCTCAAATCTGAGATATTTGCGATGAGCTGGATGAATGGGAATGTGAAAATATGCGTCTTTTAAGTCTAGTGTGGACATAAAATCGCCTTGCTGAAGAAGTGGAAGGACCTGTTGAAGCATTACCATATGAAAATGTTCTGACAGTATGTACAGGTTTAACTCTCTGAGATCCAAAATTGGTCTTAATGATCCGTCCTTTTTGGGGATTAGAAAATAAAGAAAGTAAACCCCTGAACCTCGGTAGTGTAATGGAACTGGTTCTATGGCTCCCTTTTCTAAGAGAGATTGCACTTCTTGTTTGAGTAACTGTAAGTGGTTTGACGCCAGTTTGTGAACATGAGGTGAAATGTTTGGTAGATTGGTGGTGAGCTCCAGGCAATAACCATATTGGATAAGGTCGAGCACCCATTGGTCTGTTGTTATAGATTGCCAAATGGGGGGAAACTGTTGAAGTCTTCCCCCGACAGGTGTTAAGTGATCGGGGGGAAAGTGTGGGCAAGTCACTGTTTGCTAGGGGAAGGGGTGCTACACGGTGTGGGGCCTTTGCCCCTACCTTTGGAATTGTTTCCTCTATATCCTCCTCTATAGAAACCTCAAGAGGGAGAGGACTGATTGTTGCCTTTATAAGAGGAAGCATTTGGGTCTGAGGAAGTTGTTTTGGACCCTGCTCTGTAAAATGAATGGCGAAAGGAGCCTCTATTGGATGGAGACTGGAGCGCTCCCATGGATTTTGCTACTTTGGTGTCCTTTTTCATTTTCTCTAAGGACTGGTTGACCACAGGACGAAACAGGTGTTCATTGTCAAAGGGGGTGTTTAAAATGGACTGTTGAACTTCAGGCTTAAACTCTGAGATTCTAAGCCATGCATGCCTCCTAAGGAGAATGCTGGTATTAATCTCTCTAGCTGCGGTGTCAGCTGCATCTAAAGCACATCTTATTGAGGAGTTAGAGATGAGTTTTCCTTCTTTAACTAACTGTTGTGCTTCAGTTTTATGTTCATCTGGGAGATATTGGAGCAGTTGTTGCAACTCATCCCAGTGTGCCCTGTCGTATCTAGCTAGTAGGCCCTGTGTGTTTGAGATGCGCCAGTGGTTAGCAGCTTGAACAGCTACTCGTTTTCCTGAGGCATCCAGAACTTTAGATTCCTTGTCTGGGGGAAGTACATCCCAAGAAGTTTGTGATTTAGCTCTTTTACGAGCAGTGGACACTACTTGGGAGTCGAGAGGTAATTGTCCTTTAATAAATACCGGATCCGATGGTTAAGGTTTATATTTTTTATCTATACTTGGAGTTAAAATGCGTGCTTGAACAGGGTCTTTAAAGATATCATCTACATGCCTCATCATGCCTTTAAGCATAGGGAGTGTATGACTTCACCTGTGTGTGGACTCGAGTGTTTCAAATAAAAATTCCCCCTCTAACGTCTCTTTATGTAAGGATACCTGTGATACTCTGCTGCCCTAGCAATGAGGTGTTGGTAAGCCATACTCTCGTCTGGTGGTGATGGCTTTGCTGGGTAAAGGTCTGGGTCATTGTCTACTGGAGGGTCAATGGTGTAGTCATTCCATGGGTCTACAGGCAAATGAGTATCATCATCATCATGATCTCTATCTGGATCTGTATGTGGAGATCCCTGAGGTGTTATATGCAAGGGTCCTTCAATTAACTGTGGAGAAGATGGTGGAGGAGGAGAGGGTTGTGGTACAGGATAAACAGGGCTGGTAGCCATGTCCTTCTTCTTTAGAGGGATTTTAGGAGTGTCCTATAAAGGAAGCTTGTGGTTTGCTGGTGTCTTAGCAGAAATGTGTCCAGTATCAGGATTAATATAAATCTTTTTCTGCTTAGGATCCAATTTGGCCTTAAGAATGTCTAAAATTGGCTCCGGAGGCTTGGAGACATTGTCTTTTGATTTCAGCGTCAAAATGGACTGGTCTATAAGTTTCGGCTCTGAAGCTTGTCTTTGTTTTGGAGCGAAGGATTTCAGCTCCGAAGCATGCTTTTGTTTCGGAGCGGAAGATTTCGGCTCCGAACTGGATTTGTCCTTGGAGCCAGATGGTTTGCGGATCCGAAGGAAGTTTCGGTGGACTCGGTCCCGAGCCGGAAGGCTTGACGGTTTGTTATGGTGCCGAGCCGAGGGGCGGGGCATCGGAAACATTGTCTCGGTGCCGACCTTAGCCAGAAGGCAGCGGTGGTGCCGTAGCCTTATGTGTTTTGGAAGAGGATTTAGGGGGCAAGGGGTCTTCGGTACTCACAACACTTTGCCCCGGAGGCAGATCTTCTGCCTCCAGATCGATCTCGAGCTCGGAACCAGACTCTGGAACAGATAATGCCTCTTCTTCCTCTGCGGCGGACGCTTCGATCTCCTCTTGCTTGGATTCTTCCCCGAAGATATCCGGAGAGTGTTGGATGCTTTGACGTTGCATCTCCCATCGTCGAGCCCGACGATCGTGTAGATTCTTCTTGGATCGAAATGATTTAGAAGCGTCAGAGTCTTCCTCCTTGTGCTCCGGAGAGAGGCACAAGTTACAAAATTGATGTAGGTCGGTCTGAGGGTACTTGGCGTGGCACCCAGGACAGAATTGGAATGGAGTCCGTTCCATCATCAGAAGGCTGGCCTGACGTGGCTAGGCCCGACGGGCACTCACGAAGTTTTCGATCGAAAATTGGAGAGTTTGTCAAGCGATTCGATAGGTGGAGAACTAGGAACGCGTATGGAAACAATACCATTGGAGGTAGAGTGGATTGCGCATCGAGGGGAACCCGAAGAACGGTTTCGAACCGGAGCGCAGCAATACACGTCCGAACCAGACGGCGGAAAAAACAATCTAACAATGGAGTCGATGCCCATGCGCACTATCACCGAAAGGAGGAGTCACCTTGCCTTGTGACTGGAAAGACTTCTTCGAAAAAAAACAACTTGCAAGCATCCGGACCCAACACTAGATGGCAGGAGTATGCAAAGCATGTGTATCTACAGCACACATGCCTCGAACATTTATTTACACATTTGCGTCAAGGAGGAGAGGGCATGTTATGAATAGCTCTCCCATTATCCTCTGCCCCTACACAGTAGTTAAAAGCAGGGGCAGATGATTTTGGGGGCCATACATAACATAAAATTATAGATGGGTAAAAAGTGAATTACTGGGATGTTTTTCACCTCTGGGTTCTAAGTGACATCATAGATAACTTAAGCTTTGCTCTCGTTATAGGCCCCCTCTTCCGAGCCCACAGAGCACGCAAAATATCTAGGCATCACTCGCAACAGCAATATATCAATGAAAAACAGGTGAACACCGTCTCCTCTGCATGCTTCCACATCCTCTGCATGCTGAAGAAAATCTTCAAACGGCTCCCCATAGACACCAGCAGCACATTTGCCCAGGCACTCATCACCTGCTGCCTGGACTAAGGCAAGGCCCTTTATGTAGGGATCAACACCCAACTCCCAAAGAGGCTCCTGACAATACAGAACGCGGCTGCTAGGCTTGTCCTCGATCTCCTCAGATGGACCCCCCACCTCATAGCACTGCACAGGCTCCCCATCAGCACACGCTGCCATTTCTATCTCCTCACCCACACTTACAAAGCCCTCCACAATGAGGGTCCAGCCTACCTCAACGAGAGAGTGAACCTCCACCAGCCCAGGAGACAGCTTCGCTCCTCCTCCCTCCACCTGGCACACTCCCCTTGAATCCTCAGAAGAGGCGGCCGATTCTTCTCCCACCTTGCCCCCAAACTCTGGAACGAACTCCCCCTACCTCTTCAATTAGCACCAACACTACTGGAGTACAGAAAGAGAATGAAAACCTGGTTCTTCAACAAAGAGTCCCTCCCCCTCCAGCGCCTGGAGACCCTCACGGGTGATAAGTAGCGCTCTATAAATCCTATTTTATTGATTGATTGATGGTTGTTCATTTGACGTCACTCAGAACCCTTCAGTGAAAAACATTCCCGTAATTCACTGTTACCAATCTATAATTCTATATATAACATACAAAAATATACATTATAACTTGCAACATATAAGTGTTAATAAAATCCCACAAATCTGTATTACGTAAAATACACACATCACTGGCTTACGCTGATGTAGTGCTCTGAACCAAGTCCAAATAGGGTCCATGAGAGACTCCAGATAAAGATCACATAGTGCTGGGCAGCTGCATACTTTAAAAGTGTGCTGCATTGATAGCGTGACACGGTCAGCCAAAATGTAAAGGTATAATTCAGACCCCTCAACAAGATACAGGTGTGATTGCCCAGACTAAGGTGAGTGGAGTCCCAAATTGCAACCACTCATATGGGGAACTTTAACATTCACATAGGCAGTAGCACAAATTGTATTTACACAGCTCTAGCCAGATTTACATATGGGCTGCTCAGGCCATACACTAGAAGGTCGCAATGAGCACCTAAATTGAGTGAGTGAGAGGATGGTGGGATACCCCTCTCATAGAACAAGTAGGGTATCTCCAGGGGGTCTTGCTTGCTCAAGTATCTAAAATGCAAGTAAGCAAATGCCAAAAGAGAAGTCCCTCGTTCACATGACACAGCACAAGTATGCAAGGCACCCTCTGTAAAAACATGTTTTGCGCAGGCAGAACTCTCTATACCATTTCTGCACTATGGTAATGGACCTAGCAAAGAATTACATAAGATTTTCACCTATTGAAGTTATTTGATCCGGGAAGAGATCACGCATTCTAAAAAATACACCAATTAAGAACAGGTTTAATTTGTTGAGACAGGTGAGTCGCTGGACTATACCCGCAAGGCCAACATTAAAGAATAGTTTTAGCCAGCTGTAAATGGGTTTTTCACCATCGAATTCCAGAAAGGTAGGGATTGAGGAAAATATGTAACATACCTACATTCGGGTCTCTGCTGCTTTCTCTCACTTCAATTCCAAGATGATCAATGAAAATTGGACCCGCTTCCTCTTCTTTTCTCAAACAAACGTCAGTATTGACAAACGGAAATGCTGTAAATCCAGTATAATATTGTTAGATATTTTAGATGAAAGATTTAACTATTGCAAAATAAACATCAATTTAAATGATCCTTCAAGAGGACCCATTTATAGTATAATAAATGTTCTCAGCTTAGTGATTTACAGACATTGTGCGTACAAAGGTGAGTGGCTACAGAATCTTTGCCAAGAGTGATAATCCATTTGGAAACATGTTGCTTGAGTAATGTGAAACAGACCAACAATTTTTGCCAAGTCACATTACCTCCAGTCCCTCCCTCGCCTTCCTTCTTTACAAATGAGGCCCCGCCTCCTTCTAGACCTACCCCATCCCATAAAAACTCCTCCCGCCCCCACCTGTTCTTTTTTGTGTCCCTAGGTGAGACTTACCTTTGGCTTTCTCTCTGTCACGGTGCCGGGGAGTTTTCGGTTTGGTTCTCTCCATCGGCAGTGCCCTCAGTAGCGTGCTCCCAGCGTGCTGTGTCTCCTCGGTCTCCTCGTGGTCGAGGGGCGGAGCACTTGCACAGGAGGCCGCAACGGAGTCTGGCGGTCCTCCTGCAGCTGGGGCTGTGTTTCCGGGTTGAGGCTGTGAGGCGGCCTTTACGGTGCAGATCGATTGAGACCAGGCAGGCCGGGTTTTTGACCCGTTATTTATCTATTTTGGGCATATTGGAATTTTCTACTGCTCGGGGGCATTTTTAGTGGCAATTTGTTATTGGTTGCCGGCATGGTCTTTTCTCAGCCATATAGTGGGGTTGCCGAGGAGTGACTTCTCCAGTTTGTTGCAGTCACGGGTTGCAAGAGCTTGTTTAAAAGGAACAATCTGGTGTCCTCTTCTTCTTCGTCATCTACTGATGGGTCTCCGGTCCCCCTGAAGCGCCCTAGAAGCCAGGGCTCAGTGGGGGGTGAAGTGCCTCTCATGTCTAAAGAGGACGTGTAGGGCATGATTGAGTCTGCTGTGACCAGAGCTATGCAGGCTTGGCCTGTGCCTTCTGGTCCATCCCGTCCTCGTCTATTGGATCCTGTGGGCGACTTACCCCCATCGGATTGTGAGGGTCCTTCTACCGCCTCTGGCAGTAAGTATGTCTCCAGAGAGGAAATGTGGGACATTCTGGCTCATATACGGGACAATTTAGGTTTTCCTCTGTTCCAGCTGGGCGAGGACTGTGGGGCTCTTTTTCCTCAGTACACTAAGCACTCCCGGTTGGGCATGCCCTTTCAGGGCCCAGTGAAAGAGATGGTGCTGAGAGAATGGCGTGAGGTAGACAAGTTGCAGGTCCCTCGCTTCCTCCAGAAACTTTACTTGTTGGAGGGGGACGACCCCTTACCTCACAATGTAAAGTTGGATTCTATCCTGGCCACGCTGATTGGCAAGACGGTTATTCTGCCTGAGGATTGTACCCTGACTTATGCGACAGATAAGAAGGTGGACTCTGGCCTTACAAAGGAGTTTGCGGGTGCGTGGCCAACCATCATGGCCGCGCGGACGTGATCCTGCTCGGCTCCCGCATCAAAGTCCGATCCATAGCTTTCATCGGGACTTTACACTCGCCAAAACCGTGGGAAGGAAGCAGACAATGACTATTTAATACGCAGAGAATACTTTGAAGATCTAGCAGAGTCCAGGAGGTGCCCTAGCCGTGAATCCGCAAGCGTGACGGAGCGCGGCCGCTTGTCCAACATGGCGGCCGGGCTCCTCTGCTGACGTGTCCTCGGAGCCGGGCTGCGCTATCAGCTACCGGCGAAGGTGCCAATGCGGAGATCTCCCCCTGCTAAAGCGACGCTGATCTAGCGGTTCGCCAATTGAAGGTAAAGCACTCACTTTGGAGAGGACCGGTGGCGGACTCCGGTGGCGGTGATAAGATGGCGGCTGGTGAGGAGGGGAGAACCTGCGCAGCATGGCCTGTTGGTGCGGTTGCATGAGCCTCCCTGAGGCGATCACGTATGGTGCCCTGACTACCTACCAACACCGGTGGTGCGTCCGATACCACAGCACCTCTAATCGCGGAGACCGCTACGCCACTACCCAGAGGTGAGCAGCAGCGCTACTTCCTTACTGCCCGAGACTCGTCCCTGAACTTTACAAGTTATTCACCTTCTGATCATTGGCGCAAAGCGCTTAGTAGGCCCAACTGAGTCAGGGCTGGCGGCTGAGGTTGGCATGTGAGAGAGAGGCCTTGAAAACGGATCTGCCTGACCCCATTGCCTGACTTTAAGATGGCGTCCCGCTCCCTCGTGCTGTGATATTCGGGACTCATGAAACACTGCTTGGTGGCCCTGAAAGACGAGCTCAATAGCGGAACAGAAGCCCCCTGTCCCGCGACGTACCTGGTATTTCACAAGCTCAGCCCACGCGACCGGGTGTGCGGAAACCCGAACGGGCGACCTGACCGTGACAAAGCCCATATGCCTCCCAAAAAAGCGCAATCTAATAAGGTCTCCAATTTCTTTAGTACCCCCAACACGAGAAAAGGGCCAGAAGCAGCGCACAATCAGACGGAGGGAACTATGGCATTATCCCGAGATGAGCTCCTTGCCACGCTCAGAGACTTTAAACGTGAATTGCGCGACGACATTAAGGCAGACATCAACGCCTCTCTCGACGCCTTCAAATCCGATATGGCTTCTAAAATCTGCGACCTGCGCACCGATGTGGACTTGGTGGGAACCTGTACTCTTGACTTGGAGGCGAAATGCCGAAGCCCTCACAGCGCAACTGAACTCTGCGCTGCTCAAATGCAAAGATCTAGAGAATCGTTCTAGACGGGAAAACATCAGAGTGCGCGGTGGAAGGACGAGAAGGGGCTGATCTGGAGCAGTTCATAGTTGGTCTTTTCACTAGCATAATAGGAGATGCCAGCCCGCCTATCCAGTTAGAACGTGTTCACAGAGTGGGCCCGGCCCAGCAAGGGAAACATCAGCGGCCTCGAGACATCCTAGCCAAGTTTGCCTCCTTCAAGACAAAAGAACTGGTGCTAAGGAAGTCACGAGGACAAGAATCGATTAAATATCAAGGGGGGACATGCACGTTGTATCAAGATGTTGCTCAGGCCACCCTAATGAGGCGACAACAGTTCCGCCTCGTCACCACCACCCTTCGAGACAAGCAAATTAGATATAGATGGACCTACCCCTTCGGCCTCGCCTTTGCTTTCAACAACAAACATTACCATTTTACCGAGGTTGAAGGAGCCGCGACCCTACTTGGCCTCGACGGCGCTTCGACACAGGCACACCCTACCCCCTGAGAAAGCCCCAGGGCACGGGGAGGAGGCACGGACACCGATGGAGGATGGCACAAGGTTCCGGCTAGCGGCAAGAGGACCCCCTGACCACTCTTTATCATGCGAGATCCAGAGATCGCCGGGGGTACCTCGGCTTCGCGAGCCGAATGGACACTCACATCTAATCCCTAGAAGAGGCCCTACGGGGCTCCCACTAGTCTCTATGATGGAATAGCGACAACCCTATAACTTTACAACAAAGTATGAGACTCTCTAGCAAGGGACACTCGCCGCAATCTGCGGACTGTTTGGTGCGGAAATGGTCCTGCCCCTAAGGACTCTCGACAATGCAGACCCAGAGGTTTGCGATGACTTCTATTCAGGTTCTAATGTCTATTGTTTATGTTTTTTCCTTTTTAGGTGCTCTACCCAGGGGTGACTTTTCAGGGGTTGGGGGGGTCACTATGGGGGTGGAGGGGGGCTCTTATAACAGCCGCCCCAGCTTCTACGGAGGGGATGGGGGCTGAGCTCCTATCTTGGAATGTTAGGGGCCTCAACTCCCCTAACAAAAGACATAAATTCTGGAAATACATCGGAGATCAGGGTCCGCTGATTGTAGCAATTCAGGAAACCCACATAAAACGGACAGAAGAAAACAGACTCAAGCACAGGCGCTATCCCCAGATTTACCAAGCCACCAGTACAAAAAAGCAAAATGGGGTCGCCCTGATATTTCACTCGTCCGCCCACTTTATTCATGAGACTACACAGAAGGATAAGGAGGGTAGATTCGTCATGGTTAAGGGGTCACTTCTGGGTAGACCCTGCACTATTGCCTCTATATAGGCGCCCAATACTGGGCAAGCTGACTTTCTTTCTTCCTTCCTAGATTCCCTAATGGGCTTTGCAACGGGGGACCTAATTATCATGGGGGATTTTAACCTTGTCTGGGACCCTCACTTGGATTCCTCACACACCCACAGAACAGGAGGGGGTTTATTTCCCACATCACTTAAGCAAGCATTACAACGATCGGGGCTCATAGATGTATGGCGCCACCTTAACCCGACCACGAGGGATTTCACCTTCTTTTCTCATGTCCACAAATCATACTCCCGTATTGACCATATTTTTATCAGTCAATCGCTCACTCACGCAGTCACGACCTCACTCATTCTTCCTATTGCTCTCTCCGACCATGCCCCTCTGACTTGCCTTTTGGACTGGCCGGCACCACGCTCTAAACTTACAAGGTGGTATTTCCCAGAGTTCCTCTGCAGGGATCGCCTACACCAAGACGATCTTCGCAAAGCGATCCGAGATTTCTTTCTCCTTAATGACCCAGCCGACACTTGTTTAGCGAACAATTGGGACGCGTTTAAAGCACACGTCAGGGGTCATTATATCTCCCTTGCCTCCTCCCTCAAAAGACTCCAAACCAGGGAACATCTGGATTTGGAGCGAGAGTTGGTGGAGGCGGAGGGGCAGCATTAGGCCGCTCCCTCAGCCCCATCACTGCGGAAAGTTACAGCCCTCAAAGGGAAACTTAACGCAATATATACAAATAGAGCGGAGAAGACACTTTTGAGACTTCAGGCTAGAGGTTACGAAGGGAAAGATAAGGTGGGCACCTTACTAGCCAAACAGCTGAGGATCAAGCAGGAAAAAGCTTTTGTAAAACAAATTATAGATGAACAGGGCACGACCCACGTCCAAGAAGAAGAGAAAGCACAGATCTTCCATGACTTCTATCAAAACTTATACCGAGCTGACACCCTTAGGGAATCGGAACAAAAACAATATCTAGCTGCCCTTGACCTACCCCAACCCCCGGCCTCCACCAATGATAGCCTAGGGGGGAATATTACTCTGGAGGAGGTACAGGCCGCAATTGACTCCTTAAAACGTCACAAGGACCCAGGGCCTGACGGCTTTACCGCTCAATTTTATCGCACCTTCTCGGCTGACTTAGGTCCACACCTCACTACACTATTCAATGACATTGCAACCCGAACAAGCAGTGACACCCACCATGGGCGAGGCCCTGATTTCTATTATTCCGAAAACTGGGAAAGACCCACAGAAATGCTCATCATATCGCCCCATTGCCCTTCTTAACCTCGACGCCAAATTATATTCCAAAATCCTGGCTACACAACTTGAGAAATTTCTCCCCGATCTTATCCACCCCGACCAGTCAGGGTTTATCAAAGGGCGACGGACTCACGACAATCTCAGACGCATCTTTCATTTAATAGACAAATCCCAAAAGAAGAAGATCCCGGCCGCACTTTTATCGCTCGACACGGAGAAAGCTTTTGATCGCGTTGATTGGAATTTTTTGGAGCTTTCTCTGCGCCGATTTGGTCTCTGTAACGCCTTTATCGGGATGGTTCATGCCAACTTTAGTGCCCCTAAGTCCCGGGTACTGGTGAATGGGGTGGCCTCAAAATTTTTCAACTTGGCGAGAGGGACTAGACAGGGATGTCCCTTGTCTCCGCTCCTTTTCGCTCTCAGTATTGAGCCTTTTGCTGCCCGGATTCGCGCTAACCAACAGATTACGGGAATCCGCTTTGGACAGGATGACCATAAGATTGCTCTGTTCGCAGATTACATCCTTCTACCAGTCACCAATCCGACCACCTCCCTACCTGCCATTAGTCGGGAATTTGAGCAACTTGAGGCTGTCTCCGGCTTTAAAGTGAATCTCTCTAAATCACCCATTTTAAATCTTACTCTACCCTTAGACACTCAAAAGACTCTGGAAGAGACATCTCCCTTCCAATGGGCCCGTAAGGACATTACCTATCTCGGAGTTCAAATTACTCCCAAACTCACGGACTTCTACAAGGCCAACTTTCCACCCCTTCTTCGTCGACTACGGGCAGACTGCAAAAAATGGAGCACAGCCTATATCTCATGGATCGGGAGGATCAACGCAATTAAAATGAACGTACTACCTCGCCTTCTTTACCTCTTTCAGGGTCTCCCTATCCAACCAGACAGCACACTCTTCCCCGAACTTAAAACCTTGCTACTTCAATTCGTGTGGCAAGGGAAACGCGCACGGCTTTCCTACCATTTACTAACGAGGCCACGGCTGAAAGGTGGCCTGGCCCTGCCAGACTTCCTGACCTATTATAGGGCGGCCCAATAAAGAGTGCTGAGCGAATGGTCGCTACGAGAAACTGGCAAATGATGGCTCCATATAGACAGACAGGTGACGGGGAGGACGATTTGGGACTTACCCTGGCGGGCTAAGGAGGACAGGTCTCCCAATGCTTACCTTAGTGTCCCTACCTCCACCACCCTTCACGCGTGGGATGCAGTAACCAAATCGCTCCCATTGACTACATTCCCATCCCCTTATACCCCCATACTCTTCTCCAAGAACTTCCCTCCTGCACACCTAGAGGGGCCCTTTGACTTATGGAGGGAGGGGGGGTGCCTCATGATCTCTGACCTCTTTCAAGGCACCAAGATACGGTCCTTCCATGATTGTATGAACCAGTTTCGCCTTCCAATTACTGAACGCTACCACTATACACAACTAATACACTAGGTCCAGCAGCCACAGATACGCCAAGCTGCCACCAGAGACTATTCCCCAATAGAGAAATTTGTACAGACGGGCACCACGGGCAAAGGATGCATTTCCTACCTATATAATCTACTTCTCACACTATCGCCACAACGCACCCAACGCCATAGAGTCTTTTGTGGAGATATGCTCCAGACACCGCCCTCGGATAAGCAATGGGAATCCCTATATAGGGACATAGTCAAATTCAATCGATCCATGCACCTCAGGGAAGCCCATTACAAAACGCTATATGACTGGTACCTTCACCCCCACAAACTACACTCTATTTTCCCAAGCACCTCCGATCGTTGTTGGCGGTGTTGTGGGTCACTGGGTGATTTTAAACATATCTGGTGGGACTGTCCGGTCATTAAAATCTTTTGGAAGGAAATTCTATCCCAAATTAAAATCATATTAGGCTATCCAATTGGTGACTCCATGGAACAAGTTCTACTAGGTCTCCGCGACCCACTGCTCAAATACCAAACACACGCTGATAGATCTATTTTATGGGTATGCCTGGGGGCCGCGAAGATGGCCATAGCAGGAGCCTGGAAAAAACCTGAGGCCCCCTCTCTCTCCCAATGGCATGCTCGACTGTGGAAGGCAATAGCAATGGAACGACTCACTGACATAGCAGAAGATTCCAGGAAGGGATTTGACTATATCTGGTCCCCCCTGGTTAGCTACCTTTCAGAGGGCCTTCCCCTTTTTGCGTGTAGTCCTAGATTGAGGGCGCTTCATCTCTTTTTGATTTAGTTGGGTCCTGCCCCTCCTCGAGACAGCAGCACTGATGATGTGGTCCTGACGGCGACAACGGCCTGTTCGGATGATGGGGGGCCCTCGTCGGGGCTTGGCCTTCCCCCTCCTTTCCCCCCTTCACAGCCCATACTGCCACAGCACTAACTTCCCTGGGTATCACCGTAGTTTGACTGTTCTTATTTCCCTTTTTTTTCCGATTATTCTACTCTTACTTTCCTTTTGTTCTCGCTCTATGTTCTACGCTTTACTACAAGCCGGAGGCTGCTTGCAGCAGGCATCCAGCATGTTTGCATTGGATGCGCATTATTCATCTCTCAAGGGCGTATACCTGTATTGGCGCTAAATGTAGAACTGGGCCCGGCGACTCCGGGAGCTACCGGGCCTTTGGTTGTTCCCTCTTGTTATAATGCGCCGATTCCTGAGATGCTATGGTGGGAGACGAGCTTACCAAGTTAATTAGAAACTGTGCTCTTCACTTTAGCTACCTATAGCATGGTATTTGTACCCGTTGAATCTTTTGAAACGCATTGTGAGATGTAATCATTAAGCACTGTTTGTACTTTGTGATAAATGTTTCAATAAACACATTTTGACAAAAAAAGGAGTTTGCTGCTGAAAATTTAGCGCTGAGGGCTAGCCTTTTCTCTGCTTATTCTGCGCATTCCTTGGTGCAGGATTTCGAGAAATTGGTGGCGGCTGTTTAGGACGGCTCGGAGCGCTCTGACGTTCTGGCCGCAATGGAATAGCAGGCTAAGCTATTGGCTGACATTTCCTCGGACGTTATTAAATCATCTGCTATGTCTACTGGGGCCTTGGTGGCAGCGAGGCGTTCCCTATGACTCCGACACTGGAAGGCTGATCCAGGGGAAAAGACAGCTTTGTTGAAGTTACCATTTGATGGCCAGGCTCTTTTTGGGGATCAGTTGCCAGCTAAGATCTTTAAGGCTTTCAAAGAGCGAAAGCATGCCTTGCCTTATAAAGAGGGTGCAGCTTCGTCAGGTAAGCCTTGGAATAGGGCCTCTCTGTCATCCCCAAAGAGGGAGTCTAGTCAGTCTTTCCAGAGGAGACTGTTTCAGCCCTGTTTTTCTCCCAAGCATGCTGCCTCCACGCCTAAGGGCTCTACCAAGAAGGGTCCCTGACAACTACTGTCTGGACGATTCACTGCAGGTTGGAGGCCGGCTCAGGCATTTTCTTCTGAGGTGGCAACAGGACGTTTCGGATGGCTGGGTCCTGAGCACTGTGAATCATGGTTACGTGATCAGCTTTTGGCAGATACAGGGGTTCAGATGACCCCTGTGCCTCCCTACGGTCCCGGGCACGGCTTTTTGGTAAACTGGGAAAAATCTTCTTTGTCTCTCTCTCAAGACATGGTGTTCATTGGGGCTCGTTTTCATACTCTGGTCGGCCATGTTACTCTGTCCAACCTGCGCCTGGTCTCTCTTCAGTCACAGGTTCTGACCTTGATGTCCCTGGAGGCTCCTCCAGCGGTGGAGTGGCTGAGCCTGCAGGGGCATTTGGCTTCTGTGGTGTTTCTGGTTCCCTGGGCTCATTTTCACCTTCTTCGCCTGGCCAACTGGATTCTGTTGAGTTGGTCTCCGGGGTCTCAGAGTCTATTGTCTCCACTACCAATGACTGTCCAGATCCGGGTGGAGCTCTCCTGGTGGCTCTGCCGATGTCATCTTCTGGCCGGGATTTCCTTGGCGCCCCCGGCTCCGCTTGTAGTGACTTTGGATGCCAGCCAGTCTGGGTGGGGTGCTTGGCTGGGGTTGGAGCAGGTTCAGGGGTGCTGGTCACGGCAGGACTCCCGGAGGTCTACGAACTGGAGGGAGTTGCGTGCAATTTGGCTGGCCCTGATTCACTTTCAGGTATCTCTGCGGGGCCATTGGGTGTTGGTTCAGACGGACAATCTGGTGGCGAAGTCCTATGTCAACAGACAAGGGGGACCAGATCCAGGTCCTTGAACTTGATAGCCAGCGACATATTTCTGTGGGCACAGGTCTGGGTCTGTCTGCTCTCTACATTCAGGGGGTGGAGAATGTGTGGGCGGTTTGCTTGAGCAGGGGCATTCCCTCGTCGAAGGATTTCTCCCTCCTTCCCAGTTTGTTCGACCAGTTAGTGGGTCGGTGGGGCCTCCCTGTGTTGGACCTGTTTGCGATCCCGGAAAATGCCAAGGTGGACCTGTTTTGTTCTCTGGGCCGGTGTCCCAGGGCTCTGGGTGTCGACGGGTTGACCTCTCCTTGGCCTCAGGGTCTTCTGTATGCCTTCCCCCTTTTCCGCTGCTACAGGCCTTTCTGGTTTGGGTCCGGAGGGACCGTGCTCTGGTGGTGTTGATTGCGCACCGTTGGCCTCGGGCGAATTGGTTTCCTCTCCTGGCCCGGTTGTGTTGCGACCGGGAGTGGGTCCTTCCTGTGGTTCCATCTCCTTTGATGTTTCTGACCCTTCCCCTGTGCACCTTGAAGAAGTTACACTTGACAGCCTGGCGGTTGAGTGGCAGGGCTTAGCTGGTTTAGGGGTACCTGACCATTTGGCTGTTATGTTGCAGGCTTCTCATAGATCCTCTACTCTTCTATCCTATGCTAGACATTTGAGGGCCTTTTCGGCCTGGTGTGCTGATTAGGAGGTTGATCCCACGGTGGCTGACTTCTTTTTGGTGATGCAGTTCCTACAGGATGGGGCTCATCTGGGGTTGACGGTGGCGTGTCTGGGGGTGTAGTGGGCAGCCATTCAGGCTTTTCGGGGCTATTGGCGTAATTTGAGAGATGACGGGGTCTGATGCCTCGTTTTATTCAGGGTCTGTTAAACTTGTTTCCTTGATCTGTCAGGTCCTTTCCTTCTTGGAACTTGCAGCTTGTCTTGGATGTCCTGTCGGGTCATCCTTTTGAGCCCCTTAAGGGGCTTGAGTTGAAACTCTTGACTTTTAAGACTTGTTTTGTAGTGGCCATTACCTCGGCGCGGGGAATGGGTGAGTTGGGGGCTTTGTCCTGTAAATATCCCTTCTGCAAGATCTTTTCGGTCTGGGTGGTTTTGGTGCCGGTTCCTTCCTTCGTCTCTAAGGTTAATTCAGCGTTTCGTCTCAGTCAGGAGGTGATTTTGCCGGAGTTTTGTCCTGATCCTTCCTCTGCTGAGGAATCTCGTTTGCACTGTCTAGATGTGCGAAGGACATTGCTGTGGTACCTGCAGGTTGTGGAGTCTTTCCGGAAGGGGGACTCTTTGTCTGTTAACTTTGGTCCTGCTAAGAAGTGTGTGAAGCCTTCCGTGGCTACGTTAAGTCGTTTGATTCGGTCCACGGTCTTGCTGGCTTACAAGCTTAAAGGGGTGGATCCTCCGGTTGGGGTTCAGGGCCGTTCGACTCGCAGTATGGCTGCTACAGTGGCTGAGTTGCAGGGTACCTCTGTGGTGGAAATCTGTAGGGTTGCGACCTGGTCTTCCCCTTCTACGTTTGTCCGTCACTATCGAATTGCTGGTCTGGAACGTTTGGATAATGTTCTGGGCCACAGGGTCTTGTCCTCTATGAGGGACTAGGGATGTTGTTCTGCTGGGGCACGTTATTAAAGTGGTGTTCTTTATCACTCAGTTGTCCGTCTCTGTTTTCTTCTGCTTGCTATGTCCTCATTTGTAAAGAAGGAAGGCGAGGGAGGGACGGGAGGCAATGCGTCCATTACTATTGATAATGGCATTACTCCTAGTCCTACTCCCTCGCCTTCCTTCTAGGACCCTCCCACCCTCCCGGTGCGGTACATCTGAGTGCTAGCTCGGCTTGTTTACCTACAGGTGACGGTGGGGCAGGTGGAGTTTTTATGGGCTGGGGGTAGGTCTAGAGGGAGGCGGGCCCTCATTTGTAAAGAAGTAGGGCGAGGGAGTAGGACTAGGAGTAATGCCATTATCAATAGTAATGGACGCATTACAGCTCCTTTTGACCCCAAAAACACAGAGAAAATAAGTTGTGAGGTCATCACTAAACATATACAGGTGAGTAGTAATTAAGAATTCATAAAAAATGAGAGAAGGAAAATGCTACTTACCAGTATGCATCTGTTCTTGGCATGTAGAGCTGTAGATTCGTATACTTGTGCATAGATCGCCATCTGGTGTTGGGCTCGGATGTTTGCACTTTGTTTTTGTCTTGGAAGAAGTCTTTGTAGTCACGAGGTAGGTGACTCCTCCTTAGGACGATAGTGCGCATGGGCATCGACTCCATCTCCAGATTGTTTTGGCATGGAGGGTTATGATGGAGTTAGTAAGAAATAGAAAAAGATGTCCATGTGTAATATATCTAAGTAAGATAGTAAAGGAACAGATAGAGGTATCCGGGGAGGCGGGTGGGCGTATACGAATCTACAGCTCTACATGCCAAGAACAGATGCATACTGGTAAGTAGCATTTTCCGTTCGAGGCATATGAGCTGTAGATCGTATACTTGTGCATAGACTATACAGCAGTTACCTCCTTAGTGGTGGCTACCTGTATCTGTTGCAGCGGTTTGAAAAAGTGTTCTTAATACAGCCTGGCCCACACTAGCTTGCTGTTTTGCTTGCACGTCTACACAATAGTGTTTTGTGAGCCTGTGTGGTGTAGACCAAGTTGCTGCTTTGCAGATGTCATCTAGGGGAATGTTCCCTAAGAATGCCATAGATGCCCCTAGTTTATGTGTGGAGTGAGCCTTAGGGGGAATGGTTAAGGTGCGTTTAGCTTTAGCATAGCATATCTGGATGCATTTAACAATCCACCTTGCAATCCCTGTTTTTGAGATAGGAGTGCCTTTATGAGGTGGGGAGAAAGCCACAAAAAGTTGTTTAGTGTTTCTAAAGGATTTTGTTCTTTCAATGTAGTAAAGTATGGCTCTTTTTACGTCTACCGTGTGAAGAGCTCGTTCTGCTACTGAGTCTGGTAGAGGGAAAAAGACTGGGAGTTCTACAGACTGGTTAAGGTGGAAAACAGAGACGACTTTAGGTAGAAATTTTGGGTTAGTCCTAAGAACCACTTTGTTATGATGGATTTGGAGAAATGGTTCTTGTATGGTTAATGCCTAGAGTTCACTAACTCTTCTGAGAGAGGTGATCGCCACCAGGAAGGCTACTTTCCAGGTGAGAAATTGTAATTGGCATTTATGCATAGGTTCAAATGGGGGACCCATGAGTCTGGTAAGTACCACATTTAGGTTCCATACTGGAGAGGGTGGAACTCTAGGTGGAATTATTCTTTTAAGTCCTTCCATAAATGCTTTGATAGCTGGTACCCTAACCAAAGACAAGTGTTGTCTGTTTTGGAGATAGGCTGCTATTGCAGCGAGATGTAGTCTAATGGATGTATACGTCAGGTTACATTGTTGTAGATGTAAAAGGTAACAGATGATGTTTTGAATAGAAGCATCTAGTGGGTTGATTTTGTTATTTGTACAGTAAATTGCAAATCTTTTCCATTTTGCGGCATAGCAAGCTCTAGTGGTAGGACGTCTAGCCTCTTTAATGATGTTCATGTAGTCTGGCGGGAGATTAAGGTAGCCAAACTCTAAGATTTCAGGTGCCAGATCGCAAGGTTGAGTTGACAGGGATCTGGATGCCTTATCTCTCCATGGTTCTGAGTGAGAAGCTTGGGTGAGAGGCGTAGCTTTTGATGAGGAACTACTGATAGTTCCAAGAGGGTTGTCAACCATGGCTGTCGGGCCCATGTTGGAGCAATCAGGATCATTGTGAGGGAATGTTGTTTGAGCTTCCGAACCACTAGCGGAATGATCGGGAGAGGCGGAAAAGCATAAGCAAATTTGCCTGACCAGTTCATCCATAGCGCATTGCCTTTGGACAATGGGTGTGGATACCTGGATGCGAAGCTTGGGCATTTTGCGTTTTGGTGTGTGGCGAACAGGTCTATTTCTGGGTGGCCCCACATTTGAAAGAATGGAAGCAGAACTTGAGGATGAAGTTCCCATTCGTGGATCTGCTGTGTTTGGCGACTGAGTAGATCTGCAATTTGATTGTGTACTCCTGGGAGGTGTTCTGCAAGGAGATATATGGTTTGAGGAATGGCCCATCTCCATATGCTTTGAGCTAGGTGTGAAAGCTGCAGAGAGTGTGTCCCCCCCTGTTTTTGTATGTAATACATTGCTGTCATGTTGTCTGTACAGACTGGGACAGCTTTGCTTACAAGGTGGAGTTGAAAAGATTTTAACGCTAGGAAGATTGCCAACAATTCCAGGTAATTTATGTGGAATTGTTTTTGTTGAGGGGTCCATATGCCCTGAATGGTATGGGTTTGAAGATGAGCTCCCCAGCCGGTGAGCGATGCGTCTGCTGTTAGCACTATCTGTGGAACTGGGTCGAGGAATGGCCGCCCTTTGGAAAGGTTTTGTGTGTTCCACCATTGCAGAGAGCGATGTGTGCGGTCGTCCACCAACACCAGATCTGTTAGTTGACCTTGAGCCTGGTTCCACTGACGTGCCAAACACTCCTGTAAGGGACGCATTTCGAGTCTTGCATAAGGGACGATGAGCATGCAAGAGGCCATCATCCCGATTAGTTGCATGAACACTCGCGCTGGTAGTGAGTGTTGAGGCTGAAATTTTGCTATTAGAGCTTGTATGGTGCTTATCCTGACTGGGTTGGGGTACTCTAGAGCTTTTGAAGTGTCTATTGTAGCCCCTAGATATTGTTGTATGCAGGAGGGTTGGAGGTGGGATTTGGTGAGGTTTACCGTGAATCCCAAGTTGTGAAGCAGTTGGATTGTTTTGTGTGTGTGTGTTGCACACAACTGCTGTGTGGCTTGGCTTTTAGGAGCCAGTCGTCTAGATAAGGGAAGACATGAATGTGCTGTCTTCGTAAGTGGGCTGCAACTACTGCGAGACACTTGGTGAAGACTCTGGGTGCTGTAGTCACCCCGAATGGGAGGACCTTGAATTGGTAGTGTTGACCATCTACCACAAACCTGAGATATTTCCTGTGAACGGGGTGAATGGGAATATGAAAGTAGGCGTCCTTTAAATCCAGAGTGGAGAGAAAGTCGCCCTGTTGAAGCAGTGGGAGCACTTGTTGGAGAGTGACCATGTGGAAGTGATCCGACTGAATGTAGAGGTTTAGCGGTCTGAGGTCCAATATGGGCCTGAGAGAGCAGTCCTTTTTTGGAATTAGGAAATAGAGGGAGTAAACCCCTGTGCCTTGATGAGGCAAGGGGGCTGGTTCTATTGCAAGCTTTTGTAATAGAGAGAGAACCTCTTGTTTGAGAAGTGTCAGATGTTCCGAGGACATTGGACGTTGTCTGGGAGGAATATTTGGGGGAGTAGAGGTGAGTTCCAGACAGTAACCATACTGGATAATTTGTCTTACCCACTTGTCTGTTGTGATTGAATTCCAGACAGGTAGGAACTGTGAGAGATGTCCCCCGACAGGAGGGGGATGATCGGGGGGAAGGGCAAGGAAGTCACTGTTTGGTGGTAGGGGAGTTGGGGTTATTGTTGCCGCGACCTCTTCCCTTACTATTGTTGCCTCTGTAGCCTCCACGAAAGTATCCTTTGGAGGACGTTTGTGTGGGGCTTTTATAGGAGGAAGAGGGATGTTCTGAGGCAATGGTTTTGGAGCCAGCTCTGTAGAAGGAGCGGCGAAAAGAACCTCTAGGTGAAGGGAATTGTAAGGCCCCCATGGACTTGGCAGTGTCCGTATCTTTTTTCATTTTTTCTACAGATGTGTCAACTGAGGGCCCAAAAAGATGTTCTTGATCAAAGGGCTGATTTAGAATAGCAGATTGCACCTCCTGTTTGAATACGGAGACTCGGAGCCAAGCGTGCCTGCGCAACAAAACGCTAGTGTTAATGGCGCGAGATGCGATATCAGCCGCGTCGAGCGCACATTTAATGGAGGTGTTTGTGATCAATTTCCCCTCTTGTATAAGGTCGTTGGCCTTTTGTTTGTACTGGTCAGGAAGGTGTTGCATGAGCTTTTCAAGCACGTCATAGTGAGCCCTGTCGTACCTGGCCAATAAAGCTTGGGCATTGGCAATCCGCCAATGATTTGCAGCTTGTGACGCAATACGTTTACCAGATGAGTCTATTAGTTTGGACTCCTTATCAGGAGGGGGGTGTCGCCTGTACTTTGTGAGTTTGCCCTCTTGCGTGCATTAGACACCACAAGAGAATCCAAAGGGAGCTGACCTTTAATGTAAATTGGGTCATTGGGAGCTGCCTTATACCTTTTATCTATCCTGGTGTTGAGAATCCTGGCTCTGACAGGGTCCTTAAAAACTTCTGGGGCATGTTTGAGCATGCCTTTTGACATTGGCAGGGTGTGCGTGGACTTTTGCGAGGGTGCAAAGGTTTCAAGTAAAAAATCTTCCTCTAAGGGATCAGAATGTAACTGTACCCCGTGGTATTGGGCAGCCCTATTGATTAGTTGCGCAAACCCAATATTGTCATCTGGTGGTGATGGCCTAGATGGATAGAG
Organism: Calotriton arnoldi; assembly: GCA_963921515.1. Lineage (NCBI taxonomy): Eukaryota > Metazoa > Chordata > Amphibia > Caudata > Salamandridae > Calotriton > Calotriton arnoldi. Next base: position 1,275,979 of record CAWUFW010002546.1, on the reverse strand, counting down.
GTCTGTGTCATTGTGTAGGTCAGGATCTGTGTTGTAGTCATCCCAAGGGTCTACGTCTTGTGGGATGGTATGTGCATCATCATCCCCATGTGGATCTATATTCCCACCCCTATCGGTATGATCATCCTCAGTATCTGATGTTTGAGGTGAAAAAGTAAGTTGTGGGGAGTGTGGTGGAGAAATTAGAAGATTTGGATCAGCTGGAGAAGGAGGTGGTGAGGTGTTAGTACTCATCTCCTTTCGTTTCAAGGGTATTTCAGATTCCTCTGAAGTGTCCAGTTTCCTCTTTTTTGAAGGCTTGGCGATGACTTTGCCAGTCTCTGGGTCAATACAAAGAGTTTTTTGTTTTGGATCCGAAAAATCAGGTACAGGCTGTGTGGGTAAAATGTCTTTTTTCGGTGCCGAAGATTCTGGCTCAGAATGTTCTTTGGACCGAGACTCTGAGGCTTTCTGTGGGGTTTTGGACTCCTTAGGTTTTGTTGGAGGAGTTTGTGGCTCCGAGACTTTTTTCGGCTCCGACGATTTTTTGGGTTCTGAAGCCGTTTTCGGCTCCGAACATTTGTCCTTGGTATGTTTCGGCGCCGAGGGCTTCGGCGTCGAGGCTGTCTTAGGCGTCAACGAAGAAGGGCGTGGCCCATCTTTGGTGTGATGCTACGGTGCCGAAGGTGACTTTTCGGCACCGGAATGGGGTTGGCTCGAGCCCGAGGGCTTATTTTTAGGTTTCATAGCCGGGCCCGAGGGCGGCGCGTATGAGACATGTTGCCGGTGTCGACCCGGGGGAGAGGGTGTTACCGGAGCCTTAGGTTTGTTTTTTTGGGAGAGGGGTTTCGGTACTCACGGACCGCTGAGCCGGGGTGAGTGACTCCTCTTTGACGTCGGAGTCGTCGGCCTCGGAGACGGAGATGTCTTCTTCATCACCTTGTTGTTCCGGCTGGACATTGGAATCTGGTCCGAAGATGTCCGGAATCGAGCTGCTTCCGTGAGACATTTTGTGACGTCGAGCCCGACGTTCACGGATGGTTTTCTTCGACCTGAACGATGCACAGGCCTCGCAGTTCTTGTCTTCGTGCTCCGGGGAGAGGCAGAGATTACAAACCTCGTGCAAGTCCGTGTGTGGGAACTTAGCACCACACCCAGGGCATTTTTTGAAAGGAGTCCTTTCCATTGACTGCTGGCGTGGTCGGCGCGGATAGGCCCAACGGCCCACGTCGAAGATCGAGGTCGAGGAGTTAGTTTTAAAGATGCGCGTCGAAAGGGAGAGGCGATCGAGACAATACCGTCGAGTGGAGAGGGATTGTGCGTTGAGGGGAGATTCGAAACCGATATCGACCCGGAGCGCAGCAAATCACATCCGAACCCGATGGCGGAAAAAAACAATCTGGAGATGGAGTCGATGCCCATGCGCACTATCGTCCTAAGGAGGAGTCACCTACCTCGTGACTACAAAGACTTCTTCCAAGACAAAAACAAAGTGCAAACATCCGAGCCCAACACCAGATGGCGATCTATGCACAAGTATATGATCTACAGCTCATATGCCTCGAACCTTTTTTTCTGTTTTTGTATCAAAAAATCGAACTCACTGGTTTAACATCTTTCACATTTGAAAAGTAGAAAAGGAAAATGCTACTTACCCAGTATGCATCTGTTCTTGGCATATAGAGTTGTAGAGTCATATGCTATGCATAGATCGCCATCTAGTGTTGGGTCCGGATGTTTACACTTTGTTTTTCTTCGAAGTAGTCTTTCCAGTCACGAGGTAGGTGTCTCCTCCTTTCGGTGATAGTGCGCATGGGCATCGACTCCATTGTTAGATTGTTTTCCCGCAGAAGGTGATAATGGAGATAGTAAGAGTAGTAAAAGGAGATGTCCATGAATGCATGTATCTAAGTAAGATGTTACTGCAACAGGTATAGGTACCCGGGGAGGTGGGTGGGCGCATACGACTCTTCAGCTCTATATGCCAGGAACAGATGCATACTGGGTAAGTAGCATTTTCCATTCGAGGCATATGAGCTGTAGATCATATGCTATGCATAGACTATATAGCAGTTATCTCCCAAAGCGGTGGCTAACCTGTATCTGTTGCAGTGGTCTGAAATAGTGTACGTAAAACTGCCTGGCCCACTCTAGCTTGTTGTCTTGCTAACACATCTACATCTAATAGTGTTTTGTGAATGTGTGAGGTGTAGACCATGTTGCAGCTTTGCATATGTCATCTATGGGTACATTTCCTAAGAATGCCATAGAAGGCCTCAGTTTGCATGTAGAGTGTGCTCTAGGGGGAACTGTTAATGTTCGTTTTGCTTTTGCGTAGCAGATTTGAATGCACTTGACTATCCACCTTGCAATTCCTGATTTTGATATGGGATTGCCTTTGTGTGGTGGAGCAAAAGCGACAAAAAGTTGATTTGTGTTACGGAAAGGTTTTGTCCTTTCTATGTAATACAGCAATGCTCTCTTTACATCTAATGTGTGTAGGGCACGTTCTGCTACTGAATCTGGTTGAGGGAAGAACATGGGTAACTCAACAGATTGATTGATGTGAAAAGCAGAAATGACTTTAGGAAGGAATTTAGGATTAGTCCGAAGAACTACTTTATTTTGGTGCATTTGTAAAAAAGGTTCTTCTATAGTTAATGCCTGAAGCTCACCCACTCTTCTGAGTGATGTGATAGCCACCAGGAAAGCAGTTTTCCATGTGAGAAATTGCAGTTCACATTTGTGCAATGGCTCAAGGGTGGGCCCATTAGTCCGGTGCGGACAATGTTGAGATTCCATATTGGAGGAGGTGGACGTCTCGGGGGAATAACTCTTTTGAGTCCTTCCATAAACGCTTTAATGACAGGTACTCTAAAAATAGATAGATGTTGTCTATTTTGTAGGTATGCAGCTATTGCAGCTAGATGTAAATGTATGGACGTGTATGCTAAATTGGAACGTTGTAGATGTAACAAATATCACATAATGTTTTGGACAGAAGCATCAAGGGGGTTGATGTGGTTGTTATTACAGTAAATCACAAACCACTTCCACTTTGTTGCATAGCAGGCTCTTGTGGTAGGACTTCTAGCTTCCTTGATAATATTCATACAGTCTGGCGGTAGATTAAGATAGCCAAACTCTAGGACTTCAGGTGCCAGATCGCCAGATTGAGTTGACTGGGGTCTGGGTGTCTTATGTCTCCATGGCTCTGTGTGAGGAGATTGGGTGTAAAACGTCATTTTTGATGAGGAACTACAGAGAGTTCCAATAGGGTTGTGAACCATGGTTGACGTGCCCATGTGGGAGCAACTAGGATTAGTGTTAGGGACGCTTATTTGAGTTTCCGAACCACTCATGGAATGAGTGGGAGAGGCCGAAAAGCGTAAGCAAATATCCCTGACCAGTTCATCCATAGTGCATTGCCTTTGGATAAAGGGTGTGGATACCTGGATGCGAACTTTGGGCATTTTGCATTTAGGTGCATGGCGAACAGGTCTTTGTCTGGAAAGCCCCACATTTGAAAGAATGGGAGGAGAACTTGAGGGTGTAGTTCCCATTCGTGGACTTGCTGTGTCTGATGACTTAGCAGATTTGCCATCTGATTGTCTACTCCTGGGAGGTGTTGTGCTAGGAGATAGATTTTGTGATGAATGGCCCACCGCCAGATGTCCTGGGCTAGGTGGGACAGTTGGAGGGAGTGTGTTCCCCCTGTTTTTGTATGTAATACATAGCTGTCATGTTGTCGGTACGAATTAGGACAGCTTTGCCAGCCAGATGGGTTTGAAAAGCTTTGAGGGCTAGAAATATGGCCATGAACTCTAAATGGTTGATGTGGAGCAATTTTTGTTGGTGACTCCACAGGCCTTGTATTGTGTGTTGCTGTAGATGAGCACCCCAGCCAGTTAGAGACGCGTCCGCTGTTAGCACTGTCTGTGGAACTGGGTCTATGAAGGGCCGTCCTTTTGACAGATTTTGTGTGTTCCACCACTGCAGAGAGCGATGAGTACGGCAGCTTACCAACACTAGATCGGTTAATAGACCGTGGGACTGGTTCCACTAACTGGCTAAGCATTCCTGAAGCGGACGCATGTGGAGCCTGGCATACGGGACGATCATGATGCAAGATGCCATCATCCCCAGCAGTTGCATGTAAGCCCGAGCTAGAAGAGATTGATTGGGTTGAAACTGGAGAACCAAAACCTGAATGTTGCGAATTCTGGCTGCGTTTGGAAACGCCAGAGCCTTTTGAGTATCTAAAGTGGCTCCTAGGCAGTTTTGAATATTGGCTGGCTGAAGATGTGACTGTGAACCCTAGTCGATGCAGTAACTTGATGGTTATGTAAGTGTATTTGAGACACTGTTGGTACGTGCTGGCTTTGATGAGCCAGTCGTCTAAGTATGGGAAGACATGGATGCTTTGTCTCCTGAGATGAGCAGCTACTACCGCCAGACATTTTGTGAAGACTCTGGGGGTAGTGGTGACTCCGAATGGGAGTACCTTGAACTGGTAATGTTGGCCCGCTAGCACAAACCTGAGAAATTTACGATGAGCAGGGTGAATTGGAATATGAAAGTAGGCGTCCTTTAAGTCTAGAGTGGACAGAAAGTCGCCTTTTTGCAAAAGAGGTAGTACCTGTTGAAGTGTTACCATGTGAAAATGGTCTGACAATGTAAAAAGTGAGTTCTCTGAGATCCAAGATTGGTCTGAGAGACCCGTCCTTTTTTGGTATTAGGAAGTAAAAGGAGTACACGCCCGACCCTTGGTGTTGTAGTGGTACGGGCTCTATAGCTCCTTTTAAAAGTAGAGACTGTACCTCTTGTTTGAGGAGGTATAGATGATCCGGTGAGAGTTTGTGTGACTTTGGGGGAATGTTTGGAGGAGTGTTGATGAACTCCAGGCAGTAACCAGAACTGATAATTTGCAGAACCCACTTGTCTGTTGTTATTGACTGCCAAGCTGGTAAGAAATTTGACAGTCTTCCCCCGACAGGTGTTAGGTGGTCGGGGGGGAAGGAGAGAAGAGTCACTGTTTTATATTGGAGGGGGAGGTGCGTGTGTTTGAACCTCTACCTCTTCCCTTACCGTTATTTCCTCTGTAACCTCCTCGGAAGTATTTCTTAGAGCCAGAGGGTTGGTTATTACCCTTGTAGGTGGAGGTATTTTCTGAGGAAGAATTCTTGGACCCTGCTCGATAGAAAGAGCGCCGAAAGGAACCACAGCCTTGTGGTGACTGAAGCGCCCCCATGGATTTGGCCACTTCAGTGTCTTTCTTCATCTTTTCCAGTTAAGAGTCTACCACTGGGCCAAAAAGGTGTTCCTTATCAAAAGGTGTGTTTAAGATAGAGGTTTGAACCTCGGGTTTGAATCCAGAGATATGTAGCCAGGCGTGCCTTCTTAAAAGGACACTGGTATTTACTGCTCTGGCAGCTGTGTCTGCAGCATCGAGGGAGCACCTGATTTGATTGTTGGAAATAAGTTGTCCCTCCCTTATCCGGTCTTCAGCTTTAGATTTATGTTCTTGGGGTAGGTATTGGAGCAATTGTTCCATCTCGTCCCAATGCGCACAGTCGTATCTAGCTAGCAATGCTTGTGTGTTGGATATGCGCCAGAGGTTTGCTGCCTGAGATGCGACTCTCTTCCCCGAAGCATCAAGAAGCTTAGATTCCTTATCTGAGGGTGGAGCATCTCCTGTGGTTTGGGAGTTAGCCCTTTTGAGCGCGTTAGACACTACTAGCGAGTCCAACTCTAATTGTCCCCTAATGTACGCTGGGTCAGATGGTGCTGACTTATATTTTTGGGCTACCCTAGGGGTAATGATCCGTGCCCTGAAAGTATCACTAAAGATATCATTCACATGTCTGATCATACCCTTGAGCATTGGTAAAGTGTGTGATGACTTTTGAGTAGTGCTAAGGGTCTCGAAAAGGAAATCCTCATCGAGGGAATCTTTGTGGAGCTGCACCCCATGGTAATTGGCAGCCCTACCCAGTAATTCAATGTAACCTACACTGTCATCTGGTGGAGAGGGTTTGGTAGGATATAAGTCAGGATCATTGACTGTGGGCGAGTTAATGTTGTAGTCGTCCCATGGGTCTGCAGGTATTGGCTGACTATCGTCATCCCTATCCCCATTATCATCCCCATCATCCTGGTTGTCAGGTGTATGTGGTGAATGCTGAGGTGAAGTAGGCACAGGTATAGACTGTGGAGAAGGAGGAGATGGGATAGGAGGAGGAAGAGGAGGAGGGGAAGGGTTAGTTCAGACAGTTCTCTTCTTCAAAGGAATGTGATATTCCTCTTCAGCATCCGTCCTTCTCTTTAGAGTCACTGTGGTGGTGATATGTCCAGTTTTTGGATGAATGTACAGCACTTTCTGTTTCGGGTTCAGTTTATCGAGCGGATCGTCGAAACGGTGCTTTTTTGGTGATTTCGGTGCCTGCGGTTGTTTCGGCGCCGAAGGTTTCGGAGCCGATGGTTTAGGGGCTGGTGTTTTCGGATCCGAAGTGTGTTTCGGTGACGATGGTTGAGGGTCGTAGCCTGACTTAGATTTCAATCCCGAAGGTTTCGGCTCGGTTCCCGTTCTGGATTGGGGCTTTTCGGAGCCGGAAGGCTGTTTGGTAGGCTTTGGTGCCGAGTCAAAGGCGGGGCGCCGGAAACGTGATCTCGGGGCCGACCGGGGCCTGAGGGCGCGGGTTGGTCCTGAGCCTTCTTTTTGGGTTGAGGTGGATGTCGGGCGAGGGAGTTTCTGTACTCACAGTACGTTGTCCCTGCGGGATGTCATCATCCTGGTCGGAGCCGTACTCGGAAACGGAGATCGGTTCCTGCTCTTCTCGGCCCCGATAGCGTCCTCGGCTTCTTCATCTGATTGAGGTCCGAAGAGGTCCGGAATGGAGGCTGTGCATTGACTCTGCATGTCGCGACGTCGAGCCCGACGGTCGCGAAGTGTCTTCTTGGAACGGAATGCCTTGCACGCGCCACAGTCCTGTTCTCTGTGCTCAGGGGACAAGCACAGGTTACACACTCCATGTGAGTCGGTGCGCGGGTATTTTGCATGACACCGAGGGCAGAATTTAAAGGGAGTTCGTTCCATCGACCGCAAGTCGAACCGACACGTGTAGGCCCGACGGCCCACCACGAACTTTCCCGATCGAAAGAGTTTTAGCCAGAAAATCCGACACACAAAGAATAGTATACGCGATCGGAAACAATACCGTCGAGGTTGAGTGTCTTGCGCACCGAGGGAAACCGAAGGAACGGTATCGAACCGGAGCGCAGCAAGTAATATCCGAACCCGATGGCAGAAAAAAACAATCGAACAATGGAGTCGATGCCCATGCGCACTATCACCGAAAGGAGGAGTCACCTACCTCGTGACTGGAAAGACTTCTTCGACGAAAAACAAAGTGCAAACATCCGGACCCAACACTAGATGGCGATCTATGCATAGCATATGATCTACAGCTCATATGCCTCGAACATATTTTTTCATTTATCATATACACGTAGCAAAAATACTGAATAGAGTCCCAGCCAAGATGGCAGCGTGCTAAGATCCTAAGAGTGCCGCACCTAATCCAGCTCCCCGCCGGGCAAAATCCAGCAGCATTTAACGGACTCAGTCAAAGAATATAAACAGGTACATGGCTGAAATCAAAGGAGACTAATGACGCCTGAGAAGACACCAAGCAGATAAACCTACTGGGAGAAAAACGAAGCAGGGGACAACCCCTAGGAGGCAAGACAGAATGCGACACTTGTAATTAACTAAAGAGCCGCTGCGTCACAGATATGAAGCAAAGAATAACAGCAACTCACCTACACAATGTACAGCGGATATTAAATTGAGGATCACAGTGTGATCACGAAAATTAATACAGGTCCCCACATAATAAAATGGTGGCGGAGCTCGCGGAGGTCTAAAATCCGCACAGATACCTAAAATGACCAATGTAAACTCATAAAGCAGGGCACACTAAGATGCACAATGGAAATGTGCACATGATAAATGCTAACAATCCAAAGGTTTAAAACGATTGCTGCACTAGATTGTGTAGTGCCTAGCACAAATTGTGCGGAGGGCTCTCTGGTGTCCGGTGGACAGTTTGCTGTTAAGGGGTGCTGCGGAAATCACATCATATGGCGCGAGAACAGAGCCGATTTTATTGAATTTTGCACATGGTATGGAAACGTAATACATGTTGCGCCAGACCCCAAGTGTAGCTGAATAACATATATGTCCATAACACCACCCCAGATCTTGCCCAACATGAGCCCCGCCCTGTAATACTCCCATAATATGCACCATGTTTTAAGAAGCTATTTCTACTTGTATGGGTAGTGTAACAAATAGCGCTGACATTCAAACATAGCATGAACACCCACGACCCACAGCTACACCCTGGTGTGCTATCAAATGAGGTCGTAGTATTACCACCATTTACCCCAGATCCGTTCGTGTTTATAAGGTTAACCTCTTTCTACATATATAGGCTCCTCCACCTTGGCGCACCAGTCCATCCCTGGTCCCACTCTGCTAGCCTAGGTGGCTCCTTCAGTTTCCATTTCCAAGCGATGTCTCTTTTGGCAGTTACCGTTGCAATGCCTATCAAGCTTTGGTCTCCTCTGCAAGCTCCCGTTTTGTCTAGTACTCTCAGTGGAGCTTATTTAGGCGATCGTTCAATATGGCACCCACAGGGGCGTAGCTAAGAGCTAAAGGTCGGGGGCGTTCTGGTGGGAATGTTTTTGGGGCGGCAGAGGTAAGCAAGTCGTGTCGACTCACATCCCCCCCGAGAACAACTTGTCCGTCGGACCCCCCCAACAAGTCATGCGTCACCCCCCCCCCCCTTACCTCCACCGGACAGCAAACAGCAGTAGGTCTAGCTACGCCACTGGGTACCCAAGCACCCTAGTAAGAGTTGCGGCTATTTGCTGCCAATACTTGGCAATCAGAGGACATTGCCAAATCATGTGGTAAAAGTCGGCATCGGGGTGGGAACACTGGAAGCAAGTCGGGCTTGGGCATATGTCTGCCTGCCACAGTCTCTGGGCAGGAGGTATGCTGTGTGAAGGAAATGTAGTTACATCATTCTCAACCTGGAAGTCTAATTTTGGATCTGCTGTAGTGTTGAAGTCCCACCCGATGAATGCCGTGCCCATGGGGAAATTAGATAACCTCAGTTAGGGCCTCAAATGTCTGAGTGAGGAGATGGGGGGGTATGTAAACACTGAGAAGGTTGTATTGCTGTCCCTCTACGAGACCCCCACCCCAGTGTAACAGTCGCTGGGGTCCGAGACCACCAACATAACCTCCAAAGGAAAAGAGTTATGGAGAAGTATTGCCACCACCCGGGACCCCTCTGTAAAGTCAGCATGGAAGACACTGTCATAGCCATAGTGCTGTAGGAAGGGACAGGGGAGCCAAATAAGTGTGTTTCCTGTAACATCAGAATAGACGGTTGAACGCTTTTGGTGTAATTGAGGGCAGCCATCCCTTCGATACAATGCAGCAGGCTGTAAGCATTCCAAGAGAGAGAGTTGAGTGGATCATCTGGTGGGCAAAACTAGTCAGAGTACCCACCCATTCCTAGGAGGACCAGTGCAGGGGTTAGTGAGGATGGTCCAAGGGGTGTGCATCCAGCCTGTAGACTTGCCTCTGTTTTGTTACAAAACAATCCACTTAAGGGGAATAATGAACATCACAATGCCCATACATTTACCCCGGAGAAACAGAAAAAATCATGATGTACACTGAAGCTGTGGCTTAGATGCATTGAAACAAGGGCAGTCAGACTATAGGTTGGATCTGGGGAAATAGAGTGGAAGGGATACAATCAAAAACACCTCCATAACATTGCAACATGAATAAACAAGCTACAAGTACTGAAGAAGATGAGCAGTGAAATGCAATCATTAAATCAAAGGATTAAATCAGCAGGGTCACCGAGACTCAAAGGATTAGGCAGACCAACTCAAGCATGCCACTATCGCTACTTTAAAGAAAATATTTGAGGAAACTTGAGAATAGGTCCTTATTCACATCTGCAACCTTAAAGAAGCTGAGGGTGACAATAACTATGCATGCCTGGGACAATTAATCGGAAAAGTGATAAAAGTTCACTCAGCAGTTTGCACCAACATAGTCAGGGCACACAAAGTTGGAAGGAGACCCAAAAAAACCTAGAGGGACAGACCAAGGTACATAACCATAACAGACGGACCACAAACAAAAAGACAACATTCTTGACAGGCCCAAAAAAATGAATAATGCCACGTTAGAAACAAAGTGCTATTATATAGGGGCTTGGCTGCATCAACTCCACGGCACAGAAGGGTGTTCTGACCACTCAATCAACAATTCAAGGGAAACATATCAGATGTAATTTCTGTGGAGGGGAAAAGAGCAGACAATAAGAGACATAAAGGAATATCTACAAATAATACAACCAAATGACACTGCAGAAAATCAAAGGCACAATTGAGAAGGCGAGACCATGAGCAGCAATGGAAGGATGAAAATGAAAAGGGGAACAACCTCAAACCCACAAAGAGAAAAATTTACACACAGAGCTGAAAACTCTGCACAAAATTAAACAATTGACACACTCACAATGAAAGTGAAGTGTTATTTCTGACTGCAAAAAGGGGGGATTAAATACATCAGGCTTCTCCAACGAGTAGCTCGTGAGCTACTGGTAGCTCCCCAGCTACCTGTGAGTAGCTCTCATCTGGGCAGCTCAATGAACTAAATTAGAAGCTTTTCCTTGGTTGAATTAATATATGTATACCAAAATTGAAAAGCATGTATTGAGACAAAAATGTGGGTATTTTGTGAACTCATAAGTTGGTGTTTGGGGAAAAATGGTTGAATTTTCCAAATATATTTAAAGCTGATATTTCATTGATAAAAATCAAACGGTATTGGGAAGACTTATTACTAATATTATTAACTAGGTACTAGCAGCAGTGCAGCCATGGCTGTTATGTGTGTTATGTTATGTGGAGGCATTCCACAGCATCAATACATTTTTTACATCATTGCTGGCACCTGTGCCTGATGCACTGAGGTGATCACTGCTGGTAATATTGAATAAGGTGGCCATAATGTAATCTTGTCTTATGTGGTAGAGATTACATTTAGTCTCCATTTTAGTTTTCCTTTTTAACTTCGTAGCTTTTTCTGATGGTGGTTTGCACGTTTTCCCCTAATGCAAGAAAGTGCCACACACGCATTTATTCCTGGTAGTTATTGTCGACCTGTAGTATGCACACTTCGTTCCACGGTCACACATATTAGAGCGTGATGCCCTTGATTTATTTTTGTACTTATAGAAGACAACTCTTTCTCTCCAGACTAACTAAAGGTGTTGCACTGCACCTCTGGCACAGTACGATAATGCTGGTGTTTTATTATTTAAATAGCGCCCATGCTGAATTTTGTGAGAGGCACTTCATGCCTAAGTTATCATGGAAGCTGCTGTGAGCTGTGACTCAAATGCAGCTCTGAAGGCCAGACCTCCATCCTGAGAAGGAAGATAGCCATGCGAGAGAAGTGTGCAGCCCTGCACACTCAGACGGGGTGCAGTCGTTAATGCACTGAGGCCAGCTTCCTGACACATTATACCAGGGTATGTGGTTGGATCATTCCAACAGGTCTGCCAGAAGGGTACTCCTGATATGCTCTCACTAGTGTAGATTTTCACCAATCTAATAATGCTTATAACAATGTGTTTCATCTGCCTAATAATTGCAGCTCATGATTTATTTACAAGGATTAGAACTTTTCAATAAATATTTGAAAATGTATTCTCGTACCTTTTCTTTGTGAAACTTTTTGCATGCAAAAGTTACAAACAAAAGGGTTAAATCGGTTTCCACAAATTCCTTGGGAATCGAAGAGCTCATGTATGAAGCTACCGACAACAACTATAACTCTAGAAGGTTAGTAGTTTAGATGTGGTACTGTGAGCTAGCCAAAACCAGCATTTACTGAAGATACAAGTAGACTCAGTCTCTATATTGTGAAGTTTTGCTGACCTAATGTACAGTCCTACTAAATTCGTAGGAACCATATAACATGGCGCCACCAACGTTCTAGGTTTGGTACCTATTTAATGGGTCTCCTGAGTTGTTTTCTTGCGTGTACCCAAGGCTCCTTCATCACCTTTATAAGGAGACATCTGTGGTGATAAGGATTTATCCTCCTCAGCTTTAATAGGAAGCATCTATTTATGTCTGTGGGTTGATCAAGCTTGATCTTTTAAATCGATTTTCCCCTATAATGTTTCTTTTCTTTGAATTACATTAATTAAATATGGTGCAAGCATTGATTATTGCTGTTAATTGTAGACAAACTGTCACTGATCATTTGGCTAGACATGGGCTTGCCAATGGCGGTGGAGTCACTGTTTTCAACGTTGTGACTTGCTGCATGAATATTTTATATCCTCCCAAACATTCTACCTGGGAAGTTACTTTGTGGCCGAAGGTCCGTTACTCAAATTAACTTTGACCGATTAAGCAGACTGAAAGCCTTAGTGTTTCAAAAAGATGTGGTTCTTACATCTGCCCGAGAAACTTCTAATCCCCAAGCAGCATGTTCCTCGTCTGAGGTGCAATCACTGTTATGCACTCAATTGCCACAGCATTTTGCTAAGCTGGTACACCGCATCTTCAAAGCTTCTAAAACCGCTGGAGTGGCACACTTTTTTAAAATGATAGGGCTTGGATTTGTTTCTATGTTTCGGACTGTGCTTGGAGTTATTCCATCTTTTTTACATTAATTGTTTTCAAGTGTTTTTGGAAGCATTCCAATTGTGTTATTCCTTCTGGTTGCTATTTTGGTTCTATTTTTGTTGCTCCGCAACGGATGTCCCACAACTGGAACTGATGGTAATGGAACTGCCGCACATCCTTCAGTGTCATGAACGTACGATACAGAATTTTGGAGAGTCTTTTTTATTGGAACTGAACGAGAACTGGTCTCTGTCCTTTCAGCCAGTGTGGTCTCGGGGAATGTTTCTGTGTTGCTCTTTTGAGTGTGTACTCTACTTGTGCCTTGCACTGCAATTGTCACAGTCTACGGAAATGAATCTGCTTGTGCATCCTTTGCGGTTGCATCGGCTGTATTGTCCTGTGATGAGGCTTCCTTTGCTGCAAGATGCCTACTACGAGCCGCCTTCGCCAGTGCCAGATGCTCCTTCGACTTCAGGTTTCCTGGTGACTGGATACTCTTCTGAAGCTGCACTCCTGATGCTGTTGCTTTCAGCTTCTGCTGAATGGGCTGGGGATGACGCTTTGTCCCTTGGATCTTGCTCTTCAAGCCTCTTTTGACGTATTGTCTGCGGATGCGGGTTCCTTCCTGGGCCCAATGACACTCTGGAAATGGATGTGGTGGACATTTAGGAGATGCCATCCTTTGGTTTGGATGCTTCCCAGATTTTTTAATTGGCTTAAAAAAAAAATAGTTTTCTTCATTTTTTTGTTATAATTTGGCCTTTCATAAGGCTTTTTAGCTGTTAAAATGTTTATATGAAACGCAAGGCTTTTTACATATAATATTGCTCATTTTTTTAAATAGTCGCCTCATCCAACCAAGGGGAGTGTATTGCAGATATTACATTTAGTCTACATTTTAGTTTTCCATTTTAACTTGGCATCTTTTTCTCATGGTGATTTGCATGTTTTTCACTAATGTGGGAAGTTCCACACACATTTATTCCTGGTAGTTATTGTCGCCCTGTGGTCTGAAAACTTAGTTCCAGGGTCACACATAGTAGAATGCGGTGCCCTTGTTTTATTTTTGTGTTTGGAGGAGCCGACTCTTTCTCTTCAGACTAACCAAAGAAGGTGTACTGCACCTCTGGCATAGTATGATAAGGCTTGTGTTTCATTATTTAAACAGAATCCATGCTGAATTCGGTGAGAGGCACTTCACACTGAAGTTATCATGGAAACTGCTGTGAGCTGTGACTGAGATACAGCTCTGCAGGCCCGACCTTCATCCTGAGACGGAAGATAGCTGTGCGAAAGAAGTGTGCAGGACTGTACACTCCAACAGGGTGCATTCATTAATGTGCATTGACACATTATATCAAGGTATGGGGTTTGATCATTCCAACAGGTCTGGCAGAAGGGTACTCCCGATATGCTCTTGCTAGTGTAAATATATCTGTGATAGATAGGAGTAATTAGGAACAATTAACATGGTTGAATTGTTTGTGTTTTTCACCATTCTAATAACGCTTATAATAATGATGAGTTTAATCTGCCTAATAATCGCAGCTCATGCTGCAAGAATTTGATCTTTTCAATAAACATTTGAAAATGTATTCTCGTATCTTTTCTTTGTGACACCCTGGGCAGGCAAAAGTGACGAAAAAAAGGGTTAGATCTGTTTCCACAAATTCCTTGGGATCGAAGTGGTCATATGTGAGGTTACCAACCACATCTATAACTCTGGAAGGTTAGGAGTTCAGATGTGGTCCCGTGAACTAGCCAAAACCAACATTTACTGATGATATAAGTAGACTCAGTCTCTATATTGTGAAGATTTTTTGACCTAATACACAGTCCTACTAAATTCGTAGGAACCGTATAACAGTTACTACTACATCTCTAATAATATTAGTAGCTCAGGAGAATTTTATTGAACATAAGTAGCTCTAATTTCAGAAATGTTTGGAGACCCCCGCCATAGCTATTCCAATAAGTCCAGTCCCGGGTAAGGGGGTGGGAGTGCGGGGGGTGGAGGTGAAGGGTGGGGGAGGCAGAGCGGGGAAAGGGGGAGAATTAGATGAGGGAGAGATAGGTGGGAAGAGATGGCGGCAAATAAAACATTGACAAATGGACTTTGTAAGACTAAATTACTGTTTAGTGTAAGTTTTCTATGAATGAAAGAAAAGTTCCTATCCATGCATCAATAACTTAGGTGACTGAAGTACGGAAACCCTGTTGGTTGAGGGGAAAGAACAGGTTGAATTTTTGGGGGAACTTGGAGGGAATTACCCAGCTCTACGGTAAACACAGATTGCGGTGAGACAGGCGGGCTACTATACAAGACACTTTACACACCACATCTTTCAAAAGTACTATCCCTAAACATTAAGGGTCTTAATGTTCCAGATAAAAGGCACATAATTGGTCTATAAATAGTTCAACAGGACCCAGAATCTTATATCTGCAGGTGACTCATCTCCTGCAGATATAATTAGAATCCAATTACAATGCGGATATGAACAGGCCTTGCATAGGGTTTTTGTTTTCTTTCAAGAATCCCAGCAACACAAATCCTGGTATCTCAACACCTCTTTAATATGACTAAGAATGTCTTTCCAGTAAAGGGTTAGCTTTGGACAACCAACACTACATAACTGCGTGTGGCGAAACTATCTCGCACAACATTTCTATTAACACATGAGGAACCAGGAAAACACTTTACTTACATTCAGACGTAGGTCCAATAACCAGGGTGGGTCATGATTCATCCCGAGGACGTGCTAATCCCCACCTCTGTGTACTTAATAGAATTGAAACTTTCCATTACGAATGTTAGGAAATTTTTCATTCTATGTCAGGACACAGAGGCGAGGATTAGGTTAGTTCAAAGCTTATTCACCACTAGGGCCGCAATGGAGGAGACTGGTTTAAAATAAAACCACTTGAAGGTTGAATCTGATGACCAGTCTGCTGCATTTAGGATATCCTCCAAGCGAGCTCCCAGCACGAAGGCCTTCAAAGACATTGCGCCTCTTGTTAAGTGCGCTACAAAGATCTTCATATCGATACCTGCCTCCAGCATCATCCATCGGACCCATCTCGCAATAGCTGGGGACGAGACTGCCCTAAAGGGTCTCCTCAAGGCAATAAGCAACTGTCTCTCACCATGAGGGCGCACATCTGTAGGCCTTGATGCATCGTACTACACAGAGTTTGGGTACCTCCGGAAAGGCCGGATACGAAATCACCCACGACTGGCATTTGGTACAGCGAGACACATGGAAGGTGACTCCATCAGGAGTGAAAGACCGTCCCGAGATATCCAGGGCTCTGACATCCAAGACTCGTCTGCAGGACACAAAGCACAACAACATGGCCAGCTTGGATGATAGATGTTTACGGGACAGATACTTGTTGCTTGGCTATCCTGACAGCAGACTCAAGACCTTGTTGACATCTGGGAGAACAGAATACCTCAGTTCTGGGGGAAGAAATAGCAGGATGCCACGCAACAACTTCTTCACTAATGGATGCTCTCCAACCGGTTGGTTCGCCACGATTGCATGGCCAGCCGAAATTGCAGACCGGAAGGTATTGATTGTCCTGTACCGAGACGCAAACAGGCCGGTCGAGAACGGACCCCACAGTTCCTGCGAAGCTTAGAACATCGGGGTAACAACTTCCATAAGCTTGAGTCCCACAGGTGACAGGATTGCCAATCTGCCAACTGGTTGGACACTCTTGGGAGATGCTCCGCCATCACCGAAACCTGATGTGCCAGACAGTATTCCCAAAGTTCCTTGGCGAGGTCCGCCAAGGCCTTGGAGCGAGTACGTTCCAGGTGATTGATGTAACGGACCGCTGCCACGTTATCCATCTTGAGGAGGACGCAGGACTGGGCTCTGTCCTTGGTCCAAAACCGGACCACGAAGGAACCCTCCATCAACTCCAGACAGTTGATGTGAAGCGACTGTTACGCGGCGGACCAACCGCCACCTGTGGTGAACTCTCCACAGCGGGCTTCCCAACCTGAACCACTGGCGTCTGACTCGATCACCAGATCCGGTTGGGAGCCAAAAATGGCCCTTCCGTTCCCCGTCTCCATGTGGGGGAGCCACCAATGAAGTTCTTCCTTTTCCTCCTCGGAAAGAGGCACCTGCTGGGCGTACATCAGACCCTGGCGCAGGTGAGATGCTTTGAGTCTCTGAAGGGCTCGAAGGTGAAGGGGGCCCGGGAAGATGGCCTGGATCGAAGCCGACAAAAGGCAGACTACTCTGGCAATGCTGTGCGGAGAGGTCTGAGGTTTCCGTAAAATCTGTTGTATCTCGTGATGGATTTTTGCCATCTTTCTGGATGGGAGGCTCAGGGTGACCTCCACCGAATTGATCATGAAACCTAGAAAGGTGATTGAACGTGCGGGCAGAAGACAGGACTTCACCTGATTGATTACAAATCCCGGAGATTGGAGAAGATTCACTGCAGACTGCAACTGCTGAGAGAACGCCAGGGGACACTGATTCATGAACAACATGTTGTCCAGATATACGATCATTTGGACGCCCTGTGTTCTCAACCTCTCCACCACCGGGTGTAAAATCTTGGTGAAGCACCACGGTACAGACGACAGTGCGAAAGGAAGAGAGATGAACTCGAAGGTTAGGCCCTGCCATAGAAACTGGAGGAATCGACTGTGTGGTGGAAAAATGGGAACCATGAGATAAGCGTCCTTGAGGTCCAGCCGGACCATCCAGTCGTTGGGACGCAAGAGAACGCGGAGCAGGTGAATGCCCTCCATCTTGAAGTGGCAGTAGACCAACCACTAGTTGAATTCCCAGAGGTTTATCACCGGCTGTTGACCCCCGTATTGTTTTTGCACCAAGAACAGAATGCTTAAAAATCCCCTGGGGTGAGGAGAGGAACGCCAAATAGCCATTTTCTCCAAAAGTTCCTGCACCTCCTGCTGGATGATGGCGGATTCCCTGCCGGAGAAATGGATCAGGGCCGGAGGGGAAACCTGAAAGTGGGAGCCGTAGAACTCCACGTGGCATTCTTGCACCGTTTGGAGCACCCAAGCGTCAGCCGTAAGGGCCCGCCAGTTGTCTAGGAATTGTGCCACCTGCCCCCCAAGCAGCGACATGAGATAAGTAAAGAACTCACTGTGAGAGGTGGGAGGCGGGAGCTCCACCGCCGCGAGCACCGTTACGTAGACCCCTGTGTCTGGACCGACCTTGGTGGTGTAGAATCCTGCCACTGTCCCCTCTGCGACTGTTGGCCTCTGCCGGAGGCTCTCTGTGAGGAACGGCCAGATGAGCGCCCTCTACCACGGCCGGCCCTGCTGAAAACCCGCGCATTGAAAATGCGTTTCACTGTTGACTGGACCTTGTCCAGGGAGTTGAAGATGGAGACAAATTTTCTGAGCTCTTTCACAAACGGGTCGCCAATTTCTTTTTGCGCCCAACTCAAGAGGACATCTGGCGGGATCAGGCACCGGATGCCTTGGCGTCCTCCGCCATATCAAAGATCTTTATCAAGGGGCCTGTGATGTCCAACAGTTTGTCTTGGCAGGCCCGCCAGGACCTGTCAATGCCCTTCTTCAGGTCTTTGATATATTTATTTAGGAAAGTCGCCACCCTGGCGTCAATTTAAAGGGTGACTGACACTTTACTGTTGAGAGACGGAAGAGGGCATTCCAACCTAAGGCGGGAGCGGACCTGCTGGTCTAGTGGTTTCCGCAGCCGGCCTGCCACATATTTGGCTACCTTCTCACAGGGGACCCACTCTGAAGATCAGGGGTGCAAGAGCTCCTCCGGATCCAAGAGATCCGATTGGGCATCTTGTGGGGGTTCTTAGGCTGGCATGGGTCTGGGGGCAGGAAGGGAGGGGGGCAGGGAGGGAGAGGGAGACTGGTAGGTCGCTCCCCCACCACACAGCTCCGTCTGTGTGCCCTGCTGCTGCCCCTGATTGTGCTCGTTTTTTTCCTTCTGTGCCCCTTGCTGCCCTGATTGTGCTCGTTTTTTCCTTTCTGTGCCCCCTTGCTGCCCTGATTGTGCTCGTTTTTTCCTTTCTGTGCCCCCTTGCTGCCCTGATTGTGCTCGTTTTTTCCTTTCTGTGCCCCCTTGCTGCCCTGATTGTGCTCGTTTTTTTTCCTTTCTGTGACCCCTTGCTGCCCTGATTGTGCTCGTTTTTTCCTTTCTGTGCCCCCTTGCTGCCCTGATTGTGCTCGTTTTTTCCTTTCTGTGCCCCCTTGCTGCCCTGATTGTGCTAGTTTTTTTCCTTTCTGTGCCCCCTTGCTGCCCTGATTGTGCTCGTTTTTCCTTTCCGTGCCTGTTTCCCGCCGCTGCGCCCTGCGGCCCCGCCCCTCACTGCCCATTCGCTGCCCCATTCCCTGCTCCTCCCTCCCACCTCCCCATTTATGGCGGCCGCTGCGTGGTGAAGAGAGCGACCCCTGACCTTGACTGGTAGGTCGCTCCCCACCACACAGCTCCGTCTGTGTGCCCTGCTGCTGCCCCTGATGGTGCTCGTTTTTTCCTTCTGTGCCCCCTTGCTGCCCTGATTGTGCTCGTTTTTTCCTTTCTGTGCCCCCCTTGCTGCCCTGATTGTGCTCGTTTTTTCCTTTCTGTGCCCCCTTGCTGCCCTGATTGTGCTCGTTTTTTCCTTTCTGTGCCCCCTTGCTGCCCTGATTGTGCTCGTTTTTCCTTTCTGTGCCCCCTTGCTGCCCTGATTGTGCTCGTTTTTTTCCTTTCTGTGCCCCCTTGCTGCCCTGATTGTGCTCGTTTTTTCCTTTCTGTGCCCCCTTGCTGCCCTGATTGTGCTCGTTTTTTCCTTTCTGTGCCCCCTTGCTGCCCTGATTGTGCTAGTTTTTTTCCTTTCTGTGCCCCCTTGCTGCCCTGATTGTGCTAGTTTTTTTCCTTTCTGTGCCCCCTTGCTGCCCTGATTGTACTCGTTTTTTCCTTTCGGTGCCTGTTTCCCGCCGCTGCGCCCCTGCGGCCCCGCCCCCTCACTGCCCATTCGCTGCCCCATTCCCTGCTCCTCCCTCCCACCTCCCCATTTATGGCGGCCGCTGGGCGGCCGCGCAGCGGACATGCGCAGCGGGCGCGCCGCTGGCCCGCCGAAGGCGCGCCTAAGGCAAGCCCGTCTGCGCCCGTCCGTGCCGGGACCGCGCCCAGCGCCAGAACCCCTGGTCCGGGCATCCCCCGCGCCCGCCACATCAACAGACGCCGATACGACGCCAGCACCCTCCACGCACTCAACCCCGGAAAAGATCACGCCTGCTACCGGGCCACCCCGAAGCGCACCCAAGGGCCCTTCACCTGCCGGAACTGCAGCTTCGCCAGCACCCGCCCCGCCAAACCACCGCCCAGGAAAGAACCCAACTACCTCAGATGCATCCTCCTCAACACCCGCTCCGCCCGCAAACACGCCATCGAACTCTGGGACCTTCTCGACTCAACCTCCCCAGACGTCGCATTCCTGACGGAGACCTGGCTGAATCCCGCTTCAGCCCCCGACATCGCCATTGCCATCCCGGACGGCTACAAGATCACCCGCAGGGACCGCACCAACGGAGTCGGAGGAGGCATCGCCATCGTCCACAGGAACACCCTCAGAGTCTCAACCAACACCGACGACACCCTCAGCACCGCCGAACACATGCACTTCCAGATCCACACCGATCCCAACACCACCCTCAGAGGAACCCTCATCTACAGACCCCCGGACCCCGACCACAGTTCAGTGATTCTATCGCTGACTTCGTCAGCACACACGCCATCGCCTCCACGGACTACATCCTCCTCGGGGACATGAACTTCCACCTCGAGAACAACAAGGACACCAACTCCACCACCCTGATCGACAACCTCGCCACCCTCGGACTCAGACAGCTCGTGACTACACCCACCCACGCCGCCGGCCACACGCTAGACTCCATCTTTTCCGCAAGCCCACACGTCTCCTTCAACCACACCTCCGAACCCCACTGGACTGACCACCACTGCATCCACTTCACCTACAGGAAGCCCACCACGCACCACCGCACCGAACAAATGCCTCGCCGCTGCTGGAGCAGAGTCACCGAAGACCAGCTAACCACAACCCTCGCCCTGAGCCCACCCGCCGAACCCTCCGACCCTGACACCGCCGCCCGCAACCTCAGACAGTGGATCAACGACTGCGCCAACACCCTCGCCCCGCTCAAGAATCCGCCCAACAGCCACACCAGCAAGAAAGCCACCTGGTTCACCGAAGACCTCCAGGCCTCCAAACGAACATGCCGAAAACTGGAGAAGATCTGGCTCCACGAACGGACAGCGGACAGCTACGCCGCCCACAAGAGCGCCACCCGCAGTCACCATCACCTCATCAGATCCGCCAAAAGGGCCTCACTCAAAGACCGCCTAGACAACAACGCACACAACAGCGAAGAGCTCTTCAACATCGTGAAGGAACTCTCCAACCCCAGCTCCAACACCAACGACATCCCGCCGTCGCGAGACCTGTGCGACTCACTGGCCACCTTCTTCCACCGCAAAATCGCCGACATCCACGACAGCTTCAACACCACGACCGCCCCGGCAACCACCGAGACCACTGCCCCCACAACCACCAACCGCCTGCTCTCCTGGACCAACATCAACGACGAGGACACCAGCGAGATCATGAACACCATCCACTCCGGCTCACCGCTAGACCCGTGCCCTCACCACGTCTTCAACAAAGCCAGTACAGCCATCGCGCCCCATCTCCGGAAAATAATCAACATCTCCTTCGAGACAGCAACCTTCCCGGAAAGCTGGAAGCACGCCGAGATCACCGCCTTACTCAAGAAACCCAAGGCAGACCCCAAGGACCTCAAGAACTTCCGACCCATCTCTCTGCTCCCGTTCCCCGCGAAGGTCACTGAGAAAATCGTCAACAAACAACTGACCCGCTACCTCGAGGAGAACAACATCCTGGACCCTTCCCAGTCCGGCTTCCGCAGCAACCACAGCACCGAAACCGCCCTCATCGCCGCCACCGATGACATCAGGACCCTGCTAGACAACGGAGAAACAGCAGCCCTCATCCTCCTGGACCTATCAGCCGCCTTCGACACGGTCTGCCACCACACACTACGAACACGCCTTCACGACGCCGGGATCCAAGAGAAGGCCCTGGACTGGACCACATCCTTCCTCTCCGGCAGAACACAAAGCGTCCGCCTCGCCCCTTCCGATCCAAAGCCACCAAGATCATCTGCGGCGTACCCCAAGGCTCCTCCCTCAGCCCAACGCTGTTCAACATCTACATGGCACCCCTCGCCCACGTCGCCCGACAGCACAACCTCAACATCATCTCCTTCGCCGACGACACCCAGCTGATCCTCTCCTCACCAAAGACCCTCACACCGCCAAAGCCCACCTCCACGAAGGAATGAAGGCCGTCGCCGAATGGATGAGGACCAGCCGCCTGAAGCTGAACTCGGACAAGACGGAGGTCCTCATCCTTGGTTCCAACCCTTCAGCATGGGACGACTCCTGGTGGCCGACATCACTGGGAACAGCCCCGACACCCACCGACCACGCACGCAACCTAGGGGTCATCCTCGACCCCACCCTCTCCATGACTAAGCAGGTCAACGCCGTTTCCTCATCCTGCTTCAACACCCTCCGAATGCTCCGCAGGATCTTCAAGTGGATCCCCACCGAAACAAGAAAAACAGTCACCCAGGCCCTCGTCACCAGCAGGCTGGACTACGGAAACGCCCTCTACGCAGGAACGACGGCTAAGCTCCTGAGACGGCTGCAACGCATCCAGAACGCCTCTGCACGTCTTATCCTCGACATCCCCCGACGCAGCCACATCACACCCCACCTGAGAAACCTGCACTGGCTCCCTGTCAACAAGAGGATAACCTTCAAGCTCCTCACCCACGCACACAAAGCACTCCACAACTCCGGACCAGCCTACCTCAACAGACGACTCAGCTTCTACACCCCCACCCGCCAGCTCCGCTCCACCAGCCTCGCCCTCGCCACAGTCCCCCGCATCCGGAAATCGACCGCCGGCGGCAGATCCTTCTCCCACCTCGCCGCCAAGACCTGGAACACCCTCCCCACCAACCTTCGGCAGACCCAAGACCTACTGGCCTTCAGAAGACTCCTCAAGACCTGGCTCTTCGATCAGTAGCAGCACCACCCCCCTCTTCCCCCAGCGCCTTGAGACCCTCGCGAGTATGTAGTGCGCTTTATAAGTGACATGATTGATTGATTGAGAGGGGCGCCAGGGTCAGGCGTGGTCTGATTTTCCATCGGACCCGACAGGGGACTCATCAGAGGGCTGAGGAGAGGCAGCCGAGCCCTGACCAATTGGGTGCGGAATGTTCTGCAGGTCTCTACCCGCTGGCGGGGGAGGGGGCTTGGTGTCCAAGAACGCTTGTTTCAATCTGTCAAAACCGTCCAAGTCCACCCCCTCTGGGTGCAGGCGTTTACCCAGGTTCTCAGGAGGGGGGTCGGTGGCCTGCTCTGGAGGTTTGGGGGCAGAGGGCCCAGGTAGTTCTTCCCTCGGGGCGAGGGGTTGCAGGCACTTCTGTGCCAGATCCATTAGTCTCCTCTCCAAAGGGGCCACCGCTTCTGCGACCGCCCTGACTATGGAGGCATCCACTGCATCATAAAAATCATCAGTGACCGGGAAGTATTGAGTATCCTCCTCCTCCTCGTAATAGTCGTCAAAATTCTCATTGGGGTAAGTATCTCCGGAGGATCTGTGGGCCAGAGGTAGGTATCAGGTAAGTATAAGGGGGGCCACCCACCAGGTAAGAGGGCTAATATAGCTGGGGATGGAACCTTAAGTCAAAGTCCCTCAGGAGGGAATAGAAAGGGAGAGATTATTGGGGCTGAAACCCACACACCTGCACAGGCCCTAAGGGGGTAGCCCCAAGTCCCTGCGCACTCACAGTGCTAGAATGGTGTATGCGACCAAGGCAGACAGACGCTCGTCGTTCACACGGGCAGATAATGATGTGCAGCCTGGATGAGTCTGCCGGAACAACGCAGACAAGAGAAGCCTGCACACCTACCCTGAAGGGTGTTATAACTCCAGGCTGGCAGGGGAAAGATCTGCTCACTCGGTCAACATGGGCGGCGCTCGGCAATGGCCATAACTGACGCGCTCTCCGTCCTGCGTTAAATCAAAGACGAGCGTCCCAGGAAGATGTGAGGAGGCGTGCCCTCTAGAGGTCGGCAGACCGATGCACACTCCAGTCCCCGCTACACAAGATCAGATTGCGGTCGCGTAAGAGCGACAGAGCGTTCCCGCGGCCACGCAAGCGAAGCGGAGGCTTCGTTACACAAGAAAATGTCACCAATCAGAGGCAATAAATCACAATAGAAAATCAGCACAGCACGACAAAACTCTGAGGTAAAGTGTCAACACTTAACTGACACTGGCTGCAGCAGCGAAGAAAGAGGGAGTCCAGCAAGGGTCAACACCAGTTATTGAGCCAGGAGGCGCATGATTGGACGAGCTGCGTTATTCTGAACTTGATGGTTTTTTCCTCAGGCTTCATGGGATATGAAGTCCTTGCATTGGTTGTTGTATGTGTAAAGTGGCTGCTGTTGAATTAAAGGAGAAAGAAAAGCCTAATCCTCGCCTCCGTGTTCTGACATAGAATGCTAGTGTGACTTCTTTTTTCCTAATTGAGTGTACTCTTGGTTTTGTCCCCAATGCCATGCCAGCCTCCTTGTAGCAAATTTGGATTGTTTAAACTATCCATCTCGTGATGGTGCCCTTTGTGACTGGTGTTTCCTTGTTAGCAGGTGCAAATGATACAAAGAAGTGGTTACCTTTCCTACACAGTTTTGTTTCCTGCATGTTATACAATATTTTCCACCTGACACCTAGTGTAGGGCTCTTTCTGCCGAGCTCTTTGGTTGTTGGAAGAAGGCTTGTAAAGATGTATCGTCTGGTTAACATAGATTGTTGCGGGGATTTTGTTTGGAAACAGTACTGTGCCTTGCGAAAACGGGATGTCAGAATGTAGGGACTGAGTCTCTCTACCACGTCAGTACCTGCAGGCCCAAATCAGACTAGCTCACAGTGCCTCATCTGCACTCCTAACCTTTCCAGAGTAGCAGGTGATTGCATCAAACCTAGAACATGAACCTCTAGTCCCTAAGGGAACTGTGGAAACAGATCATCACCTTTCGTTCTTACTTATGCATGTCCATAGTAAACAAAGAAAGACACAAAGGAAGTTTACAATGTATTATTTGAAACTATCGTAGTCTATTTTGAAGCAAGTTTGTGACAATTGGTCAACTAAGAAAATAAATCAACATTACTAACAGGCTGCAAACAATGAACAACCCGACCATGGCAACTAATATATCTATCTAGGCCTACTCTCACTCTGTGAGCACAGAGATATATTGGTGATCTCTGGGATTAGCGCCAACCCCATACTTGAAATGTGTGTGGTTACGTGGCCCGCATCATAAGAGTAAACTCAGTTTACACAAGACTGCTGCCTCCGTTTCAAGACTGGTCTCTCTGTAGGAATTCTCCCCTTGACCTCCAAGGGGCTGAGACAGTTTATATAATAAGAACTGTTGTGTTAGAAAACAGCAACTGTGCTACTGTGTTATGTTTAAAGATGTTAGGGGGGCGTGGCTAACCACTGAAGATAGCGGTAGCTTGAACACAGAGCTCCCGGGCTGGGACCTGGCAATCCCACTCTACTGCCGGTACGGGAGCTCCATCGGGGCATAAAACAGTATATATTTGCCCGCTGTTGCTGAGGGGGGCGGCTACCGTCTGCTGTGGCTGGCAACCTCGACAGCAAAGACATGGTGCGTCCCTGTGGATGTGATACGGGCTGCTGCGTGGTGGACCTGCCTGTCGGTGAGACGGCCCGCGACACTACAACACCCAGCGAAGTGTGCAGCTGTCTGGGCCCGTGCCCGGGGAGAGCTATCAAATGCCTGTGCTGGTCGAGCCCGGGTTTCACAGACTCCCGGGCGGGAACAACGGGCGACGACCGAGGGTCCGGTTGCCGCCCAGAGTCGATGATGGGCGATATCGTTGTGAATAAGGGCCGGCCATGGGACGCGGCAACCACGATCTAGGGAGTTGTGGAGCACTGCGGTGCACGGGGCCGCGGCAGAGAACGGCGACGGCCCCATGAGGCTGTGACCAGGCGAGTGTGACCCGGTAGGAGATCCGGCACAGGCGGTGTGAGGCCTTTGGTGGCAGTGAGCAGGGGCGCGACACAGCTGCAGGATGACGAGTGGCCCTGGGCGCCCTGCCCGGCTCCCCAGGGGACATGCTGACATGCACATGACACTGACCCCTGAGAGGCCCGACACTCTGAGCGTGGGAGGCAGGGAGAGACTGCTGGATGCCCTCCCACCCTGGTGGTGCAGCGACCTGTTGGGGCATTGGCTCCTGCTCCCCTGCTCAGGCCGAAGACCGCCGGGGGCTGGAGCCTGCCAGACATGCAGTGCTGGCACAGGACTGTGTGAGGACTGGAGAGCTGCCATTGCCGTGCAGCACAATGTGCTGGGGAGGCCCCTGCGGGCTACTGGGCCAATGAGGCATGGGCCTGCGGTCTACTTTGGCCCCCGTCCCCTCTCTCTCACTTTGCGCTGCCTGGCAGGCCACTGAGGTGCAGAGTGAATGGAAAAGATACTACCATCATACCACCAGGGCTGAGGTGAGGCTGACTGCCTCTGCATACTAAGGAGCAGAGGTCCGTATCGCCCCAGGGCCTTACTCTGCTGATCCAGGCTGTCCTGCACACTGCGGCTGGAAAGCAGTACACAATCCACCCATTTCTGCGGACGCAGGAGGCAGCCCGGTATACAGCGCTTGAGCCCGTCTATTGGGTGCCCTACTCTTCTGCAAACTGAGGACATAAAGCACATCCTCCTACACCAGGAGACCAGTGTTGCCCTACGGACTGTGCAGTGGCCATTGAGAAAGGAGCAATCCCCTGGCAGCAGTTACTGTCTGCACACACTTACTGCACAACACGCGACTTTAAGCCTGTGGGGAAAGGCATTCCTATTAGACTGGGGGAGTACCAATGTGAATGCAGTCACGCTGCTGCCCTCGATGTGACTGCGGAACCGTGGTCCTCTTACCCTTGGGCCACAGAGGGGCACTACCAGGCGAACCAACATCACTGTTGCAGGAAACTGACCGCTGGGGGACTACCAAGCTGTCACGGGTGCCCAATACCAGCCACTGGACACCATAGGCTCTGCTGCCATGGGTCACACGAGGGGTATGACCACTAACTCCTATGATCACCAACAATCACAATCTACCAAGATCGATAGCTCACTGGTGGCCCTTACCGATGACTTTGTTCCCCCACCACGGTGGGCCACCCATGGATAAGTTAGACATTATTCTGAAAGAAACCCGGGAGTCCAGAGCAGCCATCGAACAGCACATGGGAACCCTCACTACAGACGTCAACATCCTCACAGCCGATCACAAGAAGCTGGTGGAAAAAGTGAAGGACAATGCAGCTACACTGGCAGATTTAGCCCCTGAAAGGCTGAGCACCCCCCCCCCACACACAGTTGCGCAGCTGCAGCAGCAGCTGGCCCCCCTGCAGGACTGTGCAGAGGATGCCAATGGGTGGGGTTGCTGTAACAATATACAAATAATTGGGTTTCCGGAGAGCGAGGGCCCTGATGCTACTCAGATCGTTGAAAAATGGCTGCGAGAAAAGGTAGCACCAACAGGCCTCTCGGGGATTTTCCGCTTGGAACAGGCACATCGTGTTCATACTAGGAGAATGCCCCCTGGGGCATCACCATGACCACTAGTGGCCCGAATTTTGTTTTTTTTAACTTTAGTTTTTATTTTGCATACAAACATTAATCCCATTAATCCTTTCATAAAGTGCAGCAGCAGCTGGAAGAGGCAAGCAACAACATGGCATTGACAGCTTAATTGGATCATCCTGCATTGCAGATTGAGGAGACAGTACCCTTATATTGGTTCTTATACAGTGCATTTCAACAACCAGTGATTACATTATACCTGCTCAGCTGTAACCTGGCGCTACCCTAATACAATATGTGGTGAAACCTATCAGCGCTATGTCCCAGTCTTCTTGAGCCCTTGTTAAATCAACCAATCCCCGCTCTGTCCTGGTCTTCCTCGGTCTCTTCCGTCATGGCATGGCGAGCAAGATATGCCTTAAATGGATCCCAAATGTTTGCTACGTGCGGGCATAAGAGCATTAAAATTTTCTAACTGTGTGTTGCAATAGGACAAATAGGCGCACCATTCCCTTATTGTAGGTGTGGGCCCCCTCATCCAGCGTAAAGCAACCCTTCGCTATCAGGATGCCCAAAGCGAGTAGCTTGCGCGTGCTTATGGGGAACTCCTTAACATAGCCTAACAAAGCCCACAAAGGGGTCAACCTAAGCCTCACCCCTGCAATGTCTTGTAACGCAGCATGTACTGCCTCCCAAAACCTCTGAATTCCAGGGCAGTCCCACGCGAGATGTGTTAAGTTTGCGGCTGCTGCCCCGCACCTTACGCATCTATCATCTTCTCTAAGCCCACACTTATATAAGCGAGCTGGAGTGTAGTGCACTCTTTGCAGAAATGTAAAGCGTATCAACCGATGTCTACCATTTTGTGATATAGACTGCGTACCTGCGCAGCAATATGTTCACTGTTCGTCTGTGATTTCTAACTCTAATTCTGCGCACCATTCTTGCAATGCTTTCATATTTAGGGGACCGATGCCTGGGTTGGAAAGGGTGTACAGTATGGAGATCATGTGCTGCAGGGATTGCGCCCGCAATAAATATGTTAAGGGAGTATATTCCCGAGGTTCTAGCATTCCTTCCCCTAGTGTTGCACGCAGCGCATGCCTGACGCGGAAAAAATTGAATTTTGCAATCATGGGGGCAGCTAGTGAGTCTGTTTGCAGCATATCCCATTGCTTAACCACTTCCTCCTGAAAGCATTCGCCAACTGTGGCAATACCCAGTGAATGTATAGCTGAGATAAATTCTCTCTCCTGCCGCATTGGCAACCACCCACACAGTTCTAGCGGCAATTTAGGGGAGTAAAGCAAAGTCATTCCCTGCCTGCCAGCGGCCCTCCAGAGCAAGCTCCTCGTGCTCCCAACAGGATCTATGGTATAATAACGCCTACGTGGTGTCCCGAGAAGATACAGTGGCAGGGTCAAGGGGTCCACCGCTTCCCTTTCAATGTACAATTGTGGGCTGTCCTGGGCTCCATGTAGCCAGTGAAATGCATGCATCTGTTGCGCAGTACAATAGTACAGCTCAAAATCCGGAGCACTTAGCCCACCCTCCGAGTAGGGTCTGGTTAATGTCTCCCATTGCACCTGCCATTGTTTCCCAGCCCAAGCGAGTCAAATCAAAAGAGAACGTAGTGTACGAAAGAACGATTTCGACAATAAGATAGGTATATTGACAAATAAGAACAGGAACCGTGGGAGTACCATCATCTTCATGAGCGAGATGCGCCCCGACAAGCACAATGGCAGCCGAATCCATTTTTCAATGGACTCCGAGAGCTTCTGTATCGCCCTGCCACAATTTTTGTGAATCACCACTTCGGGGTCAGTATGTATCTGCACCCCCAGGTATCTAGTTGGTTCCGATGTCCACGCAATAGGATAAGTGCTCTCGACTGGGAAAGTGTTGGGAGTCAGGGGAAACTCAATGGACTTACTCCAATTAATACGTAAGCCTGAGTGTTGTCCAAATCGCTCCACCTCCTGCAAGATTGGTGATAAATTCCGCGCCGGCTCATTAACATATAAAAGTGTGTCATCAATATATGCCGTAGTAATCAAATTATACTGTGGGAAACGTATTCCACGGTGTCTGCGATATTCGCGCAGCGCACACGCAAGGGGCTCCGCCGTCACTGCATACAGCAGGGGGGACAGAGGGCACCTCTGTCTTGTACCCCTTGTGATGGGTATTGGTTCGGAGAGCAGCCCATTCATGCGTACGCGCACTATGGCTTCTCATACAGGACATCCACTAACTTAATATCTCACCCACCCCCACCCGTTTCAACACTGCCCTCAAGAAGCGCCACTCGACTGAATCGAACGCCTTCTCAGCGTCACGAAAAATTGCCGCAGCGCGCATCTACGGGTCGATACCGACAATTGTGCCGAAAACGTTCCGCAGGTTACTTGTTAATGAGCGGGTGGGCGCGAATCCAGATTGCTCCGGGGCTACCACCATTGGGAGGGGCGAGCCGGTTCGCTAGGATTTTGGCAAATAATTTGGTGTCCATGTTCAGCAACGAAAGTGGTCTGTAGGAGGAGCATTGCTGTGAGGGTTTTTCCTTCTTTAATAGGGTAATCAAAGTGGCCTCTCTCATACTGGGGGGCATTATTCCATCTACCGCCATTTCCTCGAATAAATTTACCAGATGGGGGAGCAGTTGATCCCGATAGGCTTTATAAAATGCTACTGTAAGCCCATCCAACCCAGGGGCCTTGTGATTCAACATGGTTTTCAAAGCTGCAGTGATCTCAGTGGGGCACAAGGGTGCCATCAGATGCTCTCTATGAGAGTTTGACAGCCACTTCATAGCAATATAAGATAAATATTCTTCATCCGATTCATCTGACTCGGAAGGGCGAGAAGTATAAAGCTCCGTATAATAAGTGCGGAATCTATCCCCAATCTGTGCCGCTCCGTTTAGTATTGTGCCATTATCCTCGCGCAGCTCCAGCACCTCATTGGAACCTCCGACCGGATGGGTCAAAGCTGCCAGTGTAGCGCTTGGCCTCTCCCTTTCCCCATATCCTCTCGCAGTGGCGTACTTCCCCAGATGAACCACCTCAGCTTGGGCCTCCTCGTTGTATTCGTCTATCTTAGACCTGATCTGCGCAAGCACATCAGGGGGGGGGGTCTGTAACAGCCCGCCGTTCTAGGTCTGTAGGTCTGACAAATCTGTCTCAAGCCTTTGTAATCTACCTCTGATGGAGCGAAGCACCCCTGCATGTTTCGATATGACCACACCTCTGATACAGACTTTGAAAGTTTCCCATATGGTGGCCATCTTAGGGACACTGCCAAGGTTAGTAGAAAAAAACAGATCTATCTCCTTTGAAACTTCTGCCTTAAACACCTCGTCCAGCAAGGAGTACTGGGGAAAACGCCATGTTCGGACCTTCGACTGAAGGTCATCTATTTTAAGCTGTAGTTTAACTGGGGAGTGATCAGAGTATGTAATAGGCAGGTGTTCACAATTTGTTATAAAGGGCATTAAACCACGGGAAGCTAGCCAGTAGTCTATGCGGGTATGTATGTCGTGTACTGACGAATAGTGTGTGTACTCCCTTCCCGCTGGTGCGCGGTGACGCCATACATCTACCAGATTATCAGTTTCCGCAATTGCTGCAATAGCCCTGGCTGCCGCTGAGGGAGAGCGCAGAAGGCCTTTTGAGCGGTCCAGTGCTGGAGATTGCACACAATTAAAATCCATACACTCCCACTATGCGGACATCTAGGTTTCCTTTGCTGCAATACACTATAACATACCTCCCATCCGTGTCCTGTTCCAACGCTTGTATCTTAATATTGGCCCCCTGTTGAACCCTTATCAGTACCCCACGTGCGTGTGTCGTAAAGCCAGCTGCTACGCAGGTGCCCTTCATTCTCCTCTGCGTTAACAGCCCCGTGTTAGGTGCTAAATGGGTTTCCTGCAGCACTGCCACATCTATGTGATGTCTGAGCAAATATAGCACCACCTTGCAGATTTTTCTCTGGTCGTTAAACCCCCTAATGTTCCAGGTTAAGAAGCTTATTATGTGGTCCCCCTGTATGGTTGTTTAGTCATACCCCTCACTCATATTTGAAACATAAAATGCCTTTTGTAATGAGCGTGTGACTGCCTAGGCAAAAGCATACATTAACATCCATGCTGCTGCTACAATTCATTGCGAGGTCTTTAATTCCCCCTCCCACGTCGTGTACCCCAACATTTGACATAGCGACATAAAATCCCCCTCTACATCTTTGACCCCCCAAAAAAAATAACAGTGTGTGATACACTCGAGAGCGGTGAGTGCCCTACAAACAGTGTGAACTCGAACATCACTATAACCACTATATTGAGTATCATGTTTCATTGTTTATAACTATTTTGCAAAAGGCATAACATAATGTTTGGGCTACTGGACTGCTAGACACTGGCATCATATTAAGCAAAGAACCACTACCTCCCCCCGTTTGCCCCCACTACAATGACAAGTCAGCATTAAACCAACAACAGTAATAATTGTCGACCTCGTAGAGCTTAGATTCTGCTCTCCATGCAGTCTAGTGAGACAGAGTAATCATGGTGTGTCCTGTCGACTTTGTCGTTGCTATTGGAACTCAGTACTCGCAACTGTAAAAGTATCAATCATTTTGATCAAGAGGGCTTGAAGGGTTGTTGTCCTCAGGTGCACCGACTAGTGTCTGTTTGTTGACTTGCGCTTTGTTGTAGCCCTTATTCGTCTGTTGCGCATTGCACTTTGCCATTTAGAGTAACCTTCAAGCGGAAAAGGTAGGGCATGGCATACTCGATGTTAAGCTCTCTGAGCTTGCGCTTGACAGGGACAAACCGCCTGCACGCCTCCTGAACCTGAGGGGTGAAGTCTGGATACAGAGAAAGTACGGAGCCCTCATGGTTAAGTGTGCGAAGTTCTCGTACCCTCCGTAATGCAGCATCCCTGTCTTGATAATTCAGTAAGCAGGCTATTATAGGGCGCGGGGGTCCTGGGGGGGGGGGGGGGCCTTAGGCACCAGAGAGCGATGAGCTCGTTCGACCACAAAGATTGAGGAAAAGGCATCACGACCAAGGAGTGTGACCAACAGATTCTCCACATACAATTCCATATTGCCCGTCGGGATGAATTCCGGCAGACCCACAATTCGCAGATTGTTGCGCCTGGAGCGCGCCTCCATATCCTCAGCTTTAGCCTGTAGGGCCTCCACCAGTTTTCCCATTTGCTTTTGGGAGCCCGAGGCCTCAACATTCTGGTTTTCGATTTCTGAGACTCTCCTCTCCACCATGTCAAGTCTCTCCGCGTGTTTGTCCACCCGCTCCGACATGCGGTCCATGCGATAAGAGAGAGACTCTATTTTTCCGTCTATCGTGGAGAGGCTCTGTTGCATAGCTTCTAGTATATGGCGCAAGTCTCCTCAGGGTTCAATCCTTGAGGCGCCCTGTTCCCCGGGGTCGGTGTCAGCGCCATCCTCTCTGATTCTCTTGACTTGCGCTGGTCAAATTGTAATTTCGATTGAGTTTTGTCTGGCTTCCCCGTTGTACTGTGGTACTGCGCTGCCCCGGGTTAGGAGGTTCCTGTGTCGCGTGTAATAGGAAATCTTGTCACGTTCAGCACCAGTGGCAGCTCCTGACCAGGAACCTCTAGAGATGGTACAGCCACCCCCAGAAGCTCTGCAGAATTTAAATTATTACCAGTAGTGATTAATTCCAACACGCTGCCCCCAGCAGCATCACATGCCTTTCAGTAGTGCCAAGCTAGCTCCACTCCGCTAGACAGCAGCCACCACTCCACCCTGCTTAAACTGTACGCGGCACAATTACTCCAGTAGATCACAGTGGTGTCAGTTCCATCGCTCAGCCAGGCGTCTCAATTTGCTCCCAGCACACAAAGAGGCACCGCACCTCGGCACAGGAGGGGGTGATCGGATGAGCTCTGCCCGCGCCCGTCCACCGACACAGGGCGATAGTGCGAGGTATTTCTGTGTGTAGATGCCACTAGGAGGGCGCCACATCTAGTGCCGTCCCCTCCGATGAATCCGCGGGGAGCACAGTATATAGTAAGCCCAGCCCAGCCTAAGGAGAGCCGCGTCACTCCGCAATCAATCGTGGCCCAGAAACAACCAAGCCGCGGACCCCTCCGCACTCACTCCATTTTTCTGCCCGAGCGCAGAACAGGGCTCCCCGCGCTCAGGGGTGGCTATTTCCTCAGTCGGTCTTCGGTGGTGCAGCGGCTCCGCGGGCGTCAGTAATGCAGAGCGGCGCACCCCCTCGGCGACTGCAGATCCGCAGCCCTCGCTCTCCGCTTGGCAACCAGATGAATGCTTTACAGGCGATGCAGGCCGCCGTAGATGTCATGCAGGCCTCGCCTCTGCCACAGGGCCGAGTCCACAATCAGCTCCGTGCGCACACCGTTCCCAGATCTGAAGATACCTCTACTCTATCGGTGCCCAGCAACGTCCGCTACGCCCCCTTGCCACCGTCTGTGGCCATGGATTTTGCAAATATTAAAAGGATTGCCGTGATGTCGTCAGGAGCACCGTTACATTGCGGCCATTTTGTGGCAGGCAAGCTCCACCCCCTAGTGGCCAGATTTCTCAATTACAAAGACCAGGATGCCCTGCTTCGAATCACCCATGAAAACGCACCACTACTATTCAAGAATGCCCGAATTTCATTGTTCCCAGGCTACACCAAATCTGTTCAGCGCCTATGGGCCTCCTTTCAGGCAGTGAAAAAAACAATTACGTGCGCTGGGCCTCTCCTATGCTTTGTTTTTTCCATCTCGCTCAAAATAAACCATGATCACAAGAGCAACTTTTTTGAATCCCCAGAGGCTGCATGGGAATGGCTGGAACACATCTTTCCAAAGATCTCCCCACCTGCAGATCGGCACTCCTCTTCATCGCAGCCACGTCGGCAACCCAGGGGGACGGGGGCGTGCGCCGACTCGGCAGGGACGGAATGCGGGGATGGACATAGATTTCCGCTCTCCCCTATGCTTCTAATCCTAGGGGAAACTGGGGGTGAATGTAAGGAAATGACTGCCCTGGCCGCCTCTGTTGATTACACTGAATGCACCCACAACTAAACAAGGGAACTATGCTTATGATTAAGTATCCTACGAAGCTGTACTGGGGTCTGCGGACATTATGACATTCCCAACATGCATCATCTCTCTTTTATGGGTTGGCGGTTCCTGGGACTACAGGGATGCCTGGAGGTTGCTGGGAATACTTAAAGTCAACTAGCAAAACCCTTTGCCACTTTGCCGAGGACTACCCCACGAGAAATTACAAGAATTGTCTCAATGTTAGCATTTTCGGCTTTATATGTTTGATCGAACAAAGTTTTCACGTTGGACCGTGT
Organism: Calotriton arnoldi; assembly: GCA_963921515.1. NCBI lineage: Eukaryota > Metazoa > Chordata > Amphibia > Caudata > Salamandridae > Calotriton > Calotriton arnoldi. Next base: position 1,241,137 of record CAWUFW010002546.1, on the reverse strand, counting down.
ATTGGGGAATGTTTATGGTCTATCGACATTCAGCCACCTGAAACCCTTGCTACTCGTTGATTCTTGGTTGCACTCCTACACATCCTCACCCCACTATGCAATATTTACCAATGTGTACTAACTGCCAATATTACATACTCACATGGAATGTCAGGGGGATGGGGTCCATCCATAAATGCCATAGAATATACACCCAGCTGCGTCGACACAAGGCACATATAGTTTGCTTGCAAGAAAAGCACCTCTCTACCTCTATAGCACTTAAATTATGCAAAAAATGGAGAAGGCAAATATTCCACACATCATATTCCGCTTCTGCATGGGGAGCAGCTGTGTGGCTTTTAGCCAGGGTCCCATTTGAGGCCCCAGACACAAGAATAAATGGCAGGTACGCCCTGCTCCGGGGCATGCTGGATGGCATGCCTGTGGTGCTCTGGAGTGTATATGCCCCAAACACACAGCAGGACGCATTCCTTGCACATAGCTCATTGGTCCTAGCTGACTGGACGATGTACCCCTGGATCCTAGGTGGGGATTTTAACATGGTATTGGACACTGACCATAACCAATCACACACCCCCCTCACAGCCATCATACGACGGTATGCGCAAATACTTCTTTTCTCCGCCAGATGCATTACACACGCGGCTAGACTGTATACTGTGCTCTACCTCTCTCCTCGCTTGTGTCACACATACCACATATCTGGAAAAAACCCTGTCGGACCATAACCCCTTGGAGCGGCTGATGACCTGGGGCAAAGTGCCTACCCTGTCCCCACATGGAGACTCACCCTCACCTCCTGGAAAACTGGGTATTCCGTGACACTTTGGCCCACACACCATGGACCCCTTTTTTGTGGAAAACATTAATACGACCTCCTCACCACTCTCAGAATGGGATTCAAGGTGGTACTGAGGGGGACTTCGATTAGCTCGGTAGTGGGAGCCTGTCAAACGGTGTACCGGGAGATGGTGTGTGTGGAGGACAGGTCGAGACTGCTAGAGCGGGCTGCGGTGGCAGGTGCGACATGTACAACGGACATACAAACAGCACGAATAGACTATATAGAACTCTTAGAGTGACCCAGGAGGACTGATATGGCGTCATACAGGCCCTTATCACCATTAAAAACAGAGTACAAAATCCGGAGCAAGGTACTGGCCTGCAGGCTTCTCCCCCTACTTCCAAAACGTATCCATGTAGATCAATGCAGCTTTGTTCCTGGCCGCAGCACCTCTCTAAACATACGTAGACTCTACCATGTCATGGGTGCGGTGTCTGGCCACCTCCCATGGGAAGGTTGCCTTTCATAAGATCTCCGCCAACCGTTTGACACCTTGGGTTGGGACTACATGGTGGCCACCCTTAGGAGATTTGGTATTCTCCCACCCCCCAATTATATATGCTGAGTTAAATTACTGTACACTTCCCCCACGGCACGTATGGGAGCACACATATCAGACACATATCCCATTCTACGAGGAACTAGACAGGGTTGCCCGCTCTCCCCGATGTTGTTTGCGAAAGCGTTGGAACCCCTAGCTCAGAGGCTCCGACATGATGCACACGGCTGGGGGATTATTATTGGACCTGCTGTACACACACTGTCCCTGTATGCGGACAATATAATACTGTACTCCAGAGACCTCCCTGAGAACCTACAAACAGTAGCCCGGACGTATACATTATTTGAGTCCCTGTCAGGCTTAGCTGTAAACACCGACAAATCCTATGCTTTTCTCTTTGTTGACACATCCATTGATCCGACTATCACCTTTGGAAATAGACTGATCCAAGTGGTGCCTATCACATTCAGATACTTGGAGATTCAAATATATAGGGACACACAGGATCTCCTGGAGGGGAACCTTCAAAAGGCGATCACCTCCCTCCATTAGCAGGTTGCCTTCTGGACCTCGCTCCCGCTCTGGGTAGCTGGCCGACTGGCCATCTCCAAAATGGTAAAAATAACACGCCTTCTCTATTTTTTCATACAATTACCTGTAGTGATACTGACCCGATACTTTAAATTACTGAACACGCTTTTAATAGATCTGGTGTGGGGATCTGGCATAAGGCGCATTAGCCTAGTCAGAAGGATAGGGGAGGAATGGGAGCACCGGACTTTAAATCTTACTGCCGAGCGGACCAGCTACAGTGGCTCTCTTACTAGCTTGCCGGATGCAACCTTCAAGAAATTGAATACACGCAGCACATGCTTCAGCTCTGCGCCCTGCTTCCCGCTCTCCTCCAAGGACCCCATTATTGTTATGAGTTGCTCTAACATACTGGAAAACAGCCCTGTGATACACTGCCCTGACTGCTCCCTACGCCCCTAATTTACCCGAGCTAGGGCACCCCACAGCTGCTGGCACGCTAATGCGGAACTGCCTAAGCATGTGGAAGAAGGAGGGAGTGACAACGTTGGGGACATTATTTGGAGATGGGGTACTGCTGGGCCATGCCAATTTCATTAATGCACAGGGTCTGCCGATCTCATTGTTCCTCACACATGCAAGTATCATATGATATGTTAGACAACACTAAGACACCGGATGGGACGGAGCCCCCAAAACGAACAAGTTACTTACCTTTGGTAACGATATATCTGTAAGAATCATTAGTTAGTTATAGATTCCTTACCTTAGAATTACCCCCAGGCGTCAGACTGGATCCGGAAAGTTTTTTCATCAGCAGTACCTCTGCGCGTCGGAAGGTGGCGTCGGTCGACTCCGCGTCCGTCGTCGTGGTCGCCGGGATGACGTTGCGGCAGCTACTTAGACGCCGCCCTTGCGCGCTGACGTCAGTTCTGTACACGACTTTCCGCGCCAGAAACGCAGAGCCATGCAAGACACTGACCATTGGTGCACAAAACTAGGGCCCTGAAAGGATGACCTTAACCCTAGAAATCAGTTCGCAGAACGGGGAGGATGGGTGGGGCGGTAAGGAATCTATAACTAACTAATGTTTCTTACAGATATATCGTTACCGAAGGTAAGTAACTTGTTCATCTGAAAGAAACACGTTAGTTATAGATTCCTTACCTTAGAATAGATACCCCAGCAATACCAACCCCGGTGGGGGGTCTGCGAACCAAAATCACACCAGAAAGTCCCGGAGAACAGAACGGCCAAAGAAGCCGTCTCTCCGGACTTGACTGTCCAGACAGTAGTGTTTCGTAAACGTGTGCAGTGATGCCCACGTAGCTGCCTGACAGATGTCATTTAGAGGAACTCCTCTTCCCAAGGCAGTAGTGGCTGCCGTCGCCCTGGTGGAGTGAGCGCGTAGCCCTACTGGAGGCTCTTTTTAGCCAGAGAGTAACAAGCTTTAATACACAACATGACCCACCGTGAAATGGTGCGTTTGTGTACGGCCTGACCCTTCTTTGCGCCCACGTAGCCAACAAAAAGTTGATCATCCACCCGGAACTGTTTGGTGCGATCCAGATAGAAGGAGAGCGCACGTTTTGGGTCCAGACGGTGGAGCCTCTCTTCCTCCTTCAAAGGATGCGGAGGCGGAAAGAAGGTGGGCAAGGTAATGGTCTGCCCAATGTGGAAGGCAGTGACCACCTTAGGAAGAAAGGATGGACGGGTTCGGAGAACCACCTTATCCGGATGGACAGATCGGAAAGGAGGTTTTGAAGAAAGGGCCTGGAGCTCGCTCACCCTTCTAGCAGAAGTGATGGCTACCAGGAAAGCAGTCTTAAGAGTTAAGAGCCGCAAGGGACAGCTATGAAGCGGCTCAAAGGGAGCGCACATTAGATAAGTTAGCACAAGATTCAAATCCCACTGAGGCATAACGAAAGGGATTGGAGGAAAAAGATGTGTTAAGCCTTTTAAGAAACGGTTAACTACCGGGGACTTGAAAAGAGAAGGCTGATCTGGCAGCCGAAGGAAAGCAGAGATGGCTGACAGATAGCCCTTGACAGTGCCCAGAGCAGAGCCCTGCTGGGCCAAGGAGAGAAGGAACAAGAGCACTTCAGAAAGAGGGGCAGAAAGGGGATCCACAGCCTTTGCTGTGCACCATGCCACAAATTTGTTCCACCGGCAGGCGTATACCGTCTTAGTGGAGGGACGCTTGGCTGCCAAGATTACGTCACAGACTTCGGGAGGCAGGTCCAAAGACATCAACTGCCGCCGCCCAATCTCCATGCAAGGATGTGGACACTGGACAGGTTCGGGTGGAGGACCATCCCCTGCTGCTGCGACAGAAGATCCTCCCGAAGAGGCAGTCTGATCAGAGGATCAATGGCCATGTTGAGCAGCTCGGGATACCAGACTCTTCGTGCCCAGTCCGGAGCCACAAGAATGACTTGGGCCCGGTCGCGCTTGATCTTCTTCAGCACTCTGGGCAGAAGTGGTATAGGCGGAAAGGCGTACAACAGACCGCAACTCCACTCGCGACGAAAGGCGTCGCCTAGCGAGTGCCGCCTTGGAAATTCCAACGCGCAGAATTGCTGACATTGCGCTTTCTCTTCGGTGGCGAATAGATCTAACCAAGGCTCTCCCCATTGTTGAAAGAGACCTTCACCACCTCCGAGTGGAGACGCCATTCGTGATCCATCATGCACCTGCGGCTGAGTTCGTCCGCCCTGGTGTTCAGGGAACCTGCCAGGTGTTGAACCACCAGGGATATGTCCTGATGTTCCAGCCATGTCCAGAGGCGGAGGGCCTCCTGACATAGGGTCCACGACCCCACCCCGCCCTGTTTGTTGCAGTACCACATGGCGGTGGTGTTGTCCGTGAACACCTGCACTACTCTTCCCCGGACAGAGGGAAGGAATGCCTTGAGTGCAAGACGAATCGCCCAGAGCTCCAGAAGGTTGATGTGGAGCCCGGACTCCGCCGGAGACCAGAGGCCTCTGATCTCCGCCTCTCCCATGTGACCGCCCCATCCCAGAAGGGACGCGTCCGTCACCACAGTGTGGTCTGGTTGGGGAAGGGAGAGGGATCTGCCATTGACCCAATCCTGGTTCGTGAGCCACCACTGCAGTTAACGTGCAGTGCCCTCCGAGATCTGGACGCAATCGGACAGATTCCCCTGATGCTGCACCCACTGGAACTTCAGGTCCCACTGCAGAGCCCGCATATGGCATCTGGCATGATCGACCAGCAGGATGCAGGAGGCCATGAGGCCCAGCAGCCTCAGAGTCATTCTGACCGAAACCCGGGATTGAGGCTGAAAGATCGGAATCATAGCCTGAATATCCCGGACTCGCTGCTCGGGAGGATAGACCCGAAACCGCGTCGTGTCCAGAACCGCTCCGATGAAAAGGAGCTTCTGAGAGGGAATAAGGTGTGACTTCGGCACATTGATGGAAAACCCCAGCGAATGTAGGAGGTCGGCCGTAGTCTGGAGGTGGAGACGACTGCCTGGGGCGAGTCCGCCTTCAACAGCCAGTCGTCGAGATAGGGGAAGACTGAAACCCCTGATCTGCGCAGATGAGTTGCGACCACCGCCATCACTTTCGTGAACACCCGAGGGGCGCTGGTAAGGCCAAAGGGGAGCATGGTAAATTGAAAATGCTCGTGGCCTACCGTGAACCGTAGGTAACGCCGGTGGGCCGGCAGGACGGGGACGTGAAAATAAGCGTCCTGCAAGTCCAACGCTTCCAACCAGTTTTGCGGGTCGAGGGCAGACATGACCTGAGCAAGTGTCAACATCTTGAACTTCTCCTTCCGGAGGAAGCGGTTGACGTCCCTGAGATCCAAGATAGGACGGAGGCCCTTGTCCTTCTTGGGGACCAGAAAGTAGTGGGAGTAACAACCACGACCTACTTCTGGGACAGGAACGCGCTCGATGGCTCCCTTGGCCAAGAGAGCCGTAACTTCCTGCTGGAGAAGGGCCAGATGATCCTCCGACATGCGGTGGTATCTTGGTGGCATGGCTGGAGTAGCCCCTTCGGACTATCTGCAAAACCCACCTGTCCGACGTGACGGTGCGCCAGTGGGGTAAGTGATGGCGAATCCTGCCGCCCACTGGCGTTTGATGGGCCTGAAAGGTCGGACTAGGAGGGTTTGGAGGCTGCTGAGGAGGGGGGGGTTGGTGGACTGGCCCGCCCGCTGGCCCCCGGAACCACGATGGTTGTTCCCACGTCCCCGGCCGCGCGAAGGTTGGGTAACTTGCTGCGGCCTGTGGCTCTGGGCGGAACGTAGCGGGGCACCCCTTCTGTAGCCACGAAAGGGGCGAAAAGCAGACTGCGCAGGGCGGGTGGAGAGGCCCAAGGACTTGGCCGTAGCCCGTGAGTCTTTGAAATGCTCTAGAGCGTTGTCTGCTTTGTCGCCAAAAAGGCGACGGCCATCAAAGGGCATGTCCATCAAGGTGTTCTGGACATCCCCTGAAAAGCCAGTCGACCTCATCCAGGCATAGCGCTGAAGCGCTACCGACGTTGAAATGGTCCTGCCCAGAGAGTCGGCGGTGTCCAGCCCACAACGTATGGCAAACTTTGCTGCATCTCTCCCGGCGGCCACAGCCTGAGAGAGCACTGTCCGGGCCTCCTCCGGACACTGAGGCAGCACCTGCGCCACCGTATCCCACACGGAGTGGGAATAATGGCCCAAGAGACATGCGGTGTTTACCGACCGCAATCCTAAGCTGGCGGAAGAGAAAATCTTCTTCCCAAGGTGATCCAGCTTCTTGGATTCCCTTTCCGTGGGAGCGGTAGGGAATGCGCTTTTGGAAGTGGAGGCTTGGACAACCAAGCTCTCCGGGGTGGGGTGTTGGGAGAGGAAAGTGGAGTCGCCCAGAGCCGGGCGGTGGCGTCGGGGAATCATCCTACCCACGGGAGCCCCCGTGTTGGGCCTGGACCAGGTGCCCAAAAGGACGTCGGTGAGGGCCTCGTTGAACGGCAGCAAGGGCTCCGAAGAGCTCGCAGCCGGCTGAAGCACCTCCGTCAGGAGGTTAGTCCTGACCGCCACTGTAGGAAGCTCGAGGTTGAGAGCCTCGGCCGCCCTACGCAACACCACTGCGTATGACGCTCCCTCCTCCGTAGCCACAGTAGGAGGAGACAACATGCCAAGGTCAGGGGAGGTGTCCAAACCACTGGCATCCCCCAGTTCCTCTCTCCAGTCCTGTTCACTTTCCAACTGGTCAGTTAAAGGGTCACCTGACCCCTCCCAGTCCTCTTCATCATCCTCTGGGTGCCACTGTGGTTGAAAAGGGACCCCAGGAGTGAATAGAGGCATGAAAACCCCACCCGGCGCCGGATCCGGCGTCGGACGACGCCGGTCCGGCTCAGTGTCCACATCAGGATGGAGGCCGGGGTCGATGCCAGCCGGGGGGGCAACCGGCATCGGACGCAGCAGTGGTGCCGTCGGAAGCGGCGCTGGTGGAGGTGTAACGAGGTCAACCGGCGCCAATCCGGATCCAGACCTGGATCCAAGGGGGGCCTGCGGCGTCGGGGCCGGCCGCCGGCAGCGAAGACCTAGGCCCCCCAACCGAGTCCACGGGGCCTGAATGCACGCCGGCGGGTTCGGTTCGCCCAAAGATGGCATGCATCGCCTCGTAGAACGTACGAAGCTGGGCGGGTGTCGCTCTGGGTCCCGAAAAGGGAGGGAAACTCGGAGTCGGCTCTGCAGGCTCCGTGCGCGGAGCCGCAGGAGGGGCACCACCCGCGTGCCTCGTCGGATCGGCCGACCGACGAGGAGAAGTCGAAGAGCGACGATGCTTCTTCGACTTCTTCTTGTGCTTCGACTTACCCGACCCCGAGTGCGAAGACTTCGATGATTTCGAACCGGAATGGTGGTGGCTCCGCGACCGGTCCCTCGACCTCCCTCTCGACCGGGACCTCGAACGGCACGGAGCCGACTGCCGATGATCAAGCAGCTTTCGGGACCGCTCCCGCAAAGCCTTCGCCGCCATCGACCGGCAGTCGGAGCACGACTTGGGGTCGTGGTCGCGCTCCAGGCAGAAAAGACACACGCGGTGCGGATCCGTCACCGACATCAGTCGGCTACAGGAACTGCAAGCCTTGAAGCCGGGCATCCCTCGTGCACCTTTTCGGAGTCGGAGACTCGAAGAAAGAAGTCGACAAAAGTCGAGAAAAAGTTAGTCAAAAAATGACTGAGGTACCGCTTTTCCCGGATCTGCGGTAGCTGGCGCGGAAAAAGAAAGAACTGACGTCAGTGCGCGAGGGCGGCATCTAAGTAGCTGCCGCGACGTCATCCCGGCGACGACGGACGCGGAGTCGACCGACGCCACCTTCCGACGCGCAGAGGTTCTGCTGACGAAAAAGTTTCCGGATCCAGTCTGACGCCTGGGGGTAATTCTAAGGTAAGGAATCTATAACTCACGTGTTTCTTTCAGATATGAATTCATACAATCACTGCATCTCATGGGTCAGGGAAGTCATCTAATAAGATGGCTATACTGGGGACTCGGGGCCCAGCTGTTGATCTCTCCGTCTCCCTTAAGGGCCCTTTGGGAGGCAGATATGGGTCGAGAATTCCGAGATAAGGAATGGTCCTTCCTCCTTGAATTCCCCAAGAAAATTTCCCGCAACACTAGATTCAAATTTATACGGTTCTCTATTTTGCATCGCGCATACCTAACACCACATAGACTTCACACCGTATTCCATACAGTTTCCTCAACATGCCCCAGATGTCTGAACAGGACGCAGACCTGATGCACATGCTATGGGCTTGTCCCACAATATCCTCATACTGGGCACAAGTAGGCAGGACACTGGAGGAGGTAACAGGAGGGGCCAACTGGCTATCCGCTGAGAGTTGCATTTTGGGTCTACCCATGCCCCAAGGGCAACAGGGTGAGGGCACGGTTCATGGACCTGGAACTCCTTCTGGCAAAGCACCTCCTGACAAGGAGATAGAAGTCAGCAATGGCTCCAATATCGTCTCAGTGGCGGGAGGAGGTGCAGCGGTGGGGACTGGCAGAAAGCGACTCTCTCCGCATGGAAGAGTAAGGAGGGTTGCGGAAGCGGCCAATAGCGATGGAGTGGCTTGCAATGCTCGAGGCCGTCAAAGCATCTGGGGTACCTGATGATTAACTACTGATACACACCAGTGAGCAACCTGCTATGACACCATAGATATATGGCAACAATAGCACATTGCTGATTTCCGACAGGAGGCAAGGGCCGCACGACGCTCGAGACTGCACAAGTATAAGGCTAGAAAATGGAGCCTTATTGCCCGGGACTGTACCCGTCCATTACTCAGTAACATGGTATGTTCGCTTACTGAAATACTCCCTATCTAATAAGCTGCAACAAGACATGAATGCACGGATGAATGTCAAATTGGGGGCTAGGGGGGAGGGATTGTTAACATTCAATACTGATTACCGTCACGTTTCAGGAAATACGCTGCTTATAGCTTTGTCCTATACTTGCAATATATGTATGGATGGAATGGATATGTAAAAGACATCTAGCACTATATATATGTTTCGGTCCGACAATGTCAATGTCAATAATTTCAATGCAATCTATCTTGAAAATGTGTAAAAAATAAAAAAAAGTCTAAAGAGCATGTTGCTGACCAGGCATAGAAACACTACACCATGTTGTTCGACCTTGTAGGAAATATTCAGACTAAATCCTAAGAAGAGTCACTGAATAACAAATAATATATGCAGCGTATTTCTGAAATTATACGTCACAAAAACAAATGTATGATGTGTGGCTGTGCGAAGCAAAGGCAGCCTAAAGCTGCTAATATGTGCAACCAATGGAGAACCAAAGTAGGCCCAGAAGGGGAAACTACAAGATAAGGAAAATGATCTTGGGTAGGAATTGCAAGTTAGACCTCATGACCAACCTGTCCTTGTGTATATGTAAGTATGACACCTGCATCCTGACAGCTTGAAGCTCACTGACTCTTCAGTGTAATGGGATAGAAACTAGAAAGGCAGTTTTCACTGTCAAGGAATTTTAGTCCTGTCTGTGCAAAAAGAGTCTTCAGTACCAGGTTAAGGTTCCACACTTGGGGAGGGTGAGGTGCAGACTAGGGTTGTGCAACTCTCTTTACCCTTTGTAGGAATGTCTTGAATACTCGAGTAGTGGAGATGCTTTTGCGCACGATAACCCTCATGTGTGAGATGTTGGCCTGGCATATGCTGTCTACTAGTTATAGTGGGCACCTTGCACCAGTCCAAACGACCTTTATTGATGGTAGGCTTAAAGACAACCTTATAGAAAGCTATCCTAGTGGTAGCTGTGGAGAGCAGCCTTCAGGCTAAGTCTTGAAGGAGTGTAAAGCAGCTTGGTTTACCAGATTATAACCTCTTGAATGACTAAATGAAAGGAGAACCACACAAGATATATATAAAATATATGTATTTATTTCTAAACACCAACTACTAATCCCTTTATGAGATTAGAGTTCAAGATACACAATATCACAGTATTAAAATGACAGTAAATAGCTGTTAGACTTGGCATCTTTTTGGCGTGTTTCCCCTGACTTTTTGCTTTCTGACCTCCTGGTTTTGACTCTGTTTTTGCTGGTGTAATGATTCTGCGCACTTTCCTCACTGCTGTCCAGTGGGAAAGTGCAAGTGCTCCTGTATAAAATGTGTTATGGATTGGTGTTTCCATGATTGGCCTATTTGATCTATGTGTCAGTCCCTAGTAAAGTGCACTGCGAGTGCCAGGGCCGATAGATCAAATGCTGTTGGTGGGCTGCAGCACGGGATTGTGCCCCCCACGCAAACAGCCCGTAAAGTGTAACTCGGGCCTGCCAACGCAGAGCCTGTGCGCAGCCTGGGGCTGCCATGTCGACTTGGCAAGTGCACACACTTGCAAGTCCCTAAACCTTCCCTTTTCTACATGTAAGTCACCCCTAAGGTAGGCCCAAGGTAACCCTGTGGGCAGGGTGCATTGTATGTGAAAGGTAGGACATGTCCTGGTGTGTGTGAAATACAGCATACTTCGTTTTTCACTATTGCAAGGCTACCTGTTCCCCATAGGCCAGAATGGGCAGTTTTGATTATTACAGCTTATAATCCTAACTGACCCAGGGAACATGGTAGAAATTCGAGTTTAGTATGCCTGGACTCAGAATGATAAAATGCATCTTTTAGTGAAGTTGGTTTTAACATTCCGTGTTCGAAAATACCACTTTTAGAAAGTGGGTATTTTCTTGACTAACCATCCAAGCCTGCCTCTGCTAGGTTGTGTATTCCTTGTCTGGAGTGTGAGTGACAGGGGCTGGGGGATGCCAGGAGACAGGGTGAGTCAGCACAGGGCTGAACAGCCAGATCTACATGTAGATGGGTGGGAGGAGTACACCTGGGACCTGAATAGGGCTGGGCCTTCCCTCCACAATGCTGGCTCCACCTCCTGTGGTGCGTCTGATGTCCCTGGCCTGCACCCTGAAAGGAAATATGGAGGCTTGTCAACAAAGTGCTCCAAAGACTGACCAGAACTGGTTTGGGCCAGGCAAAGGCCTCTCTGCCTTCAGAGAACAAAGGAATTTGGGATATAAATATTGGGGCCCTGACCCCATGAATTTAGATCTCGCCGGAATCAAGGAACCTGTCAAGAAGAAGAGCTGCAGAGCTGCTAGGAGGAGTACTGCCCCTTTGCTGAGTGACTGCTTTGTTGGGTTGGCCTGCAGTTGCTGCTTCTGTCTTGGGCAGTGAAAGGACTGGACTGAACTTTCTACAAACTTGTGCTGAGTATCTCCAAGGGCCTGAAACCGAGCTGGCCTCCTGTTAAGAAGTCTCAGGGACTGCAAAGACTTCACAAGCCTCTGGGTGCCGCTTCTGGAACGCTGTTTCAGTTGTCACAGAGGAAGGGAACCGCAACCGACTCCGTCAACCGACTCCATCGCTGGCCCGGTGTCCTGTTTGCACCGCAGACCGCACCGTCCGCATCTCGCACCGCAACCCTAGTCTCACCGACGACGACGTCCGACGCCATCGCCACCGAGCCGCTGCTTGCACCGTGACCTGTGGGCACCGCAGTTCGCATCGCATCGCTTCACTTGCCAGCCGGACCAGATCAACGCTGTCGCTGCAACTGGCTCAACAGTCGTGACCGCATCGCATTTGGGGCACCGCTCGCACGTTTGCGACGCACCGCTCCGACTCGCACCGCTGTCCGACGCCAGCTCCCGCACTCCGGCTTGGTCGCCTGCATCGCAACCTGTCAGCACCGCATCGTACACCGTCTCGCCCTGCACCGCACGCCTTGGACTCACCGACTCCGTCTGCACGACGCTCATCGAGCCGCTGCCTGCACCGCATCGAGGGACACTGCACCTTGCACCGCTCCGCTTTGCACCGCAACCGCGACGAACGCCGACCGGCTCGCACGCTCCGTGCCCGCCACAACGAGAAAAGGTACTGTGACCGAGTCTGTTCACGACTCTGCTGGCCCGTAGCGACGCGGTCGGCTGGAACTGTTGGACTCTGTGTATTTCAGCATCGCGGTAGACCCGGACGGGGCTACCGACTCGTACTGAACTTTGCTTTTGTGTTATTCCTGCAAAGAAGAAGTTACCTTATCAAGCATACATTTTTAAAGTATTTGTATTGTGGATTTTTATCGTATTTGGTCTTGTTTTAAAGTATATAAAAATATTGGATATTTTTCTAAACTGGTGTGGTGTCAGTTTGTAGTGCTTACACTGTATTACTGTTGGTTATGTGCAAATGCTTTACACACTGCCTCTAGAATAAGCCTGACTGCTCGTGCCAAGCTACCAAGGGGGTGAGCAGGGGTTATTTTAGGAGTGTAACTCCCTTACCCTGACTAGGAAGGAGGGTCCCTACTTGGACAAAGGTGCAAGCCCTTGCCAACTAGAGATCCCATTTCTAACAATAGCACAATACACAGTGGGCTCCAGGGGGAGACCAAACCATATACTAAGAAAGTGGTATAAGAACCACGACTTGACTAGACACAGTGCTTAGAGCACGTAGAATCGCTGGGACCCCAAGGAACCACCCAAGGTAGTGACACAGGGGACCCACGGGGGACGTGTGCAGTGTGAGAACACAGCCGCGAGCGCCGTAGGATTCAATGCGGAAAGTCGCGGTTGGAATTTTAAAGATAAAGGACACTTAGGAGAGGACTTTCAGCAAACCCCTTTAGACTTAAGGGGTTCTAGGGCCAATACCCATGGGAGGGAGCACAGGAATACTCGAGTTACCTCACCCAGGGAAGCCGGGTGCATAGGTGTCAAAGGGTGTCGGGAATCGCCGTCGTTTTCAATGGCGATCTGCTGCTGTATGTGCTGCTGCCGTGAAGAAGAAAAGTGTCCGGGTGGATCCAAGCCTGGATCGAAGATGTGAAGAACCTGAAAGCAGAGGGGACAGAGTCTGGGTCACTAGCCAGTGACCAGGAGCGGAGCAATCGAATGCCCACCGATGTCGGGTGCTTCAGGTGCGAAGAGGTGAAGCTTGACTCTGCAGCCACGGGGTCCTGGAGACGTCAACGACGACCAGGAGCCGGATTTGAGCTGTCCCACAAAGGATGTCGAGTGCTGGGGTGTCGGTGATCGGCTTGACCACAACAAGCCTTGGCAACAGCAACCCACGCAGGAAGAGAAAAGATGCTTCTGTGCGGACCAGCAAGGTCCTGGGGACTCCCCAAGCGATGGAGAGTCAGGGCACGTCCGGAGCAACCAGGCAAGCCCAGTAAAAGTTAGAGTTGCCTTCTTGGGGACCCACAGGTCAACGGACCAGGGATCGCGAAGGGACCTCGAGAGGAATCACAAAATGGCGGCCCTCGGAACACTCGTTGAGTGTAGGCCTGCAATCTTCAGTGCAATTACTGCTCGGGGTCAGGGCTACAAGTAATCCAAAGCTCAGCCTCAGGGGTCGCCGGAAAGCTGATGCTTCTGCAAATGGTTGCGGTGTCCAGGGGTTCGGGTTGCACAGTCTTCCACGAGGGATACGGGCCTCAGACTTGCTGTGGGCACAGATCGACCTCAGAGACCTGGGAAAACCCGCCTCCTGTGTGGCAATATTCTTCGGAGTCCGTCGGAGCTCGGAGATGCCAACCGGTCAGTTGCGTTAAAGGTGCCTGCCTTGCAGGGGAGTAACTCCTTTACTCCAAGGGAGATACTTCAGTCATCCAGCGTAGTGTAGATCGTCGAAGTACTTGGTTTCTGGTATCAGAGTTTAGTCCAGGTGTAATCTAAAGTCCTGTAGTCCGGGATCCCTATTTTATGCCCAAGGAAGGGGTGGGACAAACTCTGGGGACCCACCTATGGGAGGGTCAGGAAAGAGGGGTGGCTACACCCATTTCCTTTGTCCAGTTTTGCGCCAGAGCAGGGGCTGGCAGCCCCTGCAACCGGTTTGAGCTGGACTATGCACAGGGACACCAAATGTGCCCCCAGTGCAGACTTCAAAGCACTCTTGGAGTGCACCCACCCAGCCCCAATACACTAAAGCCTGTCTGGGAGGTGGTCACACCTCCCTGTGACAGGAAACCTATTGTCCAGGCCTCCCCTGCCGGAGTTTCGTCCAGCAGCAGGAGGGCAGACTCGTGTCTGTGGCTGCAGCATCCATTTTGTGATGCCAGGGTTCTGTTAAGCTGGTACCGGGTGTACCGGTGATGCCATGTGGCTCCCTCTAGAAGGGAGGAATCATACCTCCCACCCCAGTACTGGAGTGGAGGTATGATTCCAAGGTGTTTGACACCAAACATGACATGTTTCCATGCAGCCATTCTCAAGTTAGCATTTACCGCGAGGTTATAATGCACTTAAGAGTATATGGTCTGGCTGCATCACAAACAAACCCGGAATAAAGATTCCGAAAGCTGCAGAGGGGCTCTGCTCATGCATGGGCACTCTCTCACACGAAACCCAGCACCCTGCCTTCAGGATTGTTAAGGCCTGCCATAGGGGTGACTGATAGGTTTACATGTGCAGTAATATGGAGAGATATAGGGAACCTATATCTCAGTAAGGGGTGCATATACCACCTTACACAGGCTGCTGTAGCAGACCTGTTGTGTCATTTTAAAAGGCTTCCCAGGGGTGGCATAATATATGCTGCAGCCCCTGGTAGGCCTCTGGGGTACCTATGCCCTGGGTATATAAGATACCATATACTAGGGACTCACAAGGGTACCCCAGAATCCAATCTGGAGTGTACCTAAAGTACATACAGTCAATTTAGAGTAGAAAGCAGTTAGACTGGGGTCCTGATTAGCAGGGCCTCAGTCTGGCTAAGTCGAAAAACAGTGAAACATCAGCAAAAAGTGGGGGTAACTATAAGAAGCAGATCCTACTCTCCTACATCGTGTACACTCCTATAGCCACCAGGTGTTCCTTAATAGATTTGCAGATCAGTTTTTGATGTAGTTAGTGCATTAGGTATCTCACAACAGTAGTGTCCCTTGAGCAGTCATGTGTGTTCTGCCTCATACCCCCAATGGATGTATCTCTTACATTTTGCTATATAGCATTTAGACATCGTCACCCTCCTACCCTCTTTAAATACCTCTATTAATCTTGGGGATAGGCCCATATGTCAAAATTCTAGGTACTCAGACGCTATGCTGCTACGCTGAGGCTGGCTGGTTCTGAGTGGCAACCAGCCACTCATGCATAGTTAGGAGAATCTGTTGCACAGATATTCTTAATATTCTGCCCTTCACCAGCTACACCAAGCCAAAGAACAAGGTTTGTCTGGCCAACTGAGGATCAATTAGTATCACTGTCATAGTGGCCTGTTTGCACATTTTTAAAACTAGTGAAAGCGGGGAAATTGGTGGAAAGACATATGCAAATATTCTTGACCAATTTATCAACAGGATTTTCCCATCAGACTGCTGGTGAGGGTAACCTGGACATGAACTCTGAGGCATTTTGAGTTTTCATACTGCGCATAAGTGTATGTGTGGTGTGCCCCACTATTGGAAGATTGTCTAGACTATACCTTGGTTGAGCTCCCATTCATGTGAAGCTCATTCCTGTCTGCTTAGCCTGCCTGCCTCTACATTTTGCACACCTCATAGGTGTACTTCCATCCGTGTTGTCTTTCTTTGTATCACCCACCTCCAAATCTCTTCTGCTAGTTTGGACAATATAAAGGATTTTGTTGCCCTCGCTTGTTCAGGTAAAACATCACTGTCATGTTGTCTTTCTGTATTTGTACTCCTGAGATGTGTTTGTAGAAGGCTTGCAAAGCTAGAAACACTGTCTTACGTTCCAGGATATTTATGTGCTTTACTGCCTCTTGAGTGTTACTGTGACCCCTTACATGCAGTTTTCCCATGTGCAGACCCCATCCTGTGTGGGATACGTCTGTTGTGGGAGGAGGGGGGGTCAGCTGTCTGAAAGGTCTGTTTGCTGAAATGTTCTCCTCCATCCGCCATTGTAATCTTCATGTGGTTCTTTGAAGGCCTTGCTTTCTTGGTATCTAATAATTGGCTGCATAACCAGATGCAGGATCCTTTTCTGTGCAGGGAGTATGGTTTCTAGGAGGAAGCATTATTTTTTTGTCTATTTGTACCCTGTAGGAGTCCGCAATTCTTTATGATAAAGGCATTGTACACAGATAAGTCACCCACTGGTGAGGGCTGTGTTTGGAAAGAATCTATGCTCTCATCTGGTGAGCATGCTTCTATATCTTCCTGGAACTCTTCTGCAGTGCCTTTCAACTTTACCATTTGCTTCTACTACTATACTTCTTCATAGAACTGTTATTGTTCCTCCTCTGAAAGCTACAGATTGGTGGGTGGTTCCAGGTGACTTCCTTCCTCTTTCACTGTTGTGCTGTCTTGTTACTTTTTGGGAAATCTAAACTTCTTGAGGGAGTCATCCAATTCCTACTGAGATTGTCAGTGCCATAGCTGATTTACCCTGTGGATCGATCAACAGGCACTTCTTTGCATGTTCAGCCTCTTTTGATGCTTTTTTTCAGTGTCACCGCTAACTCAAATGCGATGTTGGGTCACCATCAGCATCCTCATGCATAGTGTTGTCACTGGACACTGCTTCTCTCTGCCCTTAAGTGTTCTTGGGAGGAATGATTTAGCAGGGCTTGCACCCTTTGAACTAGTGGTCATAGGGGAGGCAGAGATTACACACCCTATGATTGTCCTTCTGGGCATATCTGTGGAGACAGTTCAGGCAAAATCTGAAGGGGGTGCTTTTCATGTCTCGGGGCAGCAACCAACCCCAGAGTGTGCATTCTCAGACCCACACGGTTGAGGTTGCATTGAGAATGCTTACGTTTTGATTTTCTCTGTGTCCTTTGGTATTTTCCTGTGGCTATTGACACTTGTCTTCAGTTCCGAAAGCGAAAAAGCCTTTTTTGATGTTTTCTCATGTCCTCTCGATGTCTTTGTTGTCTTTTCTAGAGCACAGTGTCCTGCTTCTGAACCCAGCTGTGTAAAAAAAATCTGAAGATGGTGACCACATATGAGAACCTCATGGGGTGTGCATCATGAGGGTGTGAATCATGAGGGCTTAAAGCACCAAATTGTTGCCGACACTCAAAAGAAAAAACGAAAAAGGGATAAAAGAGAAAATTTCGGACCCAAACAGTAAGTGGTGGAAAAGTACACAGCATGTGAATCCAGAAAAGATTCACACTGCAAAATGTGATGTCATGGACCTACATGACTACATATAACCCTTCTTAAACATTTTCTGAGTCTGGACAAATAATCGTGCTCTGTGAAATTCTAAGGCTTGACCCATTTTGACATTTAAGATGGTGTACATTACTTATTCTATTAGACATTTTGAGTATTGGCAGATGAAGAGCCTGTTTTGTACGTAAATTATAACAGTAAAGATGCACCATACCTTCTCCTTCATCTGCACTGAGATCATCATGACTTTCTTCTTCATCTTTATCCTGGAGGGTGCTCAGATATCGGCTTTCTTCTGTATTTATCACAAACATAGCATCAGGGTTGCTAGTTCTATTACCTGTATCATAAAAAAATAAGCAAATCATTTATTCTCAATGGGGATTCATTATTTTGCTTTTTGAACCAGTTAACATATTAAGCTTAACAATGAGTGGGGCCAGCAATGCTGTCAAGGTACTGCCACCATTAGCAGCTGCCTCTCTGGCAGAAAAGGTCATGGCAACCCCCGCCTCTCCTCTGTCAGAATCTCCAGCCTCAGCAAGTATGAGCCACTTCCTCAACATCTGCCGTTTATCACGCCTGCTCTCTGGGACTGAAAGTAGACCTGGGCGGAGTTCGTGGAGTTTCACTCCGCCGAATTCCGCGGAGTTACAGAAAAACTCTGCCAAATTCCGCGGAGTTCGGCGGGCGGGCGGAGTATTGCTACACATTGTGTACACATTGCCATTAAGCACCGGAATTAATTTCAGTTGATAAATTGATAAATGATAAGTAGAAACATGTACAGTGAAGATGCCACTAGATGGAGCTGCAAGCTCAAATATATTATGCTAAAATTAAAGTGAAGCATTGAAAATAAGCGGATTTCCAAGCTTCTTCTAGGCCTGGCAAAATGTGAATAGAAGTTATGGATCACGGGTGAAACTCACGCATCCTGTGGTGTGCACAAGGTCCCGGGAATGAAAATGCAGCCAACCCCATATCAGGCTAGTGCCAAAGTAAGACCAGAAACTTGCTGCCAGAAACTTTCAGAAGAAAGGGACATCCCGGAACCAGAAATCAAAAATATACATACACCCAGCACCGACATCAACTTGTGATAGCATACCAGGTATTTCACACCAATCAGCCAGTGACCTCGCACCACAAACTCGCACACATGTATCACCTAAACATATGCAGGCAAGCATATACAATGGATCACGTTCCCTAAGACAGTCTGCTTGCATAGAAACTGTTTTTTTTTTATTAACACATAATACGACGACTCAGTTATTTCGAAGCTTCAAAATGCCAAGTATTTTTTTCATTCAGGTCCTTTCAAAGTGCCACAAAATCAAACCCTTCTAGATTGAGATTCACCACATTTATTTATTTATTTGAAGAGTTTTATAAAGCGCGAACATGACCCCAACGTGTATCAGAGCGCTGTACAAAGAGGTGAAAGCACGAGTAAAACCAACATAATGGCACAAATGATGTAGTTAAGTCACCACACTGTCAAACAAAGGGGGAAACAATCAAGGTCCGGGGCTGGGGAGTCCGCCCGACCAGTACAGTTTCAGAAGGACCATAGCACGAGATAACAATTGAACAGACAGCATAAAATAAATCAAAACAACGGTGAAAAATAAGTATCAAATCTGTAGACAGGGGGCTTGATAAGGAGTACAGGTTGAAGCTGTTAATGTTCACATTGTAACTATCTAGCTACTAGCTAACTATTAACAATAATGCTACATAAGTACATATGCGCTCATCTGATGTCATGTGCCGGTCTCCCCTGAACCTTGGCGGCACTCACCTCACCCTCTTCAGCAGTAGCCAGCAAGGCAAAGGTCCGTGCCCAGTTTGGGTCCACTAGAGAACGCAGCACTTACTTCTTCAGCCACCTTTTTCCTACCCATGTAGGTTCAGGTTGTCGGCATCGCTGTCTCAGGCAGAGTTCACGCCTAGACCATCAAGCAGAGGTTCCCTCTCCTGGGCTGGCACGTGAAAAATGCTGTGCCTTTTGTTGTGCTCCAGTTCTTCTTGATCATTCCGCCGCCTTGGGGGAGCTGACAGAGTGCTCTCACTGCTTTTGCTCTCACGGAACCCCAGCCGATACACAACAACACAGACCTTTAGAGAACCACATGATGAAGGTTCAAGCTTGATGCCACAGGAGGGCAGACTGGAGGGTGAGTAAAAAGCATTTCCTCACCCGCTACAGTAAGATACAGGATAAAATATTCATGGCAGCGCGTGGGCGTGGGGAGGGCAGATTGTTACGCATGTGCATGCATTTGCCTCCAAGGTGGGAATCAGGTTATCTATGGTTAGAAAGGCTGTGCGATGTCACATCTTACACGCTTCTCGCTGACTGACAAGAGAAACCCGTAGCAGCGGGGAAAAAATAAATTTGAGACTGCGTCACCGCTGCACAAATGTGAGCAGCTCAGCTTCTGCAGTGAGTTGGAGCTCAGTTTCTCTCCTGTTTGACCAGAGTTTAAGTCACATAATGAGGTAGATAGACAGCAATATAGTCTATCTAGGGTTGAGCGCCATCGCGCACGCCGGGTAAACTCCGCTCCGTCGGCAAATAGAGTTTTCAGAACTCTAAGCTGTAAACGAATTTGCGGAGTGCCAAAACTCCACAAACTCCACCGGTAGAGCGGAGTTTGCCGCCCACCCCTAACTGAAACAGTTATTGTGCCATGAACAGAATATTGAAATGCTAAATTGATATCCATCTCATTATCCACGATGTATAGGCAAAGCTCCATGAATTGACCACAAGGCAATATGTTTGACGACACTGAAAGCATCAAACATCCCTCTCAGTTTCTCGCTCCTCTATAGGCTTTCTTGGGATGTTTCTCTGTCTAGCTCCAATGGAGTCACAAAATCTCCAGGTTTGTGACCAAAAAATGTCTTTTATGTATGTTTTAAACGCATACCGAATTGCACTAGGGGAAAGGGCGTACCCTCCTAATTGCAGTTCTGTTTATCACATATCAATGGCATGTAGCAATCTGCCTAGCTCATAATAATTAGGCAGGTCATTATGCACTGGTGATTTTAAGATGTACCAGTGTTCTTTCCCACAACTGTACATTTGTTTCCACAATTGGCACACCTCTAGGCCACAAGTAAGTTCCTTGTAAAATGTACTCCTGGTACTAAGGGCTTTGTGACTGGAAAAGGGCCTCTGAAGGCTGCAGCATGTATTATGCCACCCTCAGAGATCCCTCACCGTAACACCCACATACTGCCATTGCAGGCTGCGTGTTTTGGTGCAGTGCAAACTGAAGAGTCGACATGCCACACATCCCGGTGTGCTATGCCCATCAACACTGCCTGTGGCATGGGTAAGTCACCCAACTAGCAGGCCTAACAGCCCTAAAGTAGGGTGCACCATACCACAGGTAAGGGCATAGCTGCATAAGCAATATGCCCCTACAGTGTCTGTGCCATTCACATACATTGTAAGTGCAGAGAAGCCATTTTGAGTACATGGGCTGGGAGGTTGTCATTACGAACTCCACAGCTCCATGATGGCTTTACTGAAAACTGGGAAGTTTGGTACCAAACTTCTCAGCATAATGAACCCACACTGATACCAGCGTTTGGATTTATTATAAAATGCACTCAGAGGGTATCTTAGAGATGCCCCCTTAAAAACGAACAACGTTTAGTGTATTGGCTGACTGGTCCCTGCCAGCCAAACAGCACCCGACAGGTTTCCGACTTCATGGGGTGAGAGCCTTTGCGCTCTTGGAGGTCAGAAACAAAGCCTGCTCTGGGTGGAGGTGCTTCACACCTCCCCCTGGCGGGAACAGCCACACTTGGCATTGAGCCTCAAAGTCTCTCACCTTGTGGTGTGCTGATCTGGGCAGCTCCAACTAGGAGAGATGCCCACTCCCCTGTCCAGGCAGAAAAATTAGTAAGCAGAGTAGGAAGGAGTGTCCCCCTAAGTCTGGCACACCCCTAGGGTCGCCTGGAGTTCTTAGAAATTCTCCATCTTGAATTGGTGCATTAGGCCCAATAGGAACTGAGATGTACCCCTCTCCCCAAAGGGAGGGGGCACCCAAAGGGTGTAGTCAACCTAGGGGACAGTAGCCATTGGCTCCTGCGTTCGACCTCAGTAACACCCTTAAATTTAGTATTTAAGTGCTCCCTTGTTCCTCAGATTCGACGGACCAAAGAAGAAGAGGGACCAGGACTGCTGCTGGACCGGGAACTGAACCGCTGCAGACCGTACCCGGCAAGAACCCAGCCACCTGCACCTGGTTCAACCACTGCTGGCTGTCCTTCCAGAATCCCTGCTTGGCCTCCAAGAAACCCCGGAGACCCCGCAACCTTCGCCAAAGTGCTAAGAACCTCCCTCCAGACTAGAGTCTCTAGTCCCCCGCGTCTGCCGGTACAAGGCCTAAAAGAACCCCCACAGGGAGGATCGACACTTGTGTTGACGCGACTCTCTGCTACAAGAGAACTCCAAGAACTGCCGCAGTTGAGGACTGACACTCCTGTCAAGATGACTGATTGCTAACCGAGACCTCCAAAGGCCACAGTGGTAGAGAACCGGCACTTGTGCTGATGTGACTGCTCTGCCAGAAAAAAGCCCCTCTGATAAGCCCCACTGCTCAGCCCAGCTACCACTAACTTGAGAGTAAGGTATTATCTACTTTAACCTCTGCCATACCTTTGGGGACTCATTGGACTCTGTGCACAGAATACCTCTTTTTGGTATAGTATAGAGCTTTGAAATGGGTGGTGTTAGAGAAAGTAGTGGGAGAGGCAAATAACCTGGAAAACATACTTGCCATAAAAGAAGCCCGCTGGATATTCTCTGAGAAAGCAGATCAGATTGGATTGAATGATCAAATAGAGTGGAATAAAATCAGTAAACAGTAATATGAAGAAATATGATCTATATGCTATTTTGCTAAATGGCTGGTCTCCTTTGCTTTCAGTGATAGTATAGAGATTGTTCCGAAGCCAAAGTAAATATTTACAAACTTGACATGGGAATGGGGCATGGTCTATATGAGACAGTGGCTATTGCTCCTATTTTGAATAAATATGTCGTTTTAATTGTTAGGGGGTATGGCTTTCTCCCCTGTCATAAAATATAGCGATGTGAACTTGTGTCGCCTTGGACGTACCTATGGGAAGTTAGGCTTAAGTCGCGGTTTGTCCCCGACCAGAGCCTATTGATCTGATTGAATAATGGCTATAGCATTGAATTGAAGAATATTGTGGAAGTTATCATTGCTTGCAGATTACGCCTTTTACTTTGATTTTGGCATGGGTCATGGCATGATTCGTTGACCTAGTGTCATTTGTGAATTATGGACTGGGACGTCCAAGATGGCGTCCACTCTATTCCCGAGGTTGGGCAGAATATAAGGGGTCTGTTTTATGCAATATGGCCTGTCTGAGTAGTTAGAAATACTACAATAATTTTACACCTTTGTGGAAATGTAATGACTGGTGTGATTTTTGGCACCTTTTCTATGCAAATTACATCGCTGACACACTAGAGTGAATTAGTGGTAATTATGAGTTGAGGGTTGGGGAAGCCTAAGATGGCGGTCACGTGATGGGCGTGAATCACGGAGTGCCGTAGTGGAGTGCCTATAGGATTTTGAAACTGGTGGGAGTTTAACTGCACCCACACGCCAGGCATCGACGTTGATATACTATGCGAGTTTTATTGCTTTGGCAAAAAATTGTTGTTCATTTGCGCCTATACGCCAGATTATTAGCGTTGACACACTATGCAAGTTACATTGCTTTAGCATAAGATTGTCATATAGACTTCGACTAGTTGAGGTTCTGGGAAGCCTAAGATGGCGTTCAAGTTAATCCCCAGAGTGGCGGTCATGTGACGGCGTGAAACACGCAACGCCGCAGTAGATTGGCTGCGGGTCTTTTAAACTGGTGGAAGTCCCTCCGCACCGACACGCCAGGTTGAGATACCGCGCGACGGTTATCGGGTAGCGGTAAGAGTGTGTGTGTAGCGGGTGCCCGTTATCAGGAGATGTCCGTGATGTGAAAACGCCAGTGGGACATGAATGAAAGGATGCTATTGGTCTTTTATAAAAGTGTGCCGTGTGGCTCAGGTATCCCGGCCGGTCCCCGCATAATAGCCAAAGTGTGGCTGACTATATAGCCGGTGACGGTTTGCGGTACGGCTTGATTTTGGGATATCGAATGTGTGCCTCAAAAAATCAAGTTAACATTGGGAAGTGATGGCATATACTGTTGTACTTAATGATTAAACCAGGGTGAAGTCCCAGTCATAGAATTAAAATTGACGATTTTGTGATACATCGAGGGACATTTTTAGATGTAAATAACGATATGTGTATATTTCCACAGATGAACCTATAAGCAACGGATGTGCATTAAGAGGGATTAAAGTATAAGAGATATACACCCTCTTGACTGAGTGGGAGCTGGTATGTGGGCCCGTGGCTCCCACTAGGTAAATATTACGATCTTTATAGGACAGGATTTGGGGCTTATCTCAATCCGTGTTCTGATTTAGTCTATACCTGCGCTAAAGTAAGCTGCGAATGGGGGTGTTTTTTTAATTAATAATGTGTGTTTGTTTGTCAGTCACTTGTGATTCAAAGTCAGATGTCCAGGGAGGTGATTGCTGACCTCGAATGCCCTGACGAATTTGCCGCAAAGAGATAAAGGCAATGAAACATGTTGGCCTTCCTTGAAGTGGTTTACAACATGCTGTGTTTTTAATGCTGAGCAAATTCACACTTCGGATTAAAAAGGGTATAACCATATACGTGAGTGTAGCTCAAATCTATTCGAGTCACTTTGTCTCGTGTTTTTCACGGGGTCTCCATTTCTTTTCACTGTACTCTTTTTGACACCTTTTCTCACTGGACACGCAATTTCTTTTCTACATGAGAAAGTTACCGATGATGACAAAAACGTGGGCAAGCTGGTGAGAACCTGCCAGTAGCTCCTCTGGTGGTGCGCACGTGAGGTACTTTCTCATCTCTCCACACATTTTTTCTTTTGTGGTACACATACACTTAATTATAGAGGGTATGTTGTTTTACGAGTGATCTGACTTACATCCTTTTCCTTTTTAAAACAAAAATACTAGAGAAATGGGCACAGAGGACTGGGTTAAACTGGATAACCGAGCAGCAGAGGTTGGGTGGAGATAGAAAGAATCCCCCTACATCAGTCTTACGTAGTGTATATGGTTATTGCCCGAGAACGCCAGATTCTTTGTGTTTGACTATTTGATGATTGGAGGGTGATCTAGCGTATATTTTCCCTCTTCAGCTCCTTGTTGAGAAAAAAATAGTATATACAGAGCCAGCTTCATACACACACCAAAATGAAAAAGATCCACTGGAGGGTTCAGAAGGTACACATTTTACAAGGTATAGTAAATTAAAATGTATAACTTAACCACAAACAAGCATTGGCAAATTCAACAAGTATCAATGGGGATGCTTAGAGTTACTTTAGGCGGTCAACTCCGGCAGGGAGCCAGTCTGGGGAAACAGCAAGGTCCACAGAAACAGTTACCTCCTCACAACAAGCAGTCTTCAGTTCAGTTCCAATGTCAGTGGTCCCTTGCCACTGACTTTTATCTGAGTGGGCCTGGTGCCAGGGATACAGGATGCTCAAGGATGCTTAAGATGCTATGCGGTTGACCGGGTTTTCTTGGGGCTACTCCTCGGTCCACAGGCTTGGTGAGTATATTTTGGCCACAGCAGGTGATGTCCCTCAAAGTCCTCTCGAGATTGGCAGAAGTCCAGTTGCCACTGAGCTACAAGTCACCCAGAACAGCGGTTTCCTGTGTTTTGGTGGTAACTTGCCTTCTGGGTGACTCAGCTTCACTCTGATGACTCTCCTGTGTCCAGCAGACTTGGGTGCAACTGTGGAGCATTGGGTCTAGGTTATTTAGGCTGCACAGGGGCAAGGAGTGACGATCCAGAGATTTTGACTACCAACGCACCGGGCGGCTATCTCAGCTTTTGTGGCCATGTGCTGCGAACAGGTGGTCAGCCAAATGACCTTTGGAGTCTCTTCTTCTGGCTGGGTCTCGAATTACTTCTCCATGAGCAAGACACAACAGGCACATCCTTTCCTTCATTAGGCCAAGGTGCAGCAGTTGGAGTCCAACTTCAGTGCAGCCTTTTCTTCACAAGGTTCTTGGTGCAGCAGGGCAGTTCTTCAGTCTTATTCTCCAGTCCAACGAGATCTGAGTTCTGGGTGCCGTTCTTATACCCAGTAAATGCCCGCAGGTGAGGTCGCAGTCAATAGCCAATGGGCTACCGGGTTCCCTTCCTTTTGATGAATGACTACTTCCTGTGAAGTGTAGCATCCCAGAAGGCTCCAATCTACCCACATCCAACATGGCAGAAGCGCTCTCTCGACATACAGAGCTCCCTATTCTAACACAGAGCTGTGGTAAACGGGGGGGATACACAATCCTGAAAAACTAGTTTGACTACGGTTTGCTCCCCTCTGTCCCAACCGACAGTCTGTCTACCTAAAAAACAAGTTACTTACATAAGTTAATGTCTTATCTGGTAGAGCCTCTATCTAGTCAAAGATTCCTTACCTTAGAGTTATTCCCAGACATCAGACTGCATCCGGAAAGTTTTCGTGAGCAGTACCCCTGCGCACCGGTGCTCTGCGTGGCATCGCCGGCCACGCCGAAAGTGAAGTGCACGGTGCCTATATAGGCACCACCCCAGTGCACTGACTTAAGTTTCTTTTCATGACTATTCATTCCAGGAGCACAGAGCCACGAAGAACACTGACCACTGGTGTGGAAAAATGAGGGCCCTGAAAGGGGACAGCCTTGACCCTAGAAATCTGGTTGCAGAGCAGGGAGGATGGGTGGGTCAGTAAGGAATCTGCAGCTAGAAAGAGTCACAACCAGATAAGTGGTATCAAAGTTAAGTAACTTGTTCATCTGAAAAAGACTTCAAGCTGCAGATTCCTTACCTTAGAATAGATACCCAAGCAATACCTTCCTGGAGGTAGGTCTGCGAACATGATTTAAGCTAGAAAGTCCTGCAGGACCGAATGGGAAAAGTGCCCATCCTGACGGACCCAACTGTCGAGGCAGTAGTGTTTGGTGAACATGTGCAATGAGGCCCACGTTGCTGCCAGGCAGATGTCCAGGACCGGAACTCCGCACGCAGTGGTCGCAGCCTTTGCTCTGGGAGAATGAGCACACAAACCCTCTGGGGATTCCTTCTTGGCCAATGTGTAGAAAACTTTAATGTAGAGCACGATCTTTTGGGAGATTCTCCGTTTCTGCACGCCTTTCCCTTTCTTGGTCCGACATATCCCACGAAGACTTGATCATCCACCCAGAACGGTTTTGTGTGGTCAAGGTAGAATGACGACGCTGTTTTTGGGTCTAGCCGATGGAGTCTCTCCTCTTCCTTAGAGAGAAGAGGCGGAGCATTAAAGGCATGCAAAGTGATGGACTGGGCGACATGGAACAGGGGTACTCCCTTCAGCAAAAAGGATGCTCGAGTGCAAAGGACCAGTTTGTCGGGGAAAAAGGAGATGTAGGGAGGCTGAGAGGAGAGGGCCAGTAGCACACTGACTCTTCGGGCAGATGTAATGACCACCAGTAAAGCTGTCTTGATGGTGAGGAGCATAAGAGGACAAGAATAAAGCGTCTCAAAGGGAGTGAACATTAAGAAAGTAAGAATCAAATTAAGGTCCCATTGAGGCATAACAATGGGAGCTGGGGGCAATGTGTTTTAGACCTTTAAGGAACGTAATTAATAGGGGACTTGGAGAGAGGACTGATCTGGCAGCCGCAGAAAGGCGGAAATGGCACATAAATAACCTGTCAAGGTGCCCAGTGCACAGACCTGCTGGGCTAGGGTAAGCATGAACAGAAGAACCTGGGAAAGGGGAGCAGATAAGGGATCCTTCTGTTTCTCAGCACACCATGCCACAAATTTATTCCAACGGCCGGCATATACAGTCTTGGTTAGGGGTGGGCGGTTAACTCCGCTCCAGAGTTTGCATTATTTTGCGACTCCGCACTGCGCTGGCAAGTGCGGAGTTTAGCATAAAACTCCAATTCCGCTACGTAGCGGAGTTTGCCCCCGCCCCCCACCCCTACTTTTAACACCCGTGGCATAAACACTCACCAACAGCAGGAACAGAACGGGCAGCCCCTCCATGGCAGCAATCTCATAGCTCAGGGAGAAGCGGCCTTTCAGGTCTCTATTCTCCAGCTCCCACAGCAGCGATACGGAGGCTCTGCAAAGATCCCACAAGGGACTAAAATGGAACCACTCTCAGCTTGAGCCGCGAGGGAGGGAGAGGCAGTGGCCGTTCCAGAGGGTGGGGTAGGGCCAGCGCCGGAACCCTAGTCTCACCTACAACATGACGTCATGCGCTCCACTGTGCAGGTAAGGGGATACCCCACTGCATGTGAGTCACCCGCCCCTCCTTGCCCCGTGACACATTGCCTATGTCTTCCTGCACCCATCTCAGGAGGCAGGTGATTAGTGAGGACATGGGTATATTTGGAAATAGGGATCGCTGCTGACAGCAGTAATTCTTGAGGGGAAGTAAGTTTAGGGAAACCTTGTCTGTCCACAAGCAACAACAAAAAAAGCCACAGGGCTCCAGTTCACCACCAACTGCTACAGATTATTAGTGGTGGTACTCTCATCCCTCAACAAGAACCTCACGTTGGCGGCACAGAGAGATTAGTGTTATGACAGGAAACGCCACTTTGGTGTCAAAACTCAACCGAGTGCCCATGGCTTTGGAAGCGTCAAACTTTATTTTAATGGTGTTACACAGCGAAGGTTGAGACTGATTTATTCAAATATATCTTTAACAAAATATAAAGTCTGAATTTATGGAGAAACTATTTAAAGCCCATCTAGTGCCGTATATATTTACATCAAATGCCGATCTGCATTAGTTTTAAGAAAGGCGGCCCTCTTCTCTGGAAGTGGAGAAGCTAACCACCCCAGGCTTCCAGCGTTACCATAAAAGTCAGGCATTATCGGCACGCAAAGTGGAAAAACAGAAGCCAGACCTTCTCCATCTAAGCATTCTAGGATCTGGGACATCCTCGTCTACACCTATACTGCTCCACCCGCCCATGATGTAGCATGGCAAGGCGGCACGTCACTGAGCCCAAACCATGATGGCAGCGGTAGCAGGCACTGCAGAAGTGGAATCCTGTCAGCTGTGTCCTCTGCTGCTTCCGGGGAAGAGGAGATCGGCAACTGGATTAGCTGCACTGCAGACAGAGGCCAGAGGGCTGCAGTGCAGCGTTCTGGAGGCTTGACAGGCGCCTGTATGGAGGTTGGGGTCGAGTTGACCACTGAAATCTTTATTTATGTTTTTGATAGTGGTTTTTAATACTAAGCCATTATGTGAATACAGTGATTGGGGCGGGGCGGAGCGGAACTCCACGAAATTCCACAGAATTTTAATGCAAGTCCGCAGAATTCTGTGTAGTGCAACTCTGTGAACTCCGCCCACCCTTACGAGGGATGCCGGGCTGCCGGGCTGCCGAGAGAACATTGCAGACTTCGGATGGAAGGTCGAAAAGCTGTCAACTGTCACTGTTCAATCTCCATGCATGAAGGCGTAGTGTTGACAGGTTCAGGTGGTGAACCCTCCCCTGTTGCTGCAACAGAAGATCCTCCCGAAGGGGCAGCCTGATCAGAGGACCGGTCGCCATGCTCAACAGCTTGGAACACCAAACTCTCCGAGCCCAGTCCTGAGCCATAAGGGTGACTTGGACACGGTCGTTCGTGATCTTCTTGAGAACTCTGGGCAGGAGTGGTATGGCCGGAAAGGTGTACAGGAGGCCTGAGCTTCACTCAAGATGAAAAGCGTCTCCTAGCAAGAGCGCCTAGGAAACTCCAGCGCGCAAAACTGCTGACATTTCGTATTCTCAGGGGTGTTCAAGAGATCTAACCAAGGCTTTCCCCACTGCTGAAAGAGACCTTGCACCATCTCCAGATGGAGATGCCATTTATGATCCGCTAGACATCTTTGGCTGAGTTTGCCCTCCCTAGAGTTCAGAGAATGCGCCAGGTGTTGAAACACCAGGGATATGCCCCTGACGATCCAGCCATGTTCAGAGGCGCAGGGCCGCTTGACAAAGGGCCCACAACCCCATCCCACCCTGTTTGTTGCAGTATTGCATGACGGCGGTGTTGCCCGTGAACTCCTGCACTAGCCTTCCCTTGAAGGACGGCTGTGGGAAAGTGCCTCTTTTTGACTTGGTTCCTCTCACTTTTTCCCCGGTATCGGATGCCATTTGGACAGAAGTGCACCGGGTTCCTGCTATCCAGGTCCCCAGTGCCAGATCTCTTTCCCTAAAACTGTACAATTGTTCCCCCAATTGTCAATACCTTTAGCACCCCATGTAAGTCCCTAGTAAATGGTACCCCTGGTACCCATGGCAGGGAGGCTAAAGAGGGTCCCTATCTGCTGTAGCATGTATTGTGCCACACTAAGGGTCCCCTCCACACCCTCATGCAAACTTCCACTGCAAACTGCGTGCCATGGTGCACAGAAAAGTGAAGATACAACATGGCACACCTCCTGTGTGCCATGCCTGTAGACACTGCATGCAGTATAGGTAAGTAACCCCTACAGCAGGCCTTACAGCCCTAAGGCAGGGTGCACTATACTATATGTGTGGACATATCTGCATTAGCGGATATGCTCCTGTGATGTCTAAGTTGATTATTAGATATTACAAGTGAACAGGGAAGCCATTTTAAAAACATGTGCTGGACACTGGTAATTACGAGTTCCCCAGCTACATGAATGCTTCACTGAAACTAGAGATGTTTGGAATCAACCATCTCGTATTAATAAACCCACACTGATTCCAATGATGGATTTATTAATACATGCATCCAGAGGGCACCCTAGAGGTGCCCCTTGAAAACCTACCAACTATCAGTGTACTGGCTGACTGGTGTAGACCAGCCTGCTACCACAGACGGGTTTCTGACCCCCTGCAGATGAGAGCCCACGCTCTCTAAGGGCAGAAACAGTGCCTGATCCGGCCACAGGTGTTGTCACCTCCTCCAAGCAGGATGGCTAAGTAATCAGCATATCAAGGCAGGAGGCTTCAAAGGCCTCTGCCACCTCTGATATGCAACCCAAGGCTTCCCAAGACAGGAGAAATGCCACCCCTGCACTGGGCCCATTTGGCACTAGGACAGGTGGAAAAATTATCTAGTCTGGAGGCGTGTTCCCCCATCAGGCTAGTTCCACCCATAAAATGGGCTACCTGATGTGAAACACAAAACTCAGAATTCTATAATTTAGGTTTTGGTGGAATTAGGCTCACTGGGTCAAGGTTAAGCCCCCTTCCCATAGGAAGTGATCATATAGAGGGTGTAGTCACCCTAAAGGTAAGTAGCCCATTGGCTACTACCAGTCACTCCCCTTAACACCGCAAAATTTAGTTTTTAGGGGCACTTCTGATGCCAGGAACTCAGATTCCACGGATCCAGAAAAAGAGGACAAAGAAGAGCTGCAAAACAACAAGAACTGAAGACAGCTGTGAACGTTTGGCGCTAAACCCTGCCCACCTACACCAGTCTTGACAATTGTGACTGAGTGACTCATTCTGCAGCTAAGTAACTACCAAGAACCCTGGTAGACTGCTAGCCCTTCACAAATTGCCAGCAATCTCCCTAGAAGTAGAGGAGCTACTGCCCTGCAATCCGCAGCTGTGTTGCCACTCCCCGGCTAGCATGACACAGCAGCCCCACAGGTAGAGGTACCTGTACTCCTGAAGGTCAGATCTGGACCCCCACCAAGTGAGAGGACACCAGGACCAACTGAAGCCACACAGGACCAATACCAGGGGTAGCGGACCCCTCGCAGCAGCCAAGGCCTGTTTAAGTCCAGTTGGGACTCTAACAGCACCGAGACGGAGTAGCCGTCGAGGGACGTCAGCATAGCAGAGACCCACTTCCAGAGTGGCCCAGCTGTCCTGGTGTTTGAACCCTCAATCGGCGAGTCTGACAACAGCAAGGCCCTAGGACGCACAGGGCCCAGCCGACCTTTCCACTCTGTACCCCCTTGATCCCAGGACCCTTGTGACCCGAGCTCCCCATTGGGAGCTCCCGGACTTGTCCCTAAGATCCACTCTGCAGACTGTTTCTAAGTGCCCCCATTTCTTTCCACCAGGGTAGCACACAAAGCTACCAACCTGACCAGCACCTCTGCACCCGAATACCCCAGGGCAGGTAACGAGTAACTTCTGGTGGTACTTTGGTCCTTGGCCCCCTCCGACCCAAATTCATAAAGGAGACCCCCCCAGAAACAGATGATAAAAACTGTAAGCAATATATGCCTTTTCTCCCATAAGATGCATTTAAGTGAACATTTTACTTACCTGTAAAAATCAATATTTGAAAAAAGTACTTACTTGATACTGAAGTTATTGGTATCAAAATATATATGAAACTTATTTTTCTAAATTGGTCTCAGATATATGCCCCTGTGAGTACAACAAATGCTTAGCACTACCCTCCGATAAGCCTAAACTGCACTCTCACACTACCACAAAAGAGAGCATTTACTGTCGTCATCTTTGCCTCTGTAAACCAATAAGGGTTGCCTGGACTCTACAAAGTGTACCTCGTTTTGATCCACTAGACGAAGATGCAACACAAAAAGATAAAGGACGGAATGTTGAACATTGTCAAACATTCTCCCCCAGTCACAGATAAAGGTTCAATCCATTGTTATTTAGCTTGCCACGCCATTCCAGTTTGGATCCAGTCAAATGCAAATCAGCCTCGACCCTGTTCCCCATGGGACCAGTCCAGTCTGAACTGCCAGGCCAGGTCCTCCCTGGACCGGAAAACAAGCATCCTGGGACCGGTTTCGGGGTATCACCCCTCATCAGCCAGGGTAGCTTGAAACCGGTGGCATAGCGAGCATGGGACCCACTTCTGGGTATACCCTTCCAACAGATCTGTGACTGGGGGTGAGTGGTTGAAAAGTTTCAGCACTCCATCCATCATCTTGTTGTGTTTGCTATGTTCGCCCTGGCCAAGGGTATGCCCAGACGTGGTTCCCTTTCTCACTGTGCCACTGGATTTAAGCTAGCCTGGCTGATGAGGGGTAATACCCTGAAACCAATCCTAGGATGCTTGTTTCCAGCCCAAGGAGGACCTGGCGTGGCAGTTCGGGCTGGACTGCTCCCATGAGGAACAGGGTAAAGACTGATTTGCATATGGCTGGGTCGAAACTGGGGTGGCATAGTGAGCAAAAGAATGATGGATTAAACCCAGATCTATAACTGGGGGTGAGTGGTTGAAAAGTTTCAGCACTCCATCCATCAGCTTGTTGTGTCCACTATATTAAGAGCCAGCTTCCTACAAGGGCCTTCAATGCCAGCCGAATTGCTCGGAGCTCCAATAGGTTGATGTAGAGTCCAGATTTCACTGGAGGCCAGAGGCCTCTGATCTCCACCTCTCCCAGACAGCCGCCCCATCCCAGGAGTGAAGCATCTGTCACTACTGTCAGGTCTGTTTGTGGAAGGGAGAAGGGCCTGCCGATGATCCAATCGCGGCTCGTTAACCACCACTGCAGATCTTTTGCAGTGCCCTCCGAGATCTGGACCATGTTGGAAAGGTTCCCCTGATGCTGCGCCCACTGGAACTTTAGGTCCCACTGCAGAGTCCGCATATGCCAATGGGCATGTGTTACAAGCAGGATGCAGGAGGCCATGAGACCCAGCATCCTCAGAGTCAGTCTGTTCGAAACACAGGAAACGGGCTCAAATATCGGTATCATAGGCTGAATATCCTGGGCTCGCCGTTCGGGAGAATAAGACAGAAACTGCACAGTTTCCAAAACAGCTCAAAGGAAGGAAAGCATCTGAGAAGCGGTTAGGTGTGACTTCCGCACGTTGATAGTGAACCCCAGCGAGTGCAGGAGGTCCATCGTAGTCTGGAAGTGGGAGAGGACTGCCTGGGACGAGCCTGTCTTCAACAGCCAATTGTTGAGGTAAGGGAAGACTGGCACCTCTGATCTCCGCAGATGAGCTGCAGCCACCACCATCACCTTGGTGAACACCCGAGGGGCACTGGAAAAGCCAAAGGATGGCACTGCAAACTGAAAGTGCTCGTGGCCTACAGTGAACCGCAGGCAACGTCTGTGGGTAGGCAGGATGCAGAATTTTGGAAATAATTGTCCGCCAAGTCCAACGCTACCATCCAGTCTCCGGGGTCTGGGGCAGACAAGAACTGTGAGAGCGTGAGCATTTTGAATTTCTCCTTTTTCAGGAAGAAATTGAGAGGCCTAAGTTAAAGATAGGACAAAAGCCTCTGTCCTTCTTGGGCACCAGAAAGTAGCGGGGAAAGCAACAACAACCTACTTCTGATGCTGGCACACTTTCTATGGCTCCCTTGGTCAAGAGAGCAGCTACTTCCTGGTGCAGCAAAGATAGATGGTCCTCCATCAGCCTGTCGTAAGTGGGTGGCATGGGTGGAGTGGTAGTCGCAAAGGGGAGAGAGTAGCCCCTTCTGACAATCTGGAGAACACAGCGGTCTGATGTTATTGACCTCCAATGGTGCAGATGATGGTGTATCCTGCAGCACACTGGTTGCCCATGATGGTCTGAGGGCAAACTTAAGAGGCTTGGAGACTGCGGCTGCCAAGGGGTGGCAGACTGGGCCAACCTCTGGCTGCCTGACCCACAGGGTCTGTGGGTGTCATGTCCTCACCCACGCAGAGGCTGGGGGAGCTTGGGAAGGCGTGGCACTGTAAGGCCACAGACGAGGAAACCGCTCTGCCTAGCAAGTCGCTCGTGTCCTGCTCATATCGGATTGTGAACTTAGCTGCATCACTCCCATAAGCCATAGCGTGGGAGAGTATGGCCCGGCCTCCTCGGGGACCATAGGCAGCACCTGCACAACCGAATCCCAAAAGAAATGGGAGTATTGGTCCAAAAGGGGCATGGGGTGCTCACAGACTGCAATACGAGGCTGAGGGAAGAAATAAATTTTCTTTCCCAAGGTGTCCAGTCTTTTGGATTCCCTATCTGGTAGGGCAGTGGAGGATGCACCAGGATTCCCTCAGGAAGTGGAGGCTTGAACCACCAAGGTCTCCAGGGTAGGGTAGTGGTCGAAGAAAGAGGGGTCCCCTGAGGCAGGGCGATGGTGGTGGGCAATTGTCCTTTCCACAGGTGCCCCTGTGCAAGGCTTGCACCAGGCCCAAAGCAGGACATCTGTAAGGGCTTCATTAAATGGGAGAAGCAGTTCTGAAGGGGTGACTCCCGGCTGAAGCACCTCCATCAAGATGTTAGTCTTGACAGCCATGGAGGGCAATTGAAGGTCTAGGACTTCGGCCACCCTCCTCACCACCATAGCCAATGTGGCACCCTCCTCCATGGCTGCGGTAGAAGGAGAGACCAAGCCAGTATCTGGGGCGGTGCCCAGTCTACTGGCATCCACCAAATCCTCAAACCAGTCCATATTCGGGTCTAGTGGCTGGAATTCTTCAGGTTCCAGTGTCCCCTCCCAATCTTTCATGAGCCCTAGCCCATAAGAATAGAGCTCAGGCTCCGGGCCTGGAGGGAATGCTCCAGTCGGCGCTGGGCTCGGCAACGCATGATGCCCCTCTAGCTCTGTGTCAGGGCAAGAATAGGCACGGCGCCGGGAGTGTCTGGATCCATCCATGGATTTAAGGGGCCCGACTGGTGCCGAGGGTGGACCCGCCAGCAGTGAACCAGTAGGAGCCCCTCACTAACCTATGGGCCTAAAGGTGCTCCAGCGGGGATGGGCCACCCAAAAATGAGGTGCATGGCCTCATAAAATTCTCAGAGTTAGGCAGGGGTCGCTCCAGCTCTGGGAAACTCAGGGGAGGCGCGGAGATGGCTCAGGCACAGGATCAACTGCGGAGCCAGGCCTCGAGTGATAACGCTCTCTCGTCTCGTCAGAGGACTATTATAGATGGGTTAAAGTCAAAGACCTCTTTCACTTCTTGCCCTTTTTCTTTTTGTGGGACTTACTGAAGTGGGACGACTTCGACTGTGACGAAGACCTATGGCTCTGCAATCGATCACCGGACTTTCTCTTGATCGGGACTGAGACCGTCGCACGTCGAGTGGCAAGGAGCTTGAGCTATCGCTCCCTCAAGGCCTTGGGGAGTATGCCGCGACAATCGACGCAGGTCTTGGCGTCATGGTTGCGCTCAAGGCATCAGAGACAAATGAGGTGTGGGTCCATTACCGACATTTGTCGGTGACAGGTGTGAGAGGGCTTGAATCCATCCTTCCTCGTGGACATCCCTACCATACCAGGAGATAATCTCGAAAAAACACTTCAACAAAAGTCGAAAAAACGTTAATTAAAAAAATAATTGGGGGAAGCTCTCCACAGATCTGCGCTGACTGGCGTGGAAAAAAACAGAACTGGCATCAGCGTGCAAGGCTTGCACCAGGCCCAAAACAGAACATCCGTAAGGGCTTTATTAAATGGGAGAAGCGGTTCTGAAGGGGTGACTCCCGGCTGAAGCACCTCTGTCAAGATGTTAGTCTTGACAGCCATGGAGGGCAATTGAAGGTCTAGGTCTTCGTCCACCCTCCTCACCACCATAGCCAATGTGGCACCCTCCTCCATAGCCATGTTAGGAGGAGACACCAATCCAGTATCTGGGGAGGTGTCCAGTCCACTGGCGTCCACCAAATCCTCAAACCAGTCCATATTCGGGTCTAGGGGCTGGAATTCTTCAGGTTCCAGTGGCTCCTCCCAATCTTTTACGAGCCCTAGCCCATAAGAATAGAGCTCAGGCTCCGGGCCTAGAGGGAATGCTCCAGTCGGGGCTGGGCTCGGCGACGCATGATGCCCCTCTAGCTCGGAATCAGGGCAAGAATAGGCACGGCGCCGGGAGAGTCTGGATCCATCCATGGATTTTAGGGGCCCGACAGGTGCTGAGGGTGGACCCGCCAGCAGTGAACCAGTAGGAGCCCCTCACGAACCTATGGGGCACAAAGGTGCTCCAGCGGGGATGGGTCACCCAAAAATGAGGTGCATGGCCTCATAAAATTCTCGGAGTTAGGCAGGGGTCGCTCCGGCTCTGGGAAACTCAGGGGAGGCGGGGAGATGGCTCAGGCACAGGCTCAACTGCGGAGCCAGGCCTCGAGTGAGAACGCTCTCTCGTCTCGTCAGAGGACTATTACAGACGGGTTAAAGTCAAAGACCTCTTTAACTTCTTGCTCTTTTTCTTTTTGTGGGACTTACTGGAGTGGGACGACTTCGACTGTGACGAAGAC
This sequence comes from Calotriton arnoldi, assembly GCA_963921515.1. Lineage (NCBI taxonomy): Eukaryota > Metazoa > Chordata > Amphibia > Caudata > Salamandridae > Calotriton > Calotriton arnoldi. The sequence continues at coordinate 1,204,319 of CAWUFW010002546.1, read as the reverse complement.
CTATGGCTCTGCGATCGATCACCGGACTTTCTCTTGATCGGGACTGAGACCGTCGCACGTCGAGTGGCAAGGAGCTTGAGGGATCGCTCCCTCAAGGCCTTGGGGAGTATGCCGCGACAATCGACGCAGGTCTTGGCGTCATGGTTGCGCTCAAGGCATCAGAGACAAATGAGGTGTGGGTCCATTACCGACATTTGTCGGTGACAGGCGTGAGAGGGCTTGAATCCATCCTTCCTCGTGGACATCCCTACCATACCAGGAGATAATCTCGAAAAAACACTTCAACAAAAGTCAAAAAAAAGTAATTCAAAAAATTACTGGGGGTAGCTCTCCCCAGATTTGCGCTGACTGACGTGGAAAAAAAAGAACTGGCGTCAGCGTGCTAGGGTTGCACCTATATAGGCACTGCGCACGTCACACGTGGAGCCTAACGACGCCTCCTACCGGCACGCAGGGGTACTTCTCACAAAAAGGTTCCAGATCGAGTCTGACGTCTGGGGATAATTCTAAGGAAAGGAATCTGTGGCAAGCAGTCTCTATCAGATCAATAAAGCAGCCCCATCTCAAGTGTTTGCCATTTGTCTTTTAAAGGTGGCATCCCCTTTGAAGCTCACCTTTTGGACCGACACCCATGGCTTCTATTGTGTCTATTCCTGGGAGTCATTTACCCGCCTCCCCAGAAGGGCAGAAAACTGCCACGGGGACAGACCCTTGGTGCAACCGTGAATGGGCCCTGGAGACTTTTGGCAAACAAAGTGGCACCTTTTTAAAAGTTGCATACAGCAACAAATTACATTAATTTCGAATTGGACATCAAGTCGGGCTTATTGTAGCAAGTTGTTTGATACCTTGGAATATCAACTTTGGTCACCAAATTCAAGAGTTAGCACAGCTGAGGGGTCAGCATGTAACCCTGTACTCGCCAATGGGGCCATCAGTCCCTTTTGCCGTAAAAACTTCAATTTCATATTTTTATTGCCAGAACACGTACAACACATTTTCTGCCTTAAAATAGGAGGCACCCTGCCTTAGGACTCGAAAGGCATACTGTAGCAGTAACTTACACATATTAAAAGGAAGCTTATTGGGCTTTGTCATGGCTTTAAATAGAAAAATCGAGCCAGCAGTGAACACTGCTCTTCTAGGCGGCAATGGCAGACTGGGAGACACATTTTCCTTTGTCACACCCTATGTGGCACAGCCGGTGCTGCAGTCTCTGGGGTGACTCTCTAACTTACAGGCCCTGGGCACCATATACTAGGGACTTACAGGTAAGTTAGCTTATGCCAATTGGGTACAAGTCAATTAAAACATACACAATTTAAGGTCAGGGTACTGGCACTGAGGTCTGGTTATCAGCCTCAGTGCACTCTGAAAGTCAAAAAAACCTCAGCATCAGTCCAAAACTTTGGGGGCCACCATGCATTTCCTTACAGGGACGTGTCTCAGTAAAGTGAAAAGAAGGTGCAATGATTTATTTTGTAATACTTGCAGTTGTTGAATAGTGAAACCAGGAAGGTCTAGAAGAACAAGTTACTTACCTTCAGTAATGCCTTATATGGAAGAGACAATCTAGCTGCAGATTCTTTACCTTAGAACATTCACCATGCTTCAGACTGGAACCAGAAATTTTCTAGCAGTACCTCTGTGCGTCGGTCAGTGGCTTCGAACGGCTCTGCGTCAGCGTTGCTGGCGCCGTTTGTGACATGCACAGCGCCTGTATTGGCACCACCCCAGCTCGCTGACAACCATTTGTTATGTGACATTGCTGTGCCAGAAGCACGGAGCCACAGGGGGAGAATGGGTGGGCCGGTAAGTAATCTTCAGCTAGATCGAGCCTCTACCAGATAAGGAGTTACAAAAGGTAAGTAACCTTTTCATCTGATAGAGACATGTAGCCGCCGATTCCTTCCCTAATGGAATAGATATCCATGCAATACCGCCCCAGAGACAGGTCTGCAAATAGATTAAACCAAGAAGTCCTGGAGGACCGACAGGGAAAAGAGGCCGTTGCGACGGATCGGACATTCAGGCAGCAGTGTTTGGTAGACATGTGCAGAGATGACCACATAGCAGTCTGACAGATGTCAAGGATGTGGACTACATGGGCTAAAGCAGTGGTCACCACCTTGGCTCTGGTGGAATGAGCCCACAAAACCCTCTAGGGCTGTTTTTGGCCATTGCGTAGCAATCTTAATGCTAAGCACAATCCATTTGGAGATGGTTCGTTTCTGCACAGCTTTCCCTTTGTTTACTCCATTGAACCCAACAGACAGTTGATTGTCCACCCGGATTTCTTTGGCGCCATCAACGTAGTACGACAAGGCTCTCTTTGGGTCCAGTCAATGGAGTCTCTCCTACTGTTTTGAAGGGTGAAGGGGAACCAAGAAAGCTGGCAGCTTGATGTTCTGGCTAATGTGGAAAGGTGTCACCACCTTTGGTAGGAAAGAGGCACTAGTATGGAGAACCAGTTTATCTTGGAAGAAATAGGTGTAAGGAGGGTGCACAAAAAGTGCCTGAAGTTCGATAAGCTTCCTGGACAATGAAATGGCCACTTTTGATTGTCAAAAGATGTAAAGGATAACTATGTACAGGCTCGAAGGGCGAGCACATAAATAAAGTCAGAACTAAGTTAAGGTCCCATTGGGGCATAATGAAGGGTTTTGGAGGAAACAAATGTTGGAATCCTTTTATGATACTGGTCACAACTGGTAACTTGAACAGTGAGGGATGATTCAGCAACCGTAAAAAGCCGAAAGATGCCCTTTAACTGTGCCCAAAGCAAAGCTTTGCCAGACTAAAGACAGAACAAACAATGAGACCTCAGACAAGGTGCAGAGAGGGTATTAACATTTTTGTCAGAGCACCAAACCACAAGCCTGTCCCAACGGCAGGAGTATATGGTTTTAGTTCAGGAACGCCTGGCTGCCAGAATTACTTCACATACTTACGAAGGGAGGTCAAAGGCTATCATCTGCTGCCGCGCAATCTCCATGCATGAAGGCAGAGCGTGTGCAGGTTCGGGTGCAAAACCCTGCCCTGCTTCTGCGACAGATGATCCTCCGAAGGGGTAGCCTGACCGGAGGACCGATGCTCTTGCCCAGGAGATCGGGATACCACGCTGTCAGGAACTGTGGTTTATTATGTGGTTTGGTTGTGTGACCTCACGGTGTAATAAACTCACAATCCTGTCTTGGGTTCAGTGAGGCTCATTTGTCAAACCTTAGCTCAACCCTGGGTAGCTGTGGCTCTGAGCAATCTGGCTTAAACAAGGAGAATGTGTAAAGTATTTACACAGCACCAAAAGTAATGGAGAAAAAAGAAGCACAACTCTCAAGAAATCTGACACCTATTTATAACAATAGACTATATTTGTATACATTTTTAGACAGCAGAACAAAAAAGGTCCACCAGAGGATTCCGGAGTTATTATTTAAAGTAACAAGAAATCACAACTTTTCACCTAAGTGCTTAAAAGCATTCGCAAATCCAATGAATTTGACACTTTAAAACTTTCAAGAAAACTTTTCTCCAACTCGAATGCGGTCACTTCCAGCCACTTTGGGTGGCCAACTCCGGCAGGGAGAAGGTCAGGGGCACTAACAAAGTGCCAAAGAACAGTTACCTCCAAGAAGAAACAGTCTCCAGTCCAGTTTCAGTGTTAATGGAAACTTGTCACTGAATTCTATGGAGTGGTCCTGATGCATGGGGTGCAGGATGCTGTACAGTCGACGGAGTACTTGCTGGGGCTACTCCTCGGTCCACGGTCCTGGTGAAGCGGTTCTGCCCTCAAGAGTTGATGTCCCTTAAACTCCTCTTTGGTCCAGACAAAGTACAGTCACCACTGGACTACTGGTCTTTGGTCACAGCCAAACCCGCGGTGCCCTTATTCTGGAGATAGCTCTCCTTCTGGGTGACCAAACTGCACTCAGATAACTCTCCTGTGTGCACCTTTTGAGCACGAGACTCAGTCTCGCAGTCTCGCAGGCTGCGCTGAGGTGAGGACCAACAATCCAGTGATCTGGGCAACCAAATCTCCCAAGCAGGCTTCCTCAGCTTTTGTGGCCCTGTGCTGCAAACAGGAGGTCAGCCAACTGACTCTTGGAGTCTATTCTTCTGGCTGGGCTTGGGAGGCAACCTTTCCACGAACATGATCCAACAGTCACAGATCTGCACCAAGGAGCAGCAGGTGCAGTTCAACTTCGATGAAAACTCTCTTTGCTAGGTCCAGGGTCAGCAGGGCAGGGCAGTCCTTCATTGGTCGTTTTCTCCAATCCAGGGGAGATCCGGGTTCTTAGGGCCAGGGGTGCCTCTTTTAT